>OW386286.2:231137110-232337110 GCA_936432065.2 Rutpela maculata
AAGACGCATCGCGTATACTAAGAACAGCAAAGGCACCAAAGAGAAATCTACCGCAGGAAGAATTAAGGGCACTGAAGGCGTTACGCCAAAACCAGGACATTATAATTTTACCAGCAGACAAAGGCAATGCTACGGTAGTGATGAATAGCGAGGACTATCACAGCAAAATCGAACAACTATTAGAAGACACGGCCTACCAAGCAATTGAAACAGATCCCACTACGTACCTGGAGAAGACCACTAAAACCAAAATCAAAAATAGCCCTATCGACGATCAAGTAAAAAACCAGATTATACCGAGAGAGAAATCTTCAAGATGTCCCAAACTATATGGCTTACCAAAGATCCAATAAAGAAGGAGCCCCACTAAGACCTATTGTTAGCTCAGTAGGATCACCTTTGCAGGAATTAGCGAGATATCTGGCCAAGCAGCTGCAGCCACTAGCGGAAAACGCAACATCCTACGTGAAAAACGCACAGCATTTCATTGAGTTACTAAGCAAGGAGACTGTCCAACCAGAACATATTCTAGTGAGCTTCGATGTAGTGTCACTGTTCACAAACGTACCAGTAGATGAATCACTCGAAATAATCAAGGAAAAGCATCATCCAGAGGAGCATATTCTCAGCCTAACTGAACACTGCTTAAACAACACATATTTTATCTACAATGACCAGCGCTACAAGCAAACGGAAGGAGCGCCGATGGGTTCACCTTTGTCGCCAGTCATCGCTAATCTTTTCATGGAGGACTTAGAAATTCGTGCAATAGAAACTGCGCCACTGAAACCAAAGCTCTGGTTACGATATGTCGATGACACATTCGTAATCTGGACTCACGGAAGAGAACATCTAAATAGTTTCTTAGACCACCTGAACAACACTCATGACAAAATCAAATTCACGATGGAGATAGAAACCGAAGGCCAGCTTCCATTTCTAGACGTATTAGTGAAAAAGAAACAAGACGGAAAACTAGGTCACACTGTATACAGAAAACCCACTCACACGGACAGATATTTAAATGCGACGTCACATCACCATCCAGCACAACTAAATTCAGTAGTAAAAATTCTAGTGACACGATCGCAAAGGCTGGCAGACGGCGACCATATTAACGAAGAGATGTCGTCACTTCAGAAAGCATTAATGAAAAATGGGTTTTCAAAGCACACAATACAAAAATCGCAAGAGCCATCCAGACCAAGAACCCAGGAAGAATCCGAGAAACCAGTGGCAAAAGCATATCTACCGTACGTGAAAGGAACAACGGATAGAATCGGCAAACTTCTACGTAGACACAACATAGACACAATATTCAAAACAGACCGAAAAATCAGCACAGTCCTCCGCAACCCAAAATCAAAAATTGCCCTAGAAAGCCAAGGAGTATATGAAATTCCGTGTCAAGATTGCAGCAAATCATACATAGGACAGACCAATAGACGTATAAGTGTAAGACGGGAAGAACATAGGAATGCAGTGCAAAAAGAGGAGAAAACATCGTCCCTAGCACAACACGTAAAAGTCACAGGCCACAAAATAGACTTCGACAACACCAGAACAGTAGCCAATATCGAGCATTGTACATCAAGAATTGCCAGAGAGGCCATAGAGATCGAAAAGAGACCCCAAAACCTTAACAAACGAGATGATACGCTAAGATTACCTACTGCGTGGAAGCCCGCACTTTCAGGCAGATACATAACGGAAAACATACGGCGACCCACGGAAAATGAACCAATCTCGAGAAGGCACGTTCGAGCAGTGACAAACCACGAAGAGACACCACAGCCTGCCACAAGAGGACCTATCACGAGGAGCCGAAGTCAAGCGCTGGCCAATCAAAGAGAAACACGACAACCTCTGGTGACGATTAGACAAGAGGATGCACGACGAGCAACGAGAAGTCACGTGAAACGTGACGTTTCAACGAGGCCACTTGTCGGGTTAGCTCAGGCGCCCGCTACGCCTCCCACATACAGTAGAGGGCCAATAACACGTAGCCAGTCGCGCAATCAAACAGAAACACGACCACCTACGAAGACGATTAGACACGAGGATCCACGACCACCAACGGGAAGTCACGTGAGACGTGACGTCACAGCGAGGCCACTTGCCGGATTATCTCAGGCGCCCGCTACGCCTCCCACACATAGTAGAGGGCCAACAACGCGTAGCCAGTTACGCATGCGCGCTCTAGGCCCCAGCATATATAAGGAACCGCACAGCGCGGAGAACGTCAGTTCAGTTCGAGCAACGAGGAGCAGCAGTAGGCAGCTTTCAGCGAGAACCTGAAGATGGCAGATGGGATTCTGCCGAAACGTCGTTTAGACAACCGTGGCCCCAGCAGGAGCCTGTCAACTACGCGGGAAAACACCCGGAAGCACAACAACCTTTCATTTAGCACCCGCGAAAACCTAAGAAACAACATATATATATTGATATGTTTTCTGGGTACTAAAGAAAGAGAAAGAAATTTGTTAATTTAATTTTTAATTAAACATTAATCTAGAAAGCAGAAATTTTTATATTCGGCGCCACTGCTTCCTAGTTTCCCAGCAAACACACATTTATTAGCATGAGTTACCAATAGGTGTCACTCTATCTCAGTGCAGTTTCTTTAGCTCAAATTAATAAAAGGCAAATTAAAATCATAGATCAAATAATAACAATTTTATTTAAGAAAAGTAGATCAGATTAATTTACAAAATTTTAATTTAGTTGAACCTTGGCCTTGGGTTTCTTATATTTAGGAAACAAAATTCTGCCCTTTTATTTTAATTACAAATACTTATTCTAAGAAAATGAAAGAAATCTTTGCTTTATTTAATATCGATAAAACAGGTACCTGTATGCGACGTGACGTCCCGATACGAATCACTGATTTGTTGCACTACACTGTTGTGATCCTGGTTACCTGCAAATTCCCTCGATTTCTCGTGCCGTGCCTTTGTGGTAATTTTGTTCCTTGTGAAATTTGTTCAATTTGATGTGCCTTGGACGACTTTGATGCTAAAATATTGGATTAATACCGTATGGCTTACTTGAAAATCCGGTAAGTCAAATTTGACAAACAGCTGACATTAAGGTTATATTTCGATGATAATTATTTTGTTTTTTAAACCTTGCAACATTGGTTCCTCTTACTTCTCAACTTATCAATGTTTGATTTACATACTTTTCTTCATCTGAATTTAAATTTTCTTTACTATTTGTAATAATTTCTGGACTCAATTTTGAAAATAACTCTCTTCTTTTTATTACAAAATCAACAACAATAACAAACTTTTCATGGAAACGTTCCTTGTTTCTTGAAAACTTTGTTAATTAATGACTTTTTTCTGAAATTAGATAACTAGACCTGTCAAAATTTCATAAATTTTATTTGGTTATGAATTTAAATTTTTCTTTTAGACCTTCTCTGTCTGTTTTACTGTTTGAAACAGATTCCTTATTTAATTCTGATTCTTTCAGTATCCCTTTTATTTATCTAGGTTTTATATTTAAGTAGTTCCAAAACGTTGCATGATTTTCACATAATTTCTATTTTAAACAATTTACACTAGATTTGATGCATGATTTACCTTTCTTAATCTTCTTACTAACTAGCTCTCTTAATTCTAATTAACAAATTTACTTTTCAGTATGAATAAATGCTAACTTTATAACTTTTATTTTTCAGAACTCGTAGTCAATGTTTCTTCAGTCCTTGAAGTAGTGTCCTTTTACCTACCGAACTGAAAATCATTTTGAAATGTTCTTTGCAGTGTTTTCTTTCAACTGCCTGCATAATAAATAGGAAAACAATGTTTTTAACAATCTAATATTTAAATAACCAGTGACAGCACACAAATTATGGTTACTGATGGTCAACACTAAAACTTTAAACTACAATTAACATATGGAATTCAGGGATGTATGTCTCAGGTTTAATCTAAGGTAATAGTCTTTGATTTTAAATGTTTATGATTTAAACCCGAGCACTAATTTTCGAGAAATCTTAGATTTAAGTTTTATTTGTGCTTCTTTTCTTTTTAAAGAGTCTTTATGTACACTATAGAATGTTTATTCAGTTTGTTTGTGAATTTTCACTTCCTTTTATGTTTTTTTTTTGTCACCTATATTGTTTAATATTTTAGTTTTAAATTATTTTCTTGCTTTAATTTGAAGTTTTAAATTTTCAGATGTGGAAATTTACATTTCCTATTTTGTGGAAGTTTTTCCAGTTTGATGAGCTCCGGATCAACCTATGATTGTCTATTAGTCAGAAACACTCTAACGATAGATTCCTGATATGATTTTTCCACCTTTGGTTTTGTATTTAAGAAGTCTAGCTTCTGAAGATAAAGTGAGATTTTACAAATTTTAAACCTACTTATTTTAAAATTTAAGCATTTTACAATATTTATTGTTACTATTTAATCTCTGTCTTTCAATTTAAATTTGTTTACTGATAGTATGTTTACTATCGATAATTCATGTTAGTTTTAAAGTTTTTACTTTGTAATCTTTGAATTCTTTGATGCAGAACTGCAAACAGTGGCGTAGATTATTTATTTTGATAATGAAACTTATTGCCTCTCTCATGAGCCAAGATATCATATCAATATATATATATATATAGTGACACAAGTCAAAAAACGCTCTTTTTTGTTTTTTGTAAAAATGACTGCCAAAGACGTATACTTTTAACAAGAAAAATGTCATAACTTAACTTATACTAATAGCCGAAAGGTGGCACTAGTGTCACTTCTCCTCCCTAGTGATTTATCAAGTCGCCATTGAAGAAAAACGTCATATGTTTAGTTGCGTCTTGACATTTGAAGTGTGGACTTATGGTGTTAACAAGAAAATCGACACATTTCGAAAAGTGACTGTTTTTATGTGTTATTTATTGGAGAAAAGTGACATTTCTAAAGTTGGGACACTTTTCTTGTTAAGGTGAGTATAGTTAATTTTATCACGCATGGTATTATTTAGAATTGAGTCATTTTTCATCATTTTGCACGATTTTTTTTCTCAGATGTGGCTATTCTCGTTTATTGAATATTAATTTTGATTGTCAAATCATGAAACGTTGCACTTTTTATTATTCAAAATTAGTGTTTAATTCTAAAGATATCTAGTCAGCAGAAAAACGAACCAAATTTATTGGGTTCAGATAAATATGAATGGAAAATTTCTAGTTATCAGAAGAATAACTTGAGCAGTAGCGTACCAGAGGGAGGTTAGTACTAGTGCACTTTTAGTTTATAAATCGGTATATACAAGTTGTTTTATTCTTAGAATACTGATTTAAATTGAGATCTTTTGACTATTTCAGATAAAGGTTGCACATTTACATCGACTGATACAAGGCCAGATATTTTCATTAACCACATAAATGAGTGCTAACCTAGCACTAGCGGCATAAACCTGGGTAATACCTCATTTCATAAATCAATATTATCATAATATTCTTATAGTCTAATATTGTTTAGTACAACATTGCTTACTATTCATAGGAAACCAGAATAACACCAATCTGGATGATCTTCTAGTAAAAAATCGTGAAGACAACGACTCAAATGAACTCAATTTTTACACAACCGACTCAGACGACTCTGTAGCTGACCCAGATTATAGTATAACCGATTTTTCAAGCTCTTCTAGTAATGAAGAAATTGAGGCTGTGCCACTAGAGGATATAACTGAAAGAAATGATTTTGCTGAAAACATCATGAATGAAACAGGTGACAACAACAAAAAAAAAAAAGTTAAAAATCCATGAGAAACCAAGAAAAAAAAGGTAAAAAACGTTTACGTAACCCAGACCAGTGGCAACTGATTTCTGAAGACCTTAGAGGAAGACACGGAAAGCATACCAAAGTAGACGAGGAAATTAAAAATGGCATTCGAAATCATATAAACTCTATACCCCGAATACCTAGTCACTATTGTCGTGCCGTGACATAAAAGGAGTACATAGATGGAAGTAAATCTATCGCCGATCTTCACAGGGATTATGTAGCGAACTGCAAAGAAAATAAACTTCCTTCTGCCAACTACATGATGTATTCCCGAATTTTTAATGAAGAGTTTAACTTGTCTTCTTTCCTTCCTAAAAAGGATCAGTGTGAACTATGTATAGCTTATTCAAATGCTACGGAAGATGAAAAGGCCGAATTAGAAACTAATTATAACTCTCACCTGGACGTGACCAAATTGTCTCGAGATGAGAAACAAAAAGACAAAACAGCAGAAAATAATACCGTAGTAGCTATGCATGACCTTCAAGCTGTTCTCCCTTGTCCTATAGGGCAGGCTTCTTCTTTTTACTACGTATCTAAGTTGGGTGTCTATAATCTGATTGTATTCAATTTGAAAACAAATGATGTTCAATGTTTCGTTTGGCATGAAGGTGAAGCCCAGAGAGGATCAAACGAAATCGGATCCTGAAAGATGAAGAGCACAACACTACCGATGGCTCGAATGAAGTTGATGTCATTTTTTATTCCGACAATTGCGGTGGCCAGCAGAAAAATCGATATCTGGTTGCAATTTACATGTACGCAATCTCTAAATGCAAGTGGATAAAAAGTATAACACACAAGTTTCTTGTAGTTGGACACAGTCAGAATGAAGGTGGCAACGCCCATTCTGTAATTGAGCAACAAGTGAGTCGGGCCAAAAAGAGCCGGACCCATTTTTGTTCCTGAGCATTATATTTCTCTCATAAGATGTGCTAAAAAAACTGGTCACCCTTATAAAGTAAATGAAATGTGCTACGATGACATTTACGATTTGAAAACCTTAGCGGCTGATATAGGATTTCCAAAAAAATGAAGAATATTGACGGGGAGGATTTTAAGATAAGTCAAGTAAAAATTTTAAGAGTAGAAAAAGAACATTTCGGAACATTTTTTTACAAAACGTCCTACAAAGTCACAGAATTCAGGCGTGTTGAGATTATACAACCCCTGCAATCCAGAATGTCCTTAAGGCCAGTGAAGTTCCAGAACTTGTTTTACAAAAAGAATATAAGAGCAGACAACCAATTGCTGCAAATAAAAAAAAAATGGTTTACTCTATTTAAAAAAAATGTATTCATGTATTCCAAAGTTTTATTTGCCATTTTATCAAAATTTATAACTCTTTCGTGTAATATAACCTAATATAATCCAATATTTTGTAGTGTGTATTAATCAGAAACTGTAGGTATTAAAATAAAAATATGTCATAAATTTGTTTTTTATTATTTCAATAATTTAACTCAAAAAACACAATTAGTTTCACATGAAAAGTGACACAAGTCAAAATAAGGAGTGACCCCCTAATTACTTCCACGTCCAGTGGAAGTATAGTAACGACAAAAAAATTTTTAAAAATTTTTATTGTCCAAATAGGCTTAAAATGTCATGAAACGTCGAGATTTTAAGTTTGAGCGAAAAAAAAATTTCTGTCTGTTTGTCGGTCTGTCTGTCTGTCGGTCTGTCGGTCTGTCGGTCTGTCTGTCTGTAACTTTTTTTTGTGCGCACGTTTACTCTGGAACCGTTTAAGATATTGACTTGAAATTTGGTACACATATGTACTTTAACGAGATCTAAAACTAGATTATATTTTCATCTTGTTCCGTCGAAGGGTTGGGGGGTAAATTGGGGTAAGTTTGGGATAAATAGGTAAATCAAGCAGGTAAGAGTCCATGAAATTGGTATTTAGTATATACAAGAGAAGCTGAGGTCTCAAAAAAATTTTTGGCATTAGCCACCCCCATTACCACCCCCACCTCCTTATTAAAGGGGATGAAAAAAAATGTGATTTAGTGCATGTACAGGAACCAGAAGCCTCAAAATATTTTTTACTTCATCCACCCCCCCCACTACCACCCCCCTATCACCACCCCCACTCCACTACCGATGTGGGGTATCGTTTTATGGGTTTTTGGGGTAGAGGATTTCAAATATTATATTATTAAAGTTCCATAAACAATTATTTTCACATACAAAGTTTTTTCGTTGTGAGTGACTTGAATTGATTCAATTAATGAATGGTACGTACTTATCAGCAGTAGAAATATGTAGGTATCGCACTTCATAATTTCGATCAGTGCGAGTTTAAAAAAAAAAAAAAAAATTTAAATGGCTCCTACTGAAAAATTTAGTTTTTTGAGTTGTCACTTTTCTTCCGGGCTAACGGTTTCTTAGGTTTTCACGGGTGTTAAATGAAGTGTTGGTGTACTTCCGGGTGTTTTCCCACGTAGTTGGTAGGCTCCTGCTGGAGCCATTGTTGTCTAAACGACGTTTCGGCAGAATTCCATCTGCCATCTTCAGGTTCTCGCTGAAAGCTGCCTACTGCTGGTCCTCGTTGCTCGAACTGGACCAGTCCAGTTCGGAATATATATAACCATCATGGTAAAACACTTCTTATTTAAACTGAATCATATTAGTCATACTGGGCGATCGTTAGAAGCGTTTAAACTCTCATATTTCATATACACTTTGTTTTCTTATAATTTTAGAGCAAAGTGTTACTGAGGTTTTTGATTACTTGCACGAAGATATCAAGACGTACAAGATATCTAAACCGTAATATACCGGTTGTCTCTCGGGTTCGAACCGACTTTATGAAAGTTAGATTATATAACAATGTTACCTTAAAATATCATTAAAGTATTTTTAATAAGGCTATTACGAAATAAATAATAGCTGCCGTCGGGCGTTGCCGATTGCGAGTATTTTTTATATATGATTATTTCTATTTCTATTGGATTTCGAATTTGCAACACATATAAAATAGCATGGTAGAATACTTCCTAGTGAAACTGGATCGATAGATATCCGTCATACAGAGTGATCTCCAGAAACGTGATGTAAATCATGCGTGTCATGTTTATATAAACTATATTTTATAATAACTTTAGAGGCCAAAGGATTTTGATTAGGAACATAAAAAAATAAAAGTATGCACGATATCTAAACTGCAATACAGTACGTCTTTCAGGTTCAAGCGAACTGTACGCAGTTTAGACGATATATCGGTCTTGTATTAAAATGCTATTGAGATATTTTTAATAAGACTATTATCAAAAGAAAAAAGTTGCGGTCGGTCGTTGCCGACTCAGAATGTCTATTAAACACGACAATTTTTGTTGAACTTAAAATCTTTGATACATATGCAAAATACAAAACATATACAAAATAGCATGGTAAAACAATTCCTAGTGAAATTGGGTCATCTTCGTCATACAGGGTGATCATCAGAATATTTTATATAAAATATGAGTTACTATGACTTTGGTAAAATATGTTTCAAAAATTTTAGATTAAGAAAAATATGCAAAGATGTACAAGATATCTAAATTGCAATATACAGTGCGTCTTTCTGCTTCGATTGATAGGGAATTAAAAAACGAAGATTAAAAAAAATCCGATTGCTTATGTATTAAGGGTGACGGTGCCATGCTTAAGAAAATGATTTCCCAGTTCGACAATTTCTCCTATATCCCTGAACCGATTGAAAAAAATATTTGATAGGCTTTTGGAGAAAATTTGATAGAAAGGTACTGTCGTGAGCAAAAAACAATAGGACAACTATTTTTTTCTAATGTAAATCTCTCTATTTGCACACTTGCAATGAATTTTGACAAATAACTGACAATGTCGCAAAAATTAAAGTTAGATGTACCTACATAAATAGATTTTAGCAAAAATACGTTATAAGACTTGTCCAGGGACGTAGCGAAGGGGGGGCACGTTACCCCCCAACTTTTTCAGACTTGGCGAAAGTTGGAAATTTCAGATGTAACTTGGCAATTTCTATTGGAATTTTTTTTTGTCAGATTTTCTCCCCCTCGTTCATCAATATTTATTTCGGCGGAACTTTGCAAAAGTTGGGTAATAGTTGAAAATTTGAGACGGAAGTTGGCAATTTGTATTGAAAAATTTTTTTTTAGAATTCCTCTCCCCCGCTCATCAATTTTTATTTTGTGTAAAAGTTGGAAATTTAAGACGTAAGTTGGCAATTTGTATTGAAAATTTGTTCTGGAGGAATTATTATTTAATAATTTAAAGAGTTGGGCTTCTTCAGTTTATGAAGTTAGCAAATATGGAAAAATAACCTCCCAAAAAAGTTAGCCGGCTCTGGACGTGTCCCATTTTTTTTTGCACACGACAGTACCAGACTATTGAAATCAACAAAAACATTTTTTTTTATTTTCGTACGAGAAAAACAATGTTTCCTTCTTTAGTTTTCAATAGCCTAATACCATTCTATAAAGTTGTCTCTAATAGCCCATAAAAAATTTTTTCGAATCGATTCAGGGATCTAGAAGAAATTGTCAAATTACGTTCAACAAGTCGCCCACCTTGAGACCTGCAGACTGATGACAAAGTGACTTTGTTTTTCAAATCGGTCTGTAGGTCTTAATACTTCAGCAATCGGGAAGTATTTAAGTATTTTTTTTACTCTTTTAACTGTTTTTCGATTCGTCAAGCCAGATTTTCAATTTTTGCAACTAGTTTTTTAATATTGTCTTATGAAAATTCAAAATTTTGAAATATCAAGGGCCAAAATCGAAAATCTGGCTTGGCAGATCAATAGACATATTTTTGATTTATTTTTATAGTTAATTACTTTTTATTTATTTGTTTTCATCATGACTAGAGAATATTATTTAGGTATTAAGCAAATCATAACTTACACACTTTTCTATTTATTATAAAATTACCTACTTTCTGTATATTTTTGTCTTAATCTGGGCACGCTAATATACTAGTTAGGTAAAATACTTTAAAGCACTCATTATTGGAGAACCAATAAAAACAACTACTCTTCTAGATAATACTGATGAAGTATTGAATTACATGACGTAAAATGAAAAATGTATTAAAAATACTTAAATCATTTATTTAAATTTAGTCATTCATACTTTTTTATTTAATATGAAATTATCTACTTTCTGTATATTGGTACCTTAATATACCACTTCGGAAAACATTTTAAAATAATCATCTTTGGAGAACCAATCAAAACAACTACTCTTCTAGCTTATGCTGACAAAAAATTGAATTACATGATAGGATTCCTAGCATTTTAAGGTAAAAAAATATATTGAAAATACTTAAGTCGTAAGTGTCACTCAGAGGGAGTTGAAGATGGGATGTGGTGAAAATTTTACACCACTTAGTATAATTGTAAAATAGAAAATTGATCTGTTTCGGGATTTCGAATTAATATTATTAATAACGTTGAAAATGGAATTATTATATTATACGCTACATATTGACCACAGTACATAATAGTATATATTAATTACCACTTTTTAGCATATGTTAAAGTTTCTGTCGGTTTGCCTTTATTCCATCGTCAAATAGGGCCTACCAAACGTACCGCCATTGTTTACAGCTGTAAAATTCCAGTTCATTTGTATTTGCTTATTCTAATATTTACACTCTACCTAGCGGCAAAATATAATATGTTATAATAGTTCCTTAATTAGAACTTTTATGGCACATTTTTACAATGGCAGTCTTAAGCCAACCATATAAATTGGCGCTGTTTTGCCTTTTATAAAAAACGACCCTGACTTGATTAGTTTTATAACCATCAAACTGCAAAACAGCAGTTGCAAAAGAGCGACGATCTTTTTGAGTCTTGTTAAAATACCATGAAAATTACACTCTCTCGCTAACTTTGATTGTAAACTTGTTTTTCGAATAGCTCAGAGAGGTGCTAAGAGGCATTAAAGCTTAATACTTATATTTATAATGGCAGCAATTGCGCTCGATGTAATTCCTCTTAAATGAAAGTACAAAAAGACGCTATTATTATGATCATTACTTTTAGTCTGCGTTCGCCGTCGCGTGTTATTAAAAAATATTTTAACTTCCATCAAATAAAGTTAAAAACAAGTATGTTTTTGAAATTATTGGTTTGAGGTTCTTATTAGACTTCAGGGTAATTTAAAAAGGGGGAGGTTCTCAATTCCACACGTATGTATGTTTTTTTATACAGGGGGTTCTTTAATGACGTGCTAATATTTCAGGGTGTAATTCCTTAGGTCATTTTATGAAAAACAATTCATATGAACATATCCTAGGTAGCAAGGGTACGTTATAATGACGTCAAAATCTGGTGATTCTGGTCAAAAAGGCGTCAGTGAACTAAAAATCGACGACATAATGACGTGCTACACATCACGTCATATTGTAGTCTTTTTTCGGTGTTAAATTTATTTATATTTTATCGGATTACAAACTTTAAAACTCGCTAATGGCATTTTGTTATCGTAAGCAGAGTGTAAAGTTTAAAAAAAAATAAACCGTGTCGTAAGGGATATGTATTGGCGTTTTTATTCGAGGATAATGTTTTTTAACAATATCCAAAATAATTTATATTCGAAAGAGTTTGCAAAGATTTGGCAGTTTATTTGTTCAGGTATCGAGTTCCTTTAATAATAAAATTAGATTAAAATGCATTAAAAAGTAAAATCTAGCCGTAGCGTGTTCCAACTATAAAGTCTTTAAGGAAGTACTCTTAGAAAGGTTAGTGGCCGAGTGAGTTAAGGCGTCGCGTCGTCTTGCAAGTCACGAGGTCGGCGGTTCGCTCCCTGTTCATTTCGTTTTTTTCTTTGTTAAAATAATTGCGAAAAAAATTTTAGTTGTTTTTTTAAGGTAATAATTGCTTATAAAACCGATGTACGAATATACTTTTTTTCAATTTTATGTCTGTTTTAGACCATTAATAAATATATTCTATTTATGTTGTAGATGACGATATTATACCTTTACCGTTTTTTTCCGACACGTTTCCCAGGTTTGTATAAGTACCTCAACTTAAAACTTTAATTCTTAAAATAGTTGACTCCTGACTTCCCCCCCACCGCTCACCAAATTTGAGATGAGGACAATTTTTTTTCGGATTTCTTCCTCTTCAATTTCGAGATCTGGGAAAAACATTTTTTTTAACGAACCGCCACTGAATTAATGTAATAATTACATTGTTCAACAACTGCTCGTACTTTTCAGGTGGCACTGGTGACAGTTTAATTAAATTAAATAAGTTCTTCTTAATAATTATAAATAAATAAAAATGCTATATAGTAACTCGAAAAATTCAGGTTTGAGAACACAAAAAAATAGAGAAAAAAAAGAGAACCAGAAATATTTTCACATATTTTAAATAAGGCTAGAGATTCAATTTTACATAATAAAGACTTCATACACATCACCATAAATACTGCTTTTAGCATCCGAAATAACGGACACTAAGATAGCTCAGTTGGTAGAAGAGTCGGTACTGTAATGCGGACAACGGAGACATGCAGGTTCGATTCCTACCGACCGCAATTGGTAAAGGTAAGCAATAGTTAGTTACGAAAGTTATGAAAAGAGTAATTTTACATGACGAATGTAGTATTTGCCAAAACGAGCTTTGCAAATTACATGTGTCTAGTAAAATTACTGTTTTCATAACATAAGTTAGAAAAGAAATGACAATTAATTTTGAATGCTATTTTGCGGTTCCTATCGTAGCTACGCTTCCAGTCGTACAAATAAATTCTGTGTTATCGCTTTACCTGAGCGTTAGTACGGATCGATATTTGTATAAACAAACTTTACTTGCCAATCTGCTGAAATTTTTGAAGTAAATTAAGTCGAAAATAGTTGATTCAGATATATTCCATCTGATACAGAATTGATTAATATAGCAGTAATACATGGTAAATAAAAAAGCAGGCAGGAAAAAGTATTTAACAAATTTGAAAATTGGTGTCAACAAATAGGTTCAATAATCAGTTACGTAAATTTTTTTTTACATAACTAGTTATGTAATGAAACTGACAGTTATGAAAAATGTGACGTTTCGTAACATCAAAAATGCATTTAAATTTTGACTTTTCATAACGGGATTAGATAAAAATGAATTTAATAACTTAATAAACATTATAATTTGCAGGCAACCCTTGTGAGGAAAAATTGGAGTGATGGTAAACAATATTAGATATGTTAATGTAAATAAAATATACGGATGGCTAACAAACAAATTCATAGGACAATACTTATTTATGCATTAATTACTTTATTTTTATCAAGTAGACTACTAACTAGTATATAGTTTTACATGTTCTTATTACTAAAAACCTGTGGGGATATTACCAAATATAACCTGAAAAAGACGTCAAATTAACGTCTAGTATAAGACGTCATTCATCTGAGACATTAGGAAGTCATTTTCACGTTTCATTTACGTCATCTAACTCGTCATTTCTCGTCACTCCTGACCATTTTTTCACGTCATTTTCACGTGCCTTTGCTACCTGGGTATGTTCTCAACGGCTTAATATTTTTGCTGTAGGTTGTTGAATTGTTTTTTAAATCGTTATTTTTTCATATTTCTCCCCACCGCTCATCAATTACTAGGCGCGGGGGTGCACCAGTGAATTTGGTACTGGGGCCCATGATTTGATGCGGGGGGCCTGTCCTCCTGGTGGCATTGTAGAAAAACCACTACCAAGCGTCTAGGTGACGCGACATCAGTTTATATTTAGAAGGACGCCAGTCGCGTTCTGCCCCGTTCTTCCTCTCCCAAGCGGGTTCGAAATAAGATGCTCGATAGACGAGTAATGGGTCAAGGCTGCACTACCTCAGATCATTAATGAAGCGACGCTCTCTCAGGACGTAATATCAATTATTCACTGACAATAAGGGCGTTTAGGTCTTTGGATTATTGCGATTTTTGGATAAAAAGAATCCCTATCGAAGATTTCTATCCGACGGGATTGGAATTTGACATGATTGTGATTTGTTTATACAGTAATAAGTGGTCTGACGTCTTTTGGTTTCTGTTATTTTGGCAAAAAAAAATCCCTATCGAAGATAGATTCATTTAACCTCCTCAGGATTTAATGCAAGCCTTTTAAAAAGAATTTAAAAATGTTGTAATTTGGTAATTATGGCCGACTAAAAATAATATAAAAATATTTTACTAAAAAATTTTGGTTCGCTTATGAATAGCTTAAACATCCCACATCGTGATTTTATCATTTACGGAACGGAGTTTGACTAATACATTTAATAGTTTAATAACTTTCGGCCAGTCTTACGACAACTTGCCTCCAATATAGGAAAAATGACAGCGAGTTGCCTTCGCACGATTTTTAGGCAAAATGGACTTTTGAGTCCTTTGTGCACAAGGCGCTTTTCTCTATAACTCTATTATTCGGAAAGCCCTGCAGTTGGCTTTCCTACCATCGCTTTGTATTGACCACCCAACGCACTCGACCAAATTACGAGTCGCTGGGTGAGTTCAAACTTGTTTTTTATGCGAGAAACCGGCCTTGTTCATTTTCATTGATTTCTTGCCAATTTTTGCTTATAGGCGCTACGCCGCTTTTGCCAAATTCGTCGGTTCGCCTTTTTGATACATTGCCTTGTTAAAATTTTATTGTCAGTCTTTAGAACAGGGTATATAATGACTGTACCTCCATGGTCAATGTCCTCGGCGGCGGAATTAACGTTGAAAATATTTTGAATATTTTCAAAGTACTTTTTTGACGTACTTTTTAAAAAGTATGTGATTCATTTTTCCATGACCACCATATACTTTCACTCTTATATCCTGGACTAAAATATATTTTCGTAAGTAAAAATTGGGTGTTTCTTCGAATTTTCACCCGGTTGTGCCTAATGTCTTATCGAACTCATAATGGTCCTTTTGGATTAGTCTGTGGCTCTGAAGTTTCTCAGACTCTTGAAAATGCCCTTAAATGAATTTGTTGCCTAAGTCGAATTTTTATTTTGGCTTCGACCTGGGTCAATTCTGGAAGGTTCTACAACAGCATCACGGCATCTATCGCTATTGCTTGTTAGGCCCACAGCCTCATTGAAGTTTTTTCCCATCAACTCCTTGGTGACCCAATGCTTTGGAGGGCATCCCCTTCGCCTCTTGAGTTTGGTTTTCCCTGAACTATCAACTGTTCTATATTGTCCTCTCTTCGGTTGATGTGGCCAAAAAATGAGAAAAGTCGGAAAAGATCAATACGCCGTCTGTCTGCTTCCCTAATGGTTCATGTTTCAGAGACGTAAAGAAAGATCTTTGTGCGCCTCGTGATATTTCTATTACGCTAAATTTTAGTCAACTGGCAAGTTGCCGATTTTGCCATCTGTATTCTTCGCCGAATCTCATATTCGCAGTCGCCACAAGGTACCTAAGGTACACCATCTTGTTTACTTTACAGTCACCTATCTTTAATATGTTGGATGGTTATCATTTGCTCGGTCTACAATCATAATTTTCGTTTTGTTGTAGTTTACACTGAGGCCACAATCAGAGCTTGTTGTCTGAAGTCTGTCCAACAGGTGTATGAGCTCATCCTCGTTTGTTGCAACTAATTTTTCTGGTGGATTTAACTTAAAGGTGATTTATTACCACTATTTTTTTTATATACGGATTTTTATCGCTTAAACAAGTACTGATAGTGCCATCGACTAATTTTTGTTGTTGTTGCCAGGGTTGTTGTCACTGTCTCTCGAAAGATATTTTAAATTTCGGAAGCCATCTGATTCACAGACGTTTGTTATTTTTATTTAAATCAACTATCTGCATATTTTATTTTTTTGTGTGATTAAATATTTTTTCCTTCTTTCATAACCTGTTGGATTAAAGTTTAAAGAAGTTATTTTCTTTAATTCATAAACTTAATCAGATAATCAATTTTTGTAGAGATTTTTTATTTAAATTCTGGTCATAAAAAAAATATATAAGTATACAATTTTTTTTCTTCTAACGTAATATCTCATTATCTTAAAATTTTATTTTGCAATTTACGATTTCTCTTAAATTTAATGTAGTGAAATTGTGTAGTTTAGTAATCATTTTTGCATAATTGGTTACCTGAGCATATATCACTAAACACTGGAGTTGCCTTTCAACTTAAGTTTTTTTTCTTTTTATTTTATCGACGGTTTTAACCTTATTTTTTTTCCCATTCTATGTAAAATCCTTGGACAAAGAGAAAAGGAGTGGCCTAGTAGAAATCAATGTCAATCTTATTAAGGAATTTGGTGGTCTGGACAATATCCTCGTAGATAGTGGACAGAGCTGCTTACTCCAAGACATAAGTATCCCAGCTCAATAAACGTCTCTCACATACCGAGAATCGGTAACGTCCAGCCCCATTAGTCGACTTCACCAACCAAGTTACTTAAGAATTTGTACTGCCATAACATATAATTTTGGTGAGAAGAAGCAATGTAAAAACTAGTCAAAATTTCTTGCTCATTTTTTTTCCAACTTATCAATTTTTTTCTCTTAATTTAAATTGTAAATCGTAGTCTAGTATTAAGTTTTAAATACTGTGTAAAGAAATTGTAAATTTTTCCTCATATTTATTGTAATATATTGTTTCAATTTTATTCTGCTTAATCATCCTCTACTCACCTACAATATTCAAGAATATCTTATCTCGTTCTCTTCCTTTTATGTAATAAATTTTATTTGAAAATACGCTGGCGATCTTTTGGCCCAATGCAACTTGAAAATTGAAATCTTAAACTTTAAAACAAAAAAAAAACCAACGACCTGCGCTGAGCTAGCAGGAGCTACGTTGCAATACCTCTTGTTTGGCAACTATCCAACTAAGTGTTGTGACACAAATTGTCCCATTCCACATTGTCAAAGCCTTACGGTAGTCTGCGAAATAAAGGTATTCTCTTGCTTTCTTGATAAGCTTGCTTGCTCAGGAGGTATTTGCCATGACAGATAATTTTGATGTCTGGATTGAAAAATACACAGCATTACTTTATTGGCGTGCGATATTAGTGCAAGCAATCTGTAGTTATCATAGATATCTGTCGCTCCCTTTTTATGTAATGGCATAAAGATGAGGTTCTCCAATCGACGACGACGGGCCAGACTTCTGTTTCCCATATTCTTTGGCATAGTCTATGAAGGATTCCCTCTTCACCAACTAACTTAAGAGCTTCTGCCGTGTTATTATCGACCCCAGCTGCTGCTTTGCCAGTTTTTAGTTTTGTATAGCTCCCTCCACTTCTAATTTAAGTATTGAAGGTTCGTGTTCGTAGCCCCGTTGCCAGTCATTTTATACCTCTGGATGGTCTCTTTCAAAAAATTTTTCGCAGTATTCCTTGAGTACTTGGAGTACGGGAAGTGAATGCATATCACACACTTATCCATTCGCACATGAGCTATGGTATTATCCTCTGGAGTAACTCCACTGATGCTGATAAAGTTTTTGTGTTGCAAAAGAGATGTATGAGGCGATTGCCCCTTGTTATTTTTTTTTCATTTTTCTTTGTCTGTGTGTGCGTTTTTTTTCTACGTAAACTACTATACTATACTTTCTACGTAAATATACTAAGACTGATATGATAGGTTTCTTGTAATAATTAACGTTTACATTTTCTATTTTTATCTTACTTATAATTAAATTATGCATATGTTTTTTTTTTATTAAAGATTTGTAATCCCATTTTTGTGTTTTCCAGTGTCCTTGATAATTTTGATTAACCTATTTTTATCAATAAAGTTTAATTTTCAAAACCATTAAGTGAATCTTTTGTACCGTGTGTTCATTTTATTTTACAACAGCTGTTGATGTTTTACTTTCAAA
Source organism: Rutpela maculata (assembly GCA_936432065.2). Lineage (NCBI taxonomy): Eukaryota > Metazoa > Arthropoda > Insecta > Coleoptera > Cerambycidae > Rutpela > Rutpela maculata. The sequence continues at coordinate 231,155,724 of OW386286.2, forward strand.
AATAAAATTATGAATTAAAATTTGTTTCTCAGAAAATGTTGCCTAGTTTTCTGTTACTTAACTAACAAAAATAACACACGTCAAATGTTTGCGATATTTACCTAACCTCAGTTTTTTCAATGGACTAATATGGTTATTTATGGCCAGTTTCGTAGCTTATTTTTTCCAGTTATGTCAATATCGCTAACACATTTTTATGACAATATTCTAATTCATATTTTTATCTCTAAAAGTAAAAAATCTAGAGGAGTTTAAAACTGTTGCAAAATAAAATGAGCACACTGCACATTCACCTGCAAATGTAGTAAACCGCAGACGTACTAGGAGAAACTACGTCTGCACTATACATTCGTTTTCATTAGGTTTGTTTTGGTTTTGAGAAATAACAGTCCTCGGATGTCAGGAGCATGCGCAGTAAGTGAAACAGCTTGCGCAGTTACTGAAACAGAACACGTTTTACTAACTGCCCATGCTCCTGACATCCGAGGACTGTTATTTCTCAAAACCAAAACAAACCTATTGGTTCTACTCTTAACAATCCGAAGTTGTGAGCTATTCCTTATGCGTCTGTAGATTCCGTGTATGCGGCCGGGGAGCGGTTGAAGACATTTCGGGAGGCTACTACTGGAAGATATATCTCTGGATCAGAATTTAATTTCGAATGGAAGGAACCTGAACGTAACGATTAAATGTCTGAATTTATTTTAAATGAACAGAGAATCAGCAACTTGTAAGAGGTACCCATTCTATTTATTTATTATTTTAAGTCACATTTAATAATACTTAAACTATATGAACATGGTTTATAGCTGCAACAATAGGCATTTAACTTCAATATCAAGAGCCTTAATATTATATGATCGACCATGATTGGTCCTAGAACTAAAAGATATTAGGGGGTCTGGGGAAAATAAAAAAGTATTTAATAAATCTCTCATTGTTTGCACTCGAGAAAATTTTCTTGTATGGTACTCTCTATATCTTCGAAAGTCTTTATTTATAGCTTCCAGTGCTTCTTCCGAGAATACTCCGAGAGGCAAAAGAGCAGATTATATAATATCTGCTTCATGGATAAGCAATTTATGTACCTTATTATACCACGGGTATAGATCCAGATACTTTTCTGCAGTCGGTTTTGCGCAACTTGTAAATGATTGTACATGTACAGCATATTCTCATGAAATTGTTTGTAGTATTACATTGAAACGCTTTATCAACTGTTTATCAATTCCTGTGCTGGAAAATGCAAGAGCAGATTGTTCAAAAAAGTGACTGGCAGTATTACCATCATTTGTTGTACCACATACGGGTTTCGGGATGTTCACTAATAATCCCATTTTTATTCTCAATCCATTTTGAATATATTTTTTTGTTCTTAAAATTTTTTCTTGTCTTCATTTTTGCGCATTTGTAATTTTCTCACATCCCGACGATATGCTATGTGAAGAAGACACTCACAGCACCTAATTCATGCGTGCAATGTAGAAAGTCCGTATTTATATTTGCCCGCATCTGAGGACTGTTTTTGGATACATTGCAAATCGTTTATATTTTTCGGCGTTACTCCACAGATTCCACATGTTTGATTTGACGTATCACTGATTACTCCAAACATTTTTCCATCAATTATCGTTAATTTGAAATAAGGAGTAATGACGATTTCCTGTCCAGAAATAGAAACTTCGGTAGACAATATAGTTTGTATTTGTTGTTCTATATCCTCTATCTCTCGTTTGCTCAATTCTGCAGTTTCTTTCTCAAACAAAAGTTTTACAGGTCTGCAGAACCTGGTAGAAGAAGGTGATGAGTTGTGCCATAATATGGTATTAGTTTTATTTGCTCGCAAATGCAAGGGTACAATGCAAACCGCAAATAGACTGGAATCCCTTTTTTGTTCTGCATCATCTCCATAGAATGTATGTATGCAGAATGCCCAGAACATCCATCGTATCCCCACTTGAAAATAATTGTTAGTATGTCCGATAAGCCATCGATTTTTTGAGATAATACTTCGTCCTGAAAGTGTTGGAAAATGATAAAATTATTGAAATTTATACCACCTTAATTTTGGACTTATGCACAGATAGATTATTAGTTTCTACCAATGTGAGTGACAGGGAAATATGCATTTATTTTCGGTTTATTATAAATATTTAAAAAATCATAAATGGTATAATCTAAAAAATAGTTTCAGATACTTCCCATTGCTCTAAGGAATATAACCATATACAGTTTTTTCTCATAAATTTTGTATATAGTTAAATGCCATATAGTTAAATGCTCTAATAATGAAATTAGGAACCATTTTCGTTGATAAACTACAATATTCAAGTACAACAGAAATTTACAATAAAAAATATATACAGTTGTATTCGTTAGAGTACAGGTACCTAAAACAGTTTTAAAGACGATACTGTGTTTGTGTGTAATGTACACTTACAAAGGACCGTATGATTTTGAGTTTATCTTCGATAGCGTATTTGAAATTATTTATGATACGAAATTTAAGCACACATTGAATGTTAAATATGGCACTCACCTTTTTCGCTGTTTGCAGCGTGCTTCCACAGTTTTTCTTAAAAAATGTTTTCTTAAAATGTTTTCTTAACCGCTTCTCAAGTCACCGAAGTAACTCCTTGAAAATCTAGAATGATTTTGTGTTAGGTAAAGAGAAACTAGGCCCTACAGCTTATAGTGGAGTCCGAACCACTTCTTGCGGATAATTTTATAATTAAAATTGTTTCGCGATGAGCAGGGATTGAACCTGCTTCGCTAGGTACGTCAGTATGCAAACTAGACGAGCTAAACCACTGAGCTACCGTCCCCGTCTGAGAGCTCTCACTTGAGGGTTTTGCCCTTCTAGGGCGGATGTTGGTTATTAATATTTGAAGTTACTCACGATTGAATTTTAAGTCTGGTTTTTAATATCTTGAGGGTTTAGTAATTAATTTGTATGGACCGACAGGCCGTTGAGACGTGTTCTTCTCGCGCATGGCATCTTCGATGTTGAATTTTGTGTGCCGACAACCAATGTGCGTAGTACACGTGTAGTTTTAAATTTAAATTTTAACGTAAAAAAAATACCACATAGAATCATAGAGTTGATGAACTAGTAAAATAATAATGGGGAAAAAATAATTAATTGACCCAATCCCCGACATTCCGCCCACCAAAACCACGTTGAGTTTTCAACAACATAAGAGTACAAAATTATGAATTTCTAAATAGTTTAAAAAGAAAGAAATAAGAAAAAAAGAAACAAATTACTGCCCAGGTAATGGACAGAGTTTCACAACGGAACGTTGCAAATTTCCATTTTGAGTTTTCAAAGTGACCACGCGTACTACTCCGTCTTTTCCGGGGTGTAGCTTTATTACTCCTATCGAGAGCCCATTCAAGAGGAGGCTTTTGTTCATTTTTTATAAGTAACATATTTCATTGAATGTTAGGTGGGGAATTTGTCCATTTGCACCGCTGTTACAATGTGTGCAAGTATTCTTGGCTCCATTGCTTCCAAAAATCAGCGTGCATTCTCTGCAATATTTGCCATCGGGTCAAACGATTTAAGGAAATATCTGATAAATCTGGTTCAGGGAAGTTCGTAAGAGGCTCCAGGGTCAGAAAATGTCCGGGAGTTAAAGGGACGAGATCATTGGGATCTTCACTAATCGGCGAAAGAGGGCGCGAGTTTAGATGCGACTCAATTTGGGTGATAAGAGTTTAGAATTCCTCGTAGGTCAAAATTTTACGCGGTATAAATGGGTTTTAACAGACTTAACGCCTGGTTCACTTAAGCTATTAAAGTGCGGTGAAGCCGGAGGATTGAAATGACATTTTATAGAAAGTCAGCAGCTTAAAAAAAAGCTAGAAGTTGATTTCTTTAAAATACTTCTAATAAATCGAAAATGAACCCATATTTCCCTCCCAGTATTCAAAGTCCTATCCTTAATATGCTTTAACATTCTGTGAACAGATACTGTATGACATCTTGGACATTTTTAATCATTTAAAAGGAAAAGCTAGAACCAACACCCTATTCTGACATGAAAAATGAAACTTATACTCTTATAATTATGTATTTAATAATAATTAGTAAACAATTATTAGATACAACGACTTAAATATACGATTCTACAACGAATTAAATAATTATATGAAATTATTGCATATTTTCGAAATCTGGTGGAAAGAACTGTTGTTGGGCGACCGACGATATTTGCATGTCAATGGGTTTAGTATCGTCATATAAAGCAGGAGCTTCACATAGAATTGAAATTGTTCCTGCTATTGATGCAATGATGAAAATCCAAAGGAAAAGACGATCTAGAACCATAGCCACAAATCCCCAATCTTGGTCCTCCTGAAAATTTTAACCAATCGTATTACGTTCTATGTATATAAAGCCGAGTGTTAGTATCCTAAAAGAAACATTTCTAAAAGTAAAAGCAGATTACACAAAATTAACAAAACAGCATCCTGATAATTTCGTTAATGGCTAATTGAGAACCAAATATTTTTAGTCGTTATTGTTTAATATGTTTCGCTCTTGTTTCTAAGAGGCCATTCAATAAATACATTAGCAAAATTGGATTATTTTTATCCCCTCCTCCCCTTGACAAATGGCCTATCCTAAATAGTCAACTTTATAGGTTTGTTGAGCCGAAACAAAGTTTAAGTAGGCATGACATAACGTCGCCTTGGTTCGACAAGGTTCTATCTGCACTTTTTGCGAAATTGATATTTTGATTTTAAAGATTTCTGTACATAAATATCTTTCTATCCTGTAAATTGCAGACCGCTCTGTTGGATAGTTATTTGAAGAGACCTGTCATTTTAGCCAGTGAATACTGGATTAAGCTTAGATATTACAGTTAGCGGAACATTCGCGCTCGTTTAACTTAAAATCATGGTTGACACAGATAGAACCTTGTCGAACCATGGCGACGATATTAAGAAGTCACGTTCAACGCCTGATATACTGGAACCACTATAGTGTTCTGTGCTGTATTTTGTGTTAATTACTGCAGAATGAATATAAAAAATAGTATTGTATAAATTTACCGCATTAAATTGATCTTGTCTTTGGATATGATGCTGGATGAACATAACATTATGTATTGCTTTTTCCAACTCGAATGGATATTTTTTCCTAGTTCCAGAGTCACTTTCATCCAAACCTGAAAATACAGATGGCAAACCGTTGTAACCCAATCTTCCGCTTAAAGCTCCAGCAAATCCACGTAGTCTGAAATATAAGATGAAAGTCATAAGTTACTAAAATCTATAATTCTTTTTTGATTAATATTTTAGTAGCTATGGTTCCTAAAAGCAAATTAGTACCCCAATATGGAATTGTTTACAATTCATATAAAATTTTGCATGCAAATGGAATTTTGTAGAAAAATAAAACGACAAAGTGTGTACAGGTAGGGTAAAATTAGAATAACGGCCAAAGAAACGGTTCTTCCTTAATATCTTCATAAATATAAAAAAACATCAATAAACGTTTCAAACAAAAACAAAGATTAGAAAATTTTACACTAAAAAATTTATTATCAAGATTGTTTTTAATCAACTGTTTTCGTGTAAAATGAGGTCAAAGTTTATTTAGTGGATTAAAACTAAAATTTTAGTGAGGTGTGTTGGAATTTACAAGAAGTGCAGCAAACAGTTTTGGATTGAGTTCGAGTTCAGGAGGGCATTTGCCTAAACAAAAAATGTTCAAAATTGTCTTATCTTCATAGTTTTTCTTAAATATCCCTGATTGTATAGCTCGCATCTTAATGAAGGAAAAAATAAGATTTTTCATAATGAAATTGCAAAATTGCATTATAGTACAGTACCTAGAGGTAAGAAATTTGCAAAACTTCGGAATAATGTCATATTGAACGGATTTCGTTCATTTTTTGCAGTATCATAGTAAATGCTTCACGGAAAAGTTTCTGTATTGTGCGGGGGCTTGCTAATTTATATGGATGCCACCCCCTCTCAGGGGGTGACACTTAAAAAATATATATATTTATTGGAGATGAAGTAGAATCAAATTTTAAGAAGAAAAGATTCTATGCAATTTTTCACATAAATTGATAGTTTATAACTTATAACGACTTCAAAATTGCGATTTTAGCTTAAAAAAAAAGGTTTTTCCAAACTGCTTTCGTTAAGTATCTCGAAAAGTATTACTTTATCGAAAAAATGTTAAAGACCAATTACAGAAAGCACAAACTGGGAATTAATTATATCTTTTGTTTATTGATGTAGGATTAATAATTTCGGAGATATTTAAGTTTACATTTGGCATCCAAGTGTTCATAAGTTGATTATTTAGAGTGAGAGTTAAATATCTCAGAAACTGTGACACCTAAGTCAAGGATGCTAATAGGTAGAATAATAAGTTATTAATTAAGCTTTCAACTATTTTTTTATTTGTTTCTGTAACATAAAAAATAAAGAAGTTATGACCGAAGCAATGTGCGTCTACACATTTTTTTAATAACAACGTCGCCATTTTGTTACTGTAATTAGCCAGTAATTAACAAAAAGGAATTACAAACACTGTCTCTCATTAATATATAGCATGAAGTAGATGCTCAAATTTTTTGGTTTGTATACGTCACTTGCTTTATAAAAAAATACATTTTAAAGTATAAAGGCATTTTCGGTAAAACATAATTTTTTTTCCTTTCCCAAATATCTCAATAAATATTGGTTTTATTGAAAAATGGGTAGAGACCAAAAATAAAGCTTATAAACTGATAATGAATTTCGCTTGTTTATTTATTTACATAGATTTAATAGTTTCGGAGATATGAGAGTTTACAAATGACGTCCGAATGTTTATAAGATGATAAATGCAGTTTAAATGTTAAATATCTCAGAAATTGTGACATCTACGTCACGCATGCTAAGAAATGAAATTAAAGACAATTAATTGCGCTTTCACATTATTTTTTACTCGTTATGACGGAAAAATATGCGTATTTATATTTTTTTATACAAAAATGTTGCCATTTTGTTACTCTAATTAGCCAGTAATTTAAAAAAATTATCTCAAATACAGTTTTTCGTTAAGATGTAGCATTACCTAGATGTTCAAATTTTTTTGCTTATTTAAAGCACTTGCTTTAGAAACTTTAAAGGTAATTTCGAAAAGCTTGGATACCAAATATAAACTTAAATATCTCCGAAATTATTAATCCTACATCAATAAACAAAAAATATAATTAATTCCCAGTTTGTACTTTCTGTAACTGGTCTGTAACATTTTTTCGATAAAGTAATACTTTTCGAGATACTTGACGAAAGCCCCTTGGAAATACTTTTTTTAAGCTAAAATCAAGCAATTTTGAAGTTGTTATAAGTTAAAAACTATAAATTTATGTGAAAAATTGCATAGAACCTTTTCTTCTTAAAATTTGATTCCATTTCAGCTCCAATAAACATATATTTTTTTTAAGTGCCACCCTCTGATCCACCCCCTATAAATTAGCAAGCCCCCGCGCAATATAGAAACTTTTCTGCAATCCATTTACTATTATACTGCCAAAAATGAACGAAATCCGTTCAATATGACATTATTCCGAAGTTAAAACCTCTAGTTACTGTACTATTATATTATGACACTCGGTTTGTTTATAAATGGCTAAAACGCAAAAAATGTCATATCCCTATTAGCGTATACAAATAGTTTCTTTTTTTCATGTATTTTCGATACATGTTAATAATTTTTATTTTTGAGCAAAATGTAGATGCCTAAAATGCTTGTTTTTTAAAAAACGGTGCCCAAGGAATCACTACTTCCACATCCAGATTTTCTATCCAAGTCTCATAACGAAAAAAATTTGTATGTGGAAATAATTGTTTATAGAGCTCTAATAATATAATACTTGAAATTGTCTAGCCCAAAAATCCATAAAACGATATCCTACATGGTTGTGGGGTGGGGGTGGTGATAGAGGGGCGGTAGTGGGGGTGGATGAAGTACAGAAATATTTTGAGGCTTTTAGTTCTTGTACACACATTAAATCACAATTTTTTTTTCATCCCCTTAAATAATGGGGTAGGTGTGGTAATGGAGGTGGCTAATGCAAACATTTTTTTTGAAACTTTAGCTTCTCTTGTATACACTAAATACCAATTTTATGAACTCTTACCTGCTTGATTTACCTATTTACCCCACATTTATCCAATTTTACACCCCAACCTTTCGACGGAATAAGGTGAAAGTATATCTTGTTCTAGATCCCATTAAAGTACATACGTGTATCAAATTTCAAGTGAATATCTTAAACGGTTCCAGAGTAAAGGTGCTCACAAAAAAGTTACAGACCGACAGACAGAAAATTTTTTTTCACTCAAATTTAAAATTTTTACGTTTCATGACATTCTAAACCTATTTGAACAACTTGCCGTTACTATACTTCCACTGGATGTGGAAGTAAAAAATGAACAAATTTTGAAAAACTGGTGTCAAAAGTTTCTTTTTGTTAATATAATTGAAAAGTACATAAAAAATTTCAATTTGAAAAAAAAAATTCGAATTTGGTATTGTATTTTTTAGGCCTTGTTATAAACTTCTCAACTTGAGAGGCTCCATTAAAAGCTTATTTTTCTAAAGTTTTCATTAACATCTTCCGCCAATATTGCGTTAACGCAATGTAATGAACACGTTTTTCTTTTAGACTTTACTATTAAGAATAGGGATTGCAATTTACCGGAAGTTTTAATAACCGGTAAATCGGTAAATAAAAATGTAAATAACCGGTTAACCGGTATTTACCGGTAATTTTTAGAATGAAAGATTTGGGTGGCGAAAATGGCAATTGTCTTTTTCCATGTACAAAATTGTCTAAATTTAACAAAAAACATTTTTATGTACGTATATTTAATATAATGAACAAACAAAAGGTTTTTATCAAAAGGAAAAAATATAAATTAAATAAATTTAAATAAATAATTATTCGGTAAATAACAAAAATATCAACTTAAATAACAAACATTATAAACATAAACTCAAATATACTCCAGTGGAATTAGACTTTTCTGATCTAACAAAATATATCCTTCATTTTTTTTTTAAATGGATTTATTTTGGTGTTTTAAAGAAAATATTAAAAATCGGCAACGAGGTCACTACGGAATAAAAAATTATCAAAGTTCACAAAAAGGCATTGTACGTAAATGAATAATAATAATATTTTTCGTTCAAAATTTGCTTATCTTTCATTTTCATAATAACTTCAGTTAATATAATATATACAAGAAAAAAATCCAATCAAAATTACTGTATTGTACAATAAAAATTTGTATAATATGCTTACACATTATAGGTACACAAATTTTGAACGAAAAATATTTTATTCATTTTTTACGTACAATGCTTAAACCGATCATTTTACATAAAAAAATGGAAGAGACCATTTTTGTGCGGAATTTCATTATCTTTCATTTTCATAATAACATCAATTAGCCTCCGAGCCATAGAAAGCGCGATATTCGCAAAAAACCGTTTTTGGTGAACTTCGACTTTGAATAATTTTTTATGCCGTAGTGATCTCGTTGCCGATTTTTAATATTTTCTTTAAAACACCAAAATAAATCGATTATAAAAAATGAAGGATATATTTTGTTAGACAGAAGCCATATTTTTGTCTAAAATGACTGGACTAATAGGGCATTTACTGGATATCTAATCTAAAAATGTTTACAAAATAGCCCGTTAAAAGGGTTAGTTTTTCAAAGTTATATCTGTTAGTCGTCTGATATTTGTGCACAGAATACCACCAGCTGAAGATGTCCTTCCTCAATCGATATTGGTAGGTCGATAAATTAATAAGAATTGGTAATAACATACTTCTAAATGTATTCCACGGATATTTGAGGCAGTGAAATATTCAATTTCCTGTCGCAAGATATTGTCAATGTCTCCCTTGTAGTTCTTAGGACTTACTTTTTATAATATTATTTATTTATTGTTAAAAGTGCTCAGTGTTGGTCACAGTCACTCTGTATTTAGTGAATACTAGTCACTGACAAACAGAAACGTTGAATATGTGACATATCGTAAGTCAAGAATTTACCGAAATAACCGGTAAAAAGTTTAAATAACCGGTAATTATTGTCATGTGTTTTTTGTCCTGATAACCGGTTAACCGGTTAACCGGTTAACCGGTATTGCAATCCCTAATTAAGAATAACATAATCGAACACCAGCTGGTCATAAACAAAAGATTGTAGTTTTTAAAAATATTTTTTCTCTTGGATGCGTTTTGACTCTTGGATGTAGTAATAGACATGTCTATGTAAAAATACATCAAACTTAGCTATCTGTTAGCATTTATTTGTCAAATCTTAACCTTGCGAAAACGCAATATTGGCAGAATGTGCTGTGAATGTCTCACTATCAGACATATTGTGCCTAAATTGAAACAGAATCCTACTTTGTTCTCTTACATTAGTTGACTAGCAGCAGTGCATGTGCAAGCAAATAAAAGTATACTGTTACATATTGTCATTATTTTCTGTGTTCAAGCTAATAGCTAATTATCTTGGTGCTAAGTCTTTCGCGGAGCTGGTGATCTGGCTGCTGGTTTCCGGGTCTTCTTCCGCGTAGACTTGGTTGAATGCTTGTCGTTTCGACCATCTTGTCATGGTCTTCTTCTGAAGTGACCACGACTAAGAAGGCCACGAGAAGGTGTTCGAAACGTCAAGCATTCAACCAAGTCTACGTGGAAGAAGTCCCGGAAACCAGCAGCCAGACTAATAGCTAATTATGGTAAGTAATATTATTTATAGTATACAGACCATATGGTGGCAAGATACAAGAGCAACGCAATCCTGAACTTAGACTTGGTGGAAGTGCTGTGTTAGAACTATTGAGTACTGTTCAGAACCTAATGCTTATAGCATTTCTTTTGACAATTTTTTCACTAGTCACTTTCTTTTGATACATCTGAAAGAATTGGGCTTCTTTGCTACAGGTACTGTAAGAGAAAATCATGTAGCCGGATGTCCCATAGAACCATAAAAATTACTAAAGAAAAAGCAAACAGGTTCATTTGATACACGATGTGATCATTTCAACGAAATCAGTTTGGTTTGCTGGAATGACAATTCAGTAGTAACCGTTATGTCTAATTGGGAATCTGTTCAACCGGTAGTGCATGTCAAACGTTTCAACTGTAAAGAAAGAAAAGACAATCAGATAGATCAGTCAAATATGATACATAAGTACAACACAAATATGGGAGGCGTAGATCTACATGATAATGGCATAGCGAACTACAGAATAAGAATCCGCGGGAAAAGATAGTGGTGGCCACTTTTCTCAAACCTGATTGACGATGCTACAGTCAATAGCTAGAAATTGGACAGATTGGTGCATTCAGAAAAACCTAAATCTCAAATTAATTTTCGTTCCCAATTGGTACATGAATTATTACTAAAAGGCAATTATAAGAAGTTTAATAATTCTCAAAGAGGATGTGCATCCGGGAAACCAACGGATGGAATTTCATTTGACAACGTTGGACATTTGGTAGAAAAACATTCGGAAAACTTAAGAAGAACCTGCAAATTTTGTAAAAGCAATACATATTACTATTGCACAAAGTGCAACGTATTTTTGCACTCCAAATGTTTTGTCTTATATCACAAGAAATAATTTACATATATAATCGTTTTTGCCAATATTGCGAAAACGCAAGGCCATGTTATTGATGATTTTCTTTAAATTTTTTTGTTTGTTTTTAATATTAGTACTATTTGTGTAGTAATAAACATATTCAAGCCAAAAAAAACTAGATTTTTTTAAAAGTGATTATTATGGTAGTGGTACTTGATAGGTTAAAATGTATACCTTATTTAAGTTATCATCAATTGTTTCAAAATGACCACTCTCAGTTATTTTCATTTTTTGTCACTTATCAAATTGACTGAAAAGGTTCGGACAAATCTAGTTGCAATTTAATTATAAATAATTTTTGTTTTTTCTTAATTGCGATGTGAGCTATAAAGCCAGACACATTTAAGATATACTGCGAAAAAATCAATTTTGAACTTTCTTTTGTTTAAATAAGTATTTGTAGGGACTCTTTCTGTAATGTTTACAAGTTTCGGCAAAAATTGTTGTAGTAAAATATTTTCTTTTGATGATTTAGACTCCTAGTTTAACTTGACTATATTCAAAAATTGAAGTTGTAACAGTTGTTAATAACGATACAAGTTTATTATGGCATTTTTAGCAAGGCGGGTGCAATTAAACAAGTTTCGTTAATATATAACACAGGTCTACAAAAAAAAAAGGTCTTGTCCTAAGATTCTAATCTAACTTTTCTGGAGTATTTTGATGCGGTGAAGCCAATTTTGGACAAAAAAAATTTTCTACTGTGTCACTTTTTCTCTACCACCCCCTGTTATCCCCATAAAAAGGCAAAAAATGAGGTCTTGCTTGTCCTAAGATTCTGATCTAACTTTTCTAAAGTATTTTGACGCGGTGAAGCCAATTTTGGGCAAAAAAATTTTTTCTACCATGTCAGTTTCCCTCTACCACCACCCCTTTTATCCCCCCAAAAAAGTGCAAAAAATAGGTTTTGTCTGAAGGTTCTGACCTACTTTTTTTGAAGTATTTTGATGCGCTGAAGCCAATTTTGGAAAAAAAAAAATTTGTATCGTGTCAGTTTCCCTCTACCACCCCCTTTTATCCCCATAAAAGGGCAAAAATGAGGTCTTGCTTGTCCTAAGGTTCTGATCCAACTTTTCTAAAGTATTTTGACGCGCTGAAGCCAATTTTGGTCAAAATATTTTCTTCTTAGTCGAGAATATAAAGGTCCGAATTCGATCATGGGGTATGAACTCGCAGGTATAAAATCAAAAAAATATGGATATTATCCAGAATTTTATGCCGAATTCGATTCCAGAGGGCGCGATGTCGGCCAAGATTACGAAATTGCAAAAAGTAATAATTTCGAAAAAAAATTGGAACTTAAATGTTGCATTATCTTTCGTTTACATTGCATTAACGAGCTTATTTATAAAGATTTTTTAATAATTCTTATATCAATCGAAAGCTTAATGTTTGTAGTTTCATACAGGTGTAATAGAGATACATTATTTTCATTATAAACAACACTATAGATTGTTTAAACAATATATGCTCGGAAAGTGTAGTGTAATTTTCGGCATCGAGGTACTTTTGTTATTATTGCAGATAGATGTGTAGTTATTTGAGACGAAATACGTAGAATAGACCAATGAACATTTTTTATTAAAACAATTTTTTAATTCGCTGAATAATTTAGGAGATATGATTTTTTAAATGTAGGGCGCGCGGCCGTATTCATAACTTATCATAATAATAAATATAAGCGTGGCCTCGGGTACGCGATTTGCTAGTGTGCATTTGCCGTTCGCATTATTTATTAGTTCTAGTCTGACAGGCGAAGAACATGCATGATATCGTTTTGTTTTTAAATAGTAACGATAAATACAAAAAGGTAATAATACAAGCTACTCATTCAGACATTTTTGTGATGGCACTATTATACTATGATGATGCATTAAACATAAATGAGTTGTGGATACATAGATTCGATGTGTGTATACCTATTCACTGCATAATACAAAAACTGTCGACTACGCAGAATATATCAGAAATTTATTTGGGCAATTTTTTTCTATGTACTTACGTCTTAAGTGGTTGCGATACGGTCAGTTTTCCTTTCAGAAAAGGAAAAACTTACGTATTCAAAACATGCCTCAAATATGCCAATGATCCTGAGTTACAGTCAATATTGAATTTCCCACTCGACAATTCACTTGATACTGCTGAATTTGAAAACTCTGCACGATATTTCTTTAAAGTCTTATATGGTAGATCACTTTTCATTGGTAATTTGGACAATTTGCGAGCCCATATATGTCACACTTGTAAATTGGATATTCGAAATTTGCCACCAACTGAAGACTCATTTCACCAGCACATTCTTAGAGTTGCCTACCAAATAATTATTTGGAAGATAGTAAGTTGCGTCAATCCAGTGCTTCCCAACCCTAAAGATTTTGGTTGGGTTTCGAAGGACAATATATTAAGAGTCAAGACTTATGACAAAAAGTGTCCGTCCAAATGTAACGCCTGGAAACATATTTCGTAAACAATTCCAAAATTGCATTGGAAATTGCAGTTGTGCTAAGGCCGGTTTGGCGTGCATAAATAGGTTGTTTCTGTGAAGGCCGATGTCAAAAGTGTTAGTTTAACCTAAACTTATACTATTAGTCCATTCAAATTAGGAAAAAAGCGGAGAAAAATTCTGAACAGCAGTTTCTCTGCATAGGAAGTAAGTATTCAACTTCTAGAACCAGGTTTTGCTTATGCGCAGAAAAAAAAAGAAATAATTTTTGAGATATATACATATATATACGTTTTTTCGTGTTTTTTTTTCATTTAGACGTGTATACCTCGAAAAGTACGCGTTTTTAAGGCTAAACGAAAATAGGTAAACGTGTTCAGAATACGACTTCCTACAAAAAAGGTTCTATACATTTTCCGATTATCCCATTCGCTTTTCCGGAAAAGCGATTTGAAAAATCATTCTGAACAAGTTTATTTATGTTCATTTAACCCTCAAATCGCGTGCTTTTCGAGATATTTGCATTCAAAATAAAAAAACACGAAAAAAACACATAGATATATTTTTTAAGTCGCTTTTCCGGAAAAACCAATGGGATAATCAGGAAAATGTGTAGAACTTTTTTTCTAATAAATCGTATTCTGAACACGTTTACCTATGTTCATTTAGTCTTAAAAATGCGTACTTTTCGAGATATGAAAGTCTAAATGAAAAAAAACACGAAAAAACGTATATATATGTATATATCTCAAAAATCATGTCTTTTTTTCTGCGCATAAGCAAAAAATTGTCTAAAAGTTGCGTACTTACTATCTGTGTAAAGAAACTGCTGTTCAAAATCTTTCTTTAAAACGGCGTTTTTTTCCTAATTTGAGTGGACTATATAGTATTATTACATCAATACACTTAATTATAGCATTATAACATCAATCATATGTATAACCACTTACCTATAATACTCCAATTTTAGTTATATCATATGTATTATGTGCACAGAATTTACAATACATACAACCATTATTTTGTCAATACAAAAAATATTTTAATTTCATTGTTCTGTTTGTAAGCATTATTTATGATCTGTACGAACTTTCATATGAAAGGCCTTACAAAAAAATTAATAAAATAATGTACAGTGTCCATCACAATAATCTTGCCAACCTACATTTTTCAAAATTCTCTACATTTCCTCCTGGTGTATATTATTAGATTTTTTTTGTTTATTTTATTAATTGTCCTCTGCTGTATAAGAATAAAATGTCAATTGTGTTGTGGTAAAGGATGGCGGATTTATATAACTGATAAATCAAATAAAACTTGCTATAGGTGGCAAAATTGAGACTAGACCGCGCGCGCGGTAGACCAAAAAAATGCGCATCATTTTAAAAAAATCGTATCTCCTAAATTATTCAGCGAATTAAAAAATTGTTTTAATCAAAAATGTTCGTTGGTCTATTCTACGTATTTCGTCTCAAATAACCACACATCTGTCTGCAATAATAACAAAAGTACCTCCATGCCGAAAATTACACTACACTTTCCGAGCACATACTGTTTAAACAATTTATAGTGTTGTTTATAATGAAAATAATGTTTCTCTATTACACTTGTATGAAACTACAAACATAAGCTTTCGATTGATATAAGAATTATTAAAAAATCTTTATAAATAAGCTCGTAAATGCAATGTAAATGAAAGATAATGCAATATTTAAGTTCCAAATTTTTTTCGAAATTACTACTTTTTTTGCAATTTCGCAATCTTAGCCGACATCGCGCCCTCTAGAATCGAATTAGGCATAAAATTCTGGGTAATATCCACATTTTTTAAATTTTATACCCGCGAGTTCAGGGTTCGGCATTTTAGACGCGTCTTTTTGGATGCTAGATTCCTTACTATCTGCCATGTAAGTTTCCCTCTACCACCCCTTTTATCCCCCAAAAAAGGGCAAAAAACAGGTTTGGTCTGCAGGTTCAGACCTAACTTTTTTGAAGTATTTTGACGCGCTGAAGCCAATTTTGGACGAAAAAATTTTTTTCGGGTCAGTTTTCCTCTACCACCCCCTCCATACCCTAAATCTTTTTTGTCCAAAATTTGTTTCGGCGCATCAAATTACTTCTGAAAGGTTAGATGAGAACCTTAGTACAAGACCTTTTTTTTTGCCTTTTTTAGGGGATGAGAAGGGTGGTAGAGGGAAACTGACAAGATATAAATTTTTTATTTGTCGAAAATTAGCTTCAGCGCGTCAAAATAATTCAGAAAAGTTAGATTAGAACCTTAAGACAAGACCTTTTTTTTTATAGACCTGTGATAATCAAACGTGTATTGCTCTATCTATATTATCTTCATCAATTAAAATAATAAGTTTCCATTTTATTATTACGTGCAAGCCAAACTAAGATTACAAATGTCAGAAAATTTAATATAAAATTCGGAATAAGTCAAATTATTTTTAGTTACTTTAACAAAGTAATCGATGAAATTTGAAATCAATCAAAAATGGGTTTCGTCAGATGAATTTTCTTTTTTTTTCATATAATTGCAAAAATTATTTAAAGTACTAACACGTAGTCTGACTCAACAACGGCCTAGAGAAGACTGCTACTGTCTCGGTAACATTTCTGAAGCGTCACTAAAAATCCATACCATTTATTAAAATTCATTGACATTGAAAAACAAAGAACGAATTTAGGACGAACATGCAGGGTCGTTTCTAGAGATTTGGCTGCTGGTGTGCAAAATCTAAAATATAATCTCCTTCTTCAGCAAGCATCTGATTTTGCGCCCCAAAAAATTTTTTTCCTCGAAAATAAACATTGACGAGCGGGGTGAGAAAATCGGAAAAATTACGCCCATTCATATTTAAATTTTACGCCTCTAAAAAAAATTTTTTCCTCTCGAAAATAAAAATTGATGAGCGGGGGGCCCGCCCCTAAAATAGACGGAGGGTGCGGTCACACACCTGCTCTACACGGTCCTGCTAATATGCAAAATTCGGTTACTGGGTTAATAACTTTTTATAAATGATATCTGGCATTTATGTCAGTGGCTGAGTTTTTAGCATAGCAGTCTGAAAATCACATCTTAGATTTGTTTCTTCCTAAGTAAGTACTAAGGAAGGGTTTTATCTGCCGGAACAAATCCTTATTTACCTCGACCCGGCCCTGTCCTGCCCGTTTGTCCCCCTGTCCCATCCACTCGTAAATATATATTATCTCGTGAGGCATCATGCTATTTAGTAGGTTGTAAAACTAATTCTGGTCCTGCCTAAAAGTATTACAAGGGCTACTCAACCCTTCAGGAAAATTATCCAATGTTAAAGCTTCTGGAAAACCGTTCTTCACTGCAGCTACCTGTGCCTCTATCGTACCGCTGATAGAGAAGAATAGAGTCTGTCTCCCGAGGTAAAACCGACCATCCTGAAAAGGGTACCGTTTGCAACAAATCAATATGAAGAGCTTTACAAAGCATACCTATTACAAACTTTGTGTACAAAATTATATTTGCATGTAAAATTCCAAATGGAGCGGATATATTTCAAAGTTAAAACGCTGGAGATTACACTATTTGCAAAATCGACCGCTCCAGTTAAAATCAAAATTAGCTTTAAACAAATTCTGATTTAAGGTCTTAATCAATTATATTGATGTAAAAGGAGACAAAGTACAAGCATAAGTTAAGCTTTCCTTAATTAAAACAATCGATCAAAATTTTATCACTATTGTTTTCTTGAATATCGAGAGACTGAAACTTATTACAATAAGACTTTTTGATTTTCTTTTTTGAAGGGTAATTTTCTAGAAATTTGATAACGTCAGTAAAAAAACATTTTTATTTGATTTTCATTGATTTGATTTGATTTGACATTGATTTCATTCACTTGTGTAGCGGTTCTGTTTAAGAGGCTTTAGGTAAACGGACGTGTCTGATTTTGCAAATAACCAACCCAAAAGGAATTAAAATAATTTCTCTCTGCTCATGTGCTTACTCTACACACCTGTTCGTAGTTGATGTAGAATGCAACCCATTACATCCACTAGCCCGGTTCATAGAAGAACTGGACGTGCTGGAAGATGAAGATCGACTGGAAGGTATAGCATCAATGTCTCGTTTTTTCATCACCCTTCTGTTCATCGGTATTTTATTAGTAGCTAGTTCGGTTAATAGATCTTTAGGTACTCGCATTAGCAACAACTTGGGGACACTTTTGATGAAGAAACTTCTTACCCAAGGTGCCATCTTATGTGTACTGGGTTTTCTATAGTGTACGTTTAGAATTATTATAGTAATAACTACCGAAAATGCTACCATAACCATAGTGAACAAAATATATTTTCCTAATAATGGCAATGCTAGAGACGTTGAGGGTATAATTTCTGATATCAACAAGAAGAACATCGTTTGGGATAGAAGAATGTTTATACATAAGGCAATTTTTTCTCCCGAGTCAGCGGGTAGGTAAAATACTAGAACTGAGAGGTAAGAAATTCCCACGCAAGGTACTATCAAGTTTACGGTGTAAAAAAGTGTTTTTCTTCTTAATGTTATGTTGAAGAATATATCTGAAAAAGAAACGAGGGACTATAAATAGATGTGCAAGTAAATTTAGTTTCGATCTATCTATACTTATTGCAAACTATAACTAAGTATAAGTTTGATTTCCATTAGCAACAACATCTGCAGAAGGCTGTAATCATTTTAGTTAACTCTTCTACATTGATCAAATTCATAGTGATGCTTTAACTTTTAAGAACAATGAAACCCGTGGTCTCAATGCTAACACGTAAGCACTGAACAACTGAGTCGGTTAAGTTTCTTTCACCATTTGCCATCTGATTTTCCATAAACCATTAACCGTTTTATGTTTTCCTTTTCGATTGATGTGGCCAAAAACATCATAGGATATAAATTTCTCGTCATTAGGGAGATATAGCGGACCTCCGATCGGCTTCAATTGTTCACAATTATGGTCGCATATTACTGAATTCACCAGGCACGAGTGCTGCTAAAATTTTTCTATTTAGATGTTTTACTAATCAAATTATCAGCAGTAAATTGCCATGAAGCAGACAAGTTTTAAGTGAGTTTATTTCAATTTCAGACAAGTTAAAATGACAATTTGTAAAAACGTTCTGCATATTATTTGCGAAATATTAATATTTTGGCAAACAGTCTGGATACTAACGTGTAATAAACAACATTGTCCAGAGGTAGAACCTTATATTCGAGATAGCGATGTCTATAAAATACATTTGAAGAGGGCATTGAAAGTACAGCTAAAAAAGAAAAGGAAAATTAGATAAACTCATTTTTTGGTCACATCAAGTGGTCGAGTGGATAATATAAAACAGTTGATATTTCAGGAAAACTAGATAGCAAAAAGCGAAGAGGCCGATCTGCCGAGCGCTGTGCTGATATCAGCAAGGAGCTGATGGGAAAAGTTTTGGAAAAGTTGTGCGACACTGACAATCCCGGTGGGTTTGAATGTTTATCTGCAGACAGCCTTGGTTTTGGATTTGGTTATCTAGTTATATGTGGTGTGCGTCTATGGTGTGCGTGTTACTCCAGAGTTAGATTTATGTAGATAACTGAAAGCAGTTTTTTTTTGTTTCAAGCAATACAAATTTAAGATCAGTTTGAGGTCGTTTGGAAACGAGGTAGAAAATGAGCAAATACTGTTTAAAGCCAAAATTACACTATGAAAATTTGAAAGGACCATTTTATATGACCACTAGTGTACATAATGTTCATTGTAAGATATTATTGAGAAGCAAATTCGAATAATTCATGAGATCTAAAACATCTGCTAAGACAATAGCGAGAATATTAATGTTCTAGTACCTGTTCAATCAAAACTCCATTATTTCGAAAATTATTAATTGTACAAGAAAAATGCAAATGAAGTTTTAGAAAATGAGATTTTCATTCGATAAAAAATGTAGAAAATTTCGATATGACCAACTGGTAACGAGATAATTTTGAAAATGGGTGAAAATTGCGTATTTTAATGACTTTTAATGGCCTTGGAGCACGGGTTAGTGTTATCAGATCGAGTTAAAATTTTGTATAGTTTATTTTTTAAATAATCGGAACCACTTTCGGGGGTGAGACCGAAAAAAATTCCAATGTCGCAAAATGAGCACCATCCTAGTTCGTATATATTATGATACCATGACTAAAGATTTCGGTACGAGTTTCAGCTCGGACAGAGTCTGATCATGACGTCATTCGGTGGACATTTTAAAATCGAGTTCGCAGCAGCCACTTAAAGCGGTGAATAATCAATATATTAGTTGCTGTTTAATTGTTACATTTGATTTGATATTTAATTTGAATGTATTTCATTACAACAAATAGTAGTAGTGGTATGTAATGTAACTTTTTACTCAATCAATTTAATTTTGATTTCCCTGCATTTAACTGACATATTCGGCCTATACTTGATGAAAATCCGCGGTACAACTAAAACACAAAAACAAGTTTATTTGCATGATCTTCACAAATCTTATATTTAAATTGAAACATAACAACATATCTTCTTCAGATGTTGAGTATAATACTGAATTACTTAACAGAAAGTATTTATATCCAGTCCACTTTAAGACCGGATATAAATATCTTTGGTCAAAAATATATCTTTTTTTTTGCTCTTTCAAATTAAAAGTTTTTAAAATGATTAATATTTAATTATGTTAGTTATAAAATCATTTTACCAGGATATGGTTCTGCACAGCAGGGATAATACTTTTCATGCCTCTCTGCTGGCACTCCTAAAATATCCCATTCCACACTGGGATAATATTCCCTTAGGTCTATGCCAACTTCTACTTTGTCCTGGCCGAATTCCTGGTTGATGTGTTTCAAATCAATCTGCAAATGAAATAAACTTGTAAGTATACTTTATAAAAACCGCTGCCCAAGGAATCACTACTTCCACATCCAGATTTTCCATCCAAGTCTCTCACAACGAAAACATTTTTTGTGTGGAAATAATTGCTTATGGAACTTTAATAACGTAATATTTGAAATCGTCTACCCCAAAAACCCATAAAACGATATTCCACATCGGTAGTGGGTGGGGGTGTATGAAGTAAAAAATATTTTGTGGTTTTTGGTTCTAGTACACATACTAAATCATATTTTTTTCACCCCCTTTAATAATGCTGATGGCTATTAATTGAGCAAATTTTTTTTGAGAACTTAGAGCGTCATGGATTCTTATTGCTTGATTTATTTAGTTACCCCCCCAATCCTTCAACGGAATAAGATGAAAATAATCTAGTTCCAGATGACGTTAAAATACATACGTGTACCAAATTTCAAGTCAATATCTTAAACAGTTCCAGAGTAATCGTGCGTACAAAGAAGTTGCAAACAGACCGACAGGTAGAATTTTTTTTCGCTCAAACTTAAAATCTCGATTTTTCATGATATTCTCAGCCGATTAGAGCAATAAAAATTTTCAAAAATTTTTTTGTCGTTACTATACTCGTTACTATACTTCCACTGGATGTGGAAGTAAAATGTATGGTACTTTAGATGTAACGAGCGTTACAAAAAAATCAAGTAGTATATGCTGATAAAAAGACTGATATATTAATTAAACCATCACTGCCACTATTACTGTAAGATACCATTTTTAAGATTTCGTAATGGTTTTTCTAAAAAGCACAATACTTTCATGCTCGTATCGTACTTCCTAATGAGTAAAATGTTGATGAAAAATAGCAATAAATATTTTATAGAAGACTGCTTAGATGAATTTCCTAATGTTATTATTAATTACAATATATTCCAATGTACCCTGTTAAAATCTTTCGTCATGGAAAATGCTCCTAACTTCTGTTTGTTCCGGCTCAGGTAAGTGGAATGTCAGTTGGCAAGTATCATATTGTCTTGAATGAAGACTTTCCATATATCATCTGACCTGCATTCAAGTACTCAGTGAAGTTGGTTATAAACATCGAATTTTATTCTGTTAGTGACCTCTGAACAATTCTGATGACGAGCTCTTTGACAAAATCTTCTTTTTCATTCATTTTAGTGGTTATGTTAAGTCTCAAAATATGAAGCAGCTGAAGGAAGTAAATTTAAAAAAAATGAACTTAGGTTTGAGCAATAGAAGCAGCAATAGGCAGCTATTAGCAAGAACCCGAAGATGGCAGATGTGATTCTGTCGAAACATCGTTCAGACAACCACGGCCCTTTTAGGGGCCTACCAACCACGCGAAACTACACCCAGAAATTCAACAACGCTTGAGGATGCCAGCGTAATATTATCATTCATTTTTATGCTCTTTAAAATAATGTGCCATTAGAGATTCTAAAGTTGGGATAGCTAGGGATGAAGGGATAGAACATAAAATTCAATCAACAGTAGTTGGAAGTTGTATCAAAAGCGACGTGATTCTACTCAAAATTGTATCCGAAATTATTCTAGCTTGTTAATTTTCAAACGGCCTTTATAGGGAACAGTTTACTTACCTGGTTTCCATCATAAGTCCAAGATCCAAACTTCATAAAGCACGTTTGTTGATCAAAGGGGAAATATCGAACATCGATTTCACAGGATGACTTGAAAATTGCCGGTGGTGTCCAAAGTACTTTTCCTGTATGGCGAAGTACCGCCTTAGTCATAGTTGTCACGACGTATTCTCCATCAGCACTAAAAAGAAAGTTATTTGACATCGCAAAAAATGATAGTAAATGTGTGAAAGCAGATCAAAAAGATGTTATCAATAACCTAAAATTCCAACTTGTAAACATTTATGTCTAATCAGTGAACAAAAGTATAGTTACAAATACTACTGCAAATATTGATAAATTTATTAAATGGCCACAAGTCTGGCAAAACAGACATTTAAATATCTGTATCAAACTCGTAGCCATCAGAAAGTATTGTAAGCTGTTCTAATACAGAAGTTAGTTCGATATTGCAGTTTTCCTCTACCGAGAAATCCTCGTGACCTTATTTGGCGCAGTCGGTAGGACAGTGCGCTTCTGGCAAATTGTTCAATGTATCGAGTCACCCCCTGAGAAAAATTCTGCATCGAGCAAGAAGTTCCAGAGGTACAACGCCAGGAGTCAATTTTAATTGTTGAGGCATATCCAAACAACCTGCGTGGAGAAGAAAAACGTAAGTCAATACTCAGCTCCTTAGAACGCTTTCCTATCTCAAAATCAAATTGAAAGTCACTTAACTGTTTACTCTTTAAACACTTGTGATCCTTTCGGTTTTAACACGTTGACTGCCATACGGGTTAAGACAAATTTCTCATAAGGCGCCAACCGGTAGCAACGGATTAACCAAATAAAATACCCCCCAGGCCATGAATAGCATCGGCTAATACACTATGAATTGACACACAATATTTTGAAAAAAAAACTGTCAAAAAAAACGTCAAAAAAGGTCTCGGTCCTTTACTATGCCATCTCGGTCTATTTATAACGATGGAAGTGTGCTGGACTGAGTCGTTGGGAGATTTCGAGATCCCGAAAAGATCCAGACGATCCATAAACATGACTCGGTCTTATAGACCGAGTCGGCCGACAGGGCAAATATAAGTACTCGGTCTTATGGACCGAGTTGGCCTCACAGACAATAATTGGGAAAAAAAACTATTAGTTGCTAAGTCAATCTATCGTAGACAACTATGGAACTAAGTTGATGTTTATTACGTTCTGTAATTTACAGACAGGGAAGAGTCAGATCCTCGACCCTATAATTAAGAAAACCACTCGTATGTCATTTATTGATTTACTCGAGAGCCTAGAGGAGGCTATTACATCTCCTGGTATAAATGACTAATCGGAAAATAATACTTACACACCTATCCAAGCAAGATTAAGATCCAGTAAACTAAACCCTATTCTTTCTGTTAGTACTTCAAACACAGAGATGGCTCAGGTTAATTATCAATTATTACATATGTATGTTGATATCTGTAATGCCCTCGAGGCTAATATGAATTTAAACAACTTTTTATTTCAATCAATTAAATCAAGCTCTCACCATGATAGTCGGTTGCCGCTCCTGGGTGGACATCCGACTATTTAACGTCGGCCTATTTCCGCTACCAGGGCCTATCACCGACGCCAGGAGACGAGCTACCCCCAACCTGGAAATTTTGCCGAACCTCTTCCCTTAAGAAGAGTAGGGATCTTTTACTTGCCTAACATTTAATAGACAAGGGACCGCCTGCTTTACATCCCCTCCGAAGGATGGTATATCTACTACGTAATCCTCGTCTGAAATTATGTAACTTCCGCGTATACACTGATATACAAGCCGCTAGAAGGTGGGACGAGAACGCTGTATTTCCCGAGATGGGACCCCATCCAAGTACTAACCGCGCTCGACGTTGCTTCAACGGAATATCGACTGATATTCACATTGAAGTCGCCTCTACGCCCCCCCCCCCCGCAAAAAGTTAATAAACCATTTTTCAGACCCAAGAGCAATAGTAGCATATCTTGAACATGATCTAACACAAACGACCCGACACAATAGTGAATCACTACATGTCTTTGGTTTAAGATTACAAAACCTACAAAGTTTACTACTAGCAAAACTTTCCCAATCAGACGACGAAGCTGCAGAAAAAACAGCTTATACCAAAATTTACCAAAAACTGACATTCGATACATACACCCATTCCTTACCACAAAATTACCAGGTCATGATACGTTTAAGCTCCTTCACAAAACTGGTAGAAGCTATAAATTTGGTAGCCCGAGAATAACAATTCAACAATGCATCAAGGCAGACGTCGTAAAATTTCAGTTCAAATAATTTCCATGCCAACCAAAATCATAGCTTTAAACCCCAATTCCCATCTCAACCAATGAATTTACCCCACGTCAAACTATTCTAAACTCATTCAAACACATTTCCCTACTAACCAACAAGTATTCGGAAGAGAGAATACAAATCAAAATCAAAATGTCTTTAAACCAAAACCCCAAGACACTCAGTCATATAAGCCCTTTCCCATGTCTGGTGTTTCTGTCTAACCTAGACAAAATTTTGCCAACCCTTCAACAAGCAAACCAAATTTTTCGTCCCAATTTCGACCACATACGAACTCCCAATTTAAACGCCAATTCCCATTGTTCAAACAATCGAGTCCACAAAAATTCATACTTTCCTTGTAACTAACGTATTTGTCGAAAATAGAGACACGTAATTTGATGCAAAAAATGTAGGAACACTCTGACAAACATGTAGATATACTTACTTCTAACTATTTTGAAGCGGTGTTCAAAGATACGGATATAATTTGGCGCGACGCACAGTCACCCAAAAGTGTCTTTTTTTTCCAATCAATCTGAAGGTCTTAATACTTAAGTAAACGAAAAGTTTTTTTTTTAAATCTATTTCTCTCGTTTTTAATTGCCTATCGATCTGTCAAGCCAGATTTTAGATTTTTGTTCCTGATTTTTCAAAATTTTCCAAAACAGTTTGCATTTTCATAAAAAATTTTGAAAAATCAGGGACGAAAATCGAAAATCTGGTTTGACAGATCGATAAGCAATTATAAACGAAGATTTCAAGAAGGACTTTCCGATTGCTTAAGTATTAAGACCTGCAGACTGAATTGAAAAAAAAAGTTATTTTGGGGCCACTGTGCGACAGTATTTACAAATTGAAAATAACACTACACGAAAGTCTAATTTGAATTACATCTTCTTTGACGAACAATGTTCAATTTGAATGGTAGAGATACAGGATAAGATACATATCGCTAAGAATGAAAAATCCTGTATAGTTGTCTTCAGATCTACTAAGCATTCAAAAATGTCGGCGTCTTTGATCTTTACCGTACCGCTAATGACGCCGACATTTTTTACACGAATAACAAGTGTGTAATCAACTTTACTTACTTATTATAGAGCACTATATCAGGTAGCCAAATATGTTCCGATGGTACATATAATTCCGTAACTCCTCCATACTCTTGAGGATCCCACATAAACTTATGATCCTGCCACTCCTGAAATATATAAATTTATAATTATTTGCAAAACTGCACATAGATTTCTGAATGCTTACATGTTCGAGCCAAACGTTTGTAGTTAAGATTTGGTCTTTCAAGTTCTGTAAACAGAAGGAAGAAAGATTTAATAATAAATAATGCGATAGATGATTATTATATTGTAAATAATTTACTAATCTGAAGTTACATTTTCACGTGAATGAATAAAATCATTTAAGGGTTTACTTTAGGCTTATACTGGCTACTTAAAAACTTGCAAAATTAACGAATTATCCATGAATGGTGTGGTGCACATTTAGTCGGAAAATTTGCAAGTAACGTAGTAGTAAAATTGAGGTACAATAGAGTAGAATTAAATTAAAAAAATAAAAAGTATTGCAAACCGTACCTTTGAAATGAAATAGGGAGAAGTAAATAGTATACTCATATAAATGAAAAGTAGTTCAGCATAGTCGCTTTACTATTTCCCCAAATTTATAATTAACTCTGGTATATATTAATATGACAGAAAATATTACTTTAAGATGATGATTATTCTATACAGTATCGGAAAGTCCTGGTTTAGGTATTGCATAGTTTCAACGACTTAACCGACCGCCCATAATAAAGGCGTCTATCAGTGCTCTAGCAGAGGGGCAAATAGTGACACGTCTCATCAAGGCGGAAACAAATTGAAATTCCGTAGACAGAACTCCCACGCACGTGTGGTGGGAAAAGCAGGTGGCACGATTGTAGGATGTGTTATACGATCAAAAAGAATAGCCTAGTTGCCTCGATCTCGCTTGCTCTTATTGCCGTACCAAATCAAACACTTTCCGATACTGTATAAACCTATATAGAATCGGAAAGTCATGCATTTGGCATTGCGCTTTTAACCGACCGCCCACAATAAAGACGTCTACCAGTACTCTAGCAGAGTAAACAGTGACACGCCCTCTCAAGAGAATTTATACATGATTGCTTGCTTCGCTCTCGTTTGACGCTCTCGCTTGCTCTTATTGCCGTACCAAAACAAACACTTTCCGATACTATATAGTATGTATATAAAAGAATACCCTGACTGACTCACTCACTGACTGATCTATCAACGCACAGCTCAAACCGCTGGGTCTAGAAACTTCAAATTTTGCACAGAGGTTCCTCTAATGACATAGGCAACAACTAAGAAATTCGACCTCTAAGAGGGTGAAGAAGGGGGTTGACATTTTAGGCTTTTTCGGAAACGGTTAGATCTAGATGCGTGAAATTTGGTAGAAATATTTTTTGTTGAAATCTATTAGATACATGTAAGACGAAATTTCGATTTTCACTTTTTGAAGGGGTTAAAAAGGGGGATGGTCGATGGTCTATAGCGCACCCGTATATTTGAAATCGAATAAATCAGAAACGTGATTTTTCGAGCAATGGACTCTCCTGAGGAAATGAGAAGACACGTATTCGACGGTTTTCAACAAGATTGGCAAAAATACTCTTTATTAGAATCCATTAGACACGAGTAAGACGAAATTTCGATTTTCACTTTTTGGAGGGGTGAAAATGGGGGGTGGTAGATGGTCTCTGAAATTGCGTAAGTCAGAAACATGATATTCCAGGGACGGGCTTTTCTGAAGAAATAGGGAGACACGTAAAGAGGGGTGAAACAGGAGGGGGACGTTTCTAAGTATGAAATTTGACACATACCCGCCCGTGTGTTTAATTGTCGATTACAATAATTATTTTTTTGTTTAACTGGCTCTAACACAAAAATAGAATTATGAATTGTTATCAAATTGCGATGCGCAGTTGGTTTCCCCGAGTACTATGGATACGCAGTTGGTTTCCCCGAGTACTATGGATGCGCAGTGGGTTTCCTCGAGTGCAATGGATGCACAGTGAGTTTCCTTGAATACAATGGATGTGCAGTGGGTTTCCTCGAGTACAATAGATGCGCAGTGGGTTCCCTCGTGTGAACTTCCTATAGGAATACTCACTGAGTATGTATTATTTCTTTATGGGCATAAGTTAATATGTTCTTAATTCTATGCGGACAAAGTCTTCCACGCGAACGAAGTCGCGGGCATCAGCTAGTTAATAATAAAACAACTAATGATAAAGCCGTAAAAATATGATCATTGCAGTGAATTTCAATCTGGATTCCACGATATACCCTGAGTGTTTCTCAAAACTCAACTTAGGGCCCATGTTTTTGATTTTAATTAAAGACTTAGCAAATCATGTTCAACGTGGAGTTACCATGAAGCATGCGGTAATACTACTGCTAAGTACCTATGTAAAATATTTAAAAATTCGTTACATTTGCAGATGTATTCGTGATGCCAGAAATAACAAACATAACATAAACGTAAACACATCACATATAGCAGACAACCCCCAGATTCAAACAAAGCCAAGGCTGTCCGGAAGGGTGTTACATATTCTGAAAAATGCAGAAATATATCCAAACCCACTGACACTGTCAGTGCCGCAACTGGGGCTTTAATACAGTGCTTGAAAGACAGTGTTACCAGCATATTAGCCGTGCCGATAACGTAAGTTCATTTTGAATAATAAAAAACCGCTGCCCAAGGAATCACTACTTCCACATCCAGATTTTATATACGTCACTCACAACGAAAATATTTTGTACATGGAAATAATTGCTTATGGAACTTTAATAATATAATATTTGAAATCCAAAAACCTATAAAACGATACCCCACATCGGTAGTGGGAGTATGGAGTTAAAAACGCGGCAATAACAAAAGCCAATAGAAGAAGTTTTTTTGAGAAGAGCAGAAAGGGACATCGTCCAACTACTGGCAAAAACAACAAGACGAAAACAGCGACATAAAACATCAACACTATTAGGAGGAAAGACAATTAAAAAAAGGATAGAAATATACGCAATGAAGTACTGGGGACATATCCAAGGAAGGACCCAACATCTACTGAAGAAAGCGCTTGAATCAAACAGCAACAAACCAAAAATAGGGAGATCATGCCAGAGTAGAGAACAACAATTGAGAGGATCAAGATCAAAAAACGAACACCACAAAGAAATCACAACGATATATCTATCGGAAGCCGAGGAATCAGAAAACTCAGAAAAAGAAGATTCGAAAAAGCAGAAACATAAAAAGAGGAGCATACACGCTCCATATCACGACACAACGCGACACACAGTTCACAAGAAGACTCAGAAGACGCAGAAGTCCAGAACCAAAAACACAAAATAGGGAGCTTAAACGTTCCCTCACGACACATGCGGTAACGCATCTCTCAAATACCTAGACCTCCCATCCCATATTCCCTTACCATGCGCCATGTGGCTCTCACTGCTGGAAACAAGCATGACCCTAATCCAACCCAGCGTGAACGTAGCAGACCCAGCTGTATAACTCTGGTAGTGGCAGCAACGCCTACCGCAAGCTGGTAAATCAATTAATCAGTCAATCCTCATGATCGTATAATTTTGAAACGTTAAAATGTTAATCTGTGTTTTCATTGGACTATTAAAGAATTTTCACGAGTTACTACGTGGCATATAACAAAATTGTGTCCAAATCGCGAAACATAAAAAAAGTTTAGAATTTTTATAGAAATTGAGAAAAACAGGGAAAAGGAAACTAGTCCGCTCCAAAACAATCTGCAATATTAGTGGAGTGGAAATTTTCATTTAAAAAAATTCGAGAATAGGTCTTTTACAAGAATAGGCGTGGACCGAAAGCTTTATTTATTTTGACTTTTTTAAATTGAAATTTTTTCGTGTTTTTGGTTCAGTTTTTTTTTAAATATCCTTGGCCACTATAGGAACGAATCGGGCCAACGAATCAAATTGCTTGTAATAAATGTCACTATAGACTAAGAGCTAGTGAACATTTCGCGTCATTACTCGAAGTAGGTTAAAAATTTGCCAAATTTGCCAAAAGGTTACCATAGGAGTAATGAGTTGACTTTGAAATTTTATAATGGATCAATCGAACGTTTCGACTTGGCGATGGGCAGCAGGGGGTGTAAGAACACCTCAAAGTTGTAAAATAGTAGTAGAAATTTTCATTATTGCAAGTTGGTTGAAACTTCGTATTTTGCTTGAATGAAGGTGTATGAATAACCATACAAATTGTAAGACAAAAATTTCAGGCAGCAGGGGGTGTAAGAACACCTCAAACATGTATTTTTTTACGTGAAATTTTTATTATTTGCTCCTCTCTGATGCCTCGGCGAGAGTGTACTTGCTACGCTCGCATCGCCCCGTGCGCCCTCGCTTCGCCTCGTTAACGCTCCGATTTGTGTCGGTTTTTTGGCCACGAGTCAAAGGGAACACAAGTCGCGAGGCCGAGGGCACCTAGTATATTCTCACTTGCTCTCGTCTGGGGGAGCTGAATTTTTACAAAAAGGGCAATTGTTAATTAAAAATTTGTTGCAACTTACCTAATTGACGAAAAAATTTGAAAATTATCGACCATAAAGATCTTCCAGATGAATTCAGAAAAAGATATTACGTCGAAACGCGACAAAACTCAAAGGCAAATTTTTATTCTAGTGCTTATCGGTCGTTCTAATTAATCGTACTAATTAACTAATCGCTCTAATTAAGTTATATCCAACAAAAATCAAGTATTGTGAGAACGTGAACAAAAATAAAAACTTATTTTATTTTCTCTCGTGAAAAGTGACTTTTATTTCAAACTTAACTCATATACAGGGTGTTCAAAATTCACGGAACAAAAAGTGGGTGATAGTGCAGTGTCTTCTGTGCACGAATTAATTACAGACAGACAGAAATTGGTACCAAGATTCTTGTTTCGTTCTTGGCCCGAAACAATAAAACTTTTTTTTGGCCCAATAAGGAAGATAGGCAGGAGCTGGAGTGCACTGGAATTTTAAATAAATTAAAAGATGCACCGGTTCCAATTTCATCAAAATATTTTAAAGTTTTAAATAACGATGAAATTGACACACTTTTTAACCAAATATTTAATAAGTAATATGTAGTAGATTTTGTAACTTCTTGTTTTATTTCATTTTTTTAAATAGGTATTTAACATTACAATTTTGTTCTATTTTGTTTTCATTTGTTTATTTTCATATCAATTCGAAAGTTTATTATACTGTTAGTAATTAGGTCATTCTGATGACGAGAGTCATTCTGTGTCATTCCGATGATGCATTGTTAACATAATTTTTGTACTACATTACACAAAAAAACGTTTGGAAACCATACTTCTTGGAGAAAAATTAAGTAAACTAACGTGAGAAACCTAAAATCTGGTGCCCTAAAACATACATAGTTTAGAAGCATTTATAAGGCTAATTTGCTTATTAATTTATTAATTTTCTTTAAAAATATGATCTGGCTGGGTTATTAGGCTACAGATGAGGGGGTTGATTGCCATTTTGCAAAGATTACCTTATAACTAACATATTCTGAGAATTTTATCGATTTGGATTTCTGGAATAATATTGTAACAAATATTTTTTTATAGTCAAGGGAATATTTTGATGTCCATTTCATGTAATTTCCTTTATGGGCATTTTTCATAAGCTTAACCGACTACACCCTTTATTAATTCAGGCATGTTTCATTGTTATACAGTGAGGTAAATAATAATAATTAAAATCACATTTAAATTTTCAACTCTCACTATTTCGATGAATTGTTTTCATCCACCATCTTCTTGGTTTCCAAAGATTTTCAATTTTATATTTTTTGTATATATGCACATAATTAAAATATGGAAACGGACAATAAGCTGCAGCAGCGGCAATTTCAGCAACGTCCATGTCATTATTAGAAAATATTATTTTCAACATAATTTTTTTCTTTAAAATGCTAGGAATCATGTCATGTAATTCAATACTTCGTCAGTATTAGCTAGAAGAGTAGTTGTTTTGATTTATTCTCCAATAGTGAGTGTTTTTAAATATTTACCTAATTAGTATATTAGCGTGCCCAGATTAGGGCAACAATATACAGAAGGTAGGTAATTTCGTAATAAATAACAAAGTGTGTAAGTTGTGATTTGCTTAATACCTAAATAATATTTTCCAATCATGATAAAAGCAAATAAATAAAATTAATTAATTGTAAAAATATCCATGTCTTTCATTCACATTACTAAAAACAGAGACATTCGCGGAGCGGTCTCGGCGAGAGTGTACACATCGCCCTCGTGCTTCCTAACCTCTTGGTAAATGTGTCGCCGAGACATTCGCCGAGCGGTCTCGGCGAGAGTGTACTGCAGGCATGACAATTGAATATGTAATTTAATTGTCAGACAAAAATTCGGGCCAGCACACCTTGTAAATACGTTGCAAATTTTCCTCTCGGCCGGCCGCCAGTGACCTCAAGCGCGCCATATACTTCAAAAAGAGATCTCGATTTCTATGTTTTTGTATTTTTTTTATATCTTGAAAGTGAACTTAAACAAAAATAAAAAGAATAAAAAGTATTGGTATCACGCTTAATTTTGAACACTCCATTCTCCGATTAAACAATTAATCCACGATATCTTTTTAATTATTTCATTTGATTTCACTTGGTTTTCGTGTAAGCTGAAGTATAAAAAAAAGATTTAGTTTTTTCGGACTTTGAAATTTTATAATGGATCAATCAAAGCGCAGTATTGTCATATTCGTGATTTTTAAAGTAAGTTTTATTCGTAAGAAAGATGAAGATTAGAATTTTCAATTTTTTAAAGAAAATTTATCGTAAAAAATATATTGTTTACGGTGCCAAAAAATATACATATATAAATAAAAAAATGGATTGTATCTTCAAAATTAATCGTGATATCAATACTTTTTATCCTTTTCTTTTTTTGTTTGAAATCACTTCCAATATATATATATAAAAAAAAATCATTGCGCCATAGAAATCGAAATCTCTTTTTGAAATATATGGCACTCTTGAGGTCACTGACGGCCGGCCGAGAGGAAAGTTTGCAACGTATTTACAGGGTGCGTTGCCCCGAATTTTTGTCTGACAATTAAATGACACCGTCAGAAAGATCTTTAGAATAACATATTCAATTGTCAGACAGGAGCAATAAAAAATTTCACGTAAAAAAATACATGTTTGAGGTGTTTCTACACTCCCCGCTGCCTGAAATTTTTGTCTGACAATTTGCATGGATATTCATATATCTCAATTCAAGCAAAACACAAAGTTTCAACCAACTTGCAATAATGAAAATTTCGACTACTATTTTACGACTTTGGGGTGTTCTTACACCCCCCGCTGCCTGAAATTTTTGTCTGACAATTTGTATGGTTATTCATACACCTTAATTCAAGCAAAATACGAAGTTTCAACCAACTTGCAATAATGAAAACTTCGACTACTATTTTACGACTTTGGGGTGTTCTTACACCCCCTGCTGCTATCGCCAAGTCGAAACGTTCGAGATGGCAACTTATTACCCCCATGGCAACATTTTGGCAAATTTTTAGCCTACTTCGAGTAATGAAAGAAAAATGTTCACTAGCTCTTAGACTAATATACAGACAGATGGAAATTAGACGGGGGAATGGACTTAAATACCTCGGAATCTGGCTAGACCCAAAACTAACATTCAGGTGTCACATAACAAAAACGGCGGAAAAAGCGGGGAAATCAGCAACCGCTCTGGGAAGAGTGATGTGCAACACGAAGGGGGCAAAGGCCAGCAAAAGAAGAGTGCTTTGTGGCGTGGTGCATTCAGTCATATTATATGACCGCTCCGGTCTGGGGATACGCCTTAGAAGAAAGGGCTAATGCCAAAGTAAGCCTGGCAAGGATTCAACGGCAGATGGCACTGAGGGTATGTAGCGCCTATCGGACAGACTCGTACGAGGCAGTGCAGTGGATTTACTGGTCAAGGAAAGGGTAGAAGTGCACGAAGGAGTCGAGAGGGGAACCGCCAGGGAAAGACTGTTCGAAAGATGGCAGAACAGATGGGACGCCCATAAAGGAAGATGGACTCACCGCATGATCCCTACAGTCAAAGAGTGGGTGGAAAGGAAACACGGAGAAGTAGGGTATCATCTCAAGCAGGCCCTGATAGGTCACGGCTGTTTTGCCGACTACCTGTTGAAAATAGGAAAGCTGGACTCTCGAGAGTGCGCATATTGTGGCGAAATAGACGATGCAAAGCACAGAGTCTTCCACTGCAACAGATGGGTGGAGGAGAGACGAGGCATAAATCGTCTAGGGCCGGATGAGCTTGTGGAATTCATGCTGCAATCTGAAGACAATTGGGCATAGGCCGAAACAGCTATTACACGGATCGTCGTGCATAAAGGAGAAGATGAGAGGAATCCCGACCTATACCCTCTGCACAGCTAGAGGGAGTACAGGGAACAAAGGCACGGGAAAAAAAAACAACATCTATACATTGAATAACGATTGACGTGTATCCTGAAGAGAAGCGAGAGCGGTTCTAGGATACATCATACACTGAAGAGGGGTGGTTTTAGTGGGTATGCCTAGAGGTGAGTCCCACACTACCGTTCAGGTGTCCATAAAGGATTTCCACCCCGGAAAAAAAAAGACTAATATACAACTTTTCTGTGCAGGTTAAACTATTTAAATAAATTTCCTAACCTCAAAATTAAAAGCTACTACCATTGGTGTTTTTTTTATATTTTTTGAAATACTTTGGTTTACATGTTTTATATTACAATAAAATATACTTCTATAACATAATATAATTTTAAAAACACGGGTGCCAAATTTGCTTTTAAAATATTATAAATAAGGGCAAATAATTGCATTTTCGTAAACATTTTGATTTGCCGATGATTTTTGGGCAAAGCATTGCAACATTTTTTTTAATTGTAGGTCTTTATTAAATTGTTTAATTTGCCTCTGTCAATTTTAAATTCATTTTGGATATTGTGATTATTAGAATATTTTAATTATTGGAATTTCTTTATATAGTTTGTATTAATTGATTTGGTAAGACCATTGGTTATCAATTTCTTTCGCTTTATCTTGTTCCACTTTATGCCTTTTTTGTATGCATAATAAGTACATAAATATTTAAAATAAAGTTATTACTATTGTAATAAGTATCCACAGTTCAATATTTCAATAAATACAGTTGTGTACTTTTTCAGCATATTACAATGGAAAGCTGATCATCGCGCTTAGTGAAATAATGATCTAATTATTTCGCGGAGTGTGATTATTTCATGGAGTTATCAAGCCACTCAAATAATGTGGCTATTATCCAATAGGTGTAGAAATAAGTATTTCCAAAAATAAATAATCCAATTCAATCCAACAAAAATTTATAACTATTATAAGAGCAGGATAGTCTCTGGTCAACGTAAACAAACCAAACGTTTAACCACTTATTTCACCAGATGGCAAATTTAAAAGGAAAAAGATTTTCTTCCAAGGATAGATAATAGATATTAATATTAATAGGAGATAACTCACACTGTTTTAAATTTTGGTATACTGACACAGGGAAAGATCACCAATAAAAATCCGTTGGAGAAAATGGTGATTTCTGAACTGAGCCCATGCCAAGATTGAAAATGTTATGAATTGCAGACGTGTAGATACGATAAGGATTATAATTAGGAAGAATAATTCAGGACAATGATAGAAAGGAACCAAAGAAACGAAGGCAACAAAACATAATCGAAATGAGGAATGCATGTTGTCGTTTAAGGAGGCTTAGAGAGAGGAGAAGGTTGTCTAAAAGATGGGAAACACCTGATGTGGCAAGGTGTGTGTTTTATGCTAAAGAGGGCATTATGTTATCTGCCCTGCCTGGGTAATGTTGTTTGTTATCGGACTATCTCCCAGTTTGAATGGACAGCAAAAATGATATAATGAAACTTTTCAAATTGACAACATAATATCCCTGATTTGACAATAGCACATGAAATTAGCAAATATTCTACTTTATTATATCCTATCAAGCAAAAGACATGAGTTGCTTTATTACGTTAATAATAAAGCCACAGTAATTTTGTTCTTATAATTTAAAATAAGGCGATGGGTAATGGCGAATTTTCCATTTTTTAATATATTTCTTTTCATATTCAGATTTAATGACGCAACATGAAATTAAACACAGAGAAACATCTAATTAACTCTTTGTATTCAATTATATATGAAACAGGTGGCAGATTTTGGTTTCATCTTGAAGATACCCTGGTACACCCTGTTTTCATTTTAACCAAAATAATTCATTCGTTTATGTTAAAGTCAAATATTTTATTTTAAAAACATTATTTAACATAAAATGAAAATTTTTCTGAATCGTTGGACCTAGTTCAAAAAGAAAAGGTAGGTTTGCGATAAAAAAAAACACTTACCAGTTCTATAAGCTGTGATAATCTTAATCCTAATTTCACCAACACCGTATCTGTATTATTACTAACTGGCCTAATTAACCTATTATAATTACTAAGTAAATCATCATAGAGCCTCTTGGCATCAGGATTGCAAAGTGAAAACTTCACATAAAACTCTAAAATAACTAAATAACAAATATGAAACACCCACTTATATCTCATTATGATTGTATCACACTTTATCACTGTTTTTACATGATATCAAGGAAATTTTGATTGTTTAAGGAATTGGGATATCAACATTATAGGGAAGTGGACGGGATACAGATTAAAGGTCGAGGTCCTTACGTAGGCTGCAGATTCTGTGAGGATGGGATTCGCACTAACGTTCCAAAGTGGAGGATCAATAATACTGCGCAAGTGATAGGAGAGGGTGAAGTGGCACAAGCCGTTTTAAAAAATTTATAATGCTGTTTTTGGAGAAGATCGGGATATATATTTTTATTTGTGACATCTCTCTTGTTTAATTTAGTTAGATTAGTCGATAAAATATAGTTCACACTTAAGAAATAATGACATTTCATTGCACGGATCTCGCAAGGCAATTTATTAGGTAGAAAAAAATACTTCCAATTAAAATGCAAAAGTTTCAGAAGAATATTGTTTTCGTAGCATACAAGCAAAGCATTCTGAGAAGTTTATTATTGACCCTCATTAAACTCTCACTATTCCTAGTAAAGGATTAGGGTCTATAAGGCGGGTTTTCGGCCCTTTTTATTTTTGGTGAAAAAATTTCGAAAAAATATTTTTTATTATAATTATCTAATCTATTCCACCTCAAACAGAACTTCCCCCCTCCATATATCCCGATTAAATTATTATAAAACTAGTTACATTAGCACACATCCTTAAATGTGTTTGAACTTAAGAGGAGACAACGCCAATCACAGAGTTTCATCGGTAAAGCTAAAGCTGAAGTGGGGCGAAGGGTAGGCAGTGTGGCTATTATAGAACATCTGCACGTGAGCTCAAAAATATGTGTTTTTCAAGATTTAAGAATATTACGCAGTTATTATTAAAATTTCTGCTTGGTTCCCATATTTTCAACTAAAATCTAGTTCGGTGTAATGTTTATGAAGTTCTAAATACGTTGTCCTAATAAAATAGAACTCGTTCTGTAGGTTGGAAATCTAACCTGTAATTAGCATTAGTCTATTTTATTATTCAACAATATTGAAAAACTATTTTCGTGAATATTTAAATATTTGCTTGGAGCCAGTACGGCTCCAAGATAAAAATGAGTATACAAACATTAAAAATGAGAATAAACTTGAAAGACTTAAGATTTAAGGTTATGTTGGTTACATGATGCAGGTGCCCTATTGTAGTGCTGTAGGTGGCACCATATAGACTGAAAAAAAAGATATTCTTGTAAGTAAATGAATATTACACTTCTATTGAAGAAAGTTTTTAGCTAAAATTTGTTTATTACGAAGATCTCTCTTCACATTAATTCATTGCCGCCTGCTCCCCTCTGATTTAATCGCTTTGCTCCCACTTAAAAATCATATTTCCTTTGAACAAACTGTACCTTATGCTCCCCCTAGTACTATGCAATACCCAAACACCCAAAAAGGACTTTATATTTACATTATTAATAAAATACCAATTCCTCTTTACCCCCCCCAACACCCCCTATCCCGAACCTTTCTGTTGTATGGAGAGGTTTAGATTAGAATTTTTTTTGTTTTTTTTCTCTGTTGATTTAGAGCTTATAGTAGGGAGTAAAACGGGTGCTTCTTTCCGCCGATAAAGTCTTCGTTATACCATTTTCAAACTTGTAGCACTATGATGATGGCGGGAATGGTTCGGGAGAGTGGGTGTGGGGGGTATCAGAGGAATTATTTATTATATTTATTATACCTGGTAGGAGCATAAAGGTTTATGTTAATGGGGGGAGGAGGTGTTGTATAGTAGTAGGGAGAACTTAGAGTGCAGTTTGTTTAAAGGAAGTACGATTTTCAAACATCTAATAATCATGTATACTAATGTAAACTGGTTCTTTAATAATTTAAAGTGGAGGGGAAAAGGTTGGGGGAAGTTCTGTTTGAGGTTGAATAGATTAGATATTGAATATACATATATGATAAAAAAAAAATTTCGAAATTTTTTGACTAAAAATTAAATGGGCCTAAAACCGGACTTATAGACCCTCCTTCTCTCACACAGTAAATAAAGAAAAATATCACTGTATTCAGATAAATATTGTTGCGTATGGTAGTAAAAGAAAATTGTCTCAAAGAACGTTTTATATTCGATATCAAATCTGTTTCTCGCCATATCTTAAAGCATTTTTAGACACGTAAATAACATTATACGTTAACAGTATTAGATGGTTCATGTTTCAATTCAGACCGACCGACCGACCGACCCACCGACCCACCGACCAACCGACTAACCGACCAACCGATTCACCGACCCACCGACCCGACCGACCCGACCGACCCGACCAACCAATGAACCAACCAACTAACCTTCACGGTACACGTTGAAAATTGCCATGACAACTCGTAAAAGTGAGCTGGTTTGTTGGAATTCCAGCGTCTTCATAGCGTAATATTGGCTCCAGCAGTTTTACTGGTTAGCATGGCAATCTTCAAAGTGTGCCGAGAAGGTCGGTTGGTTGGTTGGATCGTCTGTAGACTCCTTTAAAACTATAAACAAACAAGAGTACGTCCTAAACTCATAAATTACTTCGTTCTGTCGTATATATGTATAAGAACTTGTAATCCAACTGGCAACCGGCACCGTAGGAATATTTTTGTTTTACCCTGCTGTCCAAAAATAACAAAATTTGTCAGCCTGAGCAAATGTTGATAGAAATGCGTTGCAAACATTATTTTTGAGGAGCAGCATATCAACAGTTATTTTAAGTAGTTATTTTGTGTTGAGGATAAATCCCAAATCAACCTTAGGTCTCCAGAGTGTTATTAATGATAGAACAGTATCAAGAATCTTTTGGTGAAGTAAGACACTGCGTTACATTTCTAATTATTTAAAAGTAAATTATCGTTATACGATAAGCCAATCCTTGATATAAATTAAATTTTGTAGAAGTACTGTACAAGACAGTCGTCGATACCTGTAACTGTACAATTTCTTTAAAAATAGTCAGCATACAATAGACAGCAATCAACAGTGTCATTAATGAATACAATATTTTTTATTTTGATTACATTTTGGATATAAGGTTTTTGGGCAATTTTGAACAAGTTTCATTAACAAAATTTTCTGATACAAAAAATACCTAATATGATTTCTTTTTCCGCATATTTTGGTACTGCAGGTGGCTTTGCATTTGTAGGAGACGAATGTTTTTCTGGTCATAAGTAGATCCTAATTTGTTCTATACTTGAGTAAAATTTGATTCAAAACGGAAACAAAATAAAAAAGTTATAAGGCTGTCTTCATCTTAACTGAGTCATACTTAACTGTTTATTTAAGGAAATGTATATGAAAATATTACGCTATTTTTTTAATTTCAGATACCTAATTAATTTAGTTATTAATTATCGATTTTCGCTGACGAATATCTTGGAAACTATAACACACAGCAAGAAAATTAATATAAAGGTTCTTGTAGGAAATTTAATTATTTTTAATTTTGCAATGAATACTCCTCTCCGTATGACGCACCGTTTTCGAGTTAGAAGCGAAAAAAACCCTCCCCCACTGATGCGGCAGTGCTAGGGCAGGGACTTTTAGTATGTTTACCTCCTAACTATCCTTAATACATTCCTTAAGAGGAAAATTTTCACCCCCCTCCATACCCTCTACAACCCCCTTTTGGACATTCATTTATTGGACGATTATACTTGTTTAAACAACCTAAAACAATATTTTCTGATATTGATATTTTTAACATTTGTGCTCATTTTACAGGATAGTTTATGAATTGACATGTTCGATGTAGTAATACATAAAACCATAAATTAATAGAATTATTAATATTATTCTTCTGAGGATCTCAACATTTAATATTATATTCTCCCGGGAATTATATTTAAGTTTAGTATACATTTATATTAAATTCTATGTCTTGATATAGGAAGAGAAACTGGTACATTATGCATTAATACTCGATAAAAAATTACGAGAAATGCAGCCTCATATTCAACGCTACTTTGTTGCGCCGCTGTGTGATATACCAAGTCTAACAATGCTTTATTGCCGATAAATTAGTTTTTTTATAATGCATTCCATAAGTGGCCTTTTCTTATATGAACTGCAGTCTTGATGGGAAATGTTAGCTGAACTTCTACGCTTTTTACATTGTTAATTGTAGGAGGGCAATTATAAGTTAATATCAAAAATGTGGCGGAGCATGAGAGAATGCGTGTTTAATTTTACAGGAGCAGCAGATACGTTTATTGCTATTACTATTAGAAAAAGTTATAATCTATATCAGAACAAAAACTATACCAAATTGGTCCGAGACAGCAAAGTTCTTGAAGTTCACGTGAAGATACAGATTTATTTCAATAAATCCATTATTTATCATACTTTATTATGTTCTGTAACTCCATGTTAGACGAACGAAATATTGGCAATAAGTACCTAGATGTTGTACGCGGTGGTCCAAAAAAACGTACCAATATTTCTGGGGCAAGAAGTTTTCTTATTCACAACGTCTTGGCAGACGTTTTATGATTCATGAGTTATTCTACTTCTACTTGGCCTTCGATTGCTGTATAGCATGTCTAATGACATCACGCCATCTGTCCTCCCCAATCCCTTTCTCACCAGCTTCATGATGACATCAGCCTAACATTTTGAAGGGCGCCGCTGGGCGCCCCTTTTGCCTCTTGTCATCTAGTTTTCCTTGAAAAATTAACAGTTCTACATTTTCCTCCCTCTGGTGGATGAGGCCAAAAAATGAGAAGATTCAGGAGAACAAGATGCTGGAGATTCTCTTTTGGGGGAGTATTTCTTAGAGAATCGAACTGTTAGTGCAATGGGATATCCAGAGATTTTTCAGTAAAACCAAGGAAAGATGATTAACACAGTAGTATAGAAACCAATATGCTTCCTTTCTACCAGAAGCAAGATGTACTATAAACTGATAAAAAAATACTGGAAGTAGGTATGGAAAACACAGAACGACTGTCGGATCACCACCAGTATGATTTTCGAAAGGGCAAATCAAAACTACATGCAGTAGAGAAAGTGAGACAGCTAATCAATGACAATGAAACAAAGACGTGGGGAACATTGATCACTCTAGAAATCCAGAACGCATTTAACACCACACCATGGGGAAAATCATGAAGGAGCTAACGAGAAGGGAAATCCCACAATACCTCATTAACATCGTGAGCAGCTACCTCGAAGAAATCGAAAGAGAGGAAATTTTCAAAGTTACCTCGGAAGTCCCGCAGGGTTCGGTACTTGGTCCGACATTATGGAACTTCTTGTATGATGGCGTTCTGAAAGAAAAAATGCTGGAGGAGACCTGGGTCGTAGGATTTGCTGACGACACTGCTTTAGTGATAGTAGCAGACAGAGCAAAAGGACTAATATACAAGAGGGATGACGCCTTGGAGATCATAGACGCATGGATGGAACGCCATTACATCTCTCCAGAGAAAACAGAGGCAGTTATCCTCAAAGGGAAAAGGGCTTCCAATTTAGAGACGTTGAAATTGTTCCGAAGAAACACGTAAAGTATCTCGGAATAATCGACGACTAGGGGACATTAGGCGAACACATCAAGCATACCATCAGAAAAGGAGACGAAAATATAGCATCACTTTCGAAAATTATGCCTAATATAAAAGCACCTAGAAGGCAAACAACGTGAGACAGTCAATACTGACGAATGGAGCTCCGATATGGCGCAAGGCCTCAGAGAAAAGAAGAAATAGACAAATGCTAATAAGGACCCAGAGGAAATCTCTTTTAACGATCATAAGCAGGTATAGGACGATATCTGCGGGTGCAACTCAAGTAGTGGCAGGGATACTCCTACAGACCTTTTAATATAAGAAAGAAGAAGACTCTATGAAAGAGAAGACGGGGGTACGCTACAAGCCAAGAAAGAGGAGAGAACGACCCATCTGGAGAGATGGCAGGCGCAGTGGACGGACACGCTGGAAGCAGCTCAGTGGACAAAAGTACTCATACTCGACATAAAGAAATGAGTTAAGTGCCGACATGGCATACAGGCTACTTTACAACTCAAGTGTTGACTGGATACGGATCCTTCAAGGTCTGTACACACAGGATAGGCAAAGCAGCAGAGGAGATATGTGCATACAGAGACACAATAGCACATACGATGTTCGAATGCATTAGATAGGAAGTTGAAAGACGGGGGGGTAAATCCAGAATTAGGAATCATACTAAACGAGAACAACATTATAGAAGAAATGATGGAGAACAGCGAAGAATGCAGCTCGATAGAAAAGTACATCAGGAAAGTAATTCAATCAAAAGAACATAAGGAGAGAGTCGCGCAACAAAGACAGGATAACTAAGGCAGAATTTTCCATATCCAGATGTATGCTGCAAAGCGATTCTTAAGTGTGAGAGTGAAGACGTGGGGGTTTTTAGTGGGTAAAAACTCACACTACCACGAACCGTGATGTCTTTTGAAGGTTTTCCCCCACCGAAATCGAAAAAAAGAACTTTTTCAACAAATGTCTGCACATTCACATCTCAAAGCATCAATACACCGCCTGTTTGCTTCTGTAAGGTTTCATAAATGGCGTAAAGAAAGATGAAGAAAACTAGTGCATTATCAAGTTTGATTTCCGCTAAGACAAATATTGCTCAACTGGAAAATTACCGTTCTTACCATCTGCATTCTTTTTAGAACCATTACAGTTCACAGTTGCTAATATTGCTAATTTTGGGAGCTACTATAGTGAGGTTCTTCAGTCAATTCCAGTAAGTACATTCATATTTACTACCTTTTAAAAAACAGTTAAAACTTTTGACAATTTCCACATGCTTAGCAGAAAATATTGAGATTTAAATAAGTAGATTAATTTTACTTCCATATCCAATGGAAGTATAATAGTAATGACAAAAAACATTTAAAAAAATTGAATTGTTCAAATAGGCTTAGAATGTCATGAAACGTCGAGATTTTAAGTTTGAGCAAAAAAAGTTTTCTGTCTGTCTGTCTTCTGTAACTTATTTTATGCGCACGATTACTCTGGAACCGTTTGAGATATTGACTTGAAATTTGGTACACGGATGTATTTTAGCGAGATCTGGAACTGAAGGGTTGGGGGGTGAATTGGGGTAAATTGGGGTAAATTGGGGTAAATTGGGGTAAATGGGGGTAAACAGGTAAATCAAGCAAGTAAGAGTCCATAAAATTGGTATTTAGTATATATAAAAGAAGTTAAAGCTCAAAAATTTTTTTGGCTCAACCACCTATATTACTACCCCCACCTCATTAATAAAGGGGGTGAAAAAATAAAGTTGTACTATAGCGAATATACAAGAACCTAAGGCCTCAAAAATTTTTTTTACTTCATCCACTCTCACTACCACGGCTCTACCACCACCACCACCACCCTCACTACCGATATGGCATATCATCTTATAAGTTTTTGAGGTAGACGATTTCAAATGCTATGTCATTAAAGTTCCATAAGCAATAATTTCCACATAGTGAAGTGCAAATATAGTATCAAAATTTTTTTCGTTGTGAGAGACTTGGATAGAAAATATAGATGTGTAATTTTAAGATTTATAAACACCCTACAGGTTGCGTTGTAATTCGAGTCCTATGAATAAACATCAGCGTGCTTGCCTTTCAAGAC
The DNA here is from genome assembly GCA_936432065.2 of Rutpela maculata. Taxonomy (NCBI): domain Eukaryota; kingdom Metazoa; phylum Arthropoda; class Insecta; order Coleoptera; family Cerambycidae; genus Rutpela; species Rutpela maculata. Next base: position 231,199,954 of record OW386286.2, read on the forward strand.
TGTTTTAGCAGGTTGCTAAATTGACACCAATGTTTCAATGCGGAGACAGCGTCAGAGACGCGTCATCGCGTGTATGTCTAGCTTCTACAATTTCAAATTAGAATACCATGCAACTTGTACTGTGTTTATAGATCTATTATTTTCTTGATTCTATAATAAGAGGAGTATGGATGCGCAGTGGATTTCGTCGAGTACCATTGATGTTCAGTAGATTACCTTGAGTAGCATGGATGCACAGTAGGTTTCGTCGAGTATTCTAGATGCGCAGTGGCTTTTTTCTAGTACTATGGATGCGCAGTAAGTTACCTCAAGTAGTATGGATGTGCAGTGGGGTTCCTTGAGTAAACTGGATGCACAGTAGGTTTCCCCAAGTACTACCGATGCGCGTAGGTTACCTCGAGGAGTATGGATGAGCTGTAGGTTTCCCAGAGTATTTAGGATGCGCAGTTTCTTTTCTCGAGTACTATAGATGCGCAGTAGGTTACCTCAAATAATATAGATGCGCAGTGGGTTTCCACAAGTGGTATGGATGCGTAGTGGCTTTTCTCGAATACCATTGATGCGTAGTAGGTTACCATGAGTAGCATGGATGCGCTGTGGCTTTTCGCGAGTTCCATAGATGCGTAGTAGGTTACCTCAAGTAGTATGGATGCGCAGTGGATTTTCTTGAGAAAATTGGATGCACAGTGGGTTACCTTTATCGTGTAGTCCATGACACACAATGATTTTTTATATCTTTGTCATGCCATTTTCTGCGTATTACTTCCATATCCAGTTGAAGTATACTGACGCAAAAAAAAATGTTTTCACTTCATTCACCCCCACCATTACCACTACCGATTTGGCATATCATCTTAGTTATGGGTTTTTGGGGTTCACGTTTTCGGATATTATGTTATTAAAGTTCCATAAACAATTATTTCCACACAGTGGAGTGCAAATATAGTATTTTCGTTGTAAGGGACTTGGATAGGAAGTCTGGATGTGGAAGTAGTGATTCCTTAGGCAGCGGTTTTTTTAAAATCGGTTGACAATAGCACATAGCAGAGCAAGAATTAGGGAAGTCATAGACTAAAAATGATGACGATATTGTCTGATTTAATGGTTACGTTTAATATTTATTACTCTTTTTGAAGGCTCAATTACATAACACTATTTTCACTTACATTTTTTAGCCTCATACATTTGTGGTGAGGTAGTAACTCACATTAGAATTTCAAAATAATTTTATGAAGAGATGTGTATTTAATTTTAAATCGTTTTCTAATACACCATTCAATGAATATCTACCCTTTACCGTACGACATATTTTGCAGAATCATTCTTGAAATCGAACAACTGCAATAAATATTACGAATCTCATTGTGATGTATATATAATATCAATTTTATACCAGACATTTTCAGTTCCCTAAGGATAGCCAAGTGTAAGTCTATTAAAAGGTTTGATCTTATAATGATAGATCGGAAGGTAGCGTTTGCCTGGGGATACTATTGTGAAAAAAATCATTACTTCCAATCAAACTAATGAGCCCCAGCTTCTTTATCATCTGTAAAAATGCACCATCATCTGCTTTTATTGTTAACTTCATATCTAAACGAGGTTTGCCTTAGGACGTTTTTTTAGTAGCTGATGCCAGTTTATAATGAGCTCTTAAATGTGGCGCGAGGCACTAATCACAGAGAAAAACTGCAATAAAATACGAAATTATGTTTATAAATTTCTTTTATTACCAGTAATAGGAAAAAACTGTGAGTCACATATTTCATTACAGTAAGTAAACGCTTTGATGTACCATTTATTTTTTCAGTATAATCATGGTTATTGATTTATTACACAGGGTGTTTAAAAAAATGTAACAACATGTCTACAGTAGGTAGTGCATAAAAAAATAAGCGGAGTTTCATTGAAAAACGTATGTCCTGGGTCAAAAGGTAAAACATAAAGCTTTGAAGCACGGATAATGTCCCCGTCGAAGGCTCGACATCCGCTACTCTACATGTTCCTTAATTCCCTAGGCACAAGTCGCAAGCTTGATTTAGTTTTCAATTTTCAGTGGGTAGGTTATCTTCCTTTATATATACCGGGTGACACAGGAGATATGTAACACCCCGTAACATATTTATTTAAAAAGATATTATTTTGAAATTTGGTAGACTTATATAACACGTAATTGTCCTTTTTCCACTTCCGGTTTCACCGGAAGTGACATCTACTTCGTTATTTTAAATGGCACCATGTATATATTTTTTTCCCATGATTTCGCTTAAATTTCTCTTCTCAACTATGTATAGAAAAATGGCATTCCTTCTTAAAATGGCTGTTGAAAATAATTTTATTTTATTAAGTCAAGTTGGCTATGGTATGAAATGAGGCGGTAATTAATGCTTAATGTGCTGCGATATCAAAAGAACTCTGGTACACAATTCTGAGTTTCATATTTGTTTTGTTCTAATCAGTAGTCGAAGAGACTTTGTAGAATTTTTATATTAAAGAAAAATCTCTAGACTAAATCCCCGAAATCATAAAAACTAAGACATAATCACTAATTTTAAATTTGCCCCATTTGTAAAATATGTATCCATCTTTCACTCTTACCCAATACAATTCATTGTTATATCTGATTTTACTTGCTTTTAAATAAAATTGTTTTGTTGTGTTGTTACCCCTTATTTTCCCTGCAGGGTCGAATTCTTGTAACAGTACCTCTAAGCACATTTTCTAACTACAATTCAGTAATCTCATTTATTGCTAACCTACTCTCATTTCCAAGTCTTCCCTATTTTACAGTGGAGTTTTATACACTATTTCCTTGAGATACGAAAAAATCAAGTGGCGTAAGATCCGGTGACCTCAGGGGCCATCTAATTGATAAAAGTGAAATATGAATAAACATTTTACAAATGGATAAAATTTAAAATTAGTGTTTCTATCTTAATTTTTATGATTTAGGGTATTTGGTCTAGAGATTTTTGTTTAATATAGAAATTGTACAAAGTCTCTTCGGCTACTGATTAGAAAAAAACAAATATGAAACACAAAATTGTGTACCAGTGTTCTTTTGATATCACAGCACACTAAGCATTAATTACCACTACATTTCATACCATGGCCAACTTGACTTAATACAATTAAATGGTTTTCAGTAGCCATTTTAAAAACGAATGCCATCTTACTATACATGGTTGAAAAAAGAAATTTAAGGAGAATCAGATAGAAAAAAAATATACAAGATGCCATTTAAAATAACAAAGTAGAAAATTTCTTGTTTGTACTAGAAAAAGGACAATCACACATTATATAAGTCTACCATATTTCAAAATAATATCTTTTTAAATAAACATGCTGCGGAGTATTGCATATCTCCTGTGTCACTCGGTATACCATATTTACCATATCATACCAGAAATCTTGATGAGCAAGGAGAAGGAAAATGGAAAAAGAGAGCGCAAAGAGCTCGCATGCACCTTCACACATTGTCGCTTCTAGGCTGTAGCTAGGGATTGCAATTTACCGGAAGTTTTAATAACCGGTAAATCGGTAAATAAAAATGTAAATAACCGGTTAACCGGTATTTACCGGTAATTTTTAGAATTGATGATTAGGGTGGCGAAAACGGCAATTGTCTTTTTCCATGTACAAAATTATCTAAATTTAACAAAAAACATTTTTTTATACGTATATTTAATATAATGAACAAAAAAATGGTTTTTCATCAACAGTAAGATCACAAGAGCTTTTTTTATCGGATAAATTTCACTTTGTAACGAAATAATTTTGCCAAATCAGTGATTTTATAAGAAAAACTGACATGAAAAAATCGCGAGACCAGAGGTCGAGCGATTTTGTCAAATGTCAGTTTTTCGAGCAAAATTACTGACTGGCAAAATTTTGAGTTAAAAAGAAAGGACCCCGCACACCATATAGGGGGATTTCTGCCTCCAGTCAAATTTAATCTAACCCACGTAAAAATGTTCTTTTGAACCCCCTGAACAAATGTTCAAATGCAGCCAGGTCCGAAAAGGTCTTCGTTTCGAGATATGGAGCCCTAAAGATCGTTCCAAATCCAAAAATCGCCCAAAGTTACCTTGTCTTAATGACTAAATTCTATTGCTGTTTCCATAGAAATCAATAGTAAAACAACGAAATATTAAGTTTTATTTCACACTTTTTTATTTCTTTTTCACTTATTAATAATGACATTGTTTTGATTCATTGAATTTTCTACTATCCAAGAACGAATGTGTTATTTTTTTTAAAATATCGGCATTTTTTGAGTACGTGGACACGAATTACTGATCGAAATTGTTTAGGTAAGATTAGCACAGAAAATTCCATAATCATAGTTCAAATAAAAATCAATGGACCTGATTAAATTGCCCATTTAATGGGCATTTAAAATAAAAAACATGATATACTCTGAAAGTTCAGATAAAAAAAAACAATTCTAATCCTAGGAAGCTCGGAGAACAATAATTCATCATAAGATTTTGAGTCTCAAAACTTAACAGAAGTTTTTTATTTAAAAAAAAAGTATCACAACTTTATTCTTGAATTGAAAAGACTGCAGCGAAGCCTTTGAAGATCCACGGTGTCATTAACATGAGTAAGAAATATGGTGTTATTTAAGAATTAATTATGCAGTTCTGAATTTCCATAAAATCAAAGCCAACTTTAATTTAATTTTTTCAATTTTAAAACGTATTTGGAACGATCTTTAGGGCTCCATATCTCGAAACGAAGACCTTTACGGACCTGGCTGCATTTGAACATTTGTTCAGGGGGTTCAAAAGAACATTTTTACATGGGTTAGATTAAATTTGACTGGAGGCAGAAATCCCCCTATATGGTGTGCGGGGTCCTTTATCCATAAAAGAAAAGCTCGAGTGTTTTTCGGCAAGATAAATTAACGACAGAATATGTGAACGAACAACAACAATAATTTATTAAAAATAATTATAATTTTCCCAAAACGACTCATATTGTACAGTATAGTTTCCACAATACTTAAAAATTATAGCTGACAGTACAGATTTCAAAGTGACGTGCGACTACTGCATGTACTCTGCTTTTGAGGAACAGGCATTTTTATCGGTGATTAAAAACGATGCACCTTTTTATCGCTGTCAAAGTAAAAAAAATGTGACTGTCAAACAGACTTTTTTATATAGGAGTTAATTTATCAAAAGGAAAAAATATAAATGAAACAAATTTAAATAAATAATTATTCTGTAAATAACAAAAATATCCACTTAAATAACAAAAATTATAAACATAAACTCAAATATGGTATTTACTGAATACCTAATCTAAAAATACAATATTTTTTTAAAATAGCCTGTTAAAAGAGTTAGTTTTTAGTCGTCTGATATTTGTGCATAGAATACCCCAGCTGAAAATGCCCTTCTTCAATCGATATTGGTGGGTCAATAAGTTAATAAGAATTGGTAATAATATAATTCTAAATGTATTCCAAGGATATTTGCGGCAGTGAAATATTCAATTTTCTGTCGTAAGATATTGTCAATGTCTCTCTTGTATTTCTTGGGGCTTGGTGCTTGGAGTTTACTTTTTATAATATTATTTATTTATTGTTAAAAGTGCTCGGTGTTGGGACAATCACTCTGTATTTAGTGAATACTAGTCAGTGACATAAATAGAAACGTTTAATACGTGACATATCGTAAGTTCAGAATTTACCGAAATAACGGGTAAACAATTGAAATAACCGGTAATTATCGTCATGTGTTTTTTGTCCTAATTACCGGTTAACCGGTTAACCAGTTAACCGGTAATGCAATCCCTAGCTGTAGACTAGGTAGCCTTATGGATAATCCGACTCAGCAAAGGGTTCTACAGAAAAGCTACAAAATCAGCATTACTACTCGAAATTTAAAAAGTACATGCATGCGGAAATAAAATTTTTCAATATATAATGAATGCTGATCATTCAATAGCTTTTATTTTTGGTGGAATGTCACTGGTGCATAAAATTCAACTAAAAGATATCATACTTTCAGAGATTTTGGCGCTGCATTTTCCAAAAATATCCAAAATCTTTCATCTCAGCGTTTTGTTAGAATAGATATTGTCTTCGATAAATACGATGACGTTTCTATTAAATTCGTCGAGTCTCAATTACGATCGACAGGAATAAATATGAAGTAAATTAATATATCAAGTTCTTTTCACTAAAATTCGCTAATTGCAAAGGTTTTTTTTCATGTTCTCAAACTAAATTGCAGCTTGTTAAATTTCTTTGCAAGCATGTTCCAACATATTTGCAAATCAATGCTGAAACACAGCTGTTCATTTCTGGTGGATATGAAGACCCTACTAAATGTTTCAAACTCCAAAGTAACACTATCGGAAATTATAGACTTAAAGTTTAATCACTCAGAGGCGGATTGTAGAATGTTTTTTTATGACGTTCGTGGAGGGATTGAAGAAGTTGTTGTAAATAGTGCGGACACTGATATTTCCATGCTTGGTGTTCACTTCTAGCATAGACTGTCTAACATTGGTTGTCGAGGTATTTGCTTTGAAGGAGGTAAAAAACAAAATCTTTTAAGCTGTCACTTAGCAGCTGAACCACTTGGGGAAAATATTTGTCGTAGTTTACCCGGATTACGTCCTTTAACTGGTTGCGATACGACAAGCCGATTTGAATGTAAAACGCAAAGTTTAAATTCTGCATCAATCATTTTTTATCACTTATTACTAAGTAAACAACTAATTTGCTTATTTTTACCTTATGAAAGTATTTTATGATATTTATGGTGTTTTTGATTTCACACTTTACCTCAAAAACTATTTTTTTTTAATTTTAAAAAATAGTATATTGTAAGTAGTAAAAGCAATACATCCCCAGGACGACGATGTAAATAGAACAACCATTGAAGTCCGGGAATGTTCTTTTGCTACGAGGTACACATAGTATATTGTGTATTTAGGTGTGAAAGCAATACATTCCCGGACGACGATGCAAATTGCAACAAGCATCGAAGGCCGGGAATGTGCTTTCACACCGAAGTACACATACTATTTTTTCTGAAATCACAATCAATATTATTATAAATTAAGGAATTTGTATTAATGCACAACATTTCTCTGCTTACTAATAAATGCAATTTTAATGTGAGTTGGTTTGTCTGCTTGTATTTATTTACTGACAGTAACATTCCCGTACCGTTTTGTTGATCGTTGCTTGACAATGGCTCGTTCCCGGTCTGTTTTCTGATAGTTTCTTAGCAACGGACTAAAATACTGGAATTGTGCATTTTTCGATCTGAAATCGCGCCGAAAATGTAGACATTGCCGATCAATTTCAAAAAAACTATTTTTTCGGAAATCTCAATCAATATTATTGTAAGTGTGACCCATTTAAAATCGCAACACTCCTGTATACCCGTTAATTGATGCTTGATTAACTACAAAGGAAAGAAAGGTGATTCCTTGAACTTAGCCATATGTGATATATGTCAGCGTAGCGTGCGATTTTATGGGGGTTTGAAAAGTCTATTTTACAAGGAAAGCATTAGCGATTTTTTTTAAATTTCGGTTTCATTATCGCAAAGAGCGCCATTTAAAACCCCTAGGTATCAATTTTAAGTGAGGCCACTTATCTGGTTACTGAGATGTAAGCCCCTAAAGATTCATTTTTGAACGTTTTCATTTTACGTTTTTTCGTTTCGTAAATGATCAAGTTGTTTGAGTTAAATTTTGCCAAAGCTGATTGTGCATTTTCTGAGAATTCACGACATTTCTGTCGGCCTGTCTGTAACTTTTTTTGGTTCGCACTATTTCTGTGGAGCGGTTTGTGGTACTTATTTGAAATTTTGAACATCTATATATTATAACGAGATCTAGAAATAGATTGTATTTTAATCTTATTCCGTTTGGATTGGATTGGAGAGTAAATGGGGGTAAATAGGTAAAACAAGGAAGTAAGAGTTCATAATGCTGAAACTTAATGTATGTGCGAGAAGACAAGGCCTCAAAATTATTTTTAGCATCAGTGTCACCCCCATTACTACCCCTACACTCGGGAGTGACAGGATTGACTAATGTACGCTTATAAATCAAATCAAATCGAAATCAAATCAAGAAATAAAGAGAATTCATAACCATAATGTTATTTTTAATTTAATCGCAGAATTCTTAAAATACACTGTAAAATTTAGTACAGACTCATTTCAGAGGGTGCTTAACTCATGGTGTACTCAGATTAAAAACAACCAATTCTTAAATTTTGACCTCAAAAAAAAATCGCAACAAACCTATAGATTTGTCCTAAAAACACAGTTTTCGATTCACTACGATTTAAAAATACACCTGGTCAGAATCGAACTGTACAAATTTTATGGATGTGTTAAAGTTGCAAGTGTCACACTATGTTATACAACTTATAATCTTTCCCAGCTGATATCCGTTACATTAGTGAAAAAAACTGTATTCAAATCAGACTTCTTCTTCAGTTTTTGTGAAAATATTTCTTTTTTAGTTTAACATTATTATTTCTATTTACTTGTGGTGCAATTGGCGAACCACCCTCCAATACCTGGGACCAAAGTGGGGATGTTACATATCCGCCACTTGCGTTCGATGTCTTATTGGTTGCATGAGTGTTGGTGATAGGTATATAGTAGAGTAACCTGTCGGCCAAGTTGGAAATCGAACAAACGTTAACTTGTGTTTAGTAGAGTACATTTTTCTGTTCGAATCGTTCTGTACATTAACTGATATCTGGTGGCCAGAAGCTTAGCTATATATTAGCTATGTCTTGTTAGTTTTCTGTTTATATATAGTTTGGCTGGAGTTGTTCTTATGGGTTGGGTTAATTTATTTATGTAAAGTATTCTGTTTTCATTGAAATATTATTTAGGTGCCTAATAGGCGCTTATGCCAATTTTGTGAAATAAATATAATAATATAGAAGATATATGTATTCTATTCATTTACTTACCACTTTTAAATTTTAATAGTTTTTCCAGCGCAAACCAATTTAAAACAAAATCATAAAATACCAAAATTACGTTTTTCTTTTTATTAAAATTTGTTCAGTTTAAACCGATTCAATAAAGGGTAATTAGATATGAATATGCCACAATACCACAAATAAAATAGTTATAGACAATATCTTTACTGAACCAGATATTTGTCTATTGGGTCAGAACTAAGCTGAAAAAATAACTTCAGCATTGACATTGATGATTGTTTGTAGGTGGAAATAAAGATATGTACCACTTTATAAATAACATCTTTGGCCAAAACGATTAGAACTGAGATAAACAAATTATCTTCTTAGTCCGGTGATATTAGGAAAATGTCTCGGAAAGTTTTGAGACAAGCCAAAAATTAGTCTACCCCCTACAGAATTTCCTCAGGAATCCGAAAAAAATAGTGTTGACCATTCAAAATGGCGGCTTTAATGGTTATTTAACTTTATGTAAACAAAATGAATTTTGCAACTTACTTGTTTGCTTATATCTTCGCTTCTAAAGGTCATAGAATGTCAATTTCTTCGTCATGGGTTCCCCTATAAGGTAGGTATATGCAAAGAACGAATTTTTGATTGTTAATAACATTTTATGACAAGAAACTGAAAAAATTGAATTTCTAGATCGTCGAACTTTGAAGTACTGTAGAAACAAATATAAAATCTGCATGTTAACGATATTACGAGAAAGAGTACATATTTTTACCCTTAATGAAATGCACTTTGTCTCGTTGCAAAATATTAATTATTTTTGTTGCAATTAATTTATAAAAAAGAAAAAAATTCAAACTGTTATACTAAAGGATCATATTAATATTTTACAGTTCTGTTTCGGTAGAAACATTGTATTTGACGTACATTTACACAATCAAAAAGAATAGTGTAAAAAAATTTTAATTTGCGACTTTTTTACGCAAAAAATTAATTTCGCAACTTAAACAAATGTAAATATCTCAGTGCAGTTTTGAATAAAATTTATTGCAACTAACGGCATTTTAATTGTCATAAAAAAAACACGAGTTTAAAAAAAAAAATTTGCTCCGATGCTTTGGAGCCGAGATATGAAGAATTCACGTTTTTTGCGATTACGGCGAAATTTGAAAATATTTTTACTTGGAAATTTAACTGAATATACCTCAGAGTGTGTGTTATCACTTACAAAAAGTGCCATGTCTATATATCTAGATGGGCCATGGGAAAAATATCGAGAAAATTGCATCCTTGGCGCTCGCGCTCACGCTAGACGCCAGATCCCCCTCCCCCTTTATTGCTATTGGCGTACCTGGACAGTTTCACCGCGGCGGCAGCTTTATTTCTCTTTTTCTCGGCTTCAGGAGTGGCTAGATGGACGTTTTTTTTTAATTCAACTTATTTATTTCTCAGCTTTCCGATTATTCGATTATTTTTCAATCATTCAATTACGTTGCTTCATAAAATACATATGTAAAGATTACATACAATTTATTTGATAAGACATCGATGAGTGAATAGTTTTACTTCCACGTCCAGTGGAAGTATAGTAACGGCAAAAAAAAAATTTTAAAATTTTTATTGTTGAAATAGGCTTAAAATGCCATAAAACGTCGAGATTTTAAGTTTGAGGGAAAAAAAATTCTGTCTGTCTGTCGGTCTGTCTGTCTGTAACTTTTTTTTGTGCGCACGTTTATTCTGAAACTGTTTAAGATATTGGCTTGAAATTTGGTACACATATGTACTTTAACGAGATCTAGAACTAGATTATATTTTCATCTTGTTCCGTCGAAGGGTTGGGGGGTAAATTGGGGTAAATTGGGGTAAATTGAGGTAAATTTGGGGTAAATGGGTAAATCAAGCAGGTAAGAGTCCATAAAATTGGTATTTAGTATGTACAAGAGAAGCTAAGGTCTCAAAAAAATTTTTGGCATTAGCCACCCCCATTACCAACCCCCACCCTCTTACTAAAGGGGATGAAAAAAAAATTGTGATTTAGTGTATGTACAAGAACCAGAAACCCCAAATTATTTTTTTAATTCATCCACCCCAACTACCACCCCCTATCACCACCCCCATCCTACTACCGATGTGGGGTATCGTTTTACGGGTTTTTGGGGTAGAGGATTTCAAATATGATATTATTAAAATTCCATAAACAATAATTTCCACACACAAAGTTTTTCGTTGTGAGTGACTTGGATAGAGAAACTGGATGTGGAAGTAGTGATTCCTTGGGCAGCGGTTTTTACTCTTATTTGGGATAAAAAAGTTATATATTTTGTATTTAAAAATTAATTTATTGAATATACAAAATAAAGTTTATTTCTCTGTCCTCGTTTTTTTTTTAGGTTGATTTCCTGTGTCGGACTCGCTGTCCGTTTCGTCTCGCATTTCTGCGTACAGACAATCATTGTCATCATCGTCATTATTTGTATCAACATTTTCAATAACTTCCTCATTTTCTTTCATTTCATTTAATTTAAACTGACAGACATCAATATTGATTTAATTTGTTTTAAACAGCGAAATAAACATTTAATTCATAACATAACAATAATGCGTGATTGCTTAAATTATAGGATGTTTATAAAATTGTTTAAAAAAACGCTGCCCAAGGAATCACTACTTTCTCATCCCGATTTTCTATCCAACGAAAAAAAAAAAACAATAAAACGATATGTGGGGTTGGGAATGGTGATAGTGGGGGTGGATGAAGTAAAAAACAATATTGAGACCGCTTCTTGTATACACACTAAATCACAATTTTATTTTTATCACCCCCTTTAATAATGGGGTGGGGGTGGTAATGGGGATGGCTAATGCCAACAAATTTTTTGGGACCTTAGCTTCTCTTATTTATACTAAATACCAATTTTATGTGCTCTTACTTGCTTAATTTACCCATTTACCCCCATTTCCCAAAACTCTTCAACGGAATAAGATCAAAATATAATCTTCCAGATCTCGTTAAAATACATGCATGTAGCAAATTCCAAGTCAATATATTAAAACGTTCAAAAGTAATCGTGCGCACAAAAAAGTTAGACGGACCGATCGACAGAGCGACAGATTTTTTCGCTCAAACTTAAAATCTCGACATTTCATGATATTCTAAGCCTACTTGAACAATAAAAATTCTTACAATTTTTTTTTGCGTTACTATACTTCCACTGGATGTGGAAATATTTATAAGATGTTTGATTATAAACTACTGAAATTATTTTATCTATAATAATAAAATAATAAAGAAGCTGTATTACAAATTCTTTTTACGGAGCAACGTAATTGAATAATTGAAAAATAATGGAAGAATCGGAAAGCTGAGAAAAAAATAAGTTGCATTAAAAAAAAAGTCCATCTAGCCACTCCTGAAGACGAGAAAAAGAGAAATAAAGCTGCCGCCGCGGTAAAACTGTCCACGTACGCCAATAGCAGTAAAGGGGGAGGGGGATCTGGCGTTTAGCGTGAGCGCGAGCGCCAAGGATGCAATTTTCTCGATTTTTTTTCTATGGCCCATCTAGATATATAGACATGGCACTTTTTGCAAGTGATAACACACACTCTGAGGTATATTCAGTTAAATTTCCAAGTAAAAATATTTTCAAATTTCGCCGTAATCGCCAAAAACGTGAATTCTTCATATCTCGGCTCCAAAGCATCGGAGCAAATTTTTTTTTTTTTAATTCGTGTCTCTTTTATCACAATTAAAATGCCGTTAGTCGAAATAAATTTTATACAAAATCCACTGAGATATTTACATTTGTTTAAGTTTCAAAATTAATTTTTTGCGTAGAAAAGTCGCAAATTAAAATTTTTTTGCAATATTCTCTTTGATTATGTAAAAGTACCTCAAATACAATGTTTTTACCGAAACATAACTGTAAAATATTAATATAATCTTTTAGTATAACAGTTTGAATTTTTTTTTCATAAATTAATTCCAAAAAAAAAATAATTAATATTTTGCTACGGGACAAAGTGCATTTCATTAAGGGTAAAAATGTGTACTATTTCTCATACTATCGTTAACATGCAGATTTTATATTTGTTTCTACAGTACTTTAAAGTTCGACGATCGAGAAATTCAACTTTTTCATTTTCTTGTCATAAAATGTTATTTACAATCAAAAATTCGTTCTTTGCAAATACCTACTTTATAGGGGAACCTATGACGAAGAAATTGACTGGTCGAATGTTTTTCTACGACCTTTAGAAGCAAACAAGTAAGTTGCAAAATTCATTTTGTTTACAAAAAGTTAAATAACCATTAAAGTCGCCATTTTGAGTGGTCAACACTATTTTTTTCGGATTCCTGAGGAAATTCTGTAGGGGGTAGACTAATTTTTGGCTTGCCCCAAAACTTTCCGAGAAATCGTTATTTTTGAATCTAAAATTACCGGACTATCTACTATAACTCATGAACATGAAACAAAAAATTGTCCGTGTGAAAAATAAATTATTGCCAACAAATAAGGTTTGTCCGTGAGCTTTATAGTGGGGTCAAATTAAGCATCAAAATAGGTGAATAAGTAATTCTCTGGCTGCAGCAATTTTATTTTTTTTTGTCTTAGATATAACAAGTGCTATGAGAAGTTTTGGATTAAATCGGTTCATTGCTTCTTGTATTTAAACAATTCTTGTTTCAACATTGAAACTTTCTGTTGTTTTCATTATAATCTCTGCCAATAGTAATCATATCGCAAAAATAAAAATATCAATTTGTTTCCAATATAATTTTAAATATGATTAGGCATATGAAAAAACTTTTGATTTGTTAATTTGTAAAAAAATAAAAACAACCTATAATTGCCAATTTAGAAAATATAACGTAATAATGCATCAATGTTAACGAAAGTTGGTGAAACTATGCCCTTCACCGAACTAAACCTTCGTACCAAATTTTAGCGCAAAATATTTTTTCAAACGGCTAAAAACCAATAATAATGTTATGTGCTGCAACCCCCAGAATGTAGGCAACACAGAATTCAATTAGTTCGGATGTCTGAATGTAGAGATTTGCACCTACTAGAGAAAGAACCTACTAGAAGTTCTAGAGTGATGACATCCACTCTGGAACTATCTAGAGAATGGTGACGTCAGACAGAAAAATTCGGGATCCCTCATCTTTAGGTATATAAGGCATGAAGTAAACCAGAGTGGACAAGTTAGTACAGTTCTAATGGTCAGTTGAGATGGTCAGAGAGTAAGGAGTAAACACAGTGATAAAGTGGCTGAATAATTGAATTGTAGTACACAGTGTATTATTAGTCAAGTAATTAATTGTTCTTGTAATTAGTAAGTTAATAAATTAGTGTTAGTATTACCCTGGTGTTATAATTTCCGAACCCATGATACAGGGTATTTACAAAAAGGGTGTAAGCACGTAACAATAATTTCGAAATTTCCATCGCTTAATGCTTAAGTACATCGACTCGTAGGAAGACATTTTATTTTCAAAATGTTGATTTTTATATGTATTTAACAGTGGTATTAAAAGACCTTCATTTAAACCGTTTTTTTGAAATTTGTTTATAATTTTCAAACTTATAGTTATAAACAAATTAAAATTAAATAAATAAATAGCTTTGTTGATTTGTTATTTGAAAAAGTTAACCACAATTCAACATTTGATTTTAATGGATGCGAATTGACCTGTACTACTTCAGCATAACTTCTAGGGCGACAAACGTTTTACCTGGGACATGCATATTGAAACGGTGTGTAGCCAAAAAAACAAAACATATTTCTACCGACTCAATTATTCAAAGATTCAGAAGACGAAACAGTAGAAAAAACAGTTTTGTTAAATTTTTATTATGCATGTGTCAATTCAGCGCTAGATTAAATCATAATCTTATGGGGTCGGCAAAAGATGTTAGTGGAATAGTTCTTCAAAAACAAATTCTGTGACTAATACTTAATATACCTCAAGAGTCGCCTTGTCGCGACTGTTTTAAAACTAACAAAAAATTTACTACTATTTCAATATATATCTGGAAAGTGCTAAATTTTACTGAAAACAAAAATCAATCTCACTACTAACTGATAGTGACATTCATTCGTACAGTACTCGAGCCAAAGATAACATTACATTATTAAAACGGGATCATGAGTTCTATAAAAATTCACCTCTCTGTGCTGGATCTCGTCTCTTAATGCGCTGCCTAAAGATATTCGAAAATATTTTTTTTTCGTCCTACCAGAAAGTACACCCTTTCTAGAGATATTATCCGCCAGAAAATAACGTTTTCCCGGGCTAGACCGGGAAGTGACATTAGAGATCGGCAAAGTCTTTTCCGATCCCTGCTACTCTTGTTTCTATGGAAACGAATTTGTGTTAATTGTTGAGATAAGTGTCAAATAGATAAATACATTTGACTTTTACGAGTTGTCAAAAGTCAATTCACAAGTTATGGAGAATATGGATTCAGATTTTGAAGTGTCGGCCGAAAAAAAAATATTTGTACGTTACACGACCGAAAAACAGTGTTTTGCAGGTCCCCCAAGATTCCAAGACTCACCTGCGGTTCGCCCGGGAATCTGCTTTGGTCGACCCGCAAAACACCACTTTCCGGTGACGTTTAAAAAGTATCTCATCTCATCACTTATCCATTTTACTAGATTAATAAATTCTCAATATTCTTAAAAAACGAAGTCTCCTGATAGTGTAGTATTTATTTAACAGTGCGATTTTTGTTTAATTAATTTTTTTATTATGTCTCTACAATGTTGTTTGTTATACAGCTTATGTATTTTTTGTATTCCCTTTGACGCATCCTATTTATGGTCCAGTCAACGGTGGATTTGAGTACTAATAAATGAATGGATTTTGATGAAACCTTGTGCAATGTATTTGTAATGACGTTAATAAAAAAGTTGAGAAAAAGATTAGAGTAGGAAATGATCGGAAGGGGTAAAATACGGGTTCCGTAACTTGTAGAATTAGGTCAAAAATAAATAAAAAAAAAACAATATATTTACATTTTTTGGCCCAAAATAAGATATTTTTGCTCTTGTGAATTTTGTCGAAAAATGCATTTTTTTTCGAGACATGGCCACTCGAAAATTCCTAAAAGTGGGGGAGGGCAAATGTAAAAGTTGAAAAAAATCTGAAAAAATTCAGGTGAATGGATCATCGAAATACAAGACTTTTTTTATTTGCAACTTTTCTGGAAGTGCGTTTTCACCGAATTTTTCCGGAAAAACATGAGAAACTACCCCTTTCTGTAATTGTAGGTAAATAGTCTTTTTTCATTTTTTGACTTATTTCTGTAAGTTACGGAACCCGTGATAAAAGGGGTGTTTTCTATCCCTTTCGATCATTTCCTACTCTAGTCTTTTTTCAACTTTTTTATTAACGTATTAAGGATTTATCAAAATCCATTCATTAGCACTCAAATTAGAGATTTTGGTCATTTTAGCGCTCCATTGACTGGACTATTAGTTTGTAGTAAACTAAGGATCAATAACACTTATTTTTATTATTAAAACTTAATCGAGTGATGAACATATTTTTTGATCCCAGTCGACCCCCCCCCCCCCCAAAATACAATTCTTAATTATCATTTCTAGGACATAAAATTGCCGTTTTATATAACTACAAATCGATTTCATGACGTACCCTTATACAGAGTGTCCTAAAAGTATGGATACGCCTAAATAACTTGTCAGGATAACGAGATATGAGGAAAATGACCTCTATAAAAGTTGTTGAGGTCATCGGGGCCATAAATTGATGACCTTGGATTTGACCTTGAAGGTCATTTTTTTAAAAAAGGACATTTGAAGTCAAATTTCGTTTCTTTTTAAATAGGAACCTCTATTTTTAACCCCAGATTCTAAAGTGCGAAAAATTTTGCATTAGAGTTGTAACGTGCCAAATTGACCTAGGGGTTATATAAAATGTTCCTCGAAATTTTCAGGCTGGTACCTCGTCAGGATAGCGAGAAATGAAGAAAATGACGTCCACAAAAGTTATTCAGGGGACACCACTTGGTGACATTGGATTTGGCTTTGAAGAGGTTTTCAAGGTCATCTGAGGGTCAACTTTCGTCTATCGAATAGGAATCTCTCAAAGTTAAATCTAAGGTCACCAAGTGATGCGCTCCCGATGACTTCAACAACTTTTATGGAGGTCATTTTTCTCATATCTCGCTATTCTTTTGAGTTATTCAGACGTATCCATACTTTTGGGACACTGTATAGTCTGAGGACACATTTTTAATCAATTGTTTCAAAGTCCTTTCAGCTGTTTACTAAATTCTTTCCACTTTGCTAGAAATAATGACTCTATTTATCAATTCTCATCGGTTTTATTGAATTTATTATTTACAAGAAAATACGATTATTTTTTACACTACATTGCATTCTAGATATTATATGTATGTAATACTTTGTATTAGCTATAAATTAGAGAACCTATTACATTTTTTGCCCTATACAAGAACAGAGTTAAATTCAGTGGTAATATTGTTATTGTATTGTACGCGATCTTTGAACAAGAATGTACATTAATAAAATAAAAATAAATAATCCTGCATCACTTAATACAGATTAATTCATTTTCCATTTGAATAAATAGCACTAACATTTATTTTTCTTATTTTTGATATAATTTCTGACATAAAAATCTCCAAACATGAAAAGCAGCATTACATTTTGGGGAATAATCACGTAAGCTAATAGTTTCGGAAATTGGCACTGTGGGTTGAATAGTAATTGTCCAAACATTACTAGATTCCAGACGAACTGTATCTGCAAAAATACATACATTAGTTGTAAATCTACTTTAAAATAAATTTTGGTAGAAGCCTACTCTGTTAAAGTAAATAACAACTTTACAAATAATGCAAAAGGCATATAATGTCAGCAGGGAAGAAATTAAAGGACTATTGTTAAGGACTGTGTTTCGAACTCGCGACCTTTTGATTTATAACTAATCTAATCTAATCCAATCCAAAAAGACTTTATTTAGACTTAAGTTACAAATGGGCCTTGCTGGATTCTGCCCGGTGCGAACTAAACAACTATGGTGCGCAGCGCCGCACAGTGGTGCTTTTATTGACAACAGGAAACAGGCGTCAAAAATCGGTAACCTAGCCAATTTTCGATAAAACTTACGCAATTCGGTAGAGTTAAGTATTTGGATATGCTAAATTCAGTTTTACGACAGAATTTTTTTTTTTCAATATGCTTCAGAATTTGGGTCAAAAGAAGCAAAAAAAGATGAAAAATTCAATAAAATAACCCGGCCACAAATGAGAGTCCTGATCCTGGAATTTGACCCGAATAGTCCAATGTATTTTTCGACGCTGAATTCGAATCCAACCTCAGAAAAGCCCAAATACCTTCAACATTTTGAGCTGGAGTGAAAAACACTCTTAGAAAAGGGCAAAATTGCCCATCATATATGGTGACAATAAGTACATGCAAGAAGTACTCCTAATGTACAATATTAGGATTCTTGAGGTAGCTGATTTCAAATTTCATTCTTAGAGCGAAAATCGAGAAAGAGGTGTAGAAATAAAAAGTTGAAAAAACACGTAATTTAGATTCTGGAATTATATTTTTAGGGGTTTTGAACTTGTTGAGTTCAAGTTTGAATCCGATCTTAGAGAAGTCCATGTGTCCTCAAAACTTTGAGCCTTTAACGAATACATAACCCCAAAAATAGTGTAAACCATCCTTGATTTGTGATAATAATAAATACATCCAAAAAGTAGTTAACAAACGTATTGTATGTAAGTATAGATTTTTGGTATATCGCAAGGGATTTTCTACTCTGAGGTGGTTAAGCAACCCCCAAAATAGAAAGAAGCCACCCTACAACGAGACAAAGCTAACCCACATTTCAGGATTTATTGATTGATGTGAATTAATGGTAAAGAATATCAAAACAAGGGAAAAGGTCATATATATATAAATATATATCAGTCAGTCAGGGTATTCTTTTAACCCTGACTGACTGACCGGACTCACTGATCTATCGACGCACAGCTCAAACCGCTGGGTCTAGAAACTTCAAATTTTGCATAGAGGTTCCTCGAATGGCGTAGGCATTCACTAAGAAGGGATTTTTCGAAATTCGATCCCAAAGAGGGGGAAAAGGGGGGTTGAAATTTTAGGCTTTTTCGGAAACGGTTATATCTAGATGCGTGAAATTTGCTAGAAATATTTTCTGTTGAAATCTATTAGATACGGGTAAGACGAAATTTCGATTTTCGCTTTTTGAAAGGGTCAAAACGGGGGTAGTAGATGGTTTAAATACATACGTTGCAAACGGCAAAATATATCATTTTGACACTGAAAATGTCAATATTATTATGTTACATATATGGTGTTATCATTTCCAATATCTCTAATGGTTGCAAGGATTGGGAAATTCGTGAATTTTTACTTTTAATGAAATGGCTAAAGAAAATCTAAGTTGTACAACATACTGATGTCCCAAATGTAGGTGGCGGAGCCTGTTTATTCCATTCCCTTGCATTCTTAATGTACGGCTCACAAGAAGGTTAGTAAACAAATAGTCAGCTTTGTGTTAGACAATTGGAACGAATTATTAATTATGTCCCATAACAGTGAGAGCGACAATTACTCCACATGAGCTGAGGTATCCGTATCTTTCAAATCGCGTAAGTCAGACGGGATCTTCTTAGGAAATAAGGAGACATGTATTCGACGGCTTTCAAAAAGGAACCCCCTCCCGAGCGGGTGAACAGGGAGAGGGATATTTTTAAGCTTGAAATTTGACACATACCCACCCATGTGCTCTATTGTCGATTAAAATAATTATTTTTTTCGATGGGAAGACGGCTTCCTTAAATGCAATGAATGTGCAGTGGGTTCGTATCTCAATGTTCTTAATTCCCGCAGACGAAGTTTCACCCGAACGAAGTTCCATGCGGGCGAAGTCGCGGGCATCAGCTAGAGGGTGAAAAAGGGGGTTGAAATTTTAGGCTTTTTCGTTAAATCTAGATGCATGAAATTTGGCAAAAATATTTTTTGTTGAAATCTATTGGATATGTGTAAAACGAAATTTCGATTTTTACTTTTTGAAGAGGTGAAAACGGGGGTGGTTGCGCACCCATATTTTTGAAATCGCTTAAGACAGAAACGTGATCATTCGAGCGATGGACTCTTCTGAAGAAATAAGAAGATACGTACTCGATGGTTTGCAGAAAGAAACCCCGGAAGGGTGAAAGGGGGGGGGAGGTTTCCTCGGGTACTATGGATACGCAGTGGGTTTCCCCAAGTACTAAGGATACGCAGTGGGCTTCCTCGAGTACTATGGATGCACAGTGGGTTTCTTCGAGTACTATGGATGCGCAATGGGTTTCCTCGTGTACTATGGAGGCGCGGTGGATTTTCCCGAGCCGTGGGTTTCCTTAAATGCAATAAATGTGCAGTGGGTTAGTATGTCAATGTTCCTAATTCCACGTGGATGAAGTTCCACGCGGACGTAGTCGCGGGCATCAGCTAGTATTTTATATTAAACAGTCTTCTCCCTAAATAATGGCGGAACAACTACTCTTAGATTAGGCTAAAAAATACCCCTGTTCTTGCAAAGAATATACACCATCATACCATCATAAAGTATAGTTCACCCATGTTATTAAAGTACATATGAGTATAAAAACTACCCTTATATAATAATAATAATAATAATAATAATAATAATAATAGATTTATTGCCCAACAGAATAATCCAATTACAGGACAATGTTCATCACACATGATAATACCTACTAAGAACTATACTAGGAACAAATACTGCCTATGCAGCAACTAATACATATTAAAAAATAACAGTAACATCATTATAGCATAACTAGTAAAGAACAGTCAAATTATTATTAAAGACATAACAATAGTTTCAAAATAATACTGATGAAATAATACTGATAATTTCAATAAACTGTTGTAACGGTCTTAATGTACTGACTTAAACGTGTGCTAAATATATCACATTGACTACTAAGCTCGTTATATAGTTCCATCATAGAATAAATGGGAGAATTTTTGAGAATGTTTGTACGGCTATTGGGACAGTAAAATAGAATATCTTGACGTGCTCCTAATCTCGAGATTCTGAAATTAATTTTTGATAATAGTGTTGGACAGTCAATTAAATGGTTAAGTAGTTTATATAAAAATACTAAAGTAATTAGTGTTCTTCTATTTTCTAATGATTTCATGTGTAATCTTGACAGTAACAGAGTGTTTGGATATCCCTGCTCAGGATAGTTCATATCAATTCTGAAAACTAAGTACTTCATAAATTTTCTTTGAATTTTCTCTACTGCATGTGAGTGAACGTTATAAATTGGGTTCCAAATTATAACACCATACTCAAGTTTTGATCGTACCATTGAGAAATACAACGTTTTAAGTGCATTTGCATTAGTAAATTGTTTACAATTTCTTATTATAAAGCCTAGTAATTTTAGTGCTGAATTTGTGGATGAATTTATGTGTTCTGTAAATGTATATGTATATGTATATAAAAGCAAAATACATGATAACCATTAAAACATGGAGAATGTGGAAGTTTTTGATTTATAAATTTTTGAATAGAAACTAAAGTAACTTCAACCTCTCTCATGAACTTTATTTTTATATTATGATGATTTTTCTCTATCTAGGGGTTGCTTAACTACCTCAGAGTAGAAGATCCTTTGTCATATATCAAAAATCTATATTTAAATAAAATACGTTTGCGCTTTTTAACTACTTTTTGCATGTATTTATTGTAGAAATCAGGGATGATTTACTCTATTTTAGGGTTGTTTATTCGCTAAAGGCTCAAAATTTTGAGGACACATGGGCTTTTCTGAGATCAGATTCGAACTTGAACTCAACAAGTTCAAAACCCCTAAGAATATAATTTCAGAATCTAAATTAAGTACGTATTTTTTCAATTTTTTATTTCTACACCCCTTTCAACTACTAATTTACTCTATTTTCAACTTGATTGATTTATTTACTAAGGTCATGCTTGTTGCCAGCAGCGAGTGCCACATGGCGCGTGGTAAAGGAATGTGTAGGTATTTGTGAGATGCGTTACCGCATTGTGTCGTGAGGAAGCGTTGAAGCTCCCTTTTTTGTGTTTTTGGTTCTGGACTTCTGCCTCTTCTTCTTGTGAAATATGTTGCCGCGTTGTGTTCTAATATGGAGTATTTATGCTCCTCTTTTTGTGTTTCTGCTTCTTCGAATCTTTTTTATTCTCCGCTGTAGCATGGTCTTCCTATCTTTAGCATGGTCTTCCTATCTTTTAGTTTGTTCGATGCTAGCGCTTTCTTCAGTAGATGTGTTGGGTCCTTTCCTTGGGTATGTGGTATGTCCCCAGTACTTCATTGCTTGCATTTCTATCATTTTTTTAAATTCTTTCCTCCTAATAATGTAGATGTGTTATGTCGCTGTTTTCGTTTTATTGTTTTCGCGAGAAGTTGGGCGATGTCCCTTTCTGCTCGTCCCAAAAAACTTCTTCTGTTGGCTTCTGTTGTTGCCGCGTCTTTTGACTCCATATGTCATCGTTTTGACGGCTATGTACACACATTTGGTAAGGTCCCATGTTCGTTTATTTTTCTCAGTGAACGATATGATTGCCCTTGTGAATCTGTATGCCGTTTTGATTCTCTCCTTTATCGTTTCTCTCCGTTCCAGTTGATTCGTGTATAAACACTTCTCAGACTTCCTCTAAGAAAGCTGTTTGAGTCAGATTTTCAACAATATATTATAACCCATAACGCAAAAAACATGCAACACCACAAAACACACTCCTATTAAAACAGACACCAGCAAAAAGCCAAAGATCAAACACTTATCTGTGATACTTCTCTTCCTTTCCATTCCCTTCCGTTCTTGACTTGTTCCATTGCACTACATCACAACCACTGTACCTAGTTCCGGATTATGTACGAAACCAACCACTACTCACAAATCGTCAATCGCACACCTATCACTCACTGATAATTCAAAATTACCTCTTTTACACCCCACGCATCCAGCCCAAGCGACGGCACACAAAAAGGTCTGGTAAAAAACGAGCCTCCTTCTAACTGATGATTTTTTTCTACCAGTAGTTGATGTATCTTCGTTCCTATGTTTTGTAGTGGATATATTATTTTTGTCTTTTCTGGAGACTTATTTTTTTATTACTTTTTGCTTGTTACTATTACGATCCTAAACTTTTTAATAAACTTCCTTAGCCTTACCAGAGCCGTACCACAAGTATAAACAGTCAGTATATATTTTTTAGCATGGGTGAGATTTTCTTTAATTTTTAATGGCACTGAAACTAAGCTAATGGGAATCAATTTTATCCAACTTTTATTATATTTTTAAATTGATTTAATCTGACAAGATATACTGTTACCCTGATGCTACGCCCCTGGCTAGGCTCATATGTAAAATTGCTAGAAAGAACTGTTTATCGATTTATTTTTAAGTTATTACCTGAGCTGGGTTTGTTTATAAATATTCTTTTTTTTCTTCAAT
Organism: Rutpela maculata; assembly: GCA_936432065.2. NCBI lineage: Eukaryota > Metazoa > Arthropoda > Insecta > Coleoptera > Cerambycidae > Rutpela > Rutpela maculata. Next base: position 231,223,424 of record OW386286.2, read on the forward strand.
TTGAAAATTTAAAATGTAAATTAAAATTTAGTATACTATTTCATTCACTATTTCAAATACAAATATTTACATCATTTTGTATCTCGAATGAATATGACACTTTATATTTTATTTTATGTTTCAAATACTGCCATTAGTTATTTCACTCAAGTGTTAAGAGAAGCCTTATAGTGGAGTAAAAAACAGGGGAAAAGTCGCTTCCTTCTCGAGTTTTTTTTTTAATCCTAGAACAAACCTAGATATATACCATTTCGTTAAGTAGGTCGATGTTCATTAGAAATCATGAAATACGACATTTTTTAGTGGTCACGGACATTGTTATTTTTAAAAAGGTGTGAAATTATTTTTTTTTAAATCATGTTTTTTTGAACATCTAATGCCATAACTCAAAAACGAATGGAGCTATCCACATGAATTTTTTTTTGTTATAAAACACACACTTAAGCGCTTCTATCTGTGTATAGTATTGTTAACTAAAACATTTTTAAGTTTGTTAAAAACTTAGATAACCTTGAAAGTTCAGAAAATACGCAGTCAAATTTTCACTAAGCTACAAACTTTTTTGTTTTTGGAAATTTTGTATAACATGCTGCGAAGAAAATAAAGCCAAATGACCAAAAAAGTTTTTGATAGCATAAATTTTATTGTGTCTTTTACAGTTTAGGTACAGTGATGTTTTTAGAGCGCGCGAATTGCAGAAATTGAATATTAATACGCCCGCGTCCACTAAAACTAACTAGTCTCAGGGCGGTGTACTATCAACGTTATTCGTTTTCGTCGAAGGTCGAATTATAAAACCGCTGCCCAAGGAATCACTACTTCCATATCCAGATCTTCTATCCAAGTCTCTTAGAACGAAAAAAAATTGAATGTGGAAATCATTTTTTATGGAACTTTAATAATATAATATTTGAAATCGTCTACCCCAAAAACCTATAAAACGATATGCCACATCGGTAGTGAGGCTGAGGGTGGTGGAAGGGGGGGTAGTAGTAGTAGTGGTGGATAAAGTAAAAAAAAAATTGAGGCCTTTGGTTCTTGTACACACACTAAATGACAATTTTATTTTTTTCGCCCCCTTGAATAATGGGGTGGGAGTTGGTAATGTGGGTGGTTAATGCCAAAAACAATTTTTGAGAGCTTAGCTTCTCTTATATATACTAAATACCAGTTTTATGGACTCTTACTTGCTTGATTTGTCTATTTACCTCCATTTACCCCCAACCCTTTTACGGAATAATTTAGTTCCAGATCTCGTTATAATACATGGTACGTGTACCAAATTTCAAGTCAATAACTTAAACGGTTCCAGAGTAATCGTGCGCACAAAAAAGTTACAGACAGACCGACAGACAGATTTTTTTTTTGCTCAAACTTAAAATCTGGTCATTTCATGACATTTTAAGCCTATTTGGATAATACAAATTTTCAAAAATATTTTTGTCCATACTATATTTCCACTGAATGTGGAAGTAAAATGTGTAACGATATTCTTTCTCTTATTACCACTTGTATTATATTGTAGAACGTATGGTCATTGTGCGAATTGTGCGTGGATTATCTACTTAAAAAATATTTAAGATAAATAAGCAATCTAAGTTTCATTGTCAAATGGAATGAATTTTATGTGGCGTAGTAATAGAGGAAAACGATAAACTTGTGCACAAGCCATGGAAACAGAGTTTAGAGACTATAATTAGGAAATTAAAAAAGACTTAATTTAGGATGTTTTTCTCTTTTTTGTTACCTAATTTAGGCGAAATTAACACGTTTACTCAATTCACAAAAAAAAAAAATTCTTCTCCGAGGACTAAACGTATCATGCCTTAAGTATTTTTGTGTGCTGAATCCGAATTTTCAATTAAAAAAAATTTCTACCGCGTAGATTTCGAGTAAATTCCGGTTTTTATTGTCAAAAAAACCGTATTTTGACGATAAAAACCGGGATTTGCTCGAAATATACCCGGTAAAAATTTATTTTAATTGAAAATTCGGATTCAGCATACAAAAATACATAAGAAATGATAGATTTACTCATTGGAACAGGATTTCTTTTTTTGTAGACCTGTGTACAAAGTGCACCTGTGCCACAGATCTACAAGAAAAAAGTTCTGTTCCAAGGACTAAACTTATCATTCCTTATGTATTTTTGTATGCTGAATCCAAATTTTCAATTTAAAATTTTTTTTACCGCGTATATTTCGAGTAAATCCCGGTTTTTATCGTCAAAATACGATTTTTTGATAATGTTTGACGTTTGCTCGAAATCTAAGTGGAAAATTCGGATTCAGCATACAAAAATACTTAAGGCATGATAGATTTAGTCCTTGGAGTAGATTCTTTTTTGTCGACCTGTGTTATTGTGTGGATCTAGGGTAAAAATGCAATGCATGGGAGTTTCAGATAAGGACTCTGACAGAGGAAATGTCGAATACAAATATTAAGATTGCCACGTGCTTTAAGAAACTGTCTTTTTTATTTAGCTCCAATAATAACGCAAAAAAAGGAAAACTCGATAGTTTACTTTTTATCAAAACACTCCAAAATGGTTACTTTTCCTAAACTTCTGTTTATGGGATTTTATTAACCCCCTAGTTGCGCAACATTTTTTCCATTTTACTATAATATTATTTTTCACCGTTTCCGAGATCCCAATGCAATGCATACTCCATTTAAGATTTTTAATTCCTTTTTGCCTACAACCTTAGTATTTAATGTGTCACTGGAAAAAATAAGTTATCCTTTCAGATCCTAAAACGTGATAAAACAGTCCTAAACATAAAAAAATAATAATGAAAAGTTCCGTTACACACAATACATAATCATTATTATTCTAAGTACGGCGCGCGTACGCTTCGACAATTCCTCTATACTAAAAAATTCGTAACTAGCAAACTATTGCTAATAATGAAAATATTTTTTTTTCTAAAAACTTTTTTAGTCATTGACTTCATTTTCTTCACAGCATGTTACACAAAATTTTCAAAAACAAAAAATTTCCTCGCTTAGTGAAAATTTGATGGCGTATTCTCTAAACTTTCAGGGTCATCTACGTCTTTGGCATGTTTACATTTTTTTTTTATTAGCAATTCTATGAATAGAGAGAAGCGCTTAAATGTGTGTTTTATAACAAAAAAAAGTTCACATCGATAGCTCAATTCATTTTTGAGATATGGCAATGGATGTACAAAAAAACATGATTTAAAAAAAATTAAATTTTACACTTTTTTAAATAAGAATATCTGTGACCACTAAAAAATGTCGTATTTTGCGTTTTTATATGTAAAATGATGTTGTTGGTAATACCCACTGAGTCTGATCTTGTTCTAAGCTCATAAAAAAAAACGACACAATTTTACCTCTTTTTCGCTCCACTATTACATAATTTATTGGTCTGGCCGTAATTGATACCACGTCACCAGATAACAGCTCCTCATCCTCTCCTTGAAAGCATTCTGAGAAATTTGACATTTCTTGCCCTTTAACATTACAATGCAAACAATTTTACTGATTATAGAGGAAATTTTAGGAACATAAAATTTGACTTCGGAACTTTGTTTGGACCAGTCTGGAGATAAACATATCAAAAGTCCCCACTCCTAGGTGATGAGCGGGGGGTAGGGGGCACTTTAAAGGCCCCATTTTTTGGTTTTTCACTTATTTCTCGGAAACTATGCGTCGTATGGAAAAAGGTAATCTATGCAAAATTAAACATAATTAAATTTCCTACAAGAATGTTTACATTCATTTTCTTCCTGTGTGCTATAGTTTACGAGATATTCGCCAGCCAAAATAGATAATTAAAAAAAAAGTATTAGGTACCTTGAATATTTCTAACAAAGCGGTTTACCATGGTCTGCTAATAAATCACAGGCACAAAACAATCTTTATTTTACAACACTCGACGTATTTACTAACGTAATATTTTGTCGAAATCTATACATTTCATTAAATATACAGTGTGACTCACTTAAACTGAAAACGCCTTTATAACTTTTTTATTTTGTTTCCGATTTGAATCAAATTTTACTCAAGTATAGAACAAATTAGGATCTACTTATAACCAGAAAAACATTCGCCTGCTACAAAGGCAAAGCCACCTGTGGTATCAAAATGTGCTGAAAAATATTAAAAATCATATTAATGGGTCTTGACGAATTTCACGTATCCACCACAAATTGCGGAAACTGAGGACCCCCTTTGCCAGATGAGCTTATGTATGAAAAATCCCCCATCCATATCCAAATCAAATTTTGGTGTACTTACGGTTGCGGCGCCGATCCGGTGCATTTTTTAGGATTTTTAACATTCAAAATGTTTTCATTTTTTTCAGCATATTTTGGTACCACAGAAGGCTATGCCTTTGTAGCAGGCGAATGTTTTTCTGGTTATAAGTAGATCCTAATTTGTTCTATACTTGGGTAAAATTTGATTCAAATCGGAAACAAAATAAAGAAGTTATAAGGGCGTCTTCATTTTAAGTGGGTCACACTGTATATTTAAAGAAATGAATAGATTTCGACAAAATATTACGTTAGTAAATACATCGAAGGTTGTAAAATAAAGATTGTTTTGTGACTGTGATTTATTAGCAGACCACGGTAAACCGCTTTGATAGAAATATTCAAGGTACCAAATACTTTTTTTTTAATTATCTATTTTGGCTGGCGAATATCTCGTAAACTATAACACATAGGAAGAAAATGAATATAAACATTCTTGTAGGAAATTTATTTATGTTTAATTTTGCATAGGTTACCTTTTTCCATGCGATGCATAGTTTCCGAGATATAAGCGAAAGACCAAGAAATGGGACCTTTAAAGTGCCCCCCCCCCCGCTCACCACCTAGGAGTGGGGCCTTTTGATATGTTCATCTCCAGACTAGTCCAAACAAAGTTCTGAAGTCAAATTTTCTGTCCCTTAAATTTCCCTCTACACCCTTTCTTGAGCATCCGTTGCCTTGCCTATTGCTACACTACGTACACTTGTTAATTGCAAATCGGTAGTTTGTTACTAATTTAAATAAGATAGTAAAACTTATCCTTTGTTGTATTCCTCTCTTCAGTTAGTACTGATTTCTTCTCCCCTTTGCCGCAGGTACACGATTTCACTGCACTGTATATACTGTGATTTACTGCGTTAGAGGGGAGGCACTGTGAAATACTAACTATTATTTCTTATCAATACTGAAAATGTTCCGAGAATAAATTCTATTCTTTCGGCATGCTGAAGTTTGATATCAGCAACCTCAAAAATCCCTAGAAGTATACTTTTGGAATGAAAATTGCGTATTTTGTCAAATTTTCATTTTTCACCTCTTTCAACCCGTATTTTATTCGATTTTCACCCTAAGAATAAATTTTTGGCTTCTGGCATGTTAAAATTTGAAATCATCAACTTCAAAAATCCCTATAAATATAAGTTTAGAATGGAAATTATGTATTTTGTAAAATTTTCATTTTTACACCCCTTTCAACTCCTATTTTACTCGATTTTCACCAACCTCAAAAACTTCAGCATACAAAAATACATAAGAAATGATAGATTTACTCATTGGAACAGGATTTCTTTTTTTGTAGACCTGTGTACAAAGTGCACCTGTGCCACAGATCTACAAGAAAAAAGTTCTGTTCCAAGGACTAAACTTATCATTCCTTATGTATTTTTGTATGCTGAATCCAAATTTTCAATTTAAAATTTTTTTTACCGCGTATATTTCGAGTAAATCCCGGTTTTTATCGTCAAAATACGATTTTTTGATAATGTTTGACGTTTGCTCGAAATCTAAGTGGAAAATTCGGATTCAGCATACAAAAATACTTAAGGCATGATAGATTTAGTCCTTGGAGTAGATTCTTTTTTGTCGACCTGTGTTATTGTGTGGATCTAGGGTAAAAATGCAATGCATGGGAGTTTCAGATAAGGACTCTGACAGAGGAAATGTCGAATACAAATATTAAGATTGCCACGTGCTTTAAGAAACTGTCTTTTTTATTTAGCTCCAATAATAACGCAAAAAAAGGAAAACTCGATAGTTTACTTTTTATCAAAACACTCCAAAATGGTTACTTTTCCTAAACTTCTGTTTATGGGATTTTATTAACCCCCTAGTTGCGCAACATTTTTTCCATTTTACTATAATATTATTTTTCACCGTTTCCGAGATCCCAATGCAATGCATACTCCATTTAAGATTTTTAATTCCTTTTTGCCTACAACCTTAGTATTTAATGTGTCACTGGAAAAAATAAGTTATCCTTTCAGATCCTAAAACGTGATAAAACAGTCCTAAACATAAAAAAATAATAATGAAAAGTTCCGTTACACACAATACATAATCATTATTATTCTAAGTACGGCGCGCGTACGCTTCGACAATTCCTCTATACTAAAAAATTCGTAACTAGCAAACTATTGCTAATAATGAAAATATTTTTTTTTCTAAAAACTTTTTTAGTCATTGACTTCATTTTCTTCACAGCATGTTACACAAAATTTTCAAAAACAAAAAATTTCCTCGCTTAGTGAAAATTTGATGGCGTATTCTCTAAACTTTCAGGGTCATCTACGTCTTTGGCATGTTTACATTTTTTTTTTATTAGCAATTCTATGAATAGAGAGAAGTGCTTAAATGTGTGTTTTATAACAAAAAAAAGTTCACATCGATAGCTCAATTCATTTTTGAGATATGGCAATGGATGTACAAAAAAACATGATTTAAAAAAAATTAAATTTTACACTTTTTTAAATAAGAATATCTGTGACCACTAAAAAATGTCGTATTTTGCGTTTTTATATGTAAAATGATGTTGTTGGTAATACCCACTGAGTCTGATCTTGTTCTAAGCTCATAAAAAAAAACGACACAATTTTACCTCTTTTTCGCTCCACTATTACATAATTTATTGGTCTGGCCGTAATTGATACCACGTCACCAGATAACAGCTCCTCATCCTCTCCTTGAAAGCATTCTGAGAAATTTGACATTTCTTGCCCTTTAACATTACAATGCAAACAATTTTACTGATTATAGAGGAAATTTTAGGGACATAAAATTTGACTTCGGAACTTTGTTTGGACCAGTCTGGAGATGAACATATCAAAAGTCCCCACTCCTAGGTGACGAGCGGGGGGTAGGGGGCACTTTAAAGGCCCCATTTTTTGGTTTTTCACTTATTTCTCGGAAACTATGCGTCGTATGGAAAAAGGTAATCTATGCAAAATTAAACATAATTAAATTTCCTACAAGAATGTTTACATTCATTTTCTTCCTGTGTGCTATAGTTTACGAGATATTCGCCAGCCAAAATAGATAATTAAAAAAAAAGTATTAGGTACCTTGAATATTTCTAACAAAGCGGTTTACCATGGTCTGCTAATAAATCACAGGCACAAAACAATCTTTATTTTACAACACTCGACGTATTTACTAACGTAATATTTTGTCGAAATCTATACATTTCATTAAATATACAGTGTGACTCACTTAAACTGAAAACGCCTTTATAACTTTTTTATTTTGTTTCCGATTTGAATCAAATTTTACTCAAGTATAGAACAAATTAGGATCTACTTATAACCAGAAAAACATTCGCCTGCTACAAAGGCAAAGCCACCTGTGGTATCAAAATGTGCTGAAAAATATTAAAAATCATATTAATGGGTCTTGACGAATTTCACGTATCCACCACAAATTGCGGAAACTGAGGACCCCCTTTGCCAGATGAGCTTATGTATGAAAAATCCCCCATCCATATCCAAATCAAATTTTGGTGTACTTACGGTTGCGGCGCCGATCCGGTGCATTTTTTAGGATTTTTAACATTCAAAATGTTTTCATTTTTTTCAGCATATTTTGGTACCACAGAAGGCTATGCCTTTGTAGCAGGCGAATGTTTTTCTGGTTATAAGTAGATCCTAATTTGTTCTATACTTGGGTAAAATTTGATTCAAATCGGAAACAAAATAAAGAAGTTATAAGGGCGTCTTCATTTTAAGTGGGTCACACTGTATATTTAAAGAAATGAATAGATTTCGACAAAATATTACGTTAGTAAATACATCGAAGGTTGTAAAATAAAGATTGTTTTGTGACTGTGATTTATTAGCAGACCACGGTAAACCGCTTTGATAGAAATATTCAAGGTACCAAATACTTTTTTTTTAATTATCTATTTTGGCTGGCGAATATCTCGTAAACTATAACACATAGGAAGAAAATGAATATAAACATTCTTGTAGGAAATTTATTTATGTTTAATTTTGCATAGGTTACCTTTTTCCATGCGATGCATAGTTTCCGAGATATAAGCGAAAGACCAAGAAATGGGACCTTTAAAGTGCCCCCCCCCCCGCTCACCACCTAGGAGTGGGGCCTTTTGATATGTTCATCTCCAGACTAGTCCAAACAAAGTTCTGAAGTCAAATTTTCTGTCCCTTAAATTTCCCTCTACACCCTTTCTTGAGCATCCGTTGCCTTGCCTATTGCTACACTACGTACACTTGTTAATTGCAAATCGGTAGTTTGTTACTAATTTAAATAAGATAGTAAAACTTATCCTTTGTTGTATTCCTCTCTTCAGTTAGTACTGATTTCTTCTCCCCTTTGCCGCAGGTACACGATTTCACTGCACTGTATATACTGTGATTTACTGCGTTAGAGGGGAGGCACTGTGAAATACTAACTATTATTTCTTATCAATACTGAAAATGTTCCGAGAATAAATTCTATTCTTTCGGCATGCTGAAGTTTGATATCAGCAACCTCAAAAATCCCTAGAAGTATACTTTTGGAATGAAAATTGCGTATTTTGTCAAATTTTCATTTTTCACCTCTTTCAACCCGTATTTTATTCGATTTTCACCCTAAGAATAAATTTTTGGCTTCTGGCATGTTAAAATTTGAAATCATCAACTTCAAAAATCCCTATAAATATAAGTTTAGAATGGAAATTATGTATTTTGTAAAATTTTCATTTTTACACCCCTTTCAACTCCTATTTTACTCGATTTTCACCAACCTCAAAAACTTTGTTTAATAGTCAGTTAAATTGTACGTTGGGAGTACTTTTTGCATGTACTTATTGTCACCATATATGAGGAGCGATTTTACCCTATTCTAAGAGTGTTTTGTCGCTCCGGCTCAAAATTTTGAGGATGTCTGGGCGTTTCTTAGCTCGGATTCGAATTCAGCGTCGAAAAATGTAAAAATAATAATATGTAATAAATTCTGAAGCCGCCGTATTGAAAAACAAAAAAAAAATTCTGCAGCAAAACTGAATTTTTCATATCCAAATACTTAACTCTACCAATTTTTGTAAATTTTCATCAAAAATTGGCTAGGTTACCGATTTTTGAGGCCTGTTTTCAATAAAAGCATCACACTGGGCGCCGGCGCCGTCGTGATTGCAGGGTTGGACGGGACAGGTCCGGTTCGGCTTAACGAGAACAGTGGGGGGAAATTACTTCCCTTGTTGTCTCTGTCTTGTTTGACGAACTTAAAACTATTAATATATTTGAAAAATTGTCCACGCAGGGACCTAAAACTAAATAAAAACTTCGGATTAACATTTGTCGTTGCACTATAGAATTTTAGTAGTTCGCACAGGAAAAAGCTCAACGAGAAAACCCCTTCGGGATAACTACCGCCCTGGTGGCCTCCCTGTAGCCAGGGAAATGTAATGTTTAAAATATTGTTGTTTAAAAAGTTTTAATTTTCAAGAATTTATCGACCAAAATAAAATTTAGAAACAAAAAGAGGACAAAAAAACAAAAAAAATAATAAAACAGGAACAAAGTACGCAAGCCGAAAGAAGAAGGGAAAGGATTAGAGGTCTAAGGTTGAGAAAAGATGTAGTGCAGAGTGGTAAAGTAGTTAATGTAGAGGAGAGTGAGGCTAAAGTGGTTGTCGGAAGTTTAAACATTAGACCATCATTCACTGTTTTGAGATTGTAACGTATACATAATATATTTAATATGTAAGATGCCAACCCTTCCACTAATACTTGAAAGTTATTTTTTTTATTAAGTTCGGTCAAGAATCATACAGCCAGCTGCAATTTGTTTAATAGTCAGTTAAATTGTTAAATTCGACAAAACATTAATTATACTTTACAAATAATTGAGATAAGGTAACCTATCAAGAAGTAACTTATCGAGAAGTCAAAATTTTATAGACAATAACAAAACACGCTTCACGTCTTGGGGTCTATCAGGACATTTTAAAATAGACAATACAGGAAGGGTCATGCTTGGTAGAGAAAATAACACAAGAAAAATGATATGGTAACGAAAATAATCTACAGCTTAATTCCAGTCTCTTCTAAGAAACTTAAAATGTACGCATGACAAAGCTAATTTTTCATATCTAATTTTAATTAAATCTGGAGACATGGTCTACGTAAACAATCGAACAAGCAAATTTATTTTATTTATTATAGATATTAACATCTAGTATGGAATACAAATAATACTTTAAAAACTCATAATTTTAGCTGCTTCAAGTCAACTCTCCATCTTAAACGCAGATGGGGCGGAACGCCAGAAATTAGACTTTTTAAAAAGGGGACATGCACATAGCTATCCCCAACAAAATTTTGAATTACATAGGCATTGGTCTTTTTTAGGGAATCCGAAATGTCACGAATGTATAATAGGTCGATAGACCTAAATACTGTGGATCTTATGATCTGCTCACATTTCTAATTATAATAATAATAATTATTATTATTATTATTGATACTTATTATATGGATGGCCTTAAACTTTGCCTCCGGAGAGAAGGATCTACACCAGTCCCTCAGGGTGGTAGAGGAGTACACGCAGGCTGTTGGTACGGAGTTCGGGTTAGACAAATGTGCACTGGTTCATCTTAAGAGAAGACGATGCGGAGACTACGGAGAGGAAGCGCAGCTCGTAGACGGAAGCATCTTACATCATCCAGATGTCGGAGAGGCGTACACTTACGGTGTTGAGCAACGCTCCACCCAAGAAGTGAGCGTAGTAAAAAACGCTCTCCGCGGCAAGTATCAGCAGCGACTCCGACAGATTTGGTCTTCAGAACTGTTGAGGAAAAGCAAGGTATCTGCTACCAACATGCTTGCCGTTCCGATCCTTCTCTACTCCTTTGGAGTGGTGAAATGGAGCCGAGAAGATGAATCTCAATAGGAGTTTGCATCCTACATCGTCCGTTCCACGGTTATACCTCCCACGACATCGGGGAGGCCGTGGACTCTTGAGTTTGGAGAGTCTCCATAACAGAATAATTCTGGATGGAGCCTGTAAGATTATCAGGAGTTCGGATCCCCTCCTCTGCATGGTTCGGGACCATGAAAATACAGGGGTAGGAGCGCTCTTATTTAAGGCAGCATAGAAAGCAGTCGATGAACTTAGTCTGTCCTTCGACGTCGAGCAGGTAAATCGCGACTCTGTTACACAACATCATTCTGCAGCTTCATATGGATAAGCCAATGCATGGAGTCTTCTATAAAAATATAAAAGACTTTGGTTTATCCGAAAGGCTGACCGTTGCCTTCTTAAGGTCAGCTGGCCTTAAGTCTGAGACCGAGGGATTCACAATAGCTTGCCACTCTCGTTTATCAAAGTCGTGTCATGATTATAGAGGTCCCTGATGTCAGCTGCAGGGCTTGCTGCAGGGCTTGCTGCAGGGCCCCAGAGACTTTGATGCACTTGTTGTCGGCTTGTCTGACATATGCAGTCTCGGCCTATATCCAGAGGCACGATGGAGCATTACGAGTGTTTTATTATCATTTAAGGTACTCGTATGGGATAGTGCTGCCTTACGCTCCGGGGGATATTGAGTCCGTTATGGGAAATGAGAAGTGTCTAATTTATTGGAACTACTCGTTTCCCACCGTCAGCCAAATACAAGCCAACAAGCCTGACGTAGTCCTCCTCGACCACCAGCTCAAGACAATGTGGAGTTCTCGGCTCCCGCGGAGAACAACATTGTCTTTAAGGAGGAGGAAAAACGAACAAAATATCGAGATTTGCTCTTCGAACTCCACATGCTCTATCCAGACCATACTGTTAAGCTAGTGGTACTGATTATAGGAGCCCTCGGTGGAACGAGACACACACTGCTTTCAGAACTTAAGATCATACTGGCATGCCGAAATTCGGCAGAATGCAGAAGGCCGTCATCCTCGGTTCATTACGTCTGCTCAGGGCACACGATTCTCGGACCCTGTAGCCACTCAATCCACGGGTGTGGAGATTGGCTGCCGGTACTACCAGCTCTCCTCTGTGAGGGTCGGAGCTACAGAGAAGGGTGACTGGTTTTTAACTAAAAAAATAAATAAATAAATAAATAAAAATAATAATAATACGTAGACACTTGATGAAGACCGTCGCCAACTCTCCGTCAGTCTATAAACTCCCCACCACAACTCTGGCTGCTTTCTATACTGCCTTAAATAAAAACGCTCCCACTCCTGTATTTTCATGGTCCCGAACCATGCAGAGGAGGGTATCCGAACTCCTGATAATCTTACAGGCTCCATCCAGAATCATTCTGTTATGGAGACTCTCCAAGCTACCAAGCTTCTCTACTCCAAAGGAGTAGAGAAGGATCAGAACGGCAAGCATGTTGGTAGCAGACACCTTGTTCTTCCCCGACATTTCTGAAGACCAGATCTGTCGGAGTCGCTGCTGATACTTGCCGCGGAGAGCGTTTTTTACTACACTCACTTCTTGGGTGGAGCGTTGCTCAACACCGTAAGTGTACGACTCTCCGAGATCTAGCTGATATAAGATGCTTCCGTCTACGAGTTTCGCGTTCTCTCCGTGGTCCCTGCATCGACTTTATAAGTGAGAATAGAAAAGCTACTTATTTATATTAGGATTGCCTTATTTTTCTAAATATGCGTGTACTGTACATCATTACTTCAGAAAACGAAATTGATTTTCTAAACAATAATTAAGTTCCCGACTTCTTCGCCCCATATATGATCGCTGATATACTCACGAGTTGCAGTTGTGTAAGAAGCTTCTTAATAGTTATATTTTTCCCCACACTCTTGTCTATAACTGTTAGTAAATAATAGCTATACATGACCGTGTGAACTAGAGTGTTTGATAGTCCGCCATAAATAGTATGTCCTCCTGCTACAAATTTAACCATCATCCAGCCTCCTAATAGTACTCCACAATGATGATATAAATGCAAAAAAGTGATTTGACGGCAGCTTTTTCGGAGAACAAAGAAGACCTGAAAGTGTGAAGTGAATTTCGAATTTATGACAAGTAACACAAAGTTATTGTATCATTTCACGTTAATAATGTTTCAGACTTAAATTTCTATATTCTTACCGTGTCTAGGAGATCAAGAACTTTTGTAACGAAATAAAGATGGATTATACGTAGATGTAGAACACCTTTTTGCGAATTCGAATAGTCGACAAGTACACACCGCCAATTTGAACTAGGTAGCTCCCCTACTATCTGCAAATATAAAACAAATATTAACTTAAATATACCACATTTAGTAGACAATCGCAAAACTAAAACAAAGGCTGCCCAAAAGCGGGTTACACATTTGTAGATACCCAGACACTTCCATACCCAGCGGCATTGTCAATTCCGGGGTTGGGATTCGAGACCAATACGCGATAGACAGTACAAAAGGCATATTCGCCACACAATACACCTTAGCCAACTGAGCTACCGCGCCGATGTTAACGCAATAAAAAAATATTTATCTATAAAATATTAATATTAGAATTAGTAGTGTTAGTACTGTTAGAATTAATTGTAATACAGCTGAATTTTTATACACGTAGATTTCAGGGTCGTTTTCTTCTTACTTTTTCTTATTCACAACATCTTGCTAGACGCTTTGTGATCCATGCATGCCGACGTTTGTTCGCTAACATGTCTGACGACATCGTGTCATCTGTCCTGGTTGCTTGTTAAGCGTACATTCTCACGAAAATTCATTCCCCATCAGATCACTAGACACATTGACTCAACGTTTTGGAGGGCGTCTCTTTCATCTCATGCCATCTGTTTTTTTCTGAACTATCAATTGTTCGATATTGTTCTCTCTCCGGTTGATGTGGTTAAAAAATGAGAGGATTGGGAAAATTAGGATGCTAGAAAGTCATTTCTAGATATAATTCTTGGAGAATCGGACTATTAGTGTGCTGGGCTGTCCAGTTAATTTGTACCAAACATCCCCAGACCCACATTTCGAAAGCATCGATGTGCGATCTGCCTGCTCCACTGACGATCTATGTCTCAGAGGCGTAAAGAAAGATGAAGAAAACTAAAGCGTTAGCAAGTCTGATCTTTTTTTGTTTCCTAATATTTCTGCGATAGAATACTCGGGTGCCACACCATTGGTTGCATTACCACATTTCCTGGCTGTTCGACCCTACTTATGACATCACATTATAGTCGGGCAGATAGCAATCGTAACATTAATATGTTTATTATTTTTCTGCAGATTATTTGTTGTTAAGATGTACTATTTTCAGTTTTGCTGGATGCCAGCTTGGCATCTTTGAGAAAAAAATTTTATTCACATACAAGTTGATACAAATTCTGAAGATGCGCATTTGTATCCTACGTTAAGTGTTAATTCATGTGATCAACTGTGCTCTGTGGTGAGTTGATTTTGTGGAGGGGTGCTTACATGGTAGTGTTCCATTTTGAACGTAGCTAAGTGCTTTCCATCCATGCTCTGATGACCATTTCCAGGGTTTGCTTCTTTAACCTTTCCGGCCCACCATTGCTTATTTTATCGATTCCAGATATACTGTTTCTTGTATCTCTAACCATTATTTTTGTAGTTGATCCTTTTATAATACTTGTCAAAAGGTCAGTGGTCCATTTCTTGTAGTTATTATGTTCGTGCTTTCTTTACATTACCTTCTTCCTCTATTTTCTTGGTATAATATTGCAGTGATATATCTTCCCGTATGCGTATGTGAAGCATTTTCTGCATTTTTCTTGTAGTGGTTTCTCTCCGCTTTACTTGGCTTTCTTTCAGTCTTTCGTTTGTATTCCTCATCCATTGTCGTCTTTTTTATTGTTGAGCAGGTGACTTTTCCTTTTGGACGTTCTTTTTGATGTAATTTTTATTTTTGAGCTCATTGATGTTGATTGAGTCTATATTTTCTCCTGTTATGTCTGTAGTTTTGTTATTTTCTTTCGATATTTTTTCTAAAATTATTCGTGTTGTAGTAGGGAGAAGTTCCAGATATTATTTGGAATCTTGCTATGTCCTTTACGCCTTTTCTCTTTTTGTATTTCCTGGTTCCTACATAGTGTGCTCTATAAAGGCAGTTCCTATCACCACTGATTTTTTGAACAAGTGTTTGGTGTGTTTTCGTCCCTGCATTCTGTAGTAGATCCATTGTGTTTGCGTTCCTTGAGGAGATATTATTTCCCTGAAAGAAATTTGTATAACGTGTGTGACGATGAGGCCCTGCAAACATTAATTTTACCGCGATATACCCGCCAATAGTGCATTATTAATTTAGTTAATTTAGATTAATTTCTATCGATTTATGTTATGGCGGAGAGTTAATTTTCTTCTGAATGAAGGGCCTAGTTAAATAACGTATTTATCGCCTGGTCGTGGAATGACAAATTTATGACCATTAAGTTTTATTTTACAGTTAGTAAAATTTGAAAATCTCAACCCGCTGACCCATAAACTTAACCTCAAGCTTGGTCTGCAACTCGAGAAATGAATAAATTAAGGAATTTGATAAATATTTTTCTTTCCAATATGTACCGATTAACATAAACACTATGTTGACATTAACATTATTCAAAATACAATTAAAGTCAGACGCACAATGGCAGTGACCTTAGACCTAAAATTAATTGAAATTTTTCTGTTTTTATTATAACATTTTTTCGTTAAAAAAGAATAGTGCACTTAAAAAGAAGAAGATTACAAACATATGATCATGGCACAGTGAGACAAATTTTGTCATAGAAAGGAACGGTACAGGTAAATTAAATTTCATAGGAATAGCAAGGGTAATCAAATTTCTCTTGGAAATGTTTCTAAAAATACTCGCCTTTCAAGATATCGATGAGCTGAATCTTGGGTGAAAAATACTATTAAAAAGTCGTTATGGGTGGAATTACGGTTTTTCGTCTTTTATCATGAGAGCTTTTTTAAAATGATCAAAACTTTCTTTAATTAGATTTTAGCTGCTTTCTGATAAAACAGACCGAGTTACACCAATTACAATTTTTCTGTTATAGGGGAAATTAAGGTTTTTGGTGTTTTACTCAGAAAATACGCAAGTGTCAAGGAACCTTTTTTAAATGAAATAGTTTCTTCCTTTGCACTTGCCTCCCCTCGAAGAGAACTAAACCGTGAAAAAATCACACTTCGAGATTTTCTAGATTTTCACGTTTCATAATATGTAGATTACGAAAATTGAAAACTATTCATTCCGTCAAACTGTCTGTCTGCCCCTGTCTGTCTCGCCAACGAAGAACTGGGATATCCTTCCGTTAAAATATATGCGGTGAACACCCAAAAAAAATAATTAAGGAAAAAATGTGACGGTGCACAGTGATATTTGGCATGTAGTTAACACAACTGTCAAGGAAGAAAAATATACAGGGCGGTTACTATAAACAAATAGTGAAAAAATGTGACAGGGGGCAATAATATTTCGCATGCAGTTAACACAACTGTCAAGGGAGAAACACATGAAAAAATATACACAGTGGCCACCTTAAAAGCATTGATAAAAAAAATGTGACGGAGGACCATAACATTTCCCAAGTAGTTAACACAACTGACAAGGAAGAAATGTTTGAAAAATATACAGGGTGGTCACCCTAAAAAGAATAATGAAAAAGATGTAACAGAGGACGATGATATTTCCCGTGCAGAGAACACAACTGTCAATATATTTATTTATTGTAACAGTATAGGACCAACCATTTTCGAGAAATATGATCATAAAGAAACATAATGCATCCTTAGGATTCTAAAACAGGAAATAAACAACACTGATCAACTTACGAAGTTTGCTTTTATTACGTAATTATTAATCATTTTGTTTTAAATTACACAGCCCCACAAAAAAAAAAGTTCAAAGCAGCGAACCAGACCCATGTATCACTATGTATTTTCGGTCGCTGAATCCGAATCCGGGGTCAAAAAAAATCGTACACCCCCAAAATCATTAGCTAGAGTCAAAAGACACCCCTGAAATGGGATAAAAAGAAGATTAAGCTGCGAGAATAGTTGTTACTTCTTAATCAATCGAATTATACAAACAACAGCGTACATAAAATAGATATAAAACACACCCCCAGCGAAACTAGCCCCCATACATAAAAAAATCGATCCAAAACAGCAATGACTTCTGAAGAAGTTCGAAATGTCTAAGTGTTAAGAAACTACATCAGGTCCGACGTAATCTTCATAAACTGCCCACCCTTAAGTTCAAAGGACACGAGAAAAACAAGAAAAAACGTAAAATTTAACAGGATTTCTATTTTCATGGATGCTATGATTGGCTGAAATTACGTAGTACTCTAAAATAGAACCAGAAACTTACGTACCATCAACATCCTACACTGTCAACCCTTAGAGGGTGTGCAAACTACCCCCTATGTAAGATTTAACTATAAAAAGTTACAGTGACTTCTATAAAAATTCGAAACACCTGCGTTGTGTGGAAGAGAGAAGAAACTAGACTATGTTCGACGATGTGCTTGAAAACTACCCCCACGGGGTTGCGAGATACTGCCCCCATATCTGTAGGATCCTGGAAAAACAGAGAGAAACTAACCGGATTTACATTTTTATGGATGCTATGATTGGCAAAAATCGTGTTGCACACTTAGAGTTTGAAACTCATGTCCTATAAATGTTATTAAGTAACACCCCCCAGAAAGGATGTAAACTACCGTAATTCAAGATGTAACGAAAAAGCTATACTGTTGCTTATTCGTTTCATTCCCATAGTTTTTTTTTATAGGGGTGGCGTCTCTCAACCCCGTGGAGGTGGTTTTCAAGCACAGCACAAGCACAGGCACACAGCACAAGAAAGTTTTCGCCCCTCTCTGGGGGTGTGTTTCATATCTATTGTATGTACGCTGCTATACCTTAATTTGTATAATTCGATTGATTAAGATGTAACAACTATTCTCTTAGTTTAATATTCTTTTTACACCATTTCAGGGGTGTTTTTTGGCTCTAGCTAATGATTTTGGGGGTATACGGTTTTTTTGACCCCGGATTCGGATTCAGCGACCGAAAATAAATTGGAATACATGGGTCTGGTTCGCTGCTTTGAACTTTTTTTTGTGGGGCTGTGTTGTTGATGTAAGCATGATATAATTTTTTTCCATGGATTATTTCCGAAGGCCATATTCCCCTATTAGGGATTTTCGGATACATGTTTATACGAAACTTTTCGAATCTTTATTGACATAAAATCACCCCTAAAAATCGCTGCTCAAGGAATCACTATTTCTACATCCAGATTTGCTACATAAGTCTCTCACAACGAAAAAATTTTGTATGTGGAAATAATTGTTTATGAAACATTAATAATATATTTGAATAATATTTGAAAACCCATAAAACGATATCCCACATAGGTAGTAGGCTGGGGGTAGTGATGGGGGAGTGATAGTGAGAAGTAAAAAAAATATTTTGATTCCTTTGGTTCTTGTACATACACTAAATCACAAAAAAAAATATTTTGATTCCTTTGGTTCTTGTACATACACTAAATCACAATTCTTTTTTTCACCCCCTTTTATAATGGGGTGAGGGTAGTAATGGGAGTGGCTAAAAATTTTTTGAGACATTAGCTTCTGTTGTATATACTAAATATCAATTTTATGGACCCTTACCTCCCATTCACCCCCCAACCATTCAACAAAATAAGATGAAAATATAATCTAGTTCCAGATCTCGTTAAAATACATAAGTGTACCAAATTTCAAGTTAATATCTTACACGGTTCCAGAGGAATTACGAGCACAAAAAAGTTATAGACAGACCGACAGAACGACAGACAGAATTTTTTTTATTTCACACTTTTTTCTTTATTTAACACTTCTCAATAATGACATTGTTTTGATTCATTGAACCTGTCAAATAAATGTCACTTTAGGATATGGCGTTCCAAAGAAATAAAGTGTTATTTAAATGAGTAAGAAATTACAATAATTTCTAAACTACCTTACTTAGTATCAGGGTGTTGCTTAGTATGCAGTCATCAATTTTACTTCCAGATCCAATGGAAGTACAGTAATGACAAAAATTTGTTAAAAATTTTTATTGCTCAGATAGGCTTAGAATGTCATGAAACGTCGAGATTTTAAGTTTGAGCAAAAAAAATTCTGCCTGTCTGTCTGTAACTTTTTTGTGATATTGATTTGAATTTCAATTATCTTTCATCCAACGTTCAGTTATGAATCTGTTTTTTCAAAAGTAAAAATTTTTATATTTTATATTTTACTGTATTACTAGTGCAAGTAAATGTTTAGTTTAATACTTACCTTATAAAATAAATAAAAATTCGCTATAATTTGTATCACATTATACACGATTAAAATATTCTTAATATCAAATGGTTTCCTATTCTTCATTAAATCTGGTCCCAGTTTCTTTACAAAATATAAATATCCAGCTATAATTAAAGATGGATATATTACGGATGACATCAAAAAATATTCTTCGGTTCTTGCATCTAAAATAGTATTTTAATTTTCGTAGAACTGCAAAACATATAATGTAATGGGCTCATTTAGTAATATTTACTATATGATTTATTTTTGCATTTTTCGTACGTGTTTAACCCTTTAAGTATACAGTGAAAAAATTAGTCCGCTAGCGTTAATATTAAACCTAATATTTGATTTTGAATTCATAACATATTTGAAACGGCCGACGGTGCGGATGATGTCACACCACTCTACTGGTTCTATGAGTTATGCGCTTATATTCAGTTCAAGCGTTGAGTGATAGGACTTATCACTCAACGGTTTAAGAGATTTCGTTGTACACTGTGCGGGTGTGGTGTTATTTTTCGTTGTTTAGCTTATTTCCCTCCGTTATTTTTTTATACATAAAAATATGTGTTCTCTAGAAAATGGATACGTTAAGGCTGATTCTAACATTTTTCCGTGTGTAGACATTTTTAAAGTTATGGAATATTTTAATAATAATAAAGGTTACATAATTTCTGAAATGATGGGTGTCAAATTACATAGGTAAGTTAACTAGGTACATCTCTACGTTAATAAAGTCTACCGAATTTTTCTGACATTTGGTCAGCCAGAGAAAATTCGGTTCTAACGCTGTTGGTTTTGTGCAAATAAAATGTATTTTATAATACATATAATTTTCCATATCCTCTTCAAGCTTATTATCATACAATTTTTAATAATAACCTATTACACTAGACTTAGTTAAAATGATACTCAAAGCAATACTTCGTCCCTTTATTACTAACAAATTTCTAACTGTGCATAACTTGCTGCCACAACTTCCTAGTACTTTCATCACTTGGTAATGAAATAAATACTTTATTGGGAGTACACCCTGATGTACTTTTGCAATCTGGAACCATACAATATTTTTATAACCCATTTTTTTATCCGTGTTAACAACAAAATACAGAATACTTAAAAGATATGAACGAAATTAGCAGTCCATCGTATGTATGAAACTAGATGGGAACAGGTGAGCGATCGACCGCGGAGTGGTGTGACGTCACACTGCATTTTTGCGCGTTCTATTTTCATTATTTATTTTGAAGGAGAATGATTTGAAAAAATTTAATATTTTGCACATTTACTAACTACAAGGTATTCTTTCGAAATATTAATTAAAAAAAATGCTAAATGAGCCCATTATTCATGAAAAGATGTAGTTAAATGTACTGTGTGGTAGACATTTACGGAGTTGATGTTAATTTGTAGACACTTTTTCGAGTTTCTACCTTCTTGTCTACTTCTGAAGAAAAAACCATGATCAACGCGTCAGAAAATCCGGAAACCAGTTTACAATTCTCAGGTAGACGTACAACATACAAGTTCTCAGTTTGACTATTCCTTAGCCGGGAAAGGAGGATAGTGATGAACTGAACTGTCAATAGTCTCAAGAGACGTTTATTTGATAAACCATGTTAAAATTATTTTTGATTACACTTCGTCCAAATTTAAATGCTAATTGAATCTGTTGCATGCACTGATCACGTGCAATTATTACTATCCTTCCTTCCCGGCTAAGGTATTAGACCGGGAGCCAGGTAAAAATTTGGTCAATTATTTCTTCTCGAACGATAATTAGTGAGACGCATCAGGGAGTTGTATCATAATGCCTCGTGAACGTCAGCTGCGGTTCCGTGGGTGGGATGAGCGGCGGTAGCCTCCCACGCACGGAGAAAAACAATATTTTTAGTCATTTCCTCCTGACTAAAAATCTGTCAAACTATAGCTAATCCAATATCTTGAAGAAAAAAAGTCAGCTGACTATAACATGGTGTATTATACGTCAGCTGGTCGCTTGAACATGAAAAAAAAAAATTATACATTCAATGATTTCCTCTCAACTAAAAATGTACCTCATGATAGCTTATATGCTACTGTGAATGAATATAAATTTCAGCTGGCTGTACCTCGGTGAAAATATCGTCAGCTGATACCTTGAAAGTTGTAACGCAGAAGTTAGGCGGGAGCATCTATCGCCTATTTAAATACATCAGCTGACGTGTTTTCCCTCGACTTACTGCTACCTGATTTTTTTTTGTTAATTACAGAAGTATGTTAACAATCAGGTTACAAATTTTTATCCGGGAGGAAATGACGTATCTTAAATTATTCGGCATTACGCTCCGATATGAGTGTTCCGATTAAATCAATATTCTGTATAGATACTTTAAAACTAATAAGTATATAATTGAATAACTGAAGAAATATTTAGATAAGTAAATTAATCAATTTATAGTTTATTGTAACTTAGCTGTTCGATAAATAACATTCATTTTAAAGAAGTGATTAAAAATAACAATGTAATTTAATCATTTTCGTTCTCGCTTTGGCTTGTGTCACTCTCATCTCTCTCTGATTCACTGTCAGAGTCGCTGTCAGAGCTGTCTGCTATCATGTCTTCATCATCATCATCTGTACAAAAATTTAAAAAAAATATTAAGATGAATATTTAGTGTAACATAATCAAAATGATCAAAAAAAATGTTACCTTTTTCGGGCTGAATAGTTATTTCTTCAATCGACTCTGGTAACTGAGTTCCAGAAAACCAGATGAATTCAAATCTGTTGTCGATTTCTACCCAGCCATAGTCTGAAGGTTCATCAGTAGTTGGGACTTTCAGGTGTGCGTGCGACCAAATTTGAGCTATGTAACATGTTCTTAAAAATTGCTGATATAGCTCCGATTTGTATGGTGGTAGAGAAGAGCCATCAATACCCTTTTTGGGCAACTTGTGTTTAACGGTCACTATACTAATTCTTCTTGAACACTCTCTACGACTGACTACGCATTCTATTGTGATCGCCTACTCGCGTGCTGGATTCTGTAATGCTATTGGTCAAATGGCCATAAACTGCTGATAACACTCATCGCGGTTTCGGTACAGGTGGGTACTCAGACTCAGTTGGAAGTACATCGTTGTTGTATCTGTGTACTTTTCATGTAATTGTTTAAATTGCATCTTTGTAAATACCGTACCTTGTGATATGATTATTGTGTTTTATTTATATGCTTTCAGAGTATATTAAATAAGCGTGTTTGCCTCTCGGGCATATACCAAGACTTTGACTTTGTGTTTTGTTTAAATACTTTTTCGGTGTATCAGATATATCAAGGACACCTAAAAATATCTAGTAGCACGGATACAGCTGATGAGCCCACAGAAATTTGTTTGTCTCCTCTTAAATAAAGGTCGAAAACGTCTCATTTCGACGTAAAGACCAAGGAAATGATTTTAAGCGTGTATAAGCATGAGATTCAAGAAAATCCTATATTACTCAAAGATGAAATTGTAAACAAAGTGGCAAATATGACAGGAGTGTGTGGCCGCAGTGTTTACAAAATTGTCAGAGAGTATACCACTAACCATAAATTTTCGATGCCAAAAACCAATCAAAACCATAAAAAAATTGTTGATATGGTGGATGACTTCGATCGATATGCAATCAGGAGAAAAGTTCATCAATATTTCTTTAGAAACGAACCCTACTTAATTATGCTTCCCCCTAACAAAAAAAATCAGGTAGCAGTAAGTCGAGGGAAAACACGTCAGCTGATGCATTTAAATAGGCGATAGATGATTCCGCCTAACTTCTGCGTTACAACTTTCAAGGTATCAGCTGACGCTCTTTCCACCGAGGTACAGCCAGCTGACATTTATATTCAGTCACAGTAGCATATAAGCTATCACCAGGTAAATTTTTAGTTGGGAGGAAATCATTGAATGTATAATTTTTTTTTTTCATGTTCAAGAGACCAGCTGACGTATAATACACCATGTTATAGTCAGCTGATTTTTTTTCTTCTTCAAGATATTGGATTAGCTATAGTTTGACAAATTTTTAGTCAGGAGGAAATGACTAAAAATATATTTTTTTCTCCATGCGGAGGCTACCGCCGCTCATCCCACCCACGGAACCGCAGCTGACGTTCACGAGGCTTTATAATACAACTCCCTGATGCATTCCACTAATTACCGCTTGAGAGGGACTTGGTCATGAAAATCTGTCACTGGATCTTAGACTATATATATTTATTACTCTACTTAGCCGGAAAAGTAGGATAACAATTCAAATAGTGATAGTAAGGAGGATAATAATTCCAACAGATTTAATAAATAATTTTTAGAAGGGCTCATAAGAAAAATCAACGTCGTTCAATGGCATTAACACTATTGACAGTTCAAGCCATCACTATCCTTCTTTTATGGTCAATGTATAGTTTCCATGTATGTTCCGTCAGAACCCATCTTTAGGGATATTGAGATGAAACTTTTGCAATTTCTTCAAAGTGTCATCTCGAATGTTTTTATTTTATCTTACATGCAGCGATATGTATGTTCAGGTCATATAAAATTTAAAGGTTAAGTAGTCTGAGTAGGTTCGTTGATATATTTTACGATCAGAATATTCGAATTTTCTACCTCTAACATTGAAAAATTTCTATTATTTTAGTGCTATTTTAATGGCATTTGTAGACAACTATACCAGTGTATAGTTAATGATTTCAAAACGTTTTGTGACTTTATATTAAGAATACAATTGTTCGTAGATATAAATTTATCTAGTTTGAATGCCAATAAATAAACGATTTTTTACTTTAATACTTTTAATATCCATTATAGATAGATAGATAGTTTTATTTTCCTTTAAGACAATTACATAACAATTGTTTAGGAATAGTCACAAAGCAGTTAAATAAAAAAAACTTAAAACTACTAGAATTTCAATATTTAACACGGATAGTCAGTTAAATTATAAAAACATTGACCATTAAAAATTCATTAAGAGATTTCTTAAATAAATTAAGCGTTGTGCACTCTTTTATATTTATAAGTAAGCGATTGAATGCTTTATAGTCCCAAAACACTTGGAGATTTATATGTAATTAAATAATTATTATGTGTAATGTGAAAATCATTGTTTTGTCTAGTGCATATATTTAGGCCAAGCAGTGGGTACAAAAAAGGGGTTCTATTCGCAAAAGGTGGGAAAGAAATGAAATTCGGTGGGATGATAGACATAGGTCCCCTGATAGTGCACCTGAGTTTGCGACCTCGGGGGTTGCCGCTCGAGAGGTGGGGGGATGAAAACTCTGCGTCGCGACGCTTTACGGGAAATAGCGCCGTTGTGGTAGGTGCTATCAAAAAAAGTTCAAATGAAATATGTAGAGAACAAAATTGTGCACAATTTTGGTTTTTATATTTTTCGTCTACGAACAATAGTTTCCGCTCTACGGCGCGCCAAAATTGGGGGTTGATTTGCAATTTTCAACAAAATCAGAATTTCATCGCGGATTAAAACGAAGATCGCTATCAAACAATTCTGTAATATTTTTTTGCCGAAAGAATAATGTTTTCTGAGTCTGCAGATGCCAGATTTGATACATTTGGTGGTATATAATAAAATATATGATTTTTTGAAGCGCGCCCCTACATACTCCGATATAGGCATTTTTTAATTATCAAATTGTACACAATTTTATTCTCTACATATTTCATTTGAACTTTTTTCGATAGTACTTACCACAACGGCGCTATTTCCCGAAAAGCGTCACGACGCAGAGTTTTCAACCTCCGAGCGGCAACCTTCCGAGGATCGCAAACTCGGGTGTACTATCAGGAGACCATCCCACCAAATTTCATTTCTTTCCGACCTTTTGCGAATAGAAACCCCCCCATTGCTTAGACTATATTGCACATTTTTATTGCGGTTAAACTTATTCTTATTAATAAATACGTAAACACATAACTCAAAAATATATAGAGAAGGGAGTATCAAAAGTTTAAAGTCTTTAAAAATATTTTTAGAACTATGTGTACACTAACAAACACATTGTATGATAGAGTGGACCATCCCCAGATGAGAATCTACTTGTGAATAATCTACCATAATTATAAATAGAATTCTTCGAATAACGTAATTGTATTCAGCCTGTGTAAAATCTGTTTGTTTGTAACATGCTGTTTAACTTTCCCGCCAAAAGTATAAAACAAAATGGCGAAGGTCACAAAAATTGATCAAGAAACATCAAAGAGAGTGCCGTTTCTGGTAATTACTTGTTCTGTGGTATAATGGCGGACATTTCGATAATCAAGCACCATCGAACTATAATTAAAACATTAACTATTTTTCAAAACACTGCAGAGAGTATACTATCAAACCTTTAATAATTACATTTAAATTTTAATAATCTCTCGAACAGCATAATGTTTGCACCTACTCTAAAGACATCGACGACATCTACGTACGGTTTGACATGCGTCCAATTTTTATTTGTATACGTGATGTAAATAGGAAAACATCATGCATTTGTCATATAAATCTTTACTTTAACCACAGAAGACCTATACCAGAAGCGTCACTGTCGGAGGCACGTTCGATGTTTGGGTGCGTTTGCACGCATCCAGTAATTTAGTCGAGTAGAGAGACGGTCCATTAATTTAGTAATTGCTTTCCACTAAATCACTTGACTAAAACACTGAGTGCGTGCAAACGCACCCTTTCATTGGTAAATTGGGGTGACCTTCGGCCATCTTGTCGGTGGTATTGTCAACCTATAAATAAGCCAACACCACCTAGAGATTAAAGCCATACAACCAGCTGGTGACGTCAATGAAGGAAGGTTTTAGATATTGAGATACATAATACATTTGGACGTAATTAGAACAATAAAAATCACTTCTAATTTGCTTCTACTAATTCTTATAAAGTAAAAAGGTACCTAATTAAATTCTGAGGCAAAACTAACTAACGAAAAGCGTATTTGGTCACTCAAATAAGTGAAAACCTAGCCTCAATTTTAGTTTCGTTTGATTTAGACTACGAGACTTAAAAATAATAACTCACCACAGAGTGCATAAAAATTTTAAAGTTTTCTCGATGAATAGCTTTAATCCATTTGTTTCTGAGTTTCTCATCTTAGGGAAATTTAAAAACGTGTACCTTTTCCCCGGTGGCATAATTACCAGTACAGCGAGGAAGCAGCATTTGTTTACCCTTTTGCACGGCAATTAAATATTTTATAACTATCACTGGAATGTATTATTTGTTGTCTGTTTTATTAAAGTGGGTTTTAGATCACATTTACACGTTTAAAACACAGAATAAACAATAAGATACAATACCACTAAAATTCAAATACAACAATGATTTGTTTTATTTGACACTACTAGAGGTGGGTAGTACTCGTATGATTCGTATAATTGGTACGATTCCTTTCAGTGGTACGAATGGTACGAATCCCACAAAAATAAAAGATTAGTACATTTCGTATCGCCGATACGATTGGTACGAATATGGAATTTCGGTACCGGTATTGCGATGCGATACTGGGCCAGTTGTATAAGGTTAAACTTCAAACGGTGGATGGGGACCGCGTGTTTAAACTGGAGATTTCAGGTTTTAAAATACTCATAATCTTATAACTGAAAAAATTCCCTGTTTTTATACGTAATATGATACAAATATGTATATAATATGGTTAAATAAACGCTAACATCTATCTTTTTACTGATATCTAATGACGACGACGAAATTATTAATGAAATCGAAGGTGCTCGAAGTCCTAAAAGTTTACACTGTATGGTTAATATAACATTATAATATTCTGGCCCTAACTAACACCACATATAATATTCTATAATCTATGCTGAACCCTGATGTGGAGTGGAAGTGTGGGTACGAATAGTACGAATGGTACGAATCAGTACATGATACTGTTTCGTATCATGGAATCAGTGGTACGAAACATACGAATAGTACGAATGGTACGAATCAGTACATGATACTGTTTAGTATCATGAAATCAGTGATACGAAGTGGTACGAACCGTACGAATCTCTCGATACGAATCTTGTCTTGATACAGATTCATTTGGTACGAATCCTTAAAAAGAGTCGAATTGCCCAACTCTAGACACTACACTTGACAGCCGTTGAAGCGTGACTTCATGTCAGTTGGTTGTCTGGCTTTAATCTCTAGGTGGTGTTGAATAAGCACCTTTCTAAATTAACCGCTGGACGCATTGGCAGATAAAATTCGAAGCTGATTTTGGCTTAGGTTTTCAAAATAGCCAATCATATAATGTTATTGCTTACCGGTACGCTCCACCGGTGAATTCAGAAACCTGCGGATTTATAGGTTGACAATAATACCACCGACATATGACATATGCGCATAAAATTCAATATTGGCGATAAGGCCAGAGAGTCGTTTCTGGTATAGGTCTTCTGTGCTTTAACCCCAAAATTTTCCAAGCCTGCACTATTTAAAAAGTTGTATCAAATTTAATTTAAATGTACCATAAATTCAGAAAATCAGAAGCAAAATAACAGTTATCAGCAAACGTAAAGATTTACCTACTTCAATATAGATTTTCATACCTTAATAAAATGAATTCGATTTATAGAATTTTAAGAACTGTTTTCCGATAATTTTGGTATGTACCTAGGTTAGTATCAGTTTAATAAAGGGTCTAGCAGGATAAGATAGGTTCAGTGGCCCCAGAGAGATATTTTTAAAATAACTTGTGTTATGACATCGGTGAGTAATAAAGTTACCACTGACACAAATTCAGCCTCTGATCTTCCTGCGTTCTTGAGATAATTGACCATATATAGGCTAGAGCGGGTATTATTGAAAATTATTTTATTCAAACACTATTGCAGCTAAATTAATAAAATGAAAACTCTTTGTTAGATAACACATTGTTCTAGATTATATATTTTTTGTAGAATTTTTCAACAATATTTATTACTTATAAAAATTAAAAATACCAAATTATTTTTTTCTTCATATTTCACACAGAGAAACAATCACAGAAAAAAATATATAATATAGCTTACTATGTCTAATATTAACACTAAAAAGTGCATTCAAATAAAATGGGTGCAACACTTCTTAAAAAAATAAAACTCGTTATGACCGCCCTGAAATACTTACTAATTTACATCTCTGTTTAATATAAACTTGCTTATAAATGTATAAACAAGTAGTTACGTGCTTGTCAGTTTAATAAATAAAGTAAATGCTCTGAATTACGACAGAGATCATTTTATAGTGAAACCCACAGAAAGTTGCAAACTGAATTATTTTCTTTTTAATGAGTTCGTAACAGTGTATGGAATAATATCCTGAAAAGTTTACATTCCGCTCGGATGCAGAACATAAATACAATACAATATCTCTTTATTTTCAATAAGACTCGTACAAACAAGTATACAGAATATTGTGAATATCTAAAACTACAGAAAGAAGCTAAAAAAAAGAAAGAAAAACAGCAACATAATATTTAAAAATCTTGGTATAAAAACATATATATGTATGATACATCATAATAAAACTATTACAATAAAACATCCACTAAAAAATCTGAGCAATCAAGATACTGTGACACAGAATAAAATACATTATTTAATAGTACTTTTTTTACGGTATTCTTGAATAAATAAATATTCGTTATTTCTTTAAAAAAAAAGTGAAAAAATTTTTTTTATCAATTTTTTCAATTTTTTCAAAATTTTTAAATTAAGTCGGGTTAGAAAAAAACAAAAAACCGCTGCCCAAGGAATCACTACTTCCACATCCAGATTCTCTATCCAAGTCACTCAAAACGAAAAAACTTTGTATGTGAAAATAATTGTTTATGGAACTTTAATAATATAATATCTGAAATCCTCTACCCCAAAAACCCATAAAACGATACCCCACATCGGTAGTGGGGTGGGGGTGGTGATAGGGGGATGGTAGTGGGGGGTGGATGAAGTAAAAAAATATTTTGAGGTTTCTGGTTCCTGTACATACACTAAATCACAATTTTTTTTTCATCCCCTTTAATAAGGAGGTGGGGGTGGTAATGGGTGGCTAATGCCAAAAATTTTTTTGAGACCTTAGCTTCTCTTGTATATACTATATACCAATTTCATGGACTCTTACCTGCTTAATTTACCCATTTACCCCAAATTTACCCCAATTTACCCCCCAACCCTTCGACGGAACAAGATGAAAATATAATCTAGTTCTAGAACTCGTTAAAGTACATATGTGTACCAAATTTCAAGTCAATATCTTAAACGGTTCCAGAGTAAACGTGCGCACAAAAAAAAGTTACAGACAGACCGACAGACAGACCGACAGACCGACAGACCGACAGACCGACAGACAGACAGACAGACAGAAATTTTGTTTTCGCTCAAACTTAAAATCTCGACGTTTCATGACATTTTAAGCCTATTTGGACAATAAAAACTTTTAAAAATTTTTTTGTCGTTACTATACTTCCACTGGACGTGGAAGTAAAATACGGATGGGTAGACCACGTGTTTCTGAACAAAAAATGTTCTAATAAAATTTTGCTCGGCCAAGCGCACTGTTAAATACATACTACGGAACCCCTAAAAATTCTTAGCAGTTCTAACTAGTAAAGTAAAGCCTTTTTCTCTTTCTGATTACACATTTTTAACATTTTTCTTAGTGACTAAGAAGATAAATAGTGAGTCTGGAGGGAAAATATATAATTATGAACGCATATACATAGCCGCTGAATCGTTCGCATGAATTTTTACGTGCCTGTACTGTATTGTATTTATTACAGATACACCTATCCACATTTCAGTGATATCCATTGAATTCCGTATACATTTGTTAATGTATTGGAAAAGTTCCAGAATTTATATTCATAAAAATCAAAGGTATTTTCATAGTTATAAGGATAAGATCGTGACAATCGTAATTTCTTATCATGATATGATTAATTATATATTCAAAAAAAAAAGCATAAAAGTAAACGAATGTGTGTTTGAACATTCGAAAAGTATACATTTTTTCCGAAATAGTGATATTTTATTTTGTCCAATGGGTCAATTTCTCGGCAAATTGCAACCTCCAATATATAAATTTATCAAGAAAATCATCAAGCAATCAAATTAAAATGATTTGAGATGTATTTTTTTTTAATCCACGTTACTACAACTTAATAAACCATAATAATCATGTGTACATACTTTTTAACAGTTCTCAATGAAGAAAGAATTTTTTTGAAGGGCTTTTATTTTTTTTTATATTTTTTATTGCGACGATTGAGTTCGGGCGTGATAATATATATATAAGTATATTTTTCCCAAAAAAGCATCAGAAAGCCACAATTTCCATCTTTTAAATGAACCAACACTCATATGGATTGAACAAATTCTGATTTAGTGACATGTAATTCAATGCGTCGGTGTCACAGTCATGCGTATTCAACGCGCACGCACGTATCTCGCTTCGAGTTATAATGTTACACTTGACTATTTTTTTCCGGGAAAACCGTGGCTTTAGCAATAAATTTTGTTAGCTCATTTTTTGTTCATAAATATGTGATCTATCGATCTGTATTTTTTTTCCTAGCTTGACTTAATTTCAAAATTTTGAAAAAATGGATGAAAAAATTTTTTTTTTTCACTTTTTTTTTATGTTCTGCATCCGAGCGAAATGTAAACCTTTCAGGATATTATTCTACACAGTTTCACGAACTCTTAAAAAAAAAATTTACATAGTTTGCAACTTTTTGTGGGTAAATACCTTCATCGACTAGACTATAAGAAAATGGCCGCTTTTTAGTTGTCTAATTGTTCTTTAGACAGTAAATTATTAAAATTAACTTAATAATGGAAATAGACATGTCAGTCACTTGTGATTACGTAAGTTGGTGATGATAAAAATTTTAAAAAATTCTGGGAATAGACTAAAAATAGAACCAACATAAGTTCACTGATATCAAATGAACATTAGACGAGATTACTTTTGTTAAAGTCGCGTTCAACATATTAAAACTGAAAGTAAGAAGTAAGAAGTAAGAAAGCATATCAACAGTAAAACTTACCATATTAATTATATACCTAATGGAACGAAAATTCAAAACATACGCCGATATTGCTGCGACTGTCCCAATGTCATAAGAACGATAGGATGCTGTTCACATATAGCCGCAGCCGTACATTATTTGTCAATGCCCGATACTTTTCCCGCATAGTACGTTCAGCAGAAGTTTTATCTAATATATATTTACATCAGAAAATATTCACGTAGTTATTCATAAGGACAGCGACGAAGATTAATTATATTGTAATAATTGATAATTTATGTCATAATAAATAATATTTTCTTGAACTTTGTTTTTATCTATACTGCACCTTCCTAACATAAATAATAACTGTAATTTAAATTACAAACACATAACTACTTGTTTATACATTTATGAGCAAGTTTATATTAAAGGGGGAGATATGGTAAGATACATTTTATTTGAATGAACTTTTTAGTGCTAATACTAGACATAGTAAGCTATATTACAGATTTTTTCGGTGCTTGTACCTCTGCGTGAACTACGAAAAAAAAAAAAATAAGAATTTTTTACTTTTAATTTTTTTAAGTAGTAAATATAGTTGAAAAATTCTACAAAATAGTTATTTATGATACAAGTGTTAAAAATGACTTTTTATTTTGTGAGTGGAGCAACTCCACGAAACGAGCAAACGAGCGTAAGCGAGTGGAGCAATTCCACGAACAAAATAAAGTCATTTTTAACACTTGTATCATACAATGTTTTTTCTACAAACACCATTAAAAGAACAATAAAGTTTCTTTAAAAAGATTTCAAATCCTTTTAATGGTTACCTCATAATTCTAGTAGTTTGTAGGATTTATGAAATAAATAAATCAAGTTTGCCCGTTGTTTGACACATGCTTGTCAAATGTGAAAAACTATTGCTATGTGATGAGTTCCAATATTAATTATAGTCCAGAAGGAAGCGAATCAATTCCTCAAAAAATTGAAGAAGCAGCTACAAGGGCAACTTTAGATTTGTTGCCCACAAAATTCAAAAAACAATATGAATTAGCGTACAAACGCATTGTGGAATGGTGCGATCGGAACAATGTTGCAGGTAAGTACAGTGAAAATGTAATGTTGGCCTATTTCGAGCAAAATTCTAAAATTTGGAAGTCTTTGACGCTTTGGGCACATTTTTCAATGATAAAGGCTATGTTAAGTGTCAAGAACAATCAAGATATAAGTAAGTTTTATAAACTCATCGCATTTTTGAAGCGCAAAGAAGGATATCGTCCAAAAAAATCAAACATTTTTACACTCCAAAATATTGATAAGTTTATTGTAGAGGCGCCAAATGACAAGTATTTGATGTTTAAAGTAGTTGATAGGCGCGTGTCGCCGTGAAGTACTTTGTCAAACGAGTTTAAACAATATTAAGGATTTCGGAAATACGCTAGTGGTAAACATTCCAGATAGCAAGACTAGAGTTTCAAGAACCTTTACTGTTATTACTGAGACTTATATTGACTTATATCATAAGTACTTAGCATTACGTCCAGCTCATGTCAACCACCAACGTCTTTTTATTAAATACACAAGTAGCAAATGTACGATTGGAATAAATATTTTTGGAAAGATGCCTACAGATATTGCAAATTGCAAGATTTTTGAAATTACCAAGTAGTGAACTTTACACCGGACATTGTTTTCGTCGGACATCCGCTAGCTTGTTAGCAGACTCTGGTGCAAATTTATGTACAATAAAAAACATGGAGGATGGAAAAGTTCGAGTGTTGCAGAAGGATGCTTGGAAGATTCGTTAGAAAACAAAAAGAGGATTGCTTGTCACATTCTTCCAGATAATTGCCCTTCTTCTAACAATTCAGAAATAGAGCATATTAATAGTATTTCCTCCACTGCTTCAAGTTCAACTTCAACTATTTCTTCTTGTGAAGTAGCTTCCTCACAAGGGATAAATATTACTAATTGCTCCAATTGCACAATTAATATAAATATTTCTAAATAACTTGTAATTTTTTGTTAATAAATGTCATTATGACAAACGACGTGTCATTTTACTTTTTGCACTAGTGTTAAAAGTAAATCATGTGATCATTTTTAACGCGAGTTTATATAATATTACATTTTTAATTCAAGTATGCCGTGTCAAAAATTTAGTTTTTAATGTAGTCCAGTCAATGAATGGTTTCTAGAGGGAAATGCTGAGATCACAATTTTTGACTAGAGGGCTGTGTTTGGACTATTTAGGAGGTAAACATACCAAAAGTCCCCGAACGTAGGAGGTGGGGGATGCAGAGGGGCACGAGGAAGGTCCTGGTTTTTGGTTTTTCGCTCATATCTCGAAAACGGTTAGCCCTAATCAAAAAGTGGCTATATGCAAAATTAAAGCCGACTAAATTTTCTACAATAATGTTTCTATTAATTTTTTTCGTATCTGTTATGGTTTAGTAATGAATTGTATATCTTTTGACTGTATTCTAACTTTATTATAAATTTATTATAAATTGAAAATAAATTTTAATAATCATCGTAGAAAACAATTTCTTGTATATATATCCGTTTCACAACAGACTGAACTGAAATATCGAATAAAAAATGTCTTTGCGTCTGTAAGTGTGTGTGTGCGCGTGTATATCTATGTGTGCGTGTATACCGCTTCTTGTAAACACGATAACTTCTGTTAGACTTAAAATATTTGATTACAATTATTTGCAACATATGTAAAACAGCATATTACAATAATCCCTATTGAAATTGGTCCATATCTGTAGTACATGGTGATAACCAGAGACCTACAATTCTCACTTCATAATAATGTTATTAAAAATACCATGTTCCATATTTTAGGATAACACTGATATATCATCTAATTTAAATAAAGTTGGTTTGCCTAACATACGCCCGGTATATTGCGGTTTAAAAATCTTATACATCTTCTTATTTTCGTATGCTTAGTAATATTTTGCTCTGAAATTAAAATAAAACGTATTTTACGTATGCGAGTTTGTAGGCTTTTGGTTATCACCACCCAAGTAGCACCTTAAGTCAGAATTACGTAATGTAGCCCTCGTTTTGGTCACGTTTTCCCGTTTAACCTAACCTAATTGACTTAAAATTTACGTAAAATATAAGTAAATGGGGAATGAGACGACGTCATCAATACCTCTTAAATAAGGCTGCTCAGTTATAATGACCTATTGGTTATAGAACATATTTCCCTGAACAGGTAATTTAAACGTAAAAATTTTGTTTAATTGTGGTCGCTGATAGGTAATATTTACCAAATCAGTTATCCTCTTTCAACTGCAATCTTTCTTTCTCAGAAATAACTAATATGATTTTATTTACAACAATAATGATTTACTTATAAGTCACGAGGCATAAGCAGCAAAGACAACTAGAAACCATCAGACATCTCTATTATAATGATGGAGTAGGAGTGCATCATATAATGTCATACGTAGTTGTGAAATAATGTGTCCACTTCCCCTCTGTGTGTTTTTTACTGCCAATCAATTTTCATTGTAAATATATCCATTCTGCCTCGGAATATTAAAGGGGCCTCAAGTATTTTACGTTTTTGAAGAAAAAAAATTTTTTTAACTTAAATGTATTTTAAAAATATTTGTAAAAGCCTATTCAATTGCCCGGCAGGACTTTCCTGGGGCATAAAATATTATAATATTGTACTTTGTATCTGTTAAATAACCTTATATTAATGATTTTTTTCAATTAAATACTCATCAAAATTTCATTGTAAAATGGCCTCTTACAGCTGGTTGAAAAATATGGCGAACATAGTGCCATGCGACTTCGAAGTATTCTCTCCCAATATTTTAAGCCTCATTGACGTTTTTCCTTGAGACGAAATGTTAAAACTTATATTATTTACTTTAAAGTTAAATGGGACCAATATAGGTTAAAATAATTTTGTAGTCTTCAAAATTGTAAAGTCTTTAAAGTTCATGCAGAATTAAATTGGTCATATTTCCCAAATTAGGTTAGAGAAGGCGGTAAATTGAGTGACGTCACTTCTGTTTCTAACCTCAAACTTCTTTGGCTGCAATTGTTGTTTTGTGAGTTTGTGGTTTATTCCTTCAATTTTCACTTGTATTTTGTCAATAAAAATGGATGTGTTTTGTTTTGAATGTGAGAAAGTATTCTCCAGCCAGTCAGCGTTAAATCGGCACAACAGAATTGTGTATAAATAAACAAATCCGACTTATTTATATCAAATCTACAGTGCTTAGAGTGCAAATTGTGTTTTAACTTTAATAACGACTTGCGTTTGCATTTGATAGAAAAACATGATCACATCACGGATTCGGTGAATTTGGAATTTAAAAATATTTCAGGTAAAATAATTAATCTTTTGTTGGTTAGTTTAATACTTTATTTTTTATTTGAATAAATGTATTAGCAGAAAACACATAATATGAAACTTGTTTTTTAATTCTTAATTACTACTTCCCCATCTATCAACTTAAATTTGTTCATAGGTATAGGTTTAAACCTTCTATAGGGCCATAAACCATTTTTACAACTTCTCTTCAGTGAGTACACATTCAGGAACACTGAATACAATCCAAATAAAGTCACTCAGGTACACTACTAACACTACTGAACTTCACTTAGCTTTTTATTCTGCAAACTAAGTACTGAAATTTAGAGAAAAAAAATAGTTATATTGTACTAAACTCTCTGAAAGATTAACAACTGTTTTACCTGATATAATGTAGTCATTACTTCGAATGCAAACAAGTCGGTAATAGAAAAGTTGAAATACAATTACAAGTATCTTTAAGTACACCGCATATTCGATATAATTATAATTATGTCCTATTTGCTTATGCACTTTTCAGTTGTGCCGACTAAAGGTTGACTGGCTGTAGAATACTTTCTCGCATTTAAAACAAAACACCTCCAATTTTATTTTTAAAAACACGAAAACAGAAAACCCAAACAACAACAAAATAAATTGCTACAAATTGCTACAAATTAGGTCATTATCCCTTTAATAAAGTACAGTTGACACTGGGAAGAGCATCAACATAAAACAATCATTATAGTCCTTTGAAGTAATTTAGACAATGAAAACGTAATTTTGCTTTCCAGGGAAGGGACCTAATTCTATTTTTTTAGTAAAAATAACTTTCAGGACATTTTATGGAGTAATATTTGCCTTTAGGTTAAACACATATGCTAGGTTAGTGGAGAAGTAAAATTAGGGTAAATTTTACCTAAAATTGGAACTAGTTGTGACCATGAGGTTACAGTTATAACCTAAATCTGACTACAAGGACAAGACAAAACTCAGGTTATACTTACGTAAAAAATTGGTAAAATTTCCCTGTTTTTATTCAGACAAAAGACAGCGACCCCAAAGTTAATAATTTAGTCTAAAATTATATAATATTTTCTTACACATAGACCTCAATATGCACTTTAACTTTAGAGTTAAATTTTAAGGAACAGTAACGTAAATATTTCTTGTAAATTACACTAAAGTCAGTGTGACTTTATCAGGCATTTCATAAGAAAATATTACCTAAATATTGCTTACTAAATTACTATTGAGTCCATATACCTTCAAAGTTGAAAGCAATGGTTGCAATTACGTTATATCAACTATCTTAGGTTAATGTGTCTTTAAACTGGTAATATAAACTAATTGTGCTGCTTGGGCATGTATTACAGATATGACCCAATTTCAATAAGGATTATTGTAATATGTTGTTTTACATATGTTCCAAATTGTAATCAAATATTTTAAATCTAACAGAAGTTATCGTTTTTACAAGAAACGGTATACACGCACACATAGATATATACGCACACACATACTTATAGAGGCAAAGACATTTTTTATTCGATATTTCAGTTCAGTCTGCTGTGAAACGGATTTCTGTACAAGAAATTTTTTTCTACGATGATTATTAAAATTTATTTTCAATTTATAATAAATTTATAATAAAGTTAGAATACAGTCAAAAGATATACAATTCATTACTGAACCATAACAGATACGAAAGAAATTAATAGAAATATTATTGTAGAAAGTTTAGTCAGCTTTAATTTTGCATATAGCCACTTTTTGATTAGGGCTAACCGTTTTCGAGATATAAGCGAAAAACCAAAAACCGGGACCTTCCTCGTGCCCCCCTGCATCCACTGCATTCTCCACTTTCTACGTTCGGGGACTTTTGGTATGCTTACCTCCTAAATAGTCCAAACACAGCCCTCAAATCAAAAATTGTGATCTTGGCATTTCCCTCTAGACCCCCTTATTGAACGTTCATTGACTGGGCTAATGGTGTTTGTAGAAAAAATATATAATATAGAACAATGTATTATCTAACAAGGAGTTTTCATTTTATTAGTTTAGCTGCAATAGTTTTTGAATAAAATAATTTTCAATAATACCCGCTCTAGCCTATATATGGTCAATTATCTCAAGAATGCATGGAGATCGGAAGCTGAATTCGTGTCAATGGTAACTTTATTACTCACCGATGTCATGACAAGTTATTTTGAAAATACCTCTCTGGGGCCACTGACCCTATCATATCCTGGTTAGACCCTTTAAACATCATTTTCATTTAAGAAAGACACTTGTTCTGCTTATTTTGCACCTGTTTGTTGCCTCGATATGTGATACAGCGAAATCTCATGAAATCGGAAGCAAAATTTTGAATTTTTTAGAAGAAATTGTAAAATCATAATTATTCCTTCATCCACTGTAAATCTGTTATTTAAACTTACCAGCCATCTCATTAAATGCCCAGGAGTAACCCGAATATACTTTTTTCAAGACCAACGCCATCTTTATTTGCGCAGGGTCACAAGATCGCACTGAATGCACAAAAGGATTTCGTTAATGGATATATTGCCATAAATAGTAATAACTGAGCATATATTATGGAATACAGGATGAGCCGATCATAAATTAAAAATTAACGTGATTTAAATGTACAGTAAGACAATGTTCAAAGTTAAATGTTATGTATGTTTGAAAATAAATAAAAGAGAAGTGAACTGAAAAGTCTGTGGAAAAATTCACAACTTTTTTCAATTAAGGCGTTTGCGTCGTATGTAGTAGACACCATGGATATAGCTTTAGTTTGCGGCCTCAAATATGTCGAAGCTTATATAATAAATAGATTTATACAGGAAAAAATCTAAACTACAGATGAGACCTCTTAGATGAGAGTTATAGAAGCTTTGGTTTTTAATGAAAACAGATGAAACATTTTTCTTTGTTTTTTATCACTGACTTATTATAATTGAACGTTACTGCAGTTTCGACAACTTAGTGTGTCATTTTCAAACGGTTGATTCACAAATACTGAATGATAGATTGAGAATTTTACAATAATTTATACCAAATAATTTGAGCTTATAATTTATACCTACTAGGAAATATAGTTAAACTATAAAGAGATTATCTAAGAACGATACAGTAATACGATTTTTGTTATTGAAACTATGATTTGAATACATCAAAAAGTGGGCTATAATAATGTTCTACCTGATTATTAAGTAGGTGACTATTCTGAAATAATTTAGATTTGTATAATTTGATAGACTCGAATAGATTTATTTTAATACATTTTTCCTGCCTGTGTAATATATTGATATGTTCTAACTGCGGAAAAACGTAACCTGATTCTAAAGTGTGGTTTGAGAAAGTTGAATCGTTATTTTTAAGTCTAAAGGAGCGTTTGTGTTCATTGTACCTAACATTAAATGGATGACCCGTTTGTCCTATATAGAAGTCGTTACAATCTGGGCACTTATAAACTCCAGATTTTTTGCAAGTTCCATTATGCGCCATGGCAGAAAAAAAGGGAATTCAAAATTATTATCAATAATTCCAACAAATACATTAACCGATAATTGCTCTTGCAAATGGATTTCGGTTATGACATCGTTCTCCCACACACAATTATAATGGAAATATTTAATAGCATTCCTAGAAAAATTTGCTTCGTCGGTGGAAAATCCTTGGGAAGTAATGCCTGTACTCTTAGAATATGGAACGGATACAACAAAAAATCAACCAATCTTCCTCGTACTCGTCTCAGGATGTTCGTTGATTTCCTGCAGCACCTCTTACTCAATTTCGGGTGTTCTGACAGCTCGAGGTCTACCTTCCGAAGTACCTTTTTGGAAACTATCAGTTTCGCAAAGACGGCGATGAATAGTCGAAAGGAATCGGCTATCTGGCAAGGCACAACTAGGATACTTTTGGTTTCTGTTGCATTACCATCTGCGGGACCATATACGTAATGCATTGTCATTTCCGTATTCGTATAATTCATCATATTTACTAAGATATTCGAATAAAAACAGCGAAAAATAAAATAAATTCAATGAAACACTAAAAATCGAAGAAATAATACGACGAGATGATTTTGAATAACGACAACTTACTTTATGTCAACAAATATTGTTTTGAAAATGATGCTTGTAAAAACGTCACTTATTCCAGAATAACTAGATTTATGTATTCAAAAATTCGTCACCTCCGAATTATACTGTTCTACGTCCACTTTTGGTCAAAAATGAGTTTTTTGCAGAATTTTTATCCAGTGATAATTCTGTTCTATATTCAACAAAAATGTTCGAGTTATGTTGTACCATAAATAAGTTTTCAATAAAAATTTGTTCCATATCCACAAAAAGCAAATTTATACCAAGTGTTATAGTGTTTTATATCCGATATTACTGGGGTACAGGCGTTTGTTCTATATCCCATATAATCTACCACGAATATTTTATGATCAGACATTGTTCTATATCCATAGTTTTTAATAAGAGTTTATCAAAATTTTGAAAGCAATATTGCAAGATCATCCCAACTTAAGAAAAATAATACTATGGTCCGACAGAACCGCAACTCCATTCTGTCATTCGCCTTACAACATTTCCTAAACTTGGAGGAAAGCAAACATTTGATGATAATACTCTGAATCCGGCCATGGGAATGTTCATGAAATTGATGCAGCATGTGCTGCATCGAACGCTACATTAGAAATCTGGAGATATGGACACGTTAATTCACATTCACATGTCTACTGAATGAAAATTAAAATTCAGAGTTCTGCAGATGCTGCCAAATAATTATCTAGATTATAAAAAGGTGTCACAATCTCTATCCTATAACTTAATATCCTACACAATTTACAAAAAAAAAAACTGTACCTTCAATATAAAATACAGTGAGAACTTTGGAGAGGGTTTTGTTGAAGTAAAGCTTTCGTATAAGACTATACGTAAAGCAAATCGGAAGGAAGAGTTACGTAATTTCCCTAGCCAGATCAACAAATTGTCGGACATCAATGTAGGTTTAATAGAAAAGAAAAGAACACTTTTACAAGAAATAGTTCCACAAATGCCAGAGAATGAAAAATTGTTTTACAAAATCTTACTCGACAAGGTAAAAATAAGACAGATGAAAACCACCAATAAACCACAGGTAACACTGAACAAATAAAAAATATTCAAAATATACGACAACAGCTGATAAGGGGAAAAAAGGCAAAGAAAAAACTAAAAAGTAAATCGAGCTGAATGAAACTAATGAAGAAAAACGTGGAAATAATAGCACAAATAAGAATACTTCGAAGGAAATCCAAAAACGGTGAAGACAAGAAAGCTGCGCAGTTAGTAGGGGAGAATAAGACAAAGAAAACAAATGAAACAATAGACGACAGACATGTTAAGATCGAAATAGAAGCTAATAAAAACATTAGCATACCTAAAAGAGCTAACACAAGGGCAAACGTACGAATAAAGGAAACAGCTTTGCTCTTATTAGAAAAATCAGAGGAGGTAGCAAAAAAGTCAAAAGACTTGGAGACAAAAACAGTAGATAATGGAAGTAGCTGGAATGAGAGGAAACTCCGAAGCGACAAAAAAGGCCTTTTAAGGCCAAAAATATAAAATATGTACTGTTCCATTTTCTCATACTATCCTTTTATTTTCACATCCAGTGGAAGTATAGTAACGATAAAAATTTTTTAAAAATGTTTATTGTTCAAATAGGTTCAGAATGTCATAAAACGACGAGATTTTAAGTTTGAGAAAATAAATTATGTCTGTCGTTCTGTCTTTCGGTCTGTTTTAATTTTTTTTGTGCGCACGATTACTCTAGAACCGTATAAGATATTGACTTGAAATTTCGTACACATATGTATTTTAACAAGATCTGGAACTAGGACTAAGACAAGGCCATTCAAACGCAATTATCTCAAAACCAAGTTTTGTGCACATAGAACAGTATAATTCGGAGGTGACGAATTATTAATCAATTTGAATTTAATTGTTTTATTCAAGACGAGAAAAACGCAAGATACCGTTTTTATGTAGAATTGACCGTGCTTATCAAAAAAAATATCCGCATGGAAAAATGTCAGTGGCGTACCACTTTTTTTCTAAATAATATCAGAGACATGTTTGCAGGGACACCACTGGTGGAGCGATAAAATAACTTTTCGAACTAAAATATGTGGTTTTATATTCTATTGATTGATCATATTGAGACCGTTTTCATGTAGAGACCAGGCTAACCAGAAAAAATATTCACATGGAAAAATATCAGAGGACTTGTTTGCAGGTACGCCTCTGGTGGAGCGGTAAAATAACTTTTCTAACTAAAATATGTGATTTCATATCCTATTAACTGAAAATAATATTTAAAGTACTTTCTGAGATATTAGAAAATAGTAAAAAAAAATCAACACACCCTGTAGCAAAAAATTTAAGCTGTTGCGGACATATGTTCATATGAACTTTTCTTCATAAAATGACCTAAGGAATCACCCTGAAATATTAGCACGTCATTGTAGATGTATCTCATTGAGGAATATTTTTCAACCATATTTCCCAGTCGTTGATATATGAAAAGACTTGTTAACTTTTTTTCAAAGATTTGGATATTTTTTTCATTTCCCTGTACATTCGTGAATAAAATAAAACATATTTTAAATACAACTTTGTTTAATTACTAATTTAGTATTGTGACTATTATAAAATTCGACTCCGAATTACAATACAATTCATAATTCTAACCTTTTGCAAAAACGTATATAAATATTTATTGTATTAACCAATAATAATTCTACAATAGGTACTTACGTACATCCGTCATATGTACATAACATAATGTAAATTGATGTTTTTATACTTCCCAGACCCAGTGTTTGATGATAATCAGAGTATGGCCAGAATTAACTAAAATTTAAAAACAATATTGAGATGCAAACTGAACTAAAGAAAGTGTCTTGACATATTCACCATTTCAATAAACCAAAGTTCAAATTAAAGCAGATACCAGAGAAATGATTTTTATCTAAAGTATATATTCTTTAATGCTCTTCAAATTTTATCTAAAATATATTCCGATATTTCTATTCATTAATGAGACAAGACTAAAAAACTAAAAAACGGCCACCATTTTTAAAGATGGTTGCCGTAGCACATCATTTAAAAATATTGAATTTCGGTATATTATTACAGGACACTAATACTATGCATGTGCAAAGTCTTCCGATTAAGGGAATTATTTTCAGGTGAGAAGTTATTTTATCCTAATATAATTGTAGGCTATTGTCTATGTACAAAAAAACGTTAAAGGGGTTTTATTGTTTATTATGTTCAATTGACCCCAAGATATGAAAAAACCGCGGAGTGCTACCATTTAAAGTGGTGCGTTTTTGATATCGAAGTAAAAAGGGCCACTTTTCATATTTTTTTTTGCTCGAAAACTATGAATTTTTTCTATAAACACGTCAATAGAGAAGTGTGTAGAGAATTAAATTTTAAATCGAAATGGCACCTTCAGAAGTCAAATTTTTTTTTTTTTTTTAACAAAAATACGTCCAAAAAACAAAACAAAAAAAGCGAAAAAATGCAATTTTTTATTTTTTTTTTATTTTAGCCTGTAACTATTTTTCGGGTACATTTAGGCATATACATTGCTGCATAACGAAAAAAGCTGGCGTTTTACCCGTTAAAATGAGATTTTGTAAACAGTTTTAATAGTGACCGAGATATAGCGTTTCAAAGTTGGCAACTTTTAACTTTTTTTGCTAATTTTTACTATTTTTTTCAAATTTCGCCCCGTAACTTTTTTCTGAGTGAATTTAGGAGTAGACATTATTATATTAAAGTGAAAGCTGACTTTACGCCCGTTGAAATGGTGGCTGGTAAAAGTCTCTACGACAAATAGAAACCTAGATACAGCGTTTCGAAGAGTGTTACTTTTATTAACTTTCTTCCAATTTTTACGTTCTTTTTTAAATTTCGACCTATAACTTATTTGTCAAATGTTTTAAGTACAGATATTGCTACACGGAATGACCTCGCAGCATTCTTGTTTAAATGGTCTGCAATAGAAATTTAACCCATCTTAAAGTATTGTTTTTTCTCCTTATTATCCTTATTCTTTCCAAAATCCAACTAGCAAAAGACAATGTTGTCGTTGATGCGGATACACAATTTAGAAGGATGCTGTTATTCAAACCAACTGATTCAGAATTGGAAGAGTATTTTGATTTTGAATTATCTCCATATCCAACGTCAATCTTTCAAGAGGGAATCATGAGAAAAAATAAAAAATCGGATCTTTATGATTTTTTCGAACCTATAAATGATGTTTCTCTCTCTAACATTTATTACATTATCGATGGTGGATTTTTATTGCACAAAATAGTTTGGAATACCAACGATACATTTGAAGAAATCAGTAAAAAATATATTCAACACTTTACATTTTCAACATTTTTACACGAATTGCACTGTTGTGTTTGATGGCTACCCTAGTGATTACGATAATACAGGTATGAAATCTGCAGAAAGATTACGCCGAACCAAGCAAGTTGGACCAGGAGTTCAGATTAACAATTACTCAAAGCCAGTATCAAAACCTGATAAATTTTTGGCAAATGAAAATAATTAAAAAAAAATTATTTTATATTTAATTCAAAAATTTGAAGAAAATAATATTGAGACTGGGCAAGCTGAAGAGGATGCAGACGTACTAATTGTAAATACTGCAAAAGATAAGGCATCCCAATCAGAAAATGTTGTTATAGTTGGTCAAGATGTCGATCTTCTTATTATCCTATCATTATTACCAGAAGAAAATGAAAATATATATTTTTTTAAACCTAGTATAGGAAATGTAACTGCCAAATTATATAACCATAATAGTTTCAAATTTAATCATCTACAAAAATACCTTGGCTTCGTCCATGCATTCAGTGGCTGTGATACAACCTCTTCCTTTTTTGGTATTGGTAAAAAGAAATTCTTGAATTTCATTAATAAGAATATTTTGCTTTTGGAAAAGTATTTAAGTGAATTTTTGTGTGAAAATGCAAGTCCAGCAGCCATCG
Source organism: Rutpela maculata (assembly GCA_936432065.2). NCBI lineage: Eukaryota > Metazoa > Arthropoda > Insecta > Coleoptera > Cerambycidae > Rutpela > Rutpela maculata. The sequence continues at coordinate 231,268,386 of OW386286.2, forward strand.
GTTCTGCTTCTGAATGTATTGTATACGGTATGAAAATTGATGGCCAAAGCACCTGTCGCTATAAGTTATTTCAGAAGTACTCAACAGGTGCGAAATTCTCATTGTCCCGATTGCCTCCAACAACTGATGCTGCTAAACATCATGGTTTAAGAACCTACTTGCAAATGCAACATTGGAAAGGAAATATTGTAAATCCTCTCATCTGGGGTTGGAAAAGTTCAGAAAATGGACTAGTACCAATTTTGACAACTAAACCTCCCGCACCACAAGTTTTGCTGGAAAAAATAGCCTGTAAATGCACCAAAGGATGCAGAGGAAACTGTGGTTGCAGGAAATTGGGAATGAATTGCTCCATTTTTTGCAAAGAATGTATGAGAATGAACTGTGAAAACGCTGATGTACCTCAAATAACGGAAGACGATGTTTACATAGATGCCGATGAAGAAATCGACTTTGATTTTAAAAATATGATGAATCCAGCATTTGAATAATTTCATAATGTAAATTATTAATCTAAGTTATTTGAACAAAAAAAAAAACACGTGATATAATAAAGTTCAGATGTGGAAAAATGTAAAAAGTTATTTTTTAAGTACAATAATCTACTATATCTAGACTGAATCTTGGTTACTATTGATCACATAAACTTCTATTGCATACCATTTAAACAAGAATGTTGCGAGTACATTCCATGTAGTAATATCTGTATTTGACAAATAAGTTATAGGCCGAAATTTAAAAAAGAACGTAAGAATTGGAAGAACGTTAATAAAAGTAACACTCTTCGAAACGCTGTATCTAGGTTTTTATTTGTCGTACAGACTTTTACAAGCTACCATTTCAACGGGCGTAAAGTCAGCTTTCACTTTAATATAATAATGTCTACACCTAAATTCACTCAGAAAAAAGTTACAGGACGAAATTTGAAAAAAAAATAGTAAAAATTAGCAAAAAAAAGTTAAAAGTTGCAAACTTTGAAACGCTATATCTCGGTCACTATTAATCGTGAAACTGTTTACAAAATCTCATTTTAACGGGTAAAACGCCAGCTTTTTTTTATGCAGCAATGTCTATGCCTAAATGTACCCGAAAAATAGTTACAGGCTAAAATAAAAAAAAAATAAAAAATTGCATTTTTTCGTTTTTTTTTGTTTTGTTTTTGGGCGTATTTTTGTAAAAAAAAAAAAAATTGACTTCTGAAGGTGTCATTTCAATTAGAAATTTAATTCTCTATACACTTTTCTATTGACGTGCTTATAGAAAAATTCATAGTTTTCGAGAAAAAAAAATATGAAAAGTGAACCTTTTTACTTCGATCTCAAAAACGCACCACTTTAAATGGTAGCACTCCGCGGTTTTTTCATATCTTGGGGTCTATTGAACATAATAAACAATAAAAACCCTTTAAGTAGTCCACGAGACTGAGGGGGTAAACCGCTGAAGAATTTTGGTGTACAAACCTCAGGAATTTCGGGAATTGCTAAGGAATTGCGAGGAATTTCAGGAATTGCCAAGGAATTGCGAGGAATTTCGGGAATTGACAAGGAATTGCTAAGAATTGTGTGGGTATTATAAGGAATCAAGGGATTGCGACGTGTTACGTCTGCGCGTGAAATAATAAAATAAAGTTTCGTATTACCATTGCAGTCTGTGACACGAGGTACGAGACACGAGCTGATATTGTGTTTTTCTCAGTGTTTTTTGTTCTATGAATATATAAAATGTAAGTTGATTAGGTAGTTAACTAGTTAAGGCAATAATTGTTACAAAATTATTTCATTAGTTATTTATGTATCGCTATTAGGATTTTCGTTAACCAATCGATTCCATTGGTTAGGTTATGTTTTGAGCGGGGACTTCTAGTTATTATGGGATGTCGTATTTACGATTTTTAATATCTCATGTTCATGAAGTGTAATTATTTTTATCTATTCTTATAGGTTATATACTAATTAATGAACTGGTTTTGAACAATTACTAGTATCCATAAACAAATAGCGTGAGTTATAATGAGTGAGTTATTATAAATCACTAGGTACAGAGCCAATCACCTTTATCTTCATGCCTAGCCTGTCCAATCGATGTAACACGTGACACGAAGGTGTTTCTTTCTAAGAAATTCTTTTCGGATACGGTGAAATAGAACGGTCCATTATTACTGAGGAGAGGAACGTGATTTATCATGTTTGAATAGTATCCACGTTTTCAAATCAAGTTAAATAATAATTGTGTCAAAAATGATGAATTCGGTTAGTGAAGATGAACCAATATGTACACCACCAGAATGAAGACAAGTAGATAATGATACAATACATAATTTATTACCCGAAAAATCGCAGAACAAATATAAAATGTGTACAAAAATTAATTTTTTAAGGTCAACCACATGGAACAGCATGATAGATTAGGTCCTTGGCCATCTGTAATGGCTAATTACAACATTTTTTGGGAGCCCTACATAATGGCAGTATGGGGTTTTACTTTTAATGGGGCTTAATGGGGTTTTTATGTGGTAACATCCTCTTTTTTTTATAGTGGTTTTCGATTATTTCCAAAAAATATCAATATTTTGCTCTTTGAAATTTTTTACTCCTAGGCCAATTTGCGCCAAAAATTTTTCAATTTTCAATAATTTTTTACGGCGGAAGTATGCGCTTTAGGGAAAATTGCAAAAGAGAAAAGTTGTTTCTTTTTTATGTAGAATGTACCTCAATTTTTTGACATTTTTGTCGCAAAACATTTTTTTTATCCTATTTTGGCAAAAACATTTTTCTCAAAACAAAAATCTGAAAAAATATATGTATATTCTACATAAAAAAGAAACAACTTTTCTCTTTTACAATTTTCTCTAGAGCGTATACTTTCGCCGTAAAAAAATATTGAAAGTTGGAAAATTTCTGGCACAAACTGGCTTCGAAGTAAAAAATTGCAAAGAGCAAAAGATTGATATTTTTTGGCGTAGAATTGAAATCCACTATAAAAAAGTGGGGTTGATTATATAAAAAACATGTTACCCCATAAAAACCCCATTAAAATTCATTGAAAATAAAACCCCATAATGCCATTATGTAGAAAAACTTTTGTCTTAAACTTTTTTTGATTGGACGTCATGGGAAAGAGTCTCATTCAAAAATTATTTGAGCCATATAACAAAAATGGCTGCCCCTGCGTCGCTGCAACCCGGATTGCCATGACCGACTATACACGTTCAGAGAAATGACTTGATAAACATCCCTACCAGTTTTTGACTCTCCAGCTTATGTGTTCCATTTTTGTACTAGTCAACTATCCTAAGTTGACAGAGACAAACAAGCTTAAAAAGCTTGTTTGTCTCTGTCCAACAGTGACGATATTTCTTCTCTCTCTGTGCGGCTATTTGCCAACTTAGGATGGTCGGCTAATGGGTGGGCTCTCGCGCTATTACTCTAAATATCAATCCAAAGAAGATAACAAAAAAAGTATTTCAATTTGTAGTTTTACTGTCTTTTATTATTTTGTTAAAACAGAATTTTGTTTTTAATATGTATTTGTACGAGAATTTATATATACCTATATAATTAAATATACTACTTTTATTTTTTAAACATTTATCTAAATTAATTATTTGCATTCGAATTTGCACTGTTCAATTCAACTGGAATTGGAACTGTCAATCCGAACATCGATCCTTAATTTTAATATATTGTAATGTGTTACAACCCTTAGAATGAATGTAGTGTATTTGCACCTACTCGAGAAACCTACCAGAAGTTAGTTCTGGTGACATCTGGAATGATCTAGAGAATGGTGGCGTCATCACAGAACAATCGAGATCTGTCATTTTTGGGTATAAAAGACCGACCGCATTCTCGTTCAGTAGTTCAGAAAGTATAGAAAGTGAGGTTAGGACTTCAAAGATAAACAAAGTGATAAACATTGTGATTTTAGTCAGTAAAGTGTATTTAAATTAATAATAGTATTGTGAAGTATCCAGTAAATATTTAATAAAGTGTGTTAGTGGACAATCTCTTGTTATAATTTTTGGAACCCACGGAATTTGCAAGGGGTAGTTTCCTAAGGGTGGAAACACGTCACAAATTGGTGTCAGAAAGCGGAATTTTATGACAAGAGGGGCTCTGAAGTTGTGCTGGAGTGTTCGAGAAGTATTCTCGAGGGTTAGTGCTAACACGGAGGACTCATTTACTGGACATTGTTCGAGGGTTATTTTCGAACAGGAAAATAGTGTTAAGTGCATTTTTGAGACATTGTAGAACATTTTATTAGGACATTAGTGTGATAATTAAATCCTTTGAACTGAGAAGTGATAGAGACACTGAAAAAGACTCATTTAATGCGTGAAAATTTCTAGAACTTTTCTATTTGGACATTAGTGGAGATTATTAAATTCTCTGAACTGGATAGTGACAAAAGACTCTGGATAAGACTTTTTCGTGCTATTTCGAGATTTGTCTGAAAAGTTCCATTACCGATATTGACGTGACAGTTAAATTTATTTTATTTTAATTTCATCGTATCCCCGTAACAACAAGAAGTATGGCATCCGATAAACAAATACAGGACTTATTCGAACAATTCCAAAAAATGATGGCTCAGCAACGGCAGGAAGATAAAGAAGAGCAAGAAAGAAAACGCCAGGAGGAAGAAAAACGGCGTCAAGAAGAAAGGGACGAATTAAAGAAAATTATGGAAGATCAGGAAATAAGACGTCAGAAAGAAAAAGAGGATGAAGAAACAAGACGTCAGAAAGAAAAAGAGGATGAAGAAAGAAGACGTCAGAAAGAAAAAGAGGATGAAGAAAGAAGACGTCAGAAAGAAAAAGAGGATGAAGAAAGAAGACGTCAGAAAGAAAAAGAGGATGAAGAAACAAGACGCCAAGAAGAAAAAGCCGAATTGAGAGAAATGATGGAGGACCTGAAGATACGACAGCAAGAGGAGAAAGAAGAGCAAGAAAGACAACGTCAAGAGGAAAAAGACGAACTCAGAAAAATAATGGAAGACTTGGAAGAAAGACGCCAGGAGGAATTAAGGAAAATCCTGAGCGATCAAATAAAAATACAACAGGACGCAATCATTTCTGTCAAAAGTGAAGTCAAAGAAGAGATAAACAAGGTAGAAGAAAAAGTAGATAAGGTCGAAGATAAAGTAGGTGAAGTCAAGACCGAAGTCGGTCAAGTAAAAGGAAAAGTAAATCAGTTTGAAGAAAAGATGAGTGAGTTCGAAGAAGAAGTCAAGGGAGAAATAGACCGGCTTAAACGACAGTTGAGAGATAGAGGAAGCCAGCAGGTGGTATCATCAGGACAGCGACTAAAACCTCCTTCTTTTGATGGACAAAGTTCCTGGACGACGTACAAGAGGCAGTTTGAGGCAGCAGCATGTGCGAACAATTGGGATAATGAGGAAAAGGCCATGGCATTAGTTCTAGCATTAAGGGGCCAGGCCTCAGAGTTGCTTCAAACTATCCCAGTGGATAAACAAAGGGACTTCAAAGTCTTGGAAGCTGCATTGGACTTAAGATATGGCGACCAACATCTTGCCCAATTATACCAGGCTCAGCTGAAATCCCGGATGCAAAAAGCTGGGGAAAGTTTACAAGAATTTGAAGCTGCGATAGAGAGATTGGCACACCTGGCGTATCCAAATGCACCTAAAGAATTCCAGGAACAATTAGCCGTGGGGGCCTTTTTAGATGGTATAAGGGACGAAGAGGTCAGGAGAGTTCTGAGGCTGACGAGACACCAAAGTTCTAGCGAAGCTTTGGTGCATGCACTCGAAGTAGAAGCCGCTTACAGGGATACTCCAAGGTCGAGAGTGCGAGCTGTGACTCTCGAAGAATCGCAACCAGAAATGAACCAGAACCCCTTGCTGACTGAGATGCAGAAAATATTCACCAAATTATGCGATAAATTGGATGGCCTCGGAAAGCAAGAAAAACAACAAAATAGAGGAAAGCCGAGCGGAGGTATTAAATGTTTCAACTGCGGCAAGGTAGGACATATGAAACGAGACTGTCGACAGCAGAACTCAGAGAGTCGAGTAAATGCTGTGAATGTTAAAGAGAAGCAGGAAAACAGTACCAAGGGGGTTGTTCTGGCTAGGGAATGCAGTGACCCCAGAGAAATAAAGATTTCCCAGCTTCGAGGAATTTCGAATAGTCTATTGTTACAAGGCCATGTGAATGGAAGAAAATGTTTGTTTACAATCGACACAGGTACTACGTCATCAATAGTACGGCCAGGATTTATATCGGTTACCAAGAGGCAAAATGAAGTGATCGTCCGGACAGCTACGGGGGACAGGGCTACGGTTCATGGAGAAGTAGACCTGGGTTTGCAGATTGGGCATTTGAGGTTCGACCACAGGGTCATCGTGGCTGACATTACGGATGACTTCATTTTGGGACTGGACATTATGGAACAGTATGGATTTATTGTTGACGTAGGAAAGCGAATGTTAAGGATTGGGAACAAACAATTTATTCTGTCAAAAGTGAACGACCAATGCGAGAAAACCAGGCTGTTGACAACGCAGGCAGTCAAAACTCCTGCATTATCCAGAAAACCAGACAAGGAAGATTGCAAGCGCTACCCTCAGGTGAGAAAATTGCCGAACGTGGTTGAAGTGAACACTGTCAAGGTCGATCTTCCAGACAGACAGACGAAAATTCTGAGGCGAGAGCAATTGCGCGATGTAGAAATCGGACCCATGTTGCGAGCAAAAGAAGAGGGAACGCGTCCAGCATGGAAGGATGTTTCCGAAAAAGAAGTGGGGCTGAAGGCTTTATGGTCACAATGGGATTCACTTATGGTCGTAGATGGGCTTTTGAGGAGAGCATGGGAAAGCTCAGATGGGAAGCAGGTTGCCATGCGTCTAGTGATTCCCAGGTGTCGTGTACAAGAAGTACTCCAGAAAGCGCACAATGAAACGTCCAGCAGACACTTCGGCATAAACAAGACATTGAGTAGAGCACGGGAACAATTCTATTGGGTTAATAGTCGCCAGGATGTGGAGGCCTGGTGTCGCAAGTGTAAGAATTGTGCTGCCCGTGGGGAACCATTTTCCATGAGCAACTACAGAAATGGAAGTCGAGAACAGCCGAAGAATGACCGAGAGCAGATGAACAAAACTAGTAACCGATTGAAGGCTCGTTATGATCAGAATGCCAGTACAGGGGGATTCAAGGTGGGAGATCTGGTTTGGCTGTACAACCCACAGCGGAAGGAATGGAGACCCCCGAAACTTCAACCTCCTTGGGATGGACCGTATACTGTTATTACCCGAATAAATGATGTCGTTTATCGGATTCAATGAAACAAAAAGTCCAAGATGAAGATCGTACACTTGGATACACTGGCGAAGTATGTGAAAGAGGCTGAATTGCCTGACCGGGACGTTCAGGCTTAAGGAGGGGGCAGTGTAATGTGTTACAACCCTTAGAATGAATGTAGTGTATTTGCACCTACTCGAGAAACCTACCAGAAGTTAGTTCTGGTGACATCTGGAATGATCTAGAGAATGGTGGCGTCATCACAGAACTATCGAGATCTGTCATTTTTGGGCATAAAAGACCGACCGCATTCTCGTTCAGTAGTTCAGAAAGTTCAGAAAGTATAGAAAGTGAGGTTAAGACTTCAAAGATAAACAAAGTGATAAACAAAGTGATAAACATTGTGATTTTAGTCAGTAAAGTGTATTTAAATTAATAATAGTATTGTGAAGTATCCAGTAAATATTTAATAAAGTGTGTTAGTGGACATCTCTTGTTATAATTTTTGGAACCCACGGAATTTGCAAGGGGTAGTTTCCTAAGGGTGGAAACACGTCACAATATTACCCTCAGGCCTATCTACAAGGAAGTCTTGTCAAATATATGCACTCTCATACTAAGATTTATCGAAGATTTATATTCACTGGAACTGTCTGTACGCAGCTAAAAACACTGCTAAATAATTTCTCATAATTTGTTTTTCTCGGACTGTGTGATGCTATTACTTTTTAGTATATATCACAATAGTGCTCTAGTGGGATAAAAAGCTCTTTGTGGGGGATACAATCCCATACTTATTTTAAACAGAGTTTAATTTTATTAATTGGTTTGAAACTCTGCTTAGAAAGTTTCTCGTTGGTCGTGATGTTGTGTTGTTCGACAAATTTTCTTGAACGTATTTGCGGTACTAAAGTATGACAAGTGATTTATTATTCTATTACGTACATGTTCGCAATTTTTTTTGCTGTAATTGTAAACTTCTATGTACAATTCATAATATGGGTAATTGTAGGAATTTATAGGGAATTGTAGGAATTGGCAGGAAATTGCGGGAATTTTTAAACTGAAAGGAATTGTGGTGTACAAATTTTTTTTGCGGTTTACCCCTCGGTAGTCCATCTGTCATTTGACCCGTAAATAATTCCTATGAGAGATTTTCTTTTTTCTTACTATAGAGAGGCTTGCCCCAATCATGACTTCAACTTTTCCACAAAAATATCGTATCCGCTACGACCGCCATGTTAGAAAAATGACGGTCAAAATCCTTTTTCCCGATTATCTCATTTTCTGTCAATTTTACCCTAAAATTTGTTATTACCAATATTGTAGGGAATAAAAAAAGCTACAACTGTATTTGTTTTTTTTTCTATTGTTAATAATAATAATAATAATAATAATAATAATAATAATCTTTATTGACCATTTCTGATACATATTGTATATATGGCAAGTCATTTAAATGTGTATACATAATATATAATATACATATACATACACATATACACATATATATACATATAGACACACATGTATACATACATATACACAGATATACATACATACACACACATATGCATACATACATATACACACATACATATAAAAAATAATATAATATTAAACAGATATTACAATGGAAAAAAAAGACAAACATACAAAAACAAAATACAACAATAAATATGAAGACATATTATCAAGTCAGGAAATATTAAAAACAGAGAAAGAAAAGTTAAAATTATCTGGATACAAATTCGTCAACGCTATAGAAAGCATTTTCTGGTAGAAAGTTTTTGACTGACTTTTTAAATAACCTTGGGCAACTTATTTCACGTATGTATTTTGGCAACATATTATACATATTGACACAGTTATATTTTGAGGAATGTTTGAACGTTGAAGTTTTATGTGGTGGGTATCGTAATAGATTGCCGTGCCTTGTTTCGTACGCATGTGTGTCAGTTAACCGAATAAAAGTATTTATATTTAGTTTAGTAAACATTAAACATTTAAATATATATATACACGGTACCGTTAAAATATTTTTTTGTTTGAAAATTACCCTACAGGTATCTCTAAAATTTATATTGAAAATTAAACGTATTATTCTTTTTTGTAGAATAAACACTCTACTTTTGTCTCTTCCACATCCCCAACTAAGTATATTTAATGAAATGTGTGGGTAGGCCAGGGCATAATAAATATTTAGTAAGCCACTCTCATTTAAGGTATCCTTCATTTGTAAAATTCCAAAGTATGCCTTGTTTAGCCTTTTACAAACATTATCAATATGAATATCCCACGATAATGTGGGGTCCAGGAAATTACTCAAAAATTTTGTTTCATCAGACATTTCAGTGTTAAAAATTTTGAAGTTTAGTGGCAAAGATTTTCTAATATGGAATTTCATAATAACTGTTTTAGCTTCATTTAATAATAATTTATTCCTGTCACACCAAGCACTTAATTGATTTACAACTTGTTCTGCCCTTATCTTAACTTCATCAACATTTACTGCTGAAACTGAAATAGTTGTATCATCAGCATACATAGTTACATGGCCGTCTATATAATTTCGTAGGTCATTGACATATAACATAAATAACAACGGACCCAAAACAGAGCCTTGGGGGACACCAAGTTTAACATTACGAATAGTTGAGTTCGTGTTATTATAGTTGACTGTCAATATCCGTTCCTTCGTATACGACTTGATCCATTTTAAAGGCGTATGTCTAATTCCAAGGTTATGTAACTTCTTTATTAAGATATCAGTCTGTATGGTGTCAAAAGCTTTTGACAAGTCAAAAAACATAGAAATCACATGATCACCACGGTCCATAGCTGAATAAACGTAGTCTAATAGATGGTAAGAAGCTGTTTCAATCGATTTACCTGATCTAAAGCCATGTAGATAAAATATGATTTTTTTCCAAATAGTCAAAGAGCTGAACATAGAAAGCTTTCTCTATTACCTTCGATAAACTACTTAATAAAGATATTTGCCTATAATTATCAATATCTTCTGGGCAACCTTTTTTAAAGATAGGAATAACCTTGGCAATTTTAAAAATATTCGGGAAACATCCCTGGCAAAACGACTGATTTATAAGGTACACCAAAGTCAAAATAATGTTCTCACTGATATTTTTAAGAATGGAATTTGATAAATTGTCAAGCCCAGGTGAGTTTTTATTTTCTAGTTGATTTATTACATCGGTAATATCTTGTACAGATACGGGTTCTACAAAAAAATTCTAATTCTGTGTTTGCAGATGTAGTACAGGGCAGTGATAGATTTTGTACAAAGTGTTCTGAAACCTTACATTCTGCTATGGTAGAAAAATGAGACGTAAATAACTCGCTTACCTGGGAAGAGTCAGATATGTATTTAGTATCATATTTCAGAATAATATTTTTTTGATTTTCATTGCCTCTCCCGAGTCTTTACGATTTACAATCGCCAGAAAGGTAAAAATTTGTGTTTCGCTGCAGATATTTGCAATTTTCTCAGTTCCCGTTATAGTACAGTACCTAGGTAAAAAATATGTAAAATTTCGTTATTATTGTAGTAAAAGGTATTGTCTTCAGTTTCTATATGGTCCGGATACTTACGCTTACCCTCAAGGGGTGAAATCCACCCTTAAATTTAAATATTGGATATTTGAAAAAGTGTTACTAATTTATTCTTGAAACGTAGGATAGTTATGTTTTTGAGATCACTGATTTCGAATCTGTAATCAAAATTAAAAAATACAAAATGGCGGATATAATATGGCGGCTGGAATTTTTTTCTAAAACAAGTGTTTTAAAGAGACAAAATAAATTGAGCACCTAGGTGATGTGATATATTAACAAAAAACAGCATTTTCAAAGAAAAATTAATTACTGAGCAATTACAATAACAAAATGGGTGGCCATGTTCTTAAAATAAATTTAAAAACGCACACTGAATCGACAATAACTTCCTTATTCTTTGTGATATCAAAACAAACAAAAATCATTTTAAAGATTGATTAATTATCTTTAATTTTGTTCCTTAGAATTTTTTATGAATGTGTCACAGTTTGTAAAATATTCAACATTTTAAACTAAATACTTCTAAAACGGTCGGATGCCATTTATAAAATTAAATATCTCCGAAACTCAATCCTACACAAGTATATGAAAATAAAATTCATTCTCAGTTTATAAGCTTCATTTTTGATGTCCTCTATATTTTCTATAAAAGTAATATTTATTGAGATGTTTGCAGAAAAACAAAAATGTTACGTTTTTTCTATAATTCTTTTAGAGATTTAAATGCATTTTTTTCTGAAGCAATACATCGCTTGCACTTTACGAAAAAAATTGAGCGTCTAGATCATAGTATATATTAACGAAAAACAGTATATGGGAATATATTTTTTTATTGCTACTTACATTAACAAAATGGCGACGTTTTTATTTAAAAAAATTGAAAAAGTACATTGGTTCTGTCATAACTTCTTTGTTTTTTATGCTGCAGAAATTGAAAAAAAAATCATTTGTAAGCCTAATTAATAGTCTTTCATTTTGGTTTATACCGCTTTTGACGTAAGTGTCATAGTTTCTGAGATATTTAACATTTAAACTAAATACTTCGTCTTATGGACGTTCGAACGCCACCTTTATACTTCCAGATCTTCTAAACTATTAGCTCTACACAAATTAGAAAAAAGCGAAATTCATCCTCAATTTAGTAGCTTTCTTACTTGTTCGTAGCATGTTTTCGCTCAATGTAATACTTTTCGAGTTATTTGACGAATATTGTTTTGAAATACCTTTTCTTTTTAAGCTAAAAATCCCAATTTTCATGTCATTATAACTCAAAGACTATCAATTTTTATGAAAAGTTGCATAGAACCTTTTCTTCTTAAAATTCCGTTTTATTTCAGCTCCAATGTTTTTAATTTTTCTTAGTTGCCACCCCCCGGAAAGGGGTGGCATCCACCCCCATCCACCCCCTATAAATTAGGAAGCCGACGCATAAGATAGAAACTTTTCTTTGATACATTTACTATTAAGTAGCCAAAAATGAACGAAATCTGTTCAATATGACATTATTCCGAAGTTGAAACCTCTAATAATTACATATTACCAATATTGTAGATTATAAAATTTTCTAAAACTTTTGTCTAAACAATTATTTTCTAGTGTCAATTGTTAAAAAATTACAGCAGAACTTCTACAAACTTCGAGTTTGAAGAAGTTTCTTGAATTTCGGAAAAATGTCTGCCCCGTTGTTCCGACGTTATTAACTCACACAATTTTTCTCTATTTCTGATACTTTACGCTTTACACTCGCCCAAAAATGTGAATATTTATGTTTTACTAGAGATATGCTAATTACTATAGGAGCAACGGGGATTGAGACAATTGCAAACATCTGCAGCGAAGTACAAATTTTACCATTCTGACGGCCGTAAATCGTAAAATATCAATAATAGAGAATAATAGTTTAAACAAAAGTTGTAGCATTTTTCTTTTTTTACCGTATTGGTAACACATAATTTTGGTAGAAGCAGCAGGAAAGGAGATAATTGAGAAAAACCTATTTTACTGTCATTTTTCCAACATGGCGGTCGTAGCGGACACGATATTTTTAGCGAAAACTTGAATTAATGATTGGGACAACCCCCTCTATATTATACAAACATAAAATTCCTTGTAAGAATTATTCACGTTTTTTTGCTCTGCAGACTGTATGCAATTTAATGTAATAGTAGAGGATCCCAATAGGGGATTTTAGGATTTACTCAAGCGCGGCAGATTAACACATGGGGGATACCTTGCGCCCTGTTGAATACCTCCACCATATCTAAGCTCACTATATAGGGCCGCGCGTGTAGGACAGCCGATCAGAATAGCAAAAAAAATCGATAGCTGGAAATACTCGAGCGCGTCAGATTAAGGTATGATGGGTTAATTACATGCTGAAAAGTGTGCATTTCAATAATCTGACGACTTGAGCATGACGTAAGGTCTGGAGGGTCACAAATTTGCAAAAAAAAAACATTACCTCGATATTCTCGAGCGCGGTCGAATTTTTTTTTTATTTTGAAGGAAATAATTCAAGGATAACGGAAAAAATATAATCTGCCGATTTCCATAAACCGAAGTAACAAAAATCATCAATAAAGTTTAGCGCGTGCAGCTGCAGTGAAGCATGTATTCCCCACTCCGCACCTCTCTTTCCCTTTCACTCTTTCTCTATCTCTCACTCTCTCGCACCGTCCCCACACGTCAGCCATCCAAAGATGTTTTAACTCCTAGATCGCTCAACCCTATCTCAATTCTGCGTACAACATATCCTGACTTTTTCAAGCAAAGAACCGCCCATTATCTCTCCCGCTCTGCTCCCACTCTGGACCAGCGTTACCACATTTGGTAGATTTTTATTTCTTTTTAGTAGAATTTTAAGGATTTTTTTAAAGTTTGGTAGGTAAAATTTGCTGGTAGATTTCTGATAATAATTATCAGAAATCTGCCAGCAAATTTTACCTACCAAACTTTACAAAAATCCTTAAAATTCTACTAAAAAGAAATAAAAATCTACCAAATGTGGTAACGCTGCTCTGGACCCAACTCCAAATACGCGTGTTGTTTATGCGCATGCCTCACTTCTAGTGGCTTCTAGTCGCAAACTTTCGCGACGTTGTCAAAGATCAGAGACAAAAGTCGTTTAAAGCGGGGAACTTTAAAGGGGTGAAATGCAATAACGTTGTGCGATCGGAGAATGTAGAGAAAATGGGGGCAGTTTGGCAACACCGCTGGTTGCTCCAGTTAGTTGTTAGTGCCGGTTGATATTTGATTGCGTTTGCGCTGTAAGAGCTAAAAATCTTGTTTAACAAACTCGAATTGATCCGACCTAGCAATGGTAAAGTCCGACAATTCCAGGGCATTTTGAAGGGGTCAAATGCAATAACGTTGTGCGATCGGAGAATGTAGAGAAAATGTGGGCAGTTTGACAACACCGCTGGTTGCTCCAGTTAGTTGTTAGTGCCGGTTGATATTTGATTGGGTTTGCGCTGTAAGGGCTAAAAATCTTGTTTAACAAACTCGAATTGATCCGACCTAGCAATGGTAAAGTTCGACAATTCCAGCATTGCTATCTCGCTTTTTGAGGCGTGTTAATATTGCTTTCTCCGTTGAGATGTTTGCAGCTTTGTCATATAGGAATTCCTTATGGGTTAAACCATCTAGTAGTTAAAGATCTTTGCAGCTATCATGCCATCACAGCTGATCACAGCACTCGTGGTATTATATGCTTGTTTGTTTGTTTGCGTTTTAAAGAAATTTATTTTTAACATTTTTATTTTATTTTACTAATTTTTTGTGAATTCTGTAAAGTTATTACCCATCAATAAAACTATCAAAAAGTTTAAACTAACATTCTTTACATAAAACTTCGAAGAGTATCCTATAGAATGTGTAACAATTATATGAAAAGTTTAGTAAACCGGCGAAGTGTACGTTTTTAGCTTGTTTATTTATCATTTTTTGAAATTTTATCAGAGAATGAGATTACCGAATGTATATATACAGACTGTCTATTTTACGAGGGCCACACCAAATATCTCGCTTAATATCTATTGTAGAAGAATAAAGTTTTAGAAGCAGTTATCCTATTTTTTGTGAGCTATATTTCAGTAAAAAGAAATTTGAAATCCATAGCCTACTTTATGAGATATATTATAAAAACCTGAAAAATATGAAAACCACAGACGGTTATAGCTTCCTTATTTGAGGAGATACGAAAAAAGTTAAAGGAATGAAAGTTGACGGCAAAGACAATAAGAATAATAACGTGTAACAGAAAAATCGAAAAATGCAGTTGGCTTTGACATACGCTCTTGTGCAAAAATGAAAAATACATATCTCAAAGTAGGCCATGACGCCATTAATTCCGTTATTTTTTTCTCTTTCCAACGATATAAAACATGTCACAAAAATTTTAACCTATAGTGTCAATATTTAATATTTTACGAATACCACAATTCATATAATTGAATCGTAACAATCAGCTGTGCCATGATAGTAAAAATTCACTTTATAATAATTATAATTCGGTAATTATTTATTACAATTTAATACAAACCAACAAATATCTCATAAATAAAAATACAAGTACAAAACGAACATCCAAAGAAAAAAACGAAAAACTATGTATAACAGTACTACCTACTACTATATTGAAAAGAAATTGTGTGTATTTATTTTTCTAACTACAAATGTTCAAATTGTGCACCATGCATTCTGACACATAAACGTGCTCTACGAGACACGTCACGCATTACATTTTGGAGCATTTCAGGAGTAATTGCCTCACATGCGTTTCGAATTCTGGTTTTGATGTCCTCAATATTTTCAGGGGCAGTTTGAAATACCTTGTCTTTAATGTAACCCCAGACGAAAAAATCTAAGGGAGTAATATCTGGTGATCGAGCTGGCCATAGAATGGGTCCATAGGTGCCTATCCAGCTATCTGGCATAACTTGATTTAAATAATTTGTACATATTACAGCAGCGTGAGGTGGAGCCCCATCTTGTTGAAAATATGAATAATTTAATCTTTCTGCCAATGTTAATTCATAAAGAAAATCTTGAAATTCGTTTTGCGGGAAATTAAGGTATCTACGAGCGGTTAATTTGCCATCATAAAAATAAGGTCCAATTACTTTAGTCCCTAAAAGACCCAACCAAACATTCGTAGAAACTCTTTCTTGGAAAGCAGTCTCTCTGCACCAATGTGTATTTTCTCGTGTTCACTTATAATGCATATTTCTATTGAAAAATCCATTATTAGAAAAATTTGATTCGTCCGACCAAAGAATTTTGCTACATATCAGCGCGTCATTCCTTTTTTTATTTAATAACCATCTACAAAATCTTACTCTCCTTGGCTTATCTCCCTCATTTAAATGTTGAACTTTCCTCATTTTGTAGCATCGAAATCCGTTTTTTTTCAATATTTTTCTTGCACTGTCTTTTTTTATGCGACAGTTTCTCTGAATTTGTCTCAAAGAGGTTTCTTCATTTTGGTTAACGTAATTCAATACTCTATTCACTTTTCTTACGTTATCCGCAACATGCGCTCGCCTTACTACTTTTTTTGAAAATGAACCGTGCGTTTTAGATTTTGAACTAACTTCCTAAACATAGTTCGATTTGGCTGCGGAGCATCTGGAAATCTATCTCCGTAAACCGTGACTGCCATCTCAGCGTCAAAATTGCACTGACAATAAATGCTAATCATATCGAATTTGTTATTATTGGTATACACCATAATTACTGATATAAAATTTGTCTTAGAACTCGACAACGCAACATACAACATACAACAGTGACAATCTGTCAAATTTGTTAATAACTGTATACATTGTTTTTCACTAATTATGGCACAGCTGATTGTTACGATTCAATTATATGAATTGTGGTATTCGTAAAATATTAAATATTGACACTATCGGTTAAAATTTCTGTGACATGTTTTATATCGTTGGAAAGAGAAAAAAATAACGGAATTAATGGCGTCATGGCCTACTTTGAGATTTGTATTTTTCATTTTTGCACAAGAGCGTATGTCAAAGCCAACTGCATTTTCCGATTTTTCTGTTACACGTTATTATTCTTATTGTCTTTGCCGTCAACTTTCATTCCTTTAACTTTTTTCGTATCTCCTCAAATAAGGAAGCTATAACCGTTTGTGGTTTTCCTATTTTTCAGGTTTTTGTAATATATCTCATAAAGTAGGCTATGGATTTTAAATTTCTTTTTACTGAAATATAGCTCACAAAAAATGGGATAACTGTTTCTAAAACTTTATTCTTCTACAATAGATATTAAGCGAGATATTTGGTGTGGCCCTCGTAAAATAGACAGTATGTATAATATATGTATTATAATTAAAAGAAATAGATTTACTTGTGCAGAAAATAAAATAAAAAACTTTTTTACAAATCCCAACAAAATTTGTTATTTTTTTTATTTGCATGCTATTGTCCGTGCATTGTATATGTCACATTCAGTGATTTAAAAAAAAAATCATAAATTTTTTTTCAAACCGTCAGATTTAGAAAATCCCTCTAAATAATCGTCAGATTATTGATCAGCACGACCAGGACATCAAGGTGAACCGTCTGTATGAAAATCTAACGCGCTCTAGTATTTCAAAATGGCGATTTTTTTTTACATTTTCAAAAAGCCGCCACGAGCTTGCGTCACATCCGAATCATCAGTCTTTTGAATGGGAGCTTCGTTCGGGTTCACTTAACATCCCCTCTGAATATCTGACGCGCTCAAGTAAATTTTTTTTCCCATTTTTAACCCTTCCATACGGCCGCCCCCACCATGCAAACCGGCAGATTAATCAATATCTGACGCGCTCGAGTATTTCCATGTGACTGTTTTTTTTTTACATTTTTGAAAGTCTGTAGACGCTCCCCCCACCGGTGAAACCTTTTTTTCTTTCTACCATCTAATCTTTAAAATCCGATAGGTCCCTACGACGCTCAAGTAAATCCCCATTTAGCATCGTCAGCTTCCCTACTATAATGTCTGCAATTTTAGAGAATTAGCGAAAGTGTATGGCGAACAATTTATGTCTACTTGATAAATTATTTGAATAAAACATTAGTGTTTTTTAATTTATGAATTTCTATTCTATTTTACAATTCACACCACAATTTAAGTATTCAAAGTTACATTTGCATGTATTAAGAATACGAAGTAGATACAAACTATTTATTTTTCTTACTATGTAACAAAGTTGTCCGTTCTGTTTTTAATAATATACAATGAATAATCATGAATTCATACAGTTACTTCGGCTACAGGGTGTATTGTAATTTATTAAATGTCCACATATTTAGTCATTGCACCGAATGTCGATTATTTCACTCATTAACACAATAGCCAATGATAGCTTATTTTTTGATAATTGGCACCAAACAAATATCATTATTAGTCGTGCACTAACCTGACAGTACCAACACGAAAAATTATCGCTATAATTTTTTGTATCGAGCGTCGACAGATTTACAGCGGTAATATATTGACATAAGTCATATTTTGCGTTATCAAATATTTTCCGTAAATAGGACCACTCGTGCTTTAAAACTTGAACCATAATTTTTTTCTGTATCTTATCGCTTATCGTCAACGTATTTTGTAAATTATAGTATTTTAATACAGTAATATAATAATATAAAGATGTCGTAATATAATAATAAAAACTTAAACACACCGTATATAGGAGATAACTCCCAGTTCCAAAGGCAAGACTGTCTGGAATATAGGCTAGGAATAAGGTAAACTCAGCTTTCAGTGGGTTGTAATGCGGTAATTAAAATTAGATAGAAATACCTACCAAGCAGGCAAATCCTTTATTACATGTATACAAGATAAACACACTCGATCTAGAAATAAATAAACTGAAAATATACTTACATACGGTAGTATATCACAAAGTAACACCACGTTAACAATTCGGACAATCAAAACTATGCACTATACATTATGACTCGTTGTTCTTAAAGTCCTCTCTTCTTAAACAAGCAAAACATAACTTACTTATTAAACTTCTTAAGTTAAAAATTAAGATAAAATAGGTAAATATATATCAATAAATACGTTAATATAATAATTCTTGAAAAATATGAATACATAGTTAGCTGTGTAGTTCTAATGTGCGTTGCGGTGCTAAAACAATATCTCATTTGTGGCAACCTTACAACGTAAATGCAGTAGTGCTCTCTCTCTCTCTCTCTCTCTCTCTCTCTCTCTCTTTTTCTCTCTGTGTATTTCCTCATAATGTGATTGGTCGAGGCGTGCCCGAGAAGTCTGTACAATGAAGACTTCGAAACAGTTTTGGACCAGTACATGCATTACAATACCTATGGTTCAACGTATTTTGTTTTTCTTGAATATATTAGCCGGGAAGGGAAGATAATGATTAACTCATCTGTCAATAGTGTCAAGCGTCAATGAGCGACGTTGATTTGATAAGCCCTTGTAAAAATTATTTTGAATTACACTCCCTCCAAATTTAAACGTCAATAGGATCTTGTCGCACTCATTGATGACGTGCTCATACTACGATTCTCCTTTCCAGCTAAGGCATACATGAGTCGCTTTGGAAATGCATTTTTAAGTGACGTAAATGATGAATTTGAGAGTAAAACTCAGTTTGTTAAGAAATGACAAGAGGCAATTAAATACAAAACATAATATTAAAGATATATTTTATGCACTTAAGAGGAGACAACGCCAGTAACAAAGTTTCATCGGTAAAGCTAAAGCTGAAGTGGGGCGAAGGGCAGGCAGTGTGGTTATTACAGGTCATCTGCACGAGACGTCACAGCTAACCTCAAAAATATGTGTACTCTCTGATTTGATCGCGCTCTTAATGAACGTTAAATAAGGCCTCTGGTTATCACCATGTATTACTGATATGGCCCAATTTCAATAGGGATTATTGTACTATCTTATTTTACATATGTTCCAAATTGTAATTAAATATTTTAAGTCCAACAGAAGTTATCGTGTTTACCAGAAACGGTATACACACACACATACATATACACGCACACACACACACACACACACACACACCACACACACACACTTACAGACACAAAGACATTTTTTTATTCGATATTTGAGTTCAGTCTGCTATGAAACGGATATCTGTACAAAAAAATTTTTTCCACGATGATTATTAAATTTTTTTTCAATTTATAATAAATTTATAATAAAATTGGAATACAGTTAAAAGATATACAATCCATTACTGAGTCATAACAGATACGACAAAAATTAATAGAAACGTTATTGTAGAAAATTTAGTCAGTTTTAATTTTGCATATAGCCACTTTTTGATTATGGCTAACCGTTTTCGAGATATGAGCGAAAAACCAAAAAACAAGACCTTCTTCGTGCCCCCCTGCACTCCCCGCACCTCCTTGTTCGACTTTTGGTATGTATACCTCCTAAATACTCCAAACACAAAAGTCAAAAATTGTGATCTCGGCATTTCCCTCTAGAAACCATTCATTGACAGGACTAATAAATAATTAGCTTTTTGCCAACTTTGGAAGGTGTATTTGGCCAGTGGGGATAATTTATATGAAACTGAAATTTTCGTCTCAAAGATTCTACCTGCCAAATATTTGCACACACTTCTTGTATAAGATATTGGTAAAGAAATTATTACATTCAACTGTCATTTTTTCCAAGAAACGGCGAAAGACATCAGGATAAAATAGAATTGGAGCGGCTAAAGTTACAACTTGCCCATTCTGTGGTCAAAGTTACCACGTCATTTGATGGACGAAATCGCCCTGATAGTCTTGATATATCTTTAGCAATGATAAGGCTGTTAGACCGCTGAAAATATTTCAGAATTAATCGCGTATTCTCATAATTCCTATATTGTTTACCTTATAGTTGTTCGTCCTGTATACTGAAAAGTCCGTTTAATTTCCATGAGTATTCATTATTTACTTTTTTTTATATTGTAAGACACAGTTCATCATAACAATTTAATAGATTCAGTGATATTACACCAATAATGGCGTTGATTATAAAAAGATTAATTTCCGGCTATCGCTGGGCATTTGAAGAGAACGCAGGTTAGTACAAATAGAAGACATACTGAGTTAAACTTTTCACAAATTAAGGCGATTATGCAGTAAGTTATTGGTCAGTCATATTTTTTCTAAACTGTAATCAGATATATGGCCTTTGCTCACATATTTATCTTTAACCATTTGACTGGGGATATCCTCAGTGTAATGCGAAGTGTGAGCGACACTTTTTTTGGCTGAAACATATATTTCCGTAGCAGCGTATGTAAGAAGTAGTTAAAATAAGGTGAAACTGTGTAAAAATGTGCTTTTCCTCTTTAAATGCAAAGAAAAGAACTCAATACAATATACTTTGTACAAAACACGAAAAAAAAAATTGCCTTGAATCCCTGATAAATTGGAACGGAGTCGAGGATACTGGGATAACATAAGCAATAATAAAGCAAACATACTGACGATATAAAGCGCAACAACAGATTTGATGAGACTCGAACCAACCGAGAGAATATCATGCAGATCGGTCTATTGTAATGTGAACATTGTGAACACCCCATATGCGAAGCAATTCACGATTGCCCGTTAAAGGCATTATTGATATACACGGACTCTAAGTCGAGAATGAGATAGAGAGGCAGAGCAGAAGTCCCTGGCAAGAAAACTGGGCACAAGTTTGCTAATCATCGCGCGTCAGAAGTCGTGTCCTTGAATTGACTTCAGCCGGTGGACGAAAATCCTGGACATGTATCAATGTGTTTATTTAGATGAATCGATCGATTTTCAATATATTGAAAATCAACTTTGTTGCTATTATTGTTAATAACTTTTTAACCCGCATATAAGATGGGGAAACCTCATAATAAGAACAGTACTTTAAAACAATTCATTTTTTACCACAGCGACTTGTGAAGACTAATGTGAGGAGTTATATACTACCGCAAATACATCGATAAAGGGCTGACCACCGAGCAGGAATACAAGGATTTGATAGTCGCGATCATTATTGGTGGACTATCCAAATAAAAAAATCAATGAACTGGTAACAGAAAACAGCTGAGTTGTGGAGTGGGCTACACACGAATAACGTTTTCCAACACTTGAAATAATGATATACACCCCACGAATTTTACAGTAGGGACACTAGTGACAGTGCCAGTGACTCATTGGAGTGTAAGTTATATACCACATTACCGATAAAATTCTAAATTATTGGTACACTAAACTTCTCTTTCATTGAACTGACTACTATAATCTGGTACTCACTACTATTCGAGGAACTCTTAAAAAAATAAATAAATTTTTCTATGCCTTCGAAATTAATCCTACGCGTCACATTACAAAACACGAATGCACGAGCTACCAGAGCTTGAGCCAAAAATCTGCACTCAGTGCACACTGCGCAAAAATTATTTTACCTGTGGAAAATAAGAAACAGCTAATTAGTCTAATTTGAGTGCTAATTTGAGTGCTAATGAATGGATTTTGATGAAACTTAGTGCAATATGTTTGTAATGACGTTAATAAAAAAGCTGAAAAAGGATTAGAGTAAGAAATGATCGGAAGGGATAGAAAACATCTCTTTTATCACGGGTTCCGTAACTTGCAGAATTAGATGTTTTTACTCTTGTAAATTTTTTCAAGAAATGCATATTTTTCGAGATATCACTCTAAAATTCCTTAAAGTGGGGGAGGGGAAATGTAAAAATTGAAAAAAAAATCTAAAAAAATTCAGGTAAATATATCATCGAAATACCAAAACTTTTTTTCATTTGCAACTTTTAGGTAAAGTGCGTTTTCACCGATTTTTTTCGGAAAAACATTAAAAACTACCCCCTTTCTTTAAAATTGTAGCGCTTTAAAAAAATTGAAAAAATCCAGACGTATGCATTGAAGCCTTAAAAATATTTTTTGTCTCTTGGAATTTTTTTGTAACTTGGTAATTCTTCGAGTTACAGGCAGTTTTTCACGATAAATAATATACTATATTTTTGCATATAAAAAAAACCGCTGCCCAAGGAATCACTACTTCCACATCCAGATTTCTTATCTAAGTCACTCACAACGAAAAAATTTTGTATGTGGAAATAATTGTTTATGGAACTTTAATAATATAATATTTGAAATCCTCTACCCCAAAAACCCATAAAACGATACCCCACATCGGTAGCGGGTGGGGGTGGATGAAGTAAAAATACATTTTGAGGTTTCTGGTTCTTGTACACACACTAAATCACAATTTTTTTTATTCCCCTTTAATAATGGGGTAGGGGTTGCAATGGGGGTGGCTAATGCCAAAATTTTTTTTGAGACCTTAGCTTCTCTTGTATATACTAAATACCAATTTTATGGAGTCTTACCTGCTTGATTTACCTATTTTCCCCAAATTTACCCCAATTTACCCCCCAACCCTTCGACGGAACAAGATGAAAATATAATCTAGTTCTAGATCTCGTTAAAGTACATATGTATACCAAATTTCAAGTCAATATCTCAAACGGTTCCAGAGTAAACGTGCGCGCAAAAAAAGTTACAGACAGACAGACCGACAGACAGAAATTTTTTTTCGCCCAAACTTAAAATCTCGACGTTTCGTGACATTCTAAGCCTATTTGAACAATGAAAATTTTTAAAAATTTTTTTGTCGTTACTATACTTCCACTGGATGTGGAAGTAATATATGAAAATTCGAAAAATGAGTGTGGTTTATATACATTACTTAAAAAAATATGAAATCTATATAGTTATATCATTTTTAAAGATTCAATATAATTTTTAAATTGAAAATTTTAAAAAAGTTTTCAAAAATGTAGTACATTATTTATCGTGAAAAACTGCCTGAAACTCAGAAAATCAGCAAGTTAAAAAAAATTCTAAGAGATAGAAAATATTTAGAAGGCCTTAATGCATACTTCTGAATTTTTTGAAATTTTTAAATTACGTATTTTTAAAGTGCTACAATTTCAAAGAAAGGGGTAGTTTTTCATGCTTTTCCGGAAAAAGTTGCAAAAAAAAAAGTCTTGTATTTCGATGATACATTTACTTGAATTTTTTCAGATGTCTTTTTCAACTTTTACATTTCCCCTCCCCCACTTTTAGAAAAATGTGCAGTTTATTTGAAAAAATTCACAAGAGTAAAAACGTCTTATTTTGGGCCAAAAAAGGTAAATATATTGTTTTCTTTTTCATTTTTGACTTAATTCTTCAAGTTACGGAACCCGTGATAAAAGGCATGTTTTCTACCCCTTTCGATCATTTCCTACTCTAATCTTTTTTTTCAACTTTTTTATTAACATCATTATAAACACATTGCATAAGGTTTTATCAAAATCCATTCATTAGCACTCAAATTAGAGATCTTGGTCATTTTAGCGCTCCGTTGACTGGACTAAAAGTGTGAACTCAGTTTCATGGTGCGCAGTTACTGGAAAACATAGGAATGAGAAACAGTTCAGGACTACATTATAGCCGCAGAGCGACACATACAAAAACAGACAGCTGATTCTTATAAAACATATTTTTGAGGTCGCGATTTGTTTTGAAATTGCGAAATTGGAAAAAATTGCACTTTTTCATGTTTTTTACGAAAATCACTATTTTCGCATTTTTAATGTTCCCACTCCTCTATTATTTTGTCATAAAAATTTGATATTTTAGTACCGCAATACCCAAACCTTTCGATTTCCAACAGTGTATGCAATATATATTTTAGAGAATATTATTTAGGTATTATGCAAATCACAACTTACACACTTTTTATTTATTATGAAAATACCTACTTTCTGTATATTGTTGCCCTAATCTGGGCACGCTAATATACTAGTCAGGTAAATACTTTAAAACACTCATTATACTTTCTATATATTGGTG
Organism: Rutpela maculata; assembly: GCA_936432065.2. Taxonomy (NCBI): domain Eukaryota; kingdom Metazoa; phylum Arthropoda; class Insecta; order Coleoptera; family Cerambycidae; genus Rutpela; species Rutpela maculata. The sequence goes on from OW386286.2 coordinate 231,293,118, forward strand.
CCTGAATCGGATCACGCTAATATACTACTTAGGAAAACACTTCAAAACACTCATTATTGGAAAGTAGTATATTAGCGTGATCCGATTCAGGCACCAATATACAGAAAGTAGATAATTTCATATTAAATAAAAAAGTGTGATTAATTTTGAATAAATGATTTAAGTATTTCCAATATATTTTTTTTTCTTTAAAATGCTAAGAACCCTATCATGTAATTCAATACTTCGTCAGTATTAGCTAGAGGAGTAGTTGTTTTGATTGATTCTCCAATAATGAGTGTTTTAATGTATTTACCTGACTAGCATATTAGCGTGCCCAGATTAGGGCAACAATATACAGAAAGTAGGTATTTTCATAATAAATAAAAAGTGTGTAAGTTGTGATTTGCATAACACCTAAATAATATTCTCTAATCATGGTAAAAGCAAATGAATAAAAAATTATTAATTGTAAAAATAAATCAAGAATAGGCTTGTAAATAATGAATGAATGTTTCTATACTCTACTGATGAGAACTAACGAGTTCGAAAAAACTTGTACAACTTTTCTAGAGTTGAAATAGAATGTACGGTTCAATAATTGTTGTGAATGACTGAATTTCAATAAATAATTTAAGTATTTTCAATATATTTTTTTGCCTTAAAATGCCAGGAATCCTATCATGTAATTCAATACTTCGTCAGTATTAGCTAGAAGAGCCCAGATTAGGGCAACAATATACAGAAAGTAGGTATTTTCATGATAAATAAAAAGTGTGTAAGTTGTGATTTGCATAATACCTAAATAATATTCTCTAATCATGATAAAAGCAAATAAATAAAAAATAATTAATTGTAAAAATATATATTTTGATATGACTGAAAAATAAGTAAGTATTAATGAAAGAGTTACCACAGCGATAACGTGTGGATCGAGGTAATTTGTTTATTTTTTAAAATAACTGCATACTGTAAGTGAGTAAGTCGTAGCTAATGGAATGAGAAAGTTTTGTTATTTGGAGCGTTTTTTCATAAAATGTATATTATGTGAGAAAAAGGCCGTGTAATATGAATCATACGCGCGGCACCCTGGCCCTCAATCCCTAACCGTATCGGGCAACAGATAGTTTTCATTTTAATACGTTCTATGTGAGAGTTATAGTTCACTGCTGTTACTTTTTTTAGAATATATTATTGTAAACATTGTTGTTTTTCAAAAATACATAATCTCAAGTTGTTTATGATTCACCGTATTGGTATAACATGAAGAAATCGGGTGAGAAATGTTTATTGAAATATGTGCACATTCATAAATATAATTTTTTAGCTCTATCTGTGGTCAACATTGACTTTGATCAGTGTATTGTGTGTCAGGCAGGAACTTCAGAAACTGTTCAAAATGTTACAGAAGAAAACTATACAAAACTATTACACTCGACGTCATTTAAATCGGACAATATATCAGTGGCATTGAGAGCTCATTTGAAGAATCCCGTTTATCATGTGTAAAAAAGATTGTATACGAGGATCTTTTATCAAGACATACGTGTTCCTATGAAAAATGCCGACAATAAAGGCACTACTTCGAAATTACAAACCAGATTGAGTATGTCTGCGGACACAAAAAAATGTCTTATTTGCAATAAAGAACACGATATTAAAGGAAACCGAAAGCAACTGTATGTAGGGTCATTTAACTGGCAAAACGAAATTTTCCAGAAAGCTAAGGAGTTAAATGATAAGGAAATACTATATAAAATTCAAGGATTCGGCGAAAGTTGCATACACATGACTGCAAATGATTTGAAATATCACAATTTATGTATGTTAGATTTTTTGAAAAAAATTAATACTTCAAAGAAACAAAGCAAAGCTAATATTCTCTAATTTAAAGACCTGTTTTTGCAAGCCTTATTAAAATTAGAAAAATTCTTATTGGTAAAGGCTGAAGCTTTAATAATAGCTCAAATTCTTCACCTTCTTCATACAGAAGCCACTAAATACAACATCTATTGGGCTGAATCAAGTTCAGATTAGATTTCGAAAAATTTAAAGTAAATTACTAATAATTGCAAGGGGTTCAAAGTTGTCTAGTTATGTTCAACGGTAAAAATAATAAAATTGTTTAACGTGCCAGAAGAGACCACATCTCAGTCATCAGATACGAAGGATGTTGCAGGACAGACCAATTCTTCTTGTCATTTCTAACATCTACCATCTTGCTAAAGTCTTAAAAGCAGATATTCCATTATGTAAAAATGCAGTTGATAACATAGAAATTACTAAAGAATGGGTTTCTAAAATTATTCCGAATTCATTATACAATTTCTTTACAAAACTGTCTATTTCGTTCAGCCAAAAATACCAAATCTTTTTGAATTTGGATGGCCCAAGATAGACTGCAACATAATGCCAATCACGATTATAATTAATGCGAAGCCAGGTTTTCTAAACATAACATTTTATAAGTGCAAAGTTAGGAATCGTCGTCGAGCGGTTGGCTTTTTAAAAAATGAACAAAGTCGATTCTTAACAAAATTTATTTTTTAACTCCAAAAAAGAACAAAATACACTTTTCACAAGATGGTAACTAATCAACGTTTAAGATGAAAAAACTCAGCTCTTACTCTCGTCGCTTGTATTTATAGACAATAAGAGATAAGAAATAGTGCTGATGTATGTAATAATATAGGGATTTATGCTATCATAACTCAAACACATCATGTTCTTGTGCTAAAGCAAATGTACTTTGTTCCATAAGCTGTTTATGCGAAGGCAAGTATGTGTATATCGAATAAAAATGTATTTATTGTGTGCTACTGCAGAATTCTATTACCCAGTATAATATTATCAATATTACTTTATGAATACACCTCGAAACGAATGCCGTACCGTATCATTTCATGTTTTCTAAGCTATCTGGTGCATGGTGCACCCAGAATTTAATGCAGCGCGTACAATGCTCAAGCTTATTACACTTTTATGACCACCAGACTGTAGTAAACAACGATTTTATGTTTTTCAAAAATTAATTCAGACCTTAAACTACATTTTACTCGCTTATACTAGTACTTTATCTTCAATAATAAAAAAGTTTCCTCGATGCAGACTTTTTCAACGCATCTGCTGAAAAATTCATATAAACTAGGGTGAAATTTTTTTTTCCACCAGATAATTTATCTTTAGTATAATTTTATGTATGGCAATCGATTCACCATATTTCGAAATATATGTGTCCAAATTTTCAAGCCAAGTTAATTGTTATTAACAAAGTTATGGGATGAGAATAAAATAGTATTTTCGCGGAATTTCGTAGAAAATTGGAAAAGTGCAATTTTCTCCGATTTCGCAATTCCAAATCAAATCGCGACCACCATATTCGAATTCGGCAGGTCATTTTACATAAGAATATGACTTCAGTTTTTGTGTGTTGGCGAGTTGCATAGGCCACTTTTAATTTGCATATTTCGAAGGTCTCGCTCTCCGGTTATTATGGAGTGTCCCTGAATTGATATATGATGGGGATGAAAAACGTCTTAAGTAAATATTATGTGAATCTGGGCATTGAGCATCTTGTTTTCACGTGATGTCGAACAAGATAGCCAAAAAGCCCATCGACAGTATACTCGCCTTCCTGGGTGGAACGGGTCTAATAGAATAACGAGATTATGGTACAACAATAGTCCAAACACATTAACTAAATCCTCACATTAGTCTTAACAAGTCGCTGTCCTAGAAATGAATTGTTTTAAAGCACTATCCTTATTATGGAGTTTCTCCATCCTCTATGTGGGTTAAAAAGTTATTAACAATAATAGCAACAAAGTTGATTTTCAATATATTGAACCAACCAAAGTAAAGCAAACCTTTTTGGTAGAGAATCATCTAGTTATAACAAAAAACCCGGTACAGCTGACAGAGAAGTCTCAAAAATGAGGTTCTGAAGTGCTTGTTTTTCGTTACATTTTATCGCAACCTTACAACTTTTCTCGATCATTTAAAATAATCGAATGGAAGTATGCTTTTTTCAGGGGGTGATAAAAATAATTTTCTTCTTCTCTAGCTTATTGCTTATTATTATCGGAACTTCTAAATTGTAGTATTGTATTATACATGTAGTAATATAATAATATAAACATAACATAACCACACCACCTAAGTTGACAACTCCCAATTTCAAATCCAAGGTTGTCTGGAATATATAGGCTAGGGACAAGTTAAACACAGCTTTCAGTGACTTATAATAGCATGATTACAAAATAATTATCACAGTTAAAGTTAAATACAAATGCCTACCAAGCAGGTAAATTAATTACTTTATGTTAAACACAAATGTACTTACGAGGGTGATCCATCACAATGTAACAACACCTTAATAATTCGGAAAATCAAAATTATGCCCTAGCACTATTAGCCCTGTCAATGAACGTTCAATAAGGGGTTTAGAGCAAAATGCCGAGATCACAATTTTTGACTTGGGGGCTGTGTTTGGACTATTCAGGAGGTAAACATATCAAAAGACCCCGAACGTAGGAGGTGAGGGGGGTGCATGAGGGGCACGAAGAAGGTCCCGGTTTTTGGTTTTTCCCTCATATCGCGAAATCAAAAAGTGGTTACATGCAAAATTAAAGCTGACTAAATTTTCTACATTAATGTTTCTATTAATTTTTTCGTATCTGTTATGATTCAGTAATGAATTGTATATTTTTTGACTGTATTCTAACTTTATTATAAATTTCTTGTACAGGTATCCGTTTTACAGCAGACTAAACTCAAACTTCGAATAAAAAATGTCTTTGCGTCTGTAAGTGTGTGTGTGCGTGTATACCGTTTCTTGTAAAGACGATAACTTTTGTTAGACTTAAAATATTTAATTATAATTTGGAACATATGTAAAACAGCATATTACAATAATCCCTATTGAAATTGGGCCATATCTGTAATACATGAGAGGCCTACACTCTCATAAGTAAAACAGGTTTTATTTTAATTTCAGAGCAAAATATTACTAAGGTTTTTGATTAAGCATACAAAATTAAGAAGATGTATAAGATTTATAAACCGCAATATACCGGGTGAATGTTAGGCAAACCAACTTTATTTAAATTAGATGATATCAATATTATCCTAAAATATGGAGCATGGTATTTTTAATAATATTATTATGAAGTGAGAGTTTGTAGGCCTCTGGTTATCACCATGTATTACAGATATGGCCCAATTTCAATAGGGATTATTGTAATATGCTGTTTTACATATGTTCCAAATTGTAATTAAATATTTTAAGTCTAACAGAAGTTATCTTCTTTACAAGAAACTGTATACACACACATACATATACACGCACACACACACACACACATTTACAGACGCAAAGACATTTTTTATTCAATATTTGAGTTCAGTCTGCTGTGAAATGGATATCTATACAAGAAATTTTTTTCTACGATGGTTATTACAATTTTTATTCAATCTATAATAAATTTATAATAAAGTTTGAACACAGTCAAAAGATATACAATTCATTACTGAATCATAACAGATACGAAAAAAATTAATAGAGACATTATTTTAGAAAATTTAGTCAGCTCCAATTTTGCATATAGCCACCTTTTGATTATGGCTAACCATTTGTTTTCGAGATATGAACGAAAAACCAAAAACCAGCAGGAACTTCTTAAATATTAAACTACTTAAATTAAAAAAAGGATCAAATAAATACTTCAATATAGTAATTCTTGAAAAATTCAAATGCATAGTTAATTCTAATGTAGCGTTACTAGATGGCGGTATTATTTCATTTTATGTCGGCAACCTTAGAACGTAAAAGCGGGAGATTGGTAAAATGTAGTGGTGCTCTCTCTCTCTATATCTTTACTCGTAGTGTGATCGGTTATGCCCGAGAACTTTTTACAGTGAAGACCAGTCTATGCACTACAATACCTATGGTTTAACGTGCATTGTTTCTACTGGTTGTCATTACATTTAAAAAGTTTCTGCAGCTGCGTTTGTTAAATATGTATACATACTTTGTTTTTTTACTAATGAGTCGCTTTATAAATGCATTTTTATGTAACCTAAATCAAGAAATTGAAAACAAGGAAGAGTAAGCGCTAAAAAATTACAAGAAAGCGTCTGAAGGCAATTAATTACAAAACACGATGTTAAAGATGTATATACTTAATGAATTATTTATTCGTGAAATATTCTCACCAAATACTCGTGCTTTTAAATTTAATCTATAAATTCTTGCTCAAGCTAAGTTGCCAAAAGGCAATATGATTCATGTCAATTGGCATTTTGTTATCAAAGATTGAATCCCTCGCGTTAAAGCGCTCAGAATTTAATCAGATAATAAACTGTCAATTTACACTCCTTATATTGCCAGGCAACAAAGCTTTCGACAAAATTTACTGATAAAATTCCAAGCACTAGTGATTACATACGAAAATTTCAGAATTTTTATTTCTTTCGGGAAAAATCCAAAAATAAATATTTTTTCACTAAATTTGGTACTAACCCATTCGGGGGCTCTGAGTCCAGATAACGTTTTGGCATGTTTCAGTGATTTTCCCAAAGAAAAATTATACACAACAGATCTGGTTAGCAAGTGCAAGAAGAAATATCCCAACGCAGCTTGTTAAAGGAAAGATAGACAGTTTTCGTTGCACTTCCGATGAGAACTTAAAAAAATTGTAACATTATTGAAAAGTGAAACATCGTCTGACGATATAGTTCCTTAAGTAAATTTAAAACGGTGTACTTATTTCTCTCACGTAACCATTGTTTAGTACATATTCTTTTTCGACGCCTTTCTTTCTGTAAAAAATCCGACAGTTTTGCAACTTTTGCAACTGCTATAATCGCGGGTTGTGGAAGTAATATTTCAGTTACGCAGTTTAAACTGAATTGATGTTTCATGGCTTTGTATGAGTGTGTATGCTACTTGATACAAACCTCAGATACATGTATTAAACTTTGTGATGAAACAGATCTCAATGTGATTTACATTTAACACCGGTGGTTTTAATATTTTCTTTACAAAATATACATGCTTTCTTCTTCGAGGTATCGGACACGTCCTCACTGTCCGGCATTTCGACTGGTACTTGCTCTATAAGCTTAAGCTTTCTGAATGCCGAGGATTTCCAGAAACGCAACCCATAAGGAAAAAACTGTAAATCTGTGAAAAATGTTACAAAAATATTAGGATACTTCTTTTGTATAATTATGTTCAGCATTTTCAGCTTAAAATAATTGTAATAATGTTTCAGATCCAAGAGCCAATGACTACATTTTTACATCATCTGTCATTTATCCAGCGTTACTTATAATTGGATATCTATATTTTGTTAATAAATGGGGACCGAATTTCATGAAGAACAGAGAGCCATTTCAAATTAAGAATATTTTAATAGTATATAATTTAACTCAAATTGTTCTGAATGTATATTTAACATTTTTGGTAAGTAAGAAAATGTATTAATAAAACAAGCTAAAAACGTAGATACTCTTCGCCAATTTACTGAGCATTTTATATAATTGTTACACATTCTATAGGATACTCTTCGCAGTTTTTTTTGTAAATAATATTAGTCTTTGGACATCCTAAATTTTGTGATACCAACTTTGTTGTGAAAAAAATATATGAAAAAAAAAAAAAAAAAAAAAAAAAACATCCAACTTGACTAGGATTCGAACACGGGATCTTTGGATTGCAAAACAAAACTTTAGCCACTGGACCATCATAGATCACAACAAAAATTGAATGTCTGTAATATATATTCTTCAAGAATCATATTTCAACGCATTAGACATATTATTATAAAATATGTATTAGTAAAATGCATAAACAAAAAAATTTATATTATAGAGATAACATTTCGCAAGATTTCTATTTAAGTGCAAGCGACAAAAATTAAGAAAATTATTCTTTTTAAATTAAATGATTAATAACTTTCTTATTTACTGACAGATTTTCTTCAAAAAACAATAGGGTTCTTCCTCTAGCTAACAGTAACTTACTCTCCAAATTTCAATACAATCAGACTTTTCTTCCTTAAGTTATCGTGCTTACAAGAAACATGACGGACGGACGGACGGACGGACAGACGGACAGACGGACAGATGGACGGACGGACAGACGGACAGATGGACGGACAGATGGACAGACGGACAGACGGACAGACGAACAGACGGACATTTTGAAAGTTGTTCAGAATTCGTTCACTAACACAATGATATGAACATTTTTTCTTTACGAGCGATACTTCCGGTTTTAGAAATGTGCCGATCAAATGCAATAACTCTTCGTGTTTGCGAAGAGTATAATTGTATAATTGTAAAGCTCGGGGCGAGCGTAGAGGCGTTTTGACTGTACACATATTTTGATAACCTCACTAGCGGACTACTCATTCAAACTGGGCGGTAGTCCGATTACCCGCAACATAACCCAAAAAAGAATTCATAATACCCCATTTCTGATAACTTTTCAATCCTTTCTTTCTCCTTTCTGTATGTTTATTTCTTTCCTTGTTTTTATCCTCTTTGTTCTTTTAGTCTTATTTTTGTTTTTAAAAATTTTATATGTGCCGAAAAATTCTTAAAAATCAAAGCATTTTATATAATAACTTTTATCTGACCATATTTTCCTGTCCTTAGGGAGACCACCAGGGCAGCAGTTTTCTAGAACGGGTCTTTTCTTTTAACCTTTTCCCGTGTCAACAGCCAAATTTTTTTTATTGTTGTTGCGCGCATAATAGTGATAATGGGGTCGTTGCACATATTTTTTTTATTGCATATTCTGAAAATATAATGACAAATATCAGACACTTATTTTTTGTTTTTTTTTTGTTGCATGCGTTTTAAGGGTGTAAATTAGCATCAAAGAAATGACACGTTAGAAATGATCTATCCGTGCCCGTCCCTGTCACCTAAGCAGTGTTACACTCAGTAAAATTGTACGAAATCTAGTACAATTCAGTATTTTTTAATACGTTAGTACCTCTTTTACATTTTTAGTACAATTTTGTGCAAACTCTGCATTTTGAATCTTTTGGCTTTTTCGTAATGAATATAATTTTTTGAGAGGAACAATAAACTATCGATTTTCTATATGCGGTATTAGCGATTTGATGTGATTAAGTTTCGATTTTAATGTACATTCCAGTAGCTTAAAGTAGTTCCTATAAAAATTGAATCATATAATTATTACAATATTTAGTGGCTTTATAAATAATGTTTAGCAACAATATTATATATGTAACATGTTATTGAAAATGCGCATGTGCCTATGGGTCTCCTGAACAGTATGAATTTGTAACGAAAAATATTCTTTTCCTTTGTTTCTCGACTGGACAAGTTTAATATTACAGCCATATACCAGTTAATTAGAACTCAGTAGTTTTAGTATAATTTTCTGTGTTTTAGTACAATTCCTGGCTAGCTGACAGTACTGAGGTGAACGGCAACACTGCACTTAAGCGCATCAACGTTTTCAATTTATGACGTAGCAAGGGCGCTGACTGCTGTTAATGGCGCCCTTTATTTTAAAGTGGTGTAGTTTAAATTTTGGGCAATAGTTTGGTCAATTCATGTAACGTAGGGCATTAACAAACCCACAGTTACATTTTCTATGCAAAATCAGACTCAATTTAGATATAGTGAAACGACCCCAATTTTAAGAACAGACCTGTGTAATTTGTAAACACTTCCATGTATTATGGTCTATAAAATTATTGTTATTGTTGAATCTATATTGATAAAAAGAAGAGAATTAACCAAACCGGACCTGCTCCGCCTAGGCCTACATTCACCACGGCGTTACTCGCAGTGGTTGTCTGGCTGGCACATGTCTATACCAAAACGTTTAATAAATTTATATTTCTTTCTTCTCAGTTCTCTACTATCCTATTCTTTAATAAAGCCTCCTTGCTTAAAAGATATTTGCCCAGATAGTGAAGCTGAATTCTAGACTGATGAATATACAACATTGTTTTGTTGGCGTGTAATATTAACGCTTGCAATCTGTAATTGCAGTAGACTTCTGTCATCTCCTTCTTACGTGGTGGAACGAAAATTGAAGTTGTCCAGTTATCCAACCAGATTCATGTCTCTCATGTTGTTTGCATATTCTGTGAAAGACTCCCCAGGTAGCAAAGGCACGTGAAAGTGACGTGAAAAAATGGTCAGGAGTGACGAGAAATGACGAGTTAGATGACGTAAATGAAACGTGAAAATGACTTCCTAATGTCTCAGACGAATGACGTCTTTTCCAGGTTATATTTGGTAATCCCCCCAAAGTTTTTCAGTAATAGGAACATATATATAAAACTACATACTACTTAGTAATCTACTTGATAAAAATAAAATAATTAATGCATAAATAAGTTTTGTCCTAATGAATTTGTTTGTTGGCCATCCGTAATTTTATTTACATTAACATATCTAATATTGTTTACCATCACTCCAACTTTTTCTCACAAGGGTTGCCTGCAAATTATAATGTTTATTAAGTTATTAAATTCATTTTTACTTACCTTTACCAATTGCGGTCCGTAGGATTCGAAGGCGACCGCTATTTCGGATGCTAAAAGCAGTATTTATGGTGGCGAATGAAGTCTTTATTATGTGAAATTGAATTTCTTGCCTTATTTAAAATATATGAAAATCTTTCAGGTTCTCGCTTCGAGTTACTAGTATTTTTATTTATTTATAATTATTAAGAAGAACTTATTTAATTTAATTAAACTGTCACCAGTGCCACCTGAGAAGTACGAGTAGTTGTTGAACATGTAATTATTACATTAATTAGTATTAGTGGTGGTTCGTTAAAAAATATATATTTTCCCCAGACCTCGAAATTGAAGAGCAGAGAGGGAGAAATCTCAAATTTGATGAGCGGTGGAGGGGAAGTCAGGAGTCAACTATTTTAAGAATTAAAGTTTTAAGTTGAGGTACTTATACAAACCTGGGAAGCGTGTTGGAGAAAAAACGGTAAAGGTGTAATATCGCCATCTACAACATAAATAGAATATTTATTGGTCTAAAACAGACCTAAAATTGAAAAAAACCAATGAGCAATTATTACCTTAAAAAAAAGCAGCTAAAATTTTTTTCGCAATAAAAAAACCGGAATGAGCAGGGGCCGAACCGCCGACCTCATGACTTGGAAGACAACAACAACAACAACAAAACAAATTTATGTGTTTAACGAACATAAATGCGCCTCGCCGGATCCCGGCCCGGAGCCAGCCCGACAATCACGGCGTGCGGCGTCGTGGTAAATGTGGGGCTGGGCGGGGCGGGTCCGGTTCGGCTTAACAGTAATTAAATTGGGTTGTTAGAAACTCCTGTCTTTCGCAGGCAGACTTAAGAACTAATTAAAAATGAAAAAACATGTGCCCACATGGGCCTAAAACTAATTAAAATACACTATAAATAACTAAAAACTCACTAGGCAAACGCACTTTTGGAAAATTTTGATTGTTGATACGGGAAAACAGAGTTAACGAAAAAACCCATTCGAACAAATGACGACCTCATGGTCTGACCGCCGTCGAGGAAGGTAGAGTAGGTTAAAAGTTATATGATTTAAAAAGTTTAGATTTATAGGATGTTATCAGCCTAGAGGGAATTTGGAAATACAAAGAGCATCACGTCTCCGCGCGTGTAACGCTTGCAGAAACAATTTATTGCAATTTATACACATTATGAGATATATAATATACACTTTCAAATGAAATGTACATACAAAGCTAATAAAAAGATTTTAATGGTAATGGTAATGGAAATACAAAAAGAGGACAAAAAGAACAAAAATGATAAAGGAACAAAATTGTACAAACATAACAAGGGGGAAAGGGGTTAAAGATGTAAAGTTTGCGAAAGATAAAGGGTAGGGGAGAGATAGGTTATGGTAGAGGGAAGGTGTGGCTAGAGAGGTTGCCGGAAGATAGGCAACGCCTGGTATGGTAGGGTGTGTCTTATATCGAAAAGTATTGCGTTATGCTGTCTGATTCGGGTAATGTTGCGGGTTAGCGGACTACCGTCCAGTTTGAACTGATAGAATTTTTGCGATGTTTCTTGGACGTAGTCCGCTAGTGGGGTTATGTCGTGACAACGTGCATAGAGATCTCTGAGGGAGGTGTACCTACCAGAGTCTGAAATGAGGCGCATAAATTTGTGTTCTAATACTCCCAACTTCCGCATTGTCGTGGCCGGGATGCTGCACCACACCGGCGCCGCGTATGTGATGGCCGGCCTGATTACCATCGTGTACAACAACTTTTTATTAGTCCTGTTGAGTCCGCTACCCCGTGCCAGGAGCGGATACAGACTCCTGGACATGGAGTAGACCTTGCGTATCGTCTCGTTAATGTGTGTATTAAACGTCAGTCTTTTGTCTAGGTTCACCCCCAAATACTTCACGCACCGCTTAATTGGAATTTCTCTACCCCCGATCGAAAGTGACGTTAGAATTCGATTTTCTGTGAAGCGGCGCGTGAACAGAATCGACTCTGACTTCTCGGCGTTGATCCGAATTTTCCACTTGTTGTAATACGCCGTGGCACGGGCCATGTGCGCTTTCAGCAGCATATTAGCCGCCTGCGCGTGATGCGAATGCACGTACATGGCTGTGTCGTCGGCGTACTTGGCAAGGTTCGAATTCGGGAACTCCGGGAAGTCGGAGACGTACAAGTTGAACAACTTTGGAGACAGGCACGACCCTTGGGGGACACCCGCGCGAATGTCCCGTCGAGTTGATAGTTTATTATTCACCCTGACCTCCAATGATCTACCAGACAGGAGGAGTGAATAAGTTTCGTGATGTGCGTTGGGAAGCCCAATGAGTTTAGTTTGTTTGGGATCCATACGGTATCGAAAGCTTTCTCAATATCGAGGAGCACCATGACGGTGCTCTTCCCAAGGTTGCATTGCACCTTGACGTCGTTCACGATCCTGACGACCTGCTGCACGGTGCTCCTGCCCCGCCTGAAGCCGAACTAGCACTCGTCGTCGATGTGAAGTTCATCCTGAGCAGCGTCTAGTCTGATCAGGATGACCTTCTCCACCAACTTGGAGATCGCCGACAGCAACGAGATTGGAAGACGACGTCTTAAGCACTCGGCCACCAACCTTTCTGAGGATACTTTAGACTTTATAGTTGGAACACGCAATATCTTTGCATCTTTGCGAATTCTTTCGAATATAAATTATTTTGGATAATGTCAAAAAACATTATATCCTCGAATAAAAACGCCAATACTTATCCCTCACGACACGGTTTATTTTTTTTTAAACTTTACCCTCTCCTTACGATAACAAAATGCCATTAGCGAGTTTTAAAGATTGTAATCCGATAAAATATAAATAAATTTATCACCGAAAAAAGACGACAATATGACGTGATGTGTAGCACGTCATTTTAATGTCATTTATAAGACGTCATTCTGTCGTCGATTTTTAGTGCCTTGACGTCTTTTTGACCAGAATCACCAGATTTTGACGTCATTATAACGTACCCTTGCTACCTGGGTCCATTCTCACTAAATTAAGCGACTCTGTCGTAATATTGCCATCCTCAGCTGTTTCTCCCGTTTTCAATTTTTATATGGCTACCTCAACTTCTCATTTCGAAATTGTAGGTTCCCTTTTGTAATATTGCTGCCGATCTGCTTAAAGAAATCAAACGGTCGAAAGTTCTTCGCAATATAGACACCAAACCTCAATAATATAATCTCTATCAGGAAGAACTAGCCACTGAGTGATTACATTTACATCAAATTGTGCCCAAAATTTTGTACACCAGATTTCCTCTTTGACGAAGATTTTCTCAGATTTCCTTAGGATTTTCTTCTGGGTGTACACCAGATTTCCTTCGCGGTTTGCCCCTCGCATCAAACTTAAAACCAGAAATTAATATTTTTGATGAAAGTTTGTTCACAAAACAACATTTTTCTCCGTAAAGTATAAGCGAAAGATAAAGATAGATTAGTAGGTACGGGGATGGTAGAACCAAATAGTAGCATCACACCCCTTACATCTAAACCACGCCTCCAGCCAACAGGTCTGTACCAAAGAAGGATAAGACGGAGCGGAAGGTTTGCGTACACAGGCCATCGGCCGAGTCCTAGTAGTCTAAGAGCTAGTGAACATTTCACGTCATTACTCGAAGTAGGCTAAAAATTTTCCAAAAGGTTGCCATGGGGGTAATGAGTTGCCATCTCTAATATTTCGACTTAGCGATGGGCAGCAGGGGGTGTAAGAACACCTCTGAGTCGTAAAATAGTAGTCGAAATTTTCATTATTGCAAGTTGGTTGAAACTTGGTATTTTGCTTGAATTAAGGTATATGAATAACCATACAAATTGTTAGACAAAAATTTCAGGCAGCGGGGAGTGTAAGAATACCCCAAAGTCGTAAAATAGTAGTCGAAATTTTCATTATTGCAAGTTGGTTGAAACTTCATATTTTGCTTGAATTAAGGTACATGAATAACCATACAAATTGTCAGAAAAAAAATTCAGGCAGCAGGGGGTGTAAGTCGTAAAATAGTGGTCGAAATTTCATTATTGCAAGTTGGTTGAAACTTCGTATTTTGCTTGAATTGAGGTTGAATAACCATACAAAGTGTCAGACAAAAATTTCAGGCATGTATTTTTTTACGTGAAATTTTTATTATTTGCTCCTGTCTGACAACTGAATAAGTTATTCTAGAGACCTTTTTGACCGTGTAAGGTAATTGTCAAAAAAAATTCTAGCCAGCACACCCTGTAAATACGTTGCAAACTTTCCTCTCGGCCTGCCGCCAGTGACCTCAAGCGCGCCATATATTTCAAAAAGAGATTTCGATTTCTATGATGCAATGATTTTGTGTTTTTTTTATATTTTGGAAGCGGTGTTCTTACACCTCTGCTGCCTGAAATTTTTGTCTGACAACTTGTATGGTTATTCATATACCTTAATTCAAGCAAAATGCGAAGTTTCAACCAACTTGCAATAATGAAAAGTTTGACTACTATTTTACGACTTGGGGTGTTCTTACACCTCCTGCTGCCCATCGCCAAGTCGAAATATTCGAGATGGCAACTCATTACCCCCATGGCAACCTTTTGGCAAATTTTTAGCCTACTTCGTATAATGACAGAAAAATGTTCACTAGCTCTTAGACTATAGGTAGCAAGGCTGAAAACCCCCCACATATTTACTGGCATGAATCAAAGAGGTTGCTGTCTATATTACTGACCTCGCTATTGACCTCTGAGAATATTAGGAGAAAAGAAAACATTGGTGTAATGTGACATTGCGCTTGCGTATTAAAAATGTTAAAAATGACAATGGTGGTCATATGTCAAAGTGAATGTAAAAGAATTATAGTTATTTTTAATAGGAAAGAGTTTGTTAAAAGTAAAGTTTCCAGTAGAGCAAAATAAAATGGTTGAGGCCTGCAATTTTACTAATTGCGGAAGAGGAAAAGATAGAGCCAAAGAGCATCGATTTTTATGGTACCCACAAGAATCCGCAATGTGAGTAATATCCCAGATGCCAGTTTCGTTTACAATTATTATGAAAATATGCTACCAGCTTGCTACCCTACAAAGTTCTTTATTATGTAGCAAGTTGCTAGTAGTTAATGACGGAGTTATACTTTTGCAAGTTCCGTGCATTGCTCTGGTATTCTTATTAAATTTCACGTCTGGCGATGTTTGTAAGCTACTACTACGTTGTTGAGAACTTCGTAGGGCAATTTCAAAATAGTGTATATGTTGTGTATGTAATATTAAATGATAACCAGTTGCTGTTATATCGTACTTATCAGTTTTATACAAATTTATAGTTGTAAGTTATTATAAAGTGTAATTTATTTCTAGAATGTTTTTTAAATCATGTAAGTATTTTATAAATTATTTATAATATATCCTATTTAAGTCACTTATTATTACTTGTAATATTTATCTTGCTAAGTGAGCAATACAAAATGTCAATTTCTTAAAATAAAGTTATTTTTTCACGTTTTATTGCTTCCTTGTTCCTTAATTTTTAAGAAATTCAGTGGCACGAGTGTGGTGCCTCAAGGGTTTAAATTTCCCGATAATGATGATAGTGGGGAGATTTAGTTACGCACCTTACCTGCTGAGGGCGCTAGCTCGGTACTTCCGAGTTTAAATTTTCCGCTTGAAGTGGAAGAAGGAGAGTGCATGGATTGACGAGCTTGAGTTTATTTCCCGGGATGTGTGGTAGTGGGGGGATTTCGTGCTCCCTAGGACTAGCCAGTTGACGCTGAAAATCTTGTATTGAAAAATACATTGCCATAATATGAGACCGTCCCCTCTATGTCATTCTCTTTGGTGTGTACTTTTATGGGAATCACAGACCAGTGAGAGTACAGATCTATAAAAACCTGTATCAGTAAAAGTACAGATCTGGTAAAATCTATACCAGTAAAAGTACCTTTTAAAAGCTGTACCAATAAAAGTACAGACCCGTTGCGTGAATCAAAGGTAAGGGGCGTGATTTAGGACCGATTTTATAGGTTCAGATTAAACTAAAGTTTAACTAGAAGTTTCCCTTTTCACCTTTTTGGCGTGCTTTTGAATGGTGCGGTGCACCTTGTTGTGCCTTACTTTTCTGTGAGCGTGTATGAATTGTGCCAGTCTTCGGCGCTGATGCCTTAAATATGCTATGCTCTAAATTAATTGTCTTTCGATAATTTTTTTCCTAAGTCGAAGTTTTTATTTATTCTTAGATTTAAGTCGATTCTGGGAGGTTCTATAACAATAACACTGACGATTTGGATAAACGCTTATGAAACGATATTTTATAAAACACTAAAATTTGCAATTTCAACCTCTAGCTGAAACTTCTAGTTAAACTGTAGTTCAATCTGAACCTACAAAACCGGCCCTAAGTGGTGCCAGTGCTATGACGTCACTGCCTTGCTCCCGTCCCTCTACCTACTAAGATCTGTTTTTTTTCTAATCAGGAGAAGGCGCAAAATTTCGATTGTCTTAGTAAATGAATTGTCAGTTCGTTCCACCACACATTTTAGTTCCATTTTTAAAAAGAGAATTTTTTTCATTTAATTAGTGTTATTTTTTTTAGTGGTTACAAGAATTGTTCCATGTAAACTGGGACTGTCAACCGGTGGACCATTCCAATTCACAACAAAGTCATTTGCACCTATATATGACACATTTCTATTTGTATGTGAAAATTTTTGATCTCCTAGATACGGTAAGAATTTTAAACTACTTTTTAATCAGTTAATAATAAATCCTGTTAGGATTCAGATTCTTTTAAGTCTAACGGAAATTATCGTGTTTCGAAAAAAAACAGTTTATACACATACAAACACACATACACACACACACACACACATAGAGACAAATAGTTTCAATCGATATTTGAGTTCGGGTTGGTATGAAACCGATTTAATTTTTTCCTGTTATGACAATTAAATTTCTTTATCCTGTTATAATATACCCATTTGTTTAAGCCAAATATTTATGATAAACAGAATAGTAATGGGACCATCCCGCATATCTTTTTAAATTTAAATTAAAAAAAAAAAATTAAAAATACTATACGCGTATTTTTTTATTTTCTCATATTACGTCGTTTAAAGCGTACTTTTTAGTTGTCCATTTTTATTGCCGGCAATGTTTCTTGCGACTTGACTTTACACTTGGCAATTCCACAGAATAAGGTGACAATAGGCTTGTTGCACAAAATATAATTTTAGCATTTTTAGAATCTTTACTTAATACAAAACACAGTATGTAAAGGATCTTTTCTTATTTTTTTTTACAGACACTATTCAACATTAAAGTTTGAATAAATCCGTTAGGCGCGCAAAAAACGCGTGACGTCATGTAACAGGCCACAGCAACAGCGCTAGCGTACATTTTAAATTAATTCCATTCATGGATGTTGCCCTTGTGTAGTGGAGAGAAATAGACCATAAAATCTCTCCGTTCGTTCTTGAGAAAAAAAAATCAGCGAAGAACCAGACCAGACCAGGCCTTATAGTTTTTATAAGGTGAACAATTCTACTTAAGAAATGGCTATTTACGACATTTTCTTGTAATACAGATATTCTTTATTTCGAAAAAATTTAAAAAATTAATTGATTATAAAAATCATGTTTTTTAACATTTACACTGCCATATCTTCAAATCTAATTGAGCTATCGATCTGATTTTTTTTAAACTTAAGTACACAAATAAGCATTTCCAATGGTCTTTTTGTTTTTATCGATAATTGTTTATTATTTTCTTTAAACAACAATGAACTTATTACTCGACTATTACTTCGCTAAAAATGTACCTTATTTTGACTGACTAAGCGACAAACTTCTTTATTTTTTAAAATTTTCATATACACCTAAAAGTTCCCGGGTCATTATCTCGTAAAATAATAAAGATATTTAAAATTTGTAAATCGCAGATAATTGACTCCAAAAAAGGTCTTAAATAACTACAGTTAGAGTTGTTCTTTCGCAGTGCACAGAGATGACGCTGCGGTGAGAAATTATTTTTCGATTGCTGGAACCTCAAAACATGATTCATACGATTAATGAATAAATTGTGGATAATTTTAACTATGTAAAAAATTTTGTAAATACCAGCCGTTTTGGAGCTACATGAATTTTTTTCTCTATTTTTTTGTCTCTGTAAATTTTGAAAACTCTTGTAACTTTCCTGTTTATCATTTTAAAACACCAATTATTTAGAACTTTTACCTTATTAAATTCCATACTTCCTACATATTTTGAAAATTTTTACAATTTTCAGAATTTTTCAAATTCAACTAATTTTTAAAATTTAAAATTAGTAAAAATTTTCAAAATATGTAATAATACAAGTAGTATTGCATTTAATAAGATAAAAGCTTTAAATAACCGATGTTCTAAAATTATTAACTAAAAACTTACAGGAGTTTTAAAAATTTACATAAACAAAAAAATGAAGAAGAAAAATCATGTAGCTCCAAAACGGCTGGTTTTTACAAAATTTTCTATGTAATCAAAATTATTCACAATTTATTCATTAATCGTATGAATCATGTTTCAAGATTCCAGCCATCGAAAAATAATTTCTAACTACAGTTATTTCAGACCTTTTTTGGTGTCAATTATCCGCGATTTACAAATTTTAAATATCTTTATTATTTTACGAGATAATGACCCGGGGGACTTTTAGATGAAACACTCTGTATATGCAGCGAGGCGATTGAAGCCAAGATACAGGAGAAGTTGAAAAAAAAAAAATCGGATCGATAGCTCAATTAGATTTCAATATATGGCGATGTAAATTTAAAAAACACGAATCTTCTAAACAGTCAATTTCTGAAGTTTCTTCGAAACAAGAAAGTCCTGTACTGTGGTATCGTTCCAGCAATTACGATATTTTTCTGTGGAAAAATATCGTAAGTGTCCGTAACAGGTCCCAAATAACCTACTCTACAAGATCTACAAGGTCTCCTCTTGTTCTACGCAAAAGAAAAATAATCGACACATTCCTAGGTCGATTTCGCTCCACTATTTGTTTGAACTATCACTTTCGCAATCTCGCAGAGATACACTGTTGTCACTGTTTTCTGTTACATGACGTCTAGCCCAATATGAGTGTTTTCTCAGATTTGCCCCTTCTCTCGGATATTAGTCGGTGATTTAAACACTTTCCAGTTAGAAATTATAAAAACAGATTTGATAATTGCTAATGTTTAAAAACACCATATTAATATATATAAATTAATTTAAAATATACGGCACATGCAAAATATATCTTTGAAATAAACAGGTATAGTACAGTACCTAGAGGTAAAAAATATGTCAAATTGGAATAATCTCATATGTAATGATAATTTTTCTTTATGTAATATTATAGTAAAGGGAACAAATTCTGTGGCTAACGGACTATATCCAATGCCAACCCTCTCTCCTCACCACCATAGTAAATGGTATCGTCTTCGATTCCTATATGGTCCGGACACTTGCTTTTACTCTCAAAGGGTTAAAACCACCCCTAAATTTAAATATTTAATATTTGAAAAAGTATTACCGATTTATTTTTGAAACGTAGGATATATGTTTTTGGGATCGCTGATTACGAATCTGAAGTCAAAATTTAAAAAATCAAAATGGCGGCTCCAATATGGCGGATGGAAATTTTTTCTTAAGTGTTTTAAAGGGACAAAAAATTGAGCATCCGGGTGATGCTATATATTAACGATAAATAGTATTTTTGAAGAAAAAATTTGATTACTGAGCAATTACAATCACAAAATGGCAACATATTCACAAAATGTGAACATGCACATTGCACTGTGGGAAAATTACGGATTATACTGTACTATACTCCCCTCACCACCATAGTAAAGGGTACCGTCTTCAATTTCTATATGGTCCGGACACTTGCTTTTACTCTCAAAGGGTTAAAACCACCCCTAAATTTAAATATTTAATATTTGAAAAAGTATTACCGATTTATTTTTGAAACGTAGGATATATGTTTTTGGGATCGCTGATTACGAATCTGAAGTCAAAATTTAAAAAATCAAAATGGCGGCTCCAATATGGCGGATGGAAATTTTTTCTTAAGTGTTTTAAAGGGACAAAAAATTGAGCATCCGGGTGATGCTATATATTAACGATAAATAGTATTTTTGAAGAAAAAATTTGATTACTGAGCAATTACAATCACAAAATGGCAACATATTCACAAAATGTGAACATGCACATTGCACTGTGGGAAAATTCCGGATTATACTGTACTATACTCCCCTCACCACCATAGTAAAGGGTACCGTCTTCGATTTCTATATGGTCCGGACACTTGCTTTTACTCTCAAGGGGTTAAAACCACCCCTAAATTTAGATATTTAATATTTGAAAAAGTATTACCGATTTATTTTTGAAACGTAGGATATATGTTTTTGGGATCGCTGATTACGAATCTGAAGTCAAAATTTAAAAAAATCAAAATGGCGGCTCCAATATGGCGGATGGAAATTTTTTCTAATGTGTTTTAAAGGGACAAAAAATTGAGCATCCAGGTGATGCTATATGTTAACGATAAATAGTATTTTTAAAGAAAAAATTTGATTACTGAGCAATTACAATCACAAAATGGCAACATTTTCACAAAATGTGAATATGCACATTGCACTGTGGGAAAATTCCGGATTATACTGTTCAAAAATCTCTAGAGACCTTAATACCCATCGGATCGGGATCATTTTTTTTTAAATTAAAGGTAATTAAATTCCTTACACATCTGTCGAGGCAAATTTTTATGTGACTCGGTCAACTTTAATAAACTGTCAAAAAACTGTAAAAAAAATATTAAAAATTTAAATAATGAACCAATATCGCTATATTCATATGAAAATTAAATTTCTTTGTCTACACATAGTACATAAACTACTTAGTAGTAAAATCAAATTGCCACATACATAATTTGACAGCTGGCAGCTGCCAATAAGATAAAATTAATACAAAAAATATTATATGTATAACATGCAAGTTATTTCTTCTGAAAATTGATTTTATAATTGATAAGATTTGTAAGGCGTGGCTAAATGCGAAAAAAGGCAACATGACCGATTTTACAAAGCTATTGACGGATGTCAACTTTATACTTCTATATGGGATTATATTGTGGGGTACATCTCCAGCAGCAAAAAAATTATTCTTAATTCAAAAAAGATGCATACGTACTATTTTAAATAAAGGCCAAAGAGAATCATGTCGAAACTTATTTGTACAGCTAAATATACTTCCCCTATGCTGCCTCTACATTCAAGAAGTTGCCTGCTATATATTCAAATGTAAATGTAACATTTCTCGTCAAAGTGATATACATAATTACAATACAAGAAACCGAGACCTACTCTTTACACCCCAAAATAGTTTAAACTTAACTCTAAGAGGGCCACTAAGTACTGGCATCAGAATCTACAACAAAATTCCAACATCTATAAAGGAACAGCCTACCTACTTCACTTTCAAAAAGTCACTGAAAAAATACCTTCTTCAAGGCATGTATTATACTTTAGATGAATTTTTCTCAATTTAACCTCTTTCCCTTTGTAAAATGTTTTATGTATTTGACAGACGTGTTAATGTATCTTTCTTTTATAATTTTTTTATGTAGTTTGTGTAAAAATTTCTGTCGACTTGTTTTATACCTGTATTGGTCTTTTAAATCAATAAATTTATTATTATTATTATTATTATTATTATTATTATTATTATTATTATTATTATTATTATATATATTGAGAATAATTACAATACGGATTCCCTGTTTTAAGATATTTTTTTAAATTTTGCAGTTTAGTTAATAGATGTCAACTGTCAACTCAGATACCTTTTTCCCTTTTTTTGCATTTAGCCACGTCTTACAAATCTTATCAATTATAAAATCATTTTTCAGAAGAAATAACTTGCTTGTTATACATACAATATTTTTTGTATTAATTTTATTGTATTGACAACTGCCAGCTATCAAATTGTGTATTTGACAGTTTGATTTTACTACTAAATATAGTTTACTATGTACGTATGTATGTACTATGTGTAGACAAAAAATAATAATTTTCATATGAATAGCGATAATGGTTCATTATATAAATTTTTAATATTTTTTTTCAGTTTTTTGACCATTTATTATGTCATTAATAAAAGTTGACCGAGTCATTTAAAAATTTGCCTCGACAGATGTATAGGGAATTTAATTACCTTTAATTTAAAAAAAAATTATCCCGATCTGATGGATATTAAGGTCTCTAGAGATTCTTGAACAGTAAAATCCGGAATTTCCCCACAGTGCACAGTGGGACAAAATTCCGTGAAACTGGTCAAAATTCTGAAACTCTCAGAATAAGTAGAAAACGTATTCACTATTTAGAGAAAAATACTGAAAAAATTCTAACTTCAAAACAGGGTGTAAAATGGAGTGAAATTACAAAAACCAAAAGTTTTGAAACTGCCAATATGTATATAAAATATGATGAAAGTTTTGGATAAAATACAGAAAAAGTCGAGTTTAAAATGAGTGAGGAACATTCTTAAAAAATAGTCGAAACATGCAACTTTATAATAGGGGATGCAACAGAGGGTGAAATTATAAAAACTCGAACTGTACAATTTTTAAATCTGTAATTTATTTACAGTATATATGCATATACTAAAAATAAAATAGTCAACCATCACTGACTTTCTACCACTCATAGTCCGTGTCGTATCTTCAGAAGTAGACGTTTGTAACTCTGTTGGAGCCTCATCGGGCGTCTCTATGACCATTTTAGGCTCAGAAAGGAGCTCCACAACTTCTCGAGAAAGAGGCACACCGCGCTTCGCGGACAAAATTCTCAATTCCATTATGTATGGATCAGAAGAGACCAAAAGGCAACGGAGTAAGTCCTCATTTATTCTCTCTTTTCAATACATTTTTTTAAGTCCTTGTTTCTGCACTCTTGGGTCTCTTCTGAAAGCTGTCCAATTGGGAGCACAGCTGATCCAAACTCTGTATAAATCCATCCGACAATATGTGCCTTTATTATCTGGAACAATTATTTAAATGGTAAACTTAATTGTCTTTATTTGTTTTTTTATAGTTGTCTTTTTTGGATTTTTTGAAGTTCATTAAGTCATCAATTCATTAATAACAAAAATATATGAATAAGCACATCATGTCTTAACGGCCGCGCTCGCCACTGTGTTTTATTAGTGTAACACGTAGGTAAAGTTTTTTTTAAATAATTAGGGAATTAATCAAGCTACATTTTGGTAAAATATTCAAAGCTGGGCACAACAAGGCATTTTTTGTAAATCACGTATAATATTGTATATCGTTTAGGGCAACAACAATTTACGCCAAATTTTCAAATAACGATTTCGGATTGATAAATACAGTTAACTAATCAAACAAAAATATTAAAATGAAGTACTTATCTCGAATAATATCCTCCATGTCCAACTTCGCAAAAACTTCCACCCAAAACACAAAAATTTAGTCTCTAAACAATACTTTTAAAATACGTTTTCAACACACACTTACACGCTCTTGAACCTATTACTTTGTCCAGTGGTGTTCAACCTGTGGGTCGCGTCCCCTTGGGGGGGTCGCGAAGCAATTCCATGGGGTCCCGAGCTATTGAGAAAAAAACCAATAAAGTTAAATCATATATTCCAAAATTTAAAAATCTAAATATTACACACTTACAATTTTAATGAAACCAATTTTTAATGAGAAATCATACCAAAAACTATAACAAGAAATTTTAAAATTTGATTGATTTTAGATTTTATTAATAGAGATCGAAATTGGGGGTCGCGAGAGGGAAAACTTGTTTTTTCTTTTTGTAAGGGGGTCGTGGTTCGAAAAAGGTTGAAAACCGCTGACTTTAGACTACCTGCAAACAACTAAATGGCAAATCATCCCAAATAATACAGTTCGCCCCATAAAGCGGCACTATTCTACACCACTTTTATAAACTTTTCAGGTAATTTCTTGGAACTTAACAAACTCAGTATTTTGGCCACATTTCTGATATTCTGTCCCACTGTACAGTGCGACGGGTCCAGGATGAAATCAGGAGCTAGAGCAGGAATACATGGTGAAAGGCCAAGAGCGAGTATAAGTCTCTCTCTTGGACAGCACTCCACTGTATTCCAGGCAGATATTCTGCCTATACTCGAGTGTGTACGCGAGAACGTCAAACGACGATATGTTAATCAGCAGATCTCAATTGTATCAGACAGTCAGACGGCACTTATGGCACTAGCACTAACAAGGTGCCTTTCAGACTGGTTTGGGACTGCCACGAAGAGCTCAAAATTTTGGGTGAGCGGAACAGAGTAAGACTACTCTGGGTGCCGGGGCATACCAGTATAGAGGGCAACGAAAAAGCTGGCGAACTTGCTAGACAGGGAACAGCTGATATATTCTGTGGTCCAGAACCCGCGCTTGGCATCACAAAAGGCTGAGCCAGAAGCGTAATTAAATACTGAGTCAAGAGTAAACACAACCACTACTGGAAAAATATTCCAAGAAATCGACATGGGAAAATACTGAAAAATGGACCATGTTCAAAACAAACTGAAGAACTGCTCACAAAGAACAGGATCCAGTTGAGAACCATAACAGGTCTTCTGACCGTACATTTTCCCTTTAAGAACTACCTGCATTTAATCGGAAAGTTTGCTGGTGACCTTGACTGCAGACTGCAAGGGCGTAAACAATTATCTTCTTGTGAGGGGGTAATATTGAAATTGATGAGCGGGGGGGGGGCATATAATGCAAAAAAGAATTCCTCACCTCAAAAGTTTTACTCGAAAAAAAAAAAGGCATGGAAAAACTATTTAATATTCTACCCCTGGGGGGGGGGGTTCCTCCCTTACCCCTCCCTTATCTACACCCTTGGCATACTGCGCGGCAAGGCACCAGAAACTGTAGAACATATTATACATGACTGCGAGGCGTTGGGCTGCAGAAGATATAATATCTACGGGCAAACACAAACAGACCCGAAAACCATCAAAACTCGCCTATTTTCAGACCTGTATCACCTTGTCAGTGACACAGGGATATTAAAATGGACAGTGTAAACTAAGACCGGGAGAGCACAATAAGCCCAGGAGTATTCTTTACAGACAAGCCCTAGGAGGAGGAGTTTTAGTCAGTTAGAAGCTGACACTCAGACCCATTCCAGTGGGATGGGAAGCTCATGTGGGTTTCCCCTCCTCGAGAAAAAAACATGAATATTCCAATATGTCCACGAGAATATTTACGCGATGACTCACCACCTACAGCCAACCCTGGTTGACAGACAAACATCGAGCCGACTTGTGCACGATCTTTTAAAGTGGGGCCATATACGTCACAACGCGGGAACCCAAACGTGTAACGTAAAAATAAAATACTAACAGACGATATACTAAAACTTTGTCACGCTATTTATTAAACTATTCACCACCTGCAGTGGCGGATCCAGAATAAATTAACAGGACACAACCATTAAAAATGCGCCGCCGCAAGCGAACAATCATTTTTTTCATTCGGAAATAAAAATTAAAAAAATATTTCCACTCACAAACGAAAACTCAAATTTTTCATGCTCCGGCCTTTTTGCCAAAATAAACGACAGGAGAGGCACGTACAGTACATATTTATTTATAATACAATAACAATTAATAATGTTGTTCATAAATCACTATTATTTAATAAAAAATCAAAATAAACGACAGAGAAGGGAGGCAAAAGCCCCCCTGGATCTGCCACTGTCTACCTGCATTAGAATATCACGATTTAATTGAACTGAATACAGCAGTAAAGTGTTAAATTTAATATTTTTTAGGTTTTCTTCACTGTTCGAAAAAGTTATAGACAAGTGAGCTTCTTGCATGTATATCACCATTGTGGAATATTAGCAGGCAGCTGGGTAGCAGCTAGATTTTTTCCAGGAGGCCACGGTCTTTGGTGTGGAGGATTGAATTCTCTAATTCACAGTATCATGTATACCTATTATTTACTAGCAGCATTAGATGAAAAATTTAAGAAAAACATTACTTTCAAACGATTTCTTACGCAAATACAACTCGTAAGTATTAATAATAATTATTGGACATAGTGGGGCAGCTTAACGTCGAATTTCGCGTTAATGTGGACACACCGGACAAAACCACCAAATTTTTTCCAGGTACCAGTTAGGTACGTAGCTTTCAATTTTTGATAGGAACCAACTCCTCCGTCGGCCATCTTGGATTTTATAGCGGCCATTTTGAAATATAGGTATATTATCGATATCTCGGATTCTAAATCACTTAGGACCACAAACTTGGTATCTAAGTGTACATATTTGGGGTCAGGGAACACAACTACATAATTTTTAAAAGTATCACACTATATATTTATTCACTATTATATGTACCAATTACAAACCTATTCACCGATGAACTGCTTTGTCCGGTGTCTCACCATTTTTTAATATGTTTTTTTATTTTGTTTCAGATTGAATTGTAATACAAGATGGATTGGAACAAGTGCATTATCTGTCAGAAAATCTAAGATGTCCACTCAATGCACATGGAATCGACAACAGACAAGACAACACCATACCAGTCTTTCTTGAAAAATATCAATAAGTTTAGTCATTGTCAGTGAAACTAAATTTTGGGAGCGACATGAATGCGGATGAACTGGTCCAAAACCATAGTGCATGGCACAAATCTTGTTACGTCAAGTTCAGCAATTTGAAATTGGATAGAGCTAAAAAGCGGGAAAATAGTTCAGGAGGCAGAACGACTGTAGAGAAACGATCCCGGCGTGAAGCGAGTGACAAAATGGTGTGTTTGTTATGTCGTGGAAGTGATGGACTCCTTCATGAATTTTGAACATTAACAGCTGATACGAGTATACGAAAAATGGCAACAGAACTGCAAGAAACCCAGTTGTTGGCAGCATTAGAAGGTGGAGATCTCATTGCCTTTGACGCCAAATATCATCGGCAATGTTATACAGCACTGAGAAATTGCTACCGGTCTCACCTAAGGAAAATAGAGCAGGATTTGGTGGGAGTATCTGCAGAGGAAAGTCAGATAAAGGCGATAGCACTTGTGGAGCTTCATACTTATATAGAGAACTGTGTGGAAGATGGGACCTTCTACTTGTGCTTGTGAAAAGTAAGGTAGCACTTTCTCCTTCAATCTGGTTCTGTTAATCGCCTTCTCAACGCCGAGGATTTTTAATCGGTTCTCATACAACTTAGAAAATTTAAAGTAAAAGGTCCTATCTTTCACACAGTTCTCTATATAATTATAAAGATACACAAGTGCTGTAGCCTTTATCTGACTTTCCTCTGCAGATACTCCCTCCAAATACTGCTCTAGTTGCCTTAAATGAGACCGGTTGCGATTTCTCAGTGTAAATGATATTTGGCGTCAAAGGCAATGAGATTATCACCATCTAATGCTGCCAACAACTGGGTTTCTTGCAGTTCTGTTGCCATTGTTCGTATGCTCGTATCAGCTGTTAACGTTCGATATTCATGAAGGAGTTCATTGTTTCTATGACATAACAAACACGCCATTTTGTCACTCGATTCACACCGGGACCGGTTCTCCACAGTTGTGCTGCCTCCTGAAGTATTTCTCCGCTTTTTAGCTCTATCCATCTTCAAATTGCTGAACTGAGATTTGTGCCATGCACCATGGTTGTGGACCAGTTCATCCGCACTCATGTCGCTTCCAAAATTTATTTTGCCAATGACTCCAAGCTTCTAAACTCATTGGTATTATTCAAGAAAGACCGGTATAGTGTTGTCTTGTCTTCGAATCTATGTGAATTGAGTGGACATTTGAATTTTCTGAAGTTGTTTCCTGACTCACTTGTTTCAATCCATCTTGTACTACAATTCAATATGAAACAAAATGAAAAAACATATTAGAAAATGTGGACACACTGGACAAAACATCGGTGAATAGTTTGTAATTGGTACATATATTAATGAATATATAGTGTGATACATTTAAAAAATGTGTAGTTGTATTTCCTGATCCCAAATATGTATACTTAGACACCAAGTTTGTGGTCCTAAGTGATTTAGAAGCCGAGATATTGATAATATACCTGTATTTCAAAATGGCCGCTATAAAATGCAAGATGGCCGACGGTGGAGTTGGTTCCTATCAAAAATTGAAAGCTACATACCTAACTAGTACCCGGAAAACAATTGGTGGTTTGTCCGCTGTCTCCACATTTTCATGATGAGCTGCCCTACTATCATGGATATTAGACAATATAACCATTTCATTGTACACCCACCCGTTGGGTGTGTGATTTATTCTCAGTAAATTCGCTAACACTGACTTTCGCTGGCAAAAGTATTTTTATTTGGTTAATTCCTCATGGAATCGATTTTAATTACAGCTTTGCTATTCTAAAACTTGGTGCCATTTTGAATTAATTTGAACTTTTGTTAAGTTCTAAATTTGCTATTGAAAATTGTCATAGATCTCTCTCAGTTGGTTTGTACGTACGTACCATCTAATATTAGAATAGAACCCTACTGAATTTCATAATGATCCGTCAACTAGTTTAATTACACAGGCCCATAAAAGAAAGTGATCTGTGCTGGGGTACTGACCACACCTATCCCTTGTATTTTGAGCCGCTGAACACGAATCTGACCTTAGTTTTCTCCACAGTAAAAAAGTCTGTTGGGTCGTAATATTGCTTACACAGCTTATTTAAATCAGATTTCAAAAGTGATTCAACTTTAAAACTTTAATCTAATAACATTGTGGTACTTCAATATTGACCACATAACTCAAGTGAAACCATAAAACCCCATAACTCCTCAACCCTTGGAATTCGATAAAAACATTGAAAACAGTGAGGAATCTTGATTGGGGAGTTAATGAGATTGGGACCTCGGATCCTTGTGCTTGAGTATCATACATCCGCATAATGGCAAGGTATAATTAGAATGTAGCTATAAAATTATATGATTAGAGTGGGCTAGAGTGTTTTCAGAAAATACAGCCGCTAGGCTGGCTCGTTGAGTTTATAAAAATAAGACTGAATTTGACTCTCTGCAATCACAACTTCGTTAACTACTTATAGAACTTGATTATGTAGTTTTAAAATCGTGAGTACATTTGGAGATTCAAGCACGAGCCCTTGACTATTTAGTGGAGTCAATAGAGGCTGAAAATATTCATTATTTCGGAATAATTACGGGAAGCTTCGATTTTCCTAAAACCTTTTGTTATCATTTTTACATGGCTTAAAATAAATAGTTATAAACATATAATTGTGGTGAAATTGTTTATTCATTATTTAAACAAAAAGAAACTTTTTTTAACAAAATAATTATGAGTTGAAAAATTTTAAAGCAATTTAATTCAAATTCACATATGAGGGGATTTTCGAGATCGCTGAAATGGATTATGATGTCAAAAAAGGTAATTGAAAATGGCTGATCCAATATGGCCGACTTCCATCAAGTAATAAAATAATTCAAAACACTATTCAATTAGAAGCACAATTTAAATATTCACATAAAAACTTAAAAAGATGCTGAGAAAACGTGAAGACGATCTGTGAAAAAGTGCTCAAACTACTTTTACAATGCTCTGCGGACACACGCACAGCACAGCGTGAGGGGCAGGTGATGCGTACTGCTTGCCGCGAAGATGTTGTTTTACTTTCAATCTCTTTTTATTATTCAAGCATTATAATTTGACTCATGGCCCTGTACCACGTGAACATTTTTAATATGTTTTTGATATTTTAAACAGGATAAAAATTTTAGAAACAATCAACATTGAGTCGAATTACCGAAAAACTTGATTTTTTCAATATTTCGTGAAAAATATAGGTTTATATATATTCCAAAAATTTTGTATCATCAGATTTAGTTATTTTGAGGTCATACTATAGACGTAAGCTGCATAGGTAGGCTAAATAAATTTTTTATAAAAGTTATTAACTTTTATTTTACCCATAATTTTACGAATGTTAGAGCATATTTTTTTTTTATTTTCGTAAAAAAAAGAGTTTAATTTAATTTTTAAGGTAAATCCCCTTGAAGCATCTTAAAGTACACATTTCAAGCTTTAAAAATCACACTTACAGAGATCCAATAACGCGATTTAAACCAGAGAAATAGGTGGATAATGTTAGTTATATATATATATATATATATATATACCATTTTCTCAAAATTTTGAAATTTTGGAAGTGTACATCTTCAAAAATACATTTTTGAGATTTTTTTCACTCATCGGATCTTTTTATACATTACTTCAAGAGTAAAATAGTTACACTACTAATAGGACTACGTACACTTTGCACATTTTTAATCAGTACCATAATATTTACTTTGCATATTTTGAAAGATTCAACGTGTATTTTTGCAGGTCCAGTTCGTCGTACTTATTTTCATTTATGGAAGATTAATATTTAAACCAGATTGCACATATCCAAAACTAGTGTCATATTTGTTCGTCCCCCAAAACGTGCTGATGCTTTTCATGTTTGGAGATTTTTATGTCAAAACTTATATATACAAGAAAGATCATTCTACTAATTATTCCAAACGGAAATAATCTATATCAAAATAAATGAAGAATGTTTTCTGCAATACTGTACGATCATTTTATTGGACCACATATGTTTCCTTTGTAAAAGCCTCATATTTACAGAAGAAATGCTACAGGAGGTCCTAACTGTCATGAACATATGACAGTAACTGTGCAAATTGTAATTCAAGTTAATTATATGTAATGTGTTCCATTTTAAATAAATATTTTATAATTTTTTAATTATTAATTATTAACGAACCTCTCCTAAAATATATGTATACAGGTTGCCTCAATTTGGATTGGAAATTAAGCGTGGATAAGTACGTCGCTGTGCTATAATTCTACTTCAATCCGTCATTTGAGAGGAGCCGAAATGTCAAAGTATTTGTAAATTGTTCGACTTTCAGTAATTTCGGCGAGAGGTAGTCTTTCTCTGCCGCTATTTGTTTATGACTTCTATTTATTTATGATTAACATTACCCAACACAGCTTACATGAAATAGTATCAGCCGTGTTGTGTAATGTAGGACCAATTTGACTTTATTGTTAATATTTCCTTGCTGTTCTTTTGTTAATGGTGCGGGAGCTACGTGGCTTTTTAGGAAACTCATCATTACAAGCATTTTCTATGCGTTGATTAATTCTATCGAACTTAAATAACGACAAAATAGACTTCTGGCATGTGAGCCCGTCGAGTTGGCCATGGTTCAAAATATAAAAATCAGTGAAATTATATCATCGTTACATGGCTCATTTTTTTGTGTGTACACATTTTATGCTTAGAATGAATAAAATAAGATCGCCAACATGTGTGGGCCGTCAGGGGCGCAGCCAGAAAGGTCAAAGATGTAAAAAAAAACGGAGTTATATAACATGATCTTTACAAGCTTTTTTAAGCTGAGCACGTTTATTTAAATGTTTTGAACACAGAAAAAAAAATTCTCAGAAAGAAACTCCCGTCAGTAAGGCTAGCCAGAAAGAAAATGTTTAGGATTTTTGAAGAAAATTGGAGTTTTTTTCGCATATTTCATCTCAGAACTCTAAACTTATCGTTACAAGTTCTGGCTCCTTTTTAAAACGCAAATTTAAGCTCCTTCAACAGTAGAATAGCCTACCCAAAAAGTCCTTAGTGTCAACAAAAGTACCATAGGCTCTTAAATATACAGGAATTTAACACTTTCGGCTAACTTGACTTCCTACCGTGCCTCAGATTTATTGTATTATTATTATTATTATTCAGGCTATTTTCTCGGTTTATTTTTACCGGTGTGTGATGGTTCTTTTATGCAAGACAGAGAAGAAATTCATCTTGTTCTGTCATGCATTTAGGAACTTGCGCACAATATGGCAAGTTTGTAGAATAGCCGCTTTCTGAATGATTTTGATGAGACCTTTCGGAATATCCAATTGGTCCAGATGTTTACTGAGTTGTTTCGTAACTACCCCAGTAACTGATATTATGATAGGTATTACCCGAACGTGGTTTAACTCCCAGATATGTTGGATCTCGTAATGAACCGAGGATGACGGCCTTCTGCATTCTGCCGGCTAAGACCTCTGCCGAATTTCGGCATGCCGGTATGATCTTAAGTTCTGAAAGCAGTGTGTGTCTCGTTCCACCGAGGGCTCCTATAATCAGTACCACTATCTTAACAGTATGGTCTGGATACAGTCTGCGGAGTTCGAAGAGCAGATCTCGATATTTTGTCCGTTTTTCCTCCTCCTTCAAGACAATGTTGTTCTCCGCGGGAGCCGAGAACTCCACAACAAACATTGTCTTGAGTTGATGGTCGAGGAGTACTACGTCAGGCTTGTTGGCTTGTATTTGCCTGACGGTGGGAAAAGAGTAGTTCCAATAAATTAGACACTTCTCATTTCCCACAACGGACTCAATATCCCCCGGAGCGTAAGGCAGCACTGGTGTCTCGTCTATCCCATACGAGTGCCTTAGGTGATAATAAAGCACTCGTAATGCTCCGTCGTGCCTCTGGATATAGGCCGAGACTGCATATGTCGGACAAGCCGACAACAGGTGCATTAAAGTCTCTGGCGCCCTGCGGCAGGCCCTGCAGCTGACATCAGGGACCTCTATACCCATGACACGACTACGATAGACGAGGGTATTAAATACACCATCCTGGCAAGCCATTATGAATCCCTCGGTCTCAGACTTCAGCCCGGCTGACCTTAAGAAGGCAAAGGTCAGCCTTTCGGATAAGCCAAGGTTCTCTATATTTTTATAGAAAACTCCGTGCATTGGCTTATCCGTGTGAAGCTGTAGAAAGATGTTGTGTTCCGCACCTTTAATTTGGGCTTTTCGTCGAGCAGGTTCCAACTCGGTGACAGAGTAGGGATTTACCCGCTCGACGTCGAAGGAGAGACCAAGTTCATCGGCTGCTCTCTGTGCTGCCTTAAACAAAAATGCTCCTATTCCTGCACTTTCATGGTCCCGGACCATGCAGAGGAGGGGATCCGAACTCCTGATAACCTTACAGGCTCCATCCAGAACCATCCTATTATGGAGACTCTCCAAACTCAAGAGTCCACGGCCTCCCCGATGTCGTGGGAGGTATAACCGTGGAACGGACGATTTAGGATGCAAACTCCTATTGAGATGCATCTTCTTGCGGGTTCCTACGTCGAGTTGACGCAACTCTTCTCGACTCCACTTCACTACCCCAAAGGAGTAGAGAAGGATCGGAACGGCAAGCATATTGGTAGCAGACACCTTGTTCTTCCCCGACAGTTCTGAAGACCAGATCTGTCGGAGTCAGTGCTGATACTTGCCGCGGAGAGCGTTTTTCACTACACTCACTTCTTGGGTGGAGCGTTGCTCGACACCCAAGTAAGTGTACGACTCTCCGGCATCTAGATGATGTAAGATGCTTCCGTCCACGAGCTGCGCGTCCTCTCCGTAGTCCCCGCATCGTCCTCTCTTGAGATGGACCGAACTCCATACCGACAGCCTGCGTGTACTCCTGTACCACCCTAAGGGACTGGTGTAGGTCCCTCTCTCCGGAGGCATAAAGTTTAAGGTCATCCATATAAAACAGATGGGTGACCTTATGCCTCCTGTCGCCGGGGGTACCGCAGTTGTAGCCACGGGTTTTCCGGAGCGAAACGGATAATGGCAGTAGTGAGATGCAAAACAGAAGGGGGCTGAGGGAGTCTCCCTGAAATACTCCCCTTCTGAAATATACCGGCTCCGTCTGGACTCTATCGTTACCCGATGTTATGGTAAAGCGAGTCCTCCAGAGCGGCAATATTATTATTATTATTATTATTATTATTATTATTATTATTATTATTATTATTATTATTATTATTATTATTATTATTATCATTATTACCTTTCTGGCTGCGCCTTCTGACGGTCCACACTTTCTGGCGATCTTATTTTATTCATTCTAAACATAAAATGTGTACACACGAAAAAAAGAAATGAGCCTTTTATCGATGAAATAATTTCACCGATTTTTAGACACTGTTCGTGACGCACCTGACAGGAGGTGCCTCGCCAGAAGTCGATTTTATGAATCGTTATCATCCATTAAACCATAAAAATATCTCAAACTTCATAAAACGATGATGTGCCGAAAAAGCCACCTAGCTCCCGCTCTATAAGAGCAGTTTGATATTTAACATAAAAATAAACTCTCCACTGCTAATATGAAATAAATATTAAGTTAAAATAAATTATCCTATCAAAATAAAACAATAATTCTAGAAAACATTTTTTTCAAACTAATCTCTAATGGAGTGGCTCAAAAATATCAACCTCTTTTGCTAAATACTATCCTAGTCTATCATAAAAATTTTGCCTCACATTTGCAAGCATCACAGGAGTAACAGTTTGTGAGACGTAGAGTTACAAAAGGAAGTCAAGCGAAGTTAAATCTGGAGATCGAGCTGGCCAAAGAATATTTTCACGTCCACCAATTTTATTCAAAACTCTGATTTAATAAAGCATGGGCTACATTATGCGCAGTACATCCGTCATGCCATCATGCTGGAACCACTTCATCCAGCTCGATATCCTGAATATTACTAACTGCAGGATATACTTGATTTTCCAATAAATTTAAATATTTTTGTCCTCTTACCATCAATAAAAAAGGGTTCTATGATGACCTAAATCACCTAAAATACTGCATCACACATTCAATTTTTGTGGATATTGTATTTTGAGAACTAAAGATCGATGTTCATTTTATTATCAGTATCTCACAGCATATGGATTGTGATGGCCATAAATTGGAAATGAGCTTTAATCCGTAAAAACGTTTATTGTTATTAGCCATTTCCATGAACATTTCACAAAATTCAATCCGTCGGATTCAATCTCCTTCAGAAGTTTCCTGCGTTTTCCCTGCTGTAGGTGCAATATTTATGTTTTTTAAGTACCCTGGACACCCATATTTTATTGACATCTAGTTCCTCGGCTAGATCGCACCAAGACAGCGTTGGATCTTCTTGGACTCTGGCTAAAATCATTATTTCCTGCAGTTCTGCGTCTGCTCCTAGTCTGTGGACGAGCAGGTGATTAATCTATTGCTTGTGAGTCTTATTAACACATACTGTTGCCTTAAAAGTATATATGATGCGAGATACTGTACCACAAATGGAACAGGGCGATTTTCAAAACCAACGTTAAATAAAACTATTTATTCAATAATGTTGCCTCCAAAATACCACTCAATTATTTGTACTTTCCCTTCTACTGTGTAAGAAGTCATGATTTTATAAAATAATAAAATGAAATACGAATTTACAGTCTTGTTACACGTTTGACTAGGATGCCCTTAACAAAATTTACAGCTTACTGGACAGGTTTAGGTATGATGTAAATAGACATACGTCTAACCCTAAATATCACTACGTGCCTAGTGCGCGCATACGCAAATTCCATCACTTGCCAGCAGCCTAAACCAGCAGCACGTCAAACAACTGTTTTTTGGCCTGTCTGGTAAACTTTAGGTATCTCGGATTTGGCAAATTTTCTAAAAAGTAATGAATAGAACATGGTAAATAGAGAACATTTACGAGAACTTTACGGATGAACTATAAAATTAAGAGAAAAAATTAAAAAAGGTGCTGGGTGGGGTAACGGTAGATTGTAAATCATGCAAATGAAAGTAAGTAGTATTTAAAATGTACTTGCGTAACCTGAAATTAACAATAAAAGGATGTAAAATTATGCATCTGTTTACTATTATCCACTGTTTTGACGAGCGGCTAATATCTGTCCCCCTACCCTACATTTGAGGTTAGGTTAGGTTAAGGCTGTGTTATGTTGCTTTATTTTTTTTAATACTAAAAAGTATTATAGGTTACGAGACAATTGCATTGTAGTACTATTTACTTTTATTTGCATGATTTACAATCCACTGTTACCCCACCCAGCACCCTTTTTCCCTCCTCGGTCCATTAACTTTCTCATTTTTTTCTATTAATTGTATGGTTCATCCGCAATTTTTGTTTAATTGTGCTCTTTTTATCATATTATTATTCATTACTTTTTAGAAAATTTGCAAAACCTCAAGGTATCTAAACTTTATCAGACCCTGCAACTGATTAAGGTTTTCATTATTCATTATAAGAAATTGCTTTACTTTTTTAAAATTTTTTGTTGAGTAATTGCTTTACTGAAACAGGGACTAATTAAATAATTTAATTCCTGAATACGTGACAAATCTTAAATATGCCGTGTTGTTAGCTTTCTGGATACATATTTCATTATAACTATTTAATCTTGGCTATATCCGTGGCATATTAAATTCTTAAATAGGGCATTATTTTTGATAAAGTATAAAGCTGCTAACATATACAAACCTGAGAGATCCATTAAATTTGTTACTTTAAATAATTATTCTGATGTTGGTAAAGTTTAAAAATTTATTTAAAAAAAATAACATTCAGCTTAAAAAACGTTATAAAATGTATTTAAAAGTCCAAGCACAGTACAGAGAACGTCTGCGCTTGCGCGGGCACATAGTGATATTCAGGGGCTAGATGCTAGTAATAGGCTTACCAGCTCGCCCAGTCCTAAACGTGCAATGACGTCACCTTAGTGCTAGATTTGGCCAAGCGCGGATCTAGAAATTTCAATAATTTTTTTCTCATCTGTGGCGCATGGGACCCATACGAAATATGGGAAATAACATCTCGAGAAGCACTTCTCTAACGACCCATCAAAAATTTTGAAAAAGCAGTTTGCGAAAATTTTTTTCAAAATTCGATTAACCCCCCCCCC
The DNA here is from genome assembly GCA_936432065.2 of Rutpela maculata. NCBI lineage: Eukaryota > Metazoa > Arthropoda > Insecta > Coleoptera > Cerambycidae > Rutpela > Rutpela maculata. The sequence continues at coordinate 231,330,443 of OW386286.2, forward strand.
CAGGATTTCGGATTCCTGTTTAAAATATGTTTTTTTGTCGTATGCATTTTACTTTTCATAAAAATACAACAATCCGTTTTTAAGTTTATGAAAATATTTTCATTACTAACTGAGATACAACGAATTGAAATGTTGTGATTTGTTAAATTGTAAATCACAAAATTTCAATTCGTTGTATTTCAGTTAGTAACGAAAATATTTTCATAAACTTCAAAACACAGTGTTGTATTTTTATGAAAAGTAAAATGCATATGACAAAAAAAATTATTTTAAACAGGAGTCCCTAAACCTGGGGGGGGGGGTAATCGAATTTTGAAAAAATTTTTCGCAAACTGCTTTTTCAAATTTTTTTAGAGGTCGTTAGAGAAGTGCTTCTCGAGATGTTATTTCCCATATTTCGTATGGGTCCCATGCGCCACAGACGAGAAAAAAATTATTGAAATTTCTAGATCCGCGCTTGGATTTGGCGCGCTCGGCACGTTACTGCATATTTATATGCATTTCATTGTTATCTCGTACCGATAGGATCATCTTGCGGGTTTATTGTTTCCACTTTGTGTTGTGCCGGTGTATTATTGGGTGTTATATTTTTACGGACTGACTTTTGTGAAATAGACAAAGACTTTAAACTTATTAATAATGCCATATTGTGCAATTACTGGTTGTAATAGTGATAGTAAAAACCGCTGCCCAAGGAATCACTACTTCCACATCCAGATTCTCTATCCAAGTCACTCACAACGAAAAAACTTTGTATGTGAAAATAATTGTTTATGGAACTTTAGTAATATAATATTTGAAATCCAAAAACCCATAAAACGATATCCCACATCGGTAGTGGGGTGGGGGTGGTGATAGGGGGGTGGTAGTGGGGGGTGGATGAAGTAAAAAAATATATTGAGGTTTCTGGTTCCTGTACATACACTAAATCACAATTTTCTTTCATCCCATTTAATAGGGAGGTGGGGGTGGTAATGGGGGTGGCTAATGCCAAAAATGTTATTGAGACCTTAGCTTCTCTTGTATATACTAAATACCAATTCCATGGACTCTTACCTGCTTGATTTACCCAATTACCCCAAATTTACCACAATTTACCCCCCAACCCTTTGACGGAACAAGATGAAAATATAATCTAGTTCTAGATCTCGTTAAAGCACATATGTGTACCAAATTTCAAGTCAATATCTTAAACGGTTCCAGAGTAAACGTGCGCACAAAAATAAGTTACAGACAGACCGACAGACAGACCGACAGACAGAAATTTTTTTTTCGCTCAAACTTAAAATCTCGACGTTTCATGACATTTTAAACCTATCTGGACAATAAAAATTTTTAAAAATTTTTTTGTCGTTACTATACTTCCACTGGACGTGGAAGTAAAAAATAATCGCCACCAACACATTTTTATTCATGCCCTAAAAATAAAGACCTCTCATCGCAATAGGTTCACGCTTGTCACAGGCAAGATAAAATTTATGTGAAGAATGGTAAGTTTTTTAAATTAATCTGCTAGCTTTTATGACAAATAAATACATTATATTAACTCGATTTGCACCAAGTATTTCGAAAATAAATGTTTTTTTATTAGTCTGAAACACAGGTTATAGAATGAAACTCCCGGAAATAGGTTCAGAAATTTGCATTGTGATGCAGTTCCTTTATTACTTCCTAAAAGAAGTAATACAAAGTTAAGACCGCCTCTGTTGAAATTTTAACGTGTATTTAAAACCAGGGCATATATTAGATTGAGACATCTCAATAGACAAATAAGTTTTGAAAATTGCAGGCGAAAAATAAAGAAAAAAATGTCAAAAGTTACGAACAACTGAAAATTAACTATTTATAATAATAAATCTTACTACTTTTGCATAAGTATTTCTTTTATTTTCTTCTTTACAAGCAGAGCCGCAGCGAGCCAATTTTGTTAGGAGGTTATTTTTCAAATCTGCCAACTTCATACACTTAAGAAGCAAACTCTGTAAATAAATAAATAATAATTCTTCCTAAAAATTGATGAGTTGGGGAGAGGAGAGAAAATCTAAAAAAATATTCCTTTCCTTGACAACTTATGTCTCAAATTTAGAACTGTTGCCAAGTCTGACAGAGTTGGGGGGGGGGTAACGTACTCCCCTATACCCTCTTGGCTACGGCCCTGTTTACAAGTACAATAATATGATATTCGAGAAATTTAAGCCATAAATGCATTTAGAATGTGACAATGTTTGGAATAACATTAGAGAATTATTGCATTTCACTATGCCAATCCCTGATAATACCCGTGTTTGGATATTACATCTGATTGATAGGAGGCGTTACAACCGTTCGTTTATTGCAAGGGGACCTCGGACGAAGCTCGACTCGCTCGGGCGTTTTTGATCGACCAGAAAGATTATAATTTGACGCAAGCGTAGTTTGCTTGAATTGTCCATAATATTATTGACTTATTAAGGTTACAAGTGTCATTTTAGCCAAATTCTGTGTGTTTTTTTTTTTCACTATCCAATGTTCTACAAAACCTTATCTATTAATAACCTTGTAATATCGAGCAATTGATTGCCATGCAACATAAACAAACATGAGAGGTTATGTTTTTACAGATTTCTTGTAGTCCACTCCAGTTCGTTCGATTATTTTTCATGAAATAAATGCCTCCAAAGTCACGCGTAATTTTATATGTTTTCTCTGTGCTCTGATCTCCGAACACAGCTAATGCCACATGAATTTGTACCAAGGCAACATCCCAGCGAGACGCGCTTAAGCACACCATACTAGATTGAAAGGCATCAGTGCCGATGGCTAGCACAGAAGAACTCATACACGTTCGCAAAGACGTAAGGCACCACCAGGTGAAAATTCGAAGAAGCACCGAATTTTCACTTAGGAAAATATGTTTATGTCCCGGCCATGAGAGTGAAAGTATATTATGGTCATGGAAAAGTATACCGAAAATAAAAGTATATTTTTGTTTCAGGAAAAAAAACTATACTTTTTTTCGAAAGTGCGCCAAAATTGGACAAGGAAAAGAAGATATTATACTTTTTAAGAAGTACGGTAAAAGTACTTTGATAATATTTTATTAATTTCTTTATCGCTTCACGAAACATGATGAAAGTGGAGACACAGTCATTGTGGATATCATTCAAAAGAATGAATATGAAATTTCTACGAGGCGACGTACTGAAAAAGTGAAGCCGAAAAAGATGGCAAAGGCGCGTAGCGTCTATAGGAAATTAATTATTAGGCAAAAATCAGCCAAAATGGACAAGGCCGGTTTCTCCAACAAAACTTTGGATTCATCCGGCGACTCGTCAGTTGGACAAGTGCGTTGGAGAATCGGCAGAAAGCTGTGGTAGCAAAACCAAATGCAGGTCTTTAAAGATGGCAAAGTTATAGGGAAAGCCGCCTTGTGCATAACTAAGATAAAAAGGTCATTTGCAAAGAAGTCGCTCGAAAGCAAAGTCGTGTCACATCCCCTATATTGAACCTATATGAGGGCCGGTACGTCGCGAGGAAGAAAAGCTGTAATAAATCATATATTGTTAAACTCTAACTGAACTCTGTTCTTGTGGATGATATAATCATTAAAAGGAACCTTAAAGCTAACTACTGGTGTAACAAAATTTTGAAAAAATAAAATATTATTATCAGTCAATTCCAAAACCAAAGAGCCTACACAAACTTCCGAGAAAGTTCCGAGAACGCTCTCAGTTAAATGGTAATTGCGAAACCAAATTCCTCACTCGTCCTTGCCCTACTTGAGGAGGCGTTTCATTGAAATATATAGATTCTCTTAGCTAGGCTATTGCATAACCCTGCTTGTGTTTATTTTTTATTCTAATCAATAAATGCTATTATTCGAACTGTTGCATTTTACTGATTGAATGATTTACTTTAAGTTTTATCCCTCAAGGACTTTGGTGTGTTAGGTCAGAATTGAATATCGGTGTCTCTTAATCCTGTAATTCAATACACCTATCGGATCGTGAAAGCTCGAGTGGGATTTATTTTATAAAAGTGATTCTGAGATCTCTAAGCACAAGATCCATTATAGTGTAAGATAAATAAGTTAAAGTGCATTTTCTTAAAAGCCATATTGGGAGAGAAGGCAGTTAGTAATCTAAGGTAAGTACAACTTTTATGTTTCTCGTCTGTCAAACATCATATAAATATAAATAGAACCCGCCTGTTAGTGGAAAACTACATACGAACTAGCCTCTTTAATAAATTGGTCGACAACAACACGGGTCTAATAGAATTTTTTTTAATTTACATCGATCGGGGTATGTGGACTTCATGTTTTTTGGTACGCTGAGTCATAATCTGAAGTCTGTTTTGGTCATACAGACCTCAATTTTTTTTAGCTCCACTTGCCAACGCCAAAATCTAAAATTAAATGCAATTTATATCCCAATAGCCAGGCTTCAAAGTCAACTAAAAGATATTGTGTATATCAGCCTTGCAATAAACTACCATCTCACTCCACTCACCCCTGTTCAGGGGGTGAGAAAACCGTTTCTTACTGTACAAAAGGACATGCTGGCGAAAAATTGTATACAGCTAATAGATCTTAGCTTTCATGTGAAGAAACAGGAGCAGGAGCTCCTGAGGAAAAAATGTAGGTCGCTAAAAGTCTGGGTCGCCAAATGGAGAAAAAGGTACATGAGTATATACCATTACATGCTTTAAAACTCCTTTCCACTCTTTTCAGTCCTTGTAATCACTTAGGACTATACAATAGGAGTTGTTGACGAAAAAAAATGTACAACCAACAATATGTGCATCAATATGAAGGAAGGAGGGGGTGTTTTATGATGTACTGTACACTAAAATTACCACCAAATACTCCCTTATTTCTTTCGACCCCCTTTGGAAGGCGGGAAAATAATTTTCTTCTATACAAGAGAATTTACTGACGAAGTGGAGAAAAATGTGTAGATATACCATATTGTATACCAAGCTTCTGTTGTATAGAAGAAAACTATTTTCCCACCCTCTAAAGGAGCTTGATAGAAGTGGGATAGAAGTTTTACGATAAGTCTAGTGTACATCTTTTCCTTCGTATTAATGCTGTGATTTTTTTTCCTTCTTTTTTGCTCCTTTCCTTGTTAAGGTATAATACAAGGTATTGAGAGATAGATGGAAAGATATTATCGGAAAAATATATTCTTACGTTGTTCCAGGCGGGTTCTACTATTTGGATGATGATATGAAGACTTTCAAATATTAAACGGGTAATCTTGAAAGTAGTTTCTCACGTTGCATATGAATTATCTTTCTTGTAACTAAAACAAAAATTCCTGGCCGGTAATTGCCGGTGAGTTGAATTATCTTACCGGTAATTTCGGTAATTTGAATATCCTATTCTTGGAGTTTCTAGTAAAAAGTAACGACGTGTATAAACTCTATAATCTACTGACAACTGCAAGAAACGCGAACAAGAAAGACAATAGTACATATTTTTCTTGAAGGACTACTTAGTACACGAAAATTAGATTAAAAAACACCGAATAAGAGAAATAATTTATAAAGTAATAATATTTGGGGTGTGTACTCTAGATAGGGTTAGAAATAGATACCCGAAAAGTTTCCACACAATATAGGGGTGGAACGTCCTTTTTTTGCAAAAAACCACCCCCACTTCACTTTTATTTTGTAAACCGTTCGTCGGAAGACAAAAAAGTATAGGTAATTCTGCATAAAAAATGTCAAATTAACCTTGTAGCTTATCTTCGCCTATTTCGCGCTAACAGCGTCCGAACAGAGGGGTAGTTTGGGGCGCAAGGGGAAAATACATAAAAATCACTTGCGTCAAAACCCGCTGTATATGCATCTTATAGAGAATATTCGGCTCTATAAGTTTATTCCTGAGCATTTTTCTCGTTAAGTAACCGGTTTTAAGATATTCGCTTTGAAAATTGGAATAGGATCGATTTTTACCTCTGCGCCTCAAACTACCCCCATGTTCGGACGCCGTAAGCGAGGGTAAGCTACAAGGTTAATAGGACAGTTTTTATGCGGACTTTAACGACAACTTTTTTATTTCCTATACTTTTTTCTCTTCCGACGAACGGTTTACAAGATAAAAGTGAAAAACCAGCGTTAAGTCCCCGTTTGGGGTGGTTTTTTGCAAAAAAAAAGGACGTTCCACCTCTAAATTGGGGGGGGGGGGACTTCTCGGGTATCTACTTCTAACCCTATCTAGAGTACGTATCCCAAATATTATTACTTTATAAATTATTTCTTCTAAAATATCTAATTTACATGAACTAACTGGGACCTTGACTCACTCCCCATCCAATCCGCTCCTGGAAATATTTGCAAATATTTTATATAATTATAAAAAATAAATTACTATCTATTATACTAGGTAAAATTACATAAAAAGTTTCTGAAATAATATGCAAAGTACAATAGTATCAAAATCTAAAAATATTCAACACGTTAAATGTTAGATAGATAGATAGATATTTTATTTGACCAAGTTACAAATCATTTTTGGCAAGTCAAAAATACAAAACACATAATATAAAAATATAAAAACATTATTTACATATCACTACATGTACAGATACTTCACAAAAACAAAATAATATATATAAAAAAAAAGAAAGAGGCACGCTCCCACGAAATGGCCAGAGCATACCAAACAAGCAGAGGTTAAGCTAAAAGATATCAACTTTGTGTGTTTAAAAATTCATCAATTGAATAAAAACAGTATTTTAAAATGTGTTTTTTAAATAAGTTCTTAAAACTATTAAAATTAAGAGATTTTACGTCAATAGGAATGTGATTGTATAATTGAGGTTTAGAGAGTTTTTCTGTGATTTTGTTAATCTAAGACGAGGCTGCCTAAGTTGATTGGCAGACCTAGTGCCATAAGAATGAAAATCTGAGTTAGTACAAAAAGAATTTACGTTCTTGTGAATTTCAAGTAAAGTAACATAAATGTGAAGAGAAGGAACTGGCATTATACCAAGACTTTTAAATATTGGTAAACAGTGGTCTCTCCAACCTGCATTAACAATTAACCTGACTGCTTTCTTCTGCAGACGAAAGATTACAGCTGCCCGAGATGAACCACCCCATAGGGGTGGTTCGTCTCTCATCTCGTTCATATATGCTATACTCCATAGGAGTATAGCATAATTAATATGAGCATGAAATAATGAAAAATAGCATGTTCTTAAGGTTTTAGAACAGAGTTGATTTTTTAGTCTACGTAGCATGAATATTGAACTTGATAATTTGTGTGACAGTTGCTCCACATGATTGGACCAGCTGAGAGTGTCATCTAAGACAACGCCAAGAATTTTAACACTGTTACCCTTGATTAGTGAATTATTTGTTGAGAAAACGATTTGTTGGGTTTTTTCTTCGTTTAATTTAAGATTATTCGGGGAAAACCATGCACCAGCTTGTTTGATAGAACTAAAGCTATCCTCACTTAGTTCAGGAATATTCAAATTAAAATCAAGAATGGATGTATCGTCAGCATAGGCGATGCATTTTTTTGGTGACATAAAGTGAAAAAAATCATTGACGTATAATATAAAGAGTAGGGGCCCCAAAACAGAGCCTTGAGGAACCCCATGTTTAACCGGAAGAAGTTCAGAGTTTAGGTTATCTATAGAGACACACTGAAGTCTGTTGTTAAGATAGGAATAAAAAAAGGTTCAATGGCAGACCTCGAATACCATAAAAATTCATCTTTTCCAGAAGTATTTCATGTGAGACACAGTCAAAGGCCTTGGAAAGGTCGCACAAGCTTATAGCTACATGTTCGCCCTCCTCAAGGCCCTCAAATATGTCACACACTAATTTAAATACTGCCATAGTGGTGGAACATTTATTTTTAAAACCAAATTGACGACAATTTAAAACATTATTACGATCTAAGAAATTTGTAAGTCTTTTTTTGAGAATAATTTCAATAATTTTTCCAAATATGGGGATGATGGAGATAGGACGATAGTTGTCGATAAGATTAATGTTACCTTTCTTAAAAAGAGGTAAAACTTTGGTAACTTTTAATACATCAGGGAAGTGCCCTTCGCGAAAACAGGCATTAATAAGAAGAGTAAGTGGGTGTATAATTATGTCAATAGTTTCTTTAAGGATTAAGCTATTTATACCATATACATCAGTGCAACTAGAATTTTTTAAGCTATTAACTGCTTCCCTAACCTCAATAGAGGTTACCGGATCAAGGAAAAATGAGGAATTAAAATTAGGTACATTTTTTAAATGGTCAGTGGCAGAAGCGTCCACTGATGGCAACAAGTTAATCAATTGTTCAGCAATTGTAGAGAAGTAGGTATTAAAAGAGTCTGGAGAGATATCGTGTTCAGGAGAGCACGCGCTGGATTTATTGATCTCGAAATTTATTAATTTCCAACTATCACGCATCTTGTTGTCAGACATGTTTATGAAATTGTCATATGCAGTTTTTTTTGAATCAGCAATTTTAGATTTATAATCATTTTTTAATAAATTATACAACGTATAATCTCTAGTACAGTTAGAGATAGTTTTTACACAGCAAAGTGTATCTCTCATTTTTCTATGTGAGTCGTCGAACCATTGCACAGGTGGCTTATTATTCATTTTGCATTTTTTAAAAGGAAAATGTTTGTCAATATGAGATGAAAAGGTGTTAACTAAAACTTCAGATAAAAAGGTAGAGTTGAGCTCTGGGTTATCAAGTAAACTCCAGTAAATGTCATTTAAAGAAATCTTTAACTTAGCGATACCTTTGGCATTAATGGATCTTCTCCAGATATCCTTCACACAATGCCTTATATTTTTTATTATAATATATTGACCTACATGATCAGATAAACACGGGTCAACAACACCACCATCTTCCAGATTTGTAATTATATTATCTATACAAGTCATTGAATGAGATGTAATCCTCGTAAAATCCGATATTGTAATATCGAGACCAAAAGATGAAATCAAACAGACCAACTCAGATAAAGCAGAAGACGTGCACCTGAAATTTATATTAAAATCCCCAGTCAGTATAATTTTGTTATATATAGTTGAACAGTGTGTTAATAGCTGTTCCAACAAGTCAAGAAAAATGGTTAAATCCCCCAGTGGAGATCTATATAGATTTATGAGAATGGTGTTAATCTGTAAAATTTCAATGGCGCAGAATTCTGCGTTAATATGACTACAATAATCACTAATTTGAATTTGCTTAAATTTGACTGTATTTTTGACAAAAATGGAAACACCTCCATGTTTATTCTTCTCCCTACAGAAACAAGCAGCCAGTTTGTAGTGCGGTATATTAATGGCTTTTAAGGCAGATAACTCTAACCAGTGTTCCGAAAAACACAAAATGTCGAAATTATGTTTATCTAAAAATATTGATAACTGGTCTAACTTATTTGATATGCACTGGACATTTACGTGGAATAAACTTAAACCTACCTCATTCTTTTTACAAATATTAGTATTAAATTTTGAAACATTAACTTCGAATTTATCTTGAAGTGGGTCTAGCTTCCCGCTAACACCGCTCTTCGCTTGTGAAAATATCTATTCACCCATGCACCTTTTGGCCAAGAAGAAGGATCCATAGCTTTCTGAAGGTTATTCTCATCTATAGTTACTTTAAATGAGGCATAGTAATGTGGGTACATTGAATTCAATTTATCGCAAACCACTTCAGGGAAAGTTGTGTCAGGATGAATTTTATAAACGTGGAAAAACGATTGTCTTTTTATGGCGTTTCCTTCATCGAAATTTGTTGAATAGTTTGTTGATTTTGAGACCCCTCAGCTGTGTTTTGACAGCTCACGTCGGTCGTAATCGGTAGCAGAGTAGTAGGTTTCTGCTTTGTCGTATTAGCATTTGAGAACTTCGGTGGCCCAAGTTGATTCTTTTTAGGGATAGATGGTGCTGCCTGTACTTTATTTTCCATTAAGTTCATGGAAATTGTTTTGTTTAATGATTTTATAGCAATTTCCTGGTTGGACATGATTATATCCTTGTGTTTCAGTAGTTCTTTCAAGTAAGATATCCCGAGCTTATTCACGTCAGAATGGATTTCGGCGTTTTTATCACAATTTACACTGTCACTAGTAGGGTTGTCTGTCACTTCGTTATTACAACAAATTATTGTTTTATCGTCAACTGTTATTATGTTAGCTAGAAGACCAACACAACTTTTGTGGGAAATTACCCCACATTTGGAACACTTTAGCCCTGTCTGGGCCACTTGTAAACACCTTTTACACGGAGCCGATGTTTTACCACCTGTTGCTCTCGGCGCCATACTGAAAGTTAAAGATCATAGCCCACTATATTCGACTTCGACACAGCGTACGCCATTTTGATACTTTACAGATGCTGATCTGGTGACGTCTATCACAAATTCCTTGCACAGACCATCGCATCCGCAACTGGATTCTCCAAGAAAATCGCTACCCAAAACGACTCTCCAGCATTATACTTTCCCGCATCTAATAATTTTTTGACCACATCGAACAGGAATGGAAAATGCGTCCTGTGTGTTTTACTACCTCCATTTATTCAGATATCACTACATTGAGTTAAAAATGGGTATAATAACTAGTAGTTCATTTACCTGCTCTAATTAAAGAAGTGGTAGTAGGGATGGGGGGAGGGGGTTGAAAATTTTCCGTTTCACCTGGAAATAACTTATATTTATTTACGTAACAAGTTCCGAAAGTGGTCTTTTACTGGACGAGTAAACAAATTCCATCACGAGCCGTAGGCGAGGCCTGGAAGCTTGTGAGTCCAGTAAAAGCACTTTCGGGAGGTGTTACGTACAATATTTTTTCTTCAACCGTCTCTTTAATGAAACCAACATTAATTGACTATTTATAAATATTAATATTAATTGTACTGCCATCACTGTCTATTTTGAAATAACTATTATCTGACCGTTTTAAGCGTCATTATTTTGTTACCATAGCAACACGACTGTTTAGCTTCGAGTAAGAATGTGATTAATATGATTCATAGTCAAATATCACCAGCAAATTGACATTAACGTTTAGACGATCTGTCACTTTACAGTAATAGTACCCGTAATAGCTACTTTCGGGACTAGTACTAGAGTACGCTACTTTCAGTACAATAAATCGTACCGAAAATACCTACTTTTGGAACGATTGAAGAAAAATTTACTTTCATGATTGTAGGGGGCCGAAAACAGGCTAGGCCTAGGGAGCCTCCTCCTTTGGCGAATGAGTTAGTGATGAAAAATATAATTTTGTGATAGGAAATTAAAATTTATGATAGACAATTCAAAATTCACCTTTTTTGAAGGAGGTTCAATTGTTTTATATGTTACTTCCACGACCAGTGGAAGTATAGTAACGACAAAAAAATTTTTGAAAATTTTTATTGTCCAAATAGGCTTAAAATGTCATGAAACGTCGAGATTTTAAGTTTGAGCGAAAAAAAAATTTTCTGTCTGTCTGTCGGTCTGTCTGTCTGTCGGTCTGTCTGTCTGTAACTTTTTTTGTGCGCACGTTTACTCTGGAACCGTTTAAGATATTGACTTGAAATTTGGTACACATATGTACTTTAACGAGATCTAGAACTAGATTATATTTTCATCTTGTTCCGTCGAAGGGTTGGGGGGTAAATCGGGGTAAATTTGGGGTAAATGGGTAAATCAAACAGGTAAGAGTCCATGAAATTGGTATTTAGTATATGCAAGAGAAGCTAAGGTCTCAAAAAAATTTTTGGCATTAGCCACCCCCATTACCACCCCCACCTCCTTATTAAAGGGGATGGAAAAAAAATGTGATTTAGTTTATGTACAGGAACCAGAAACCTCAAAATATTTTTTTACTTCATCCACCCCCCCACTACCACCCCCCTATCACCACCCCCACCCAACTACCGATGTGGGGTATCGTTTTATGGGTTTTTGGGATAGAGGATTTCAAATATTATATTATTAAAGTTCCATAAACAATTATTTTCACATACAAATTTTTTTCGTTGTGAGTGACTTGGATAGAGAATCTGGATGTGGAAGTAGTGATTCCTTGGGCAGCGGTTTTTTTGTTTGTTTTACATTTTGTAGTATTGTTACGGTTGCAATTTATTCCAAGTAAATATATTTCTGATTTGATTTGATTTGATTCTCCCCCAGATGAGCTAGTTGCAATTTCCAATTTCGAGACGTGAGATTTACCCGGGGAAGGACAGGTAATCACAGCAATATAGGAATTTTCGTGGGTAATAAATTATTTTGTATTTTGCAGACTGTACTGTTTGGAGGTGACTGTTAAGTTCATTGCTATTTAAAGGTCAATAACATTCAAAGTCAAAATTAAGTTGACTAAATATTATACTACATGTACAATTAAATATTCACGCGCAATGACTTTTAATTAAACGGTTTACGAGAGAGTGCTAGAAAAAGTTTATTCAAAAATTACAGTTTGTTCATCATTTCGCGTAAGTAAAGGAATGTGGGTCCCATAGGCGTCCATCGAATCGCATACTGATAAACAAATAAATAAATATTTCTTGAAAATTGTAATTGAGAACATTTTCTTTTTATCTCTTTATTTAACGTAGGCCAATTTCCTCCATTAGGTCCTATCACCGACGCCAGAAGACGAGCTACCCCCAACCTGGAAATTTTGTCGAACTTCTTCTATGTCGAAGAGTAAGGATCTTTTACTTGCCTCTAATTTATTAGACAAGGGACCGACTGATTTACATCCCCTCCGAAAGATGGTATATCCACTGAGTAAACCTCGTCTTGAAATTACATAGCTTCCGCGGATACGCTGATATAGAAGCCCTTAGACGGTGGGACGAGATCGCTATATTTCCCTACATCGATTTTCACCCACCAAACTACATAACATACTAACCGCGCTAAACGTTGCTTCACTGTAAGTATCGAAATACGTGTGAAAGTGAAAGTGAAAAGAAATGGATTTTTAAATTAAGTCTGCATTATGTGTCTTACCGGAACCTGATCCGGAGCCAACCAGACAATGGTGAATGCAGGGTTGGACGGGGCAGGTTCGGTTCGGCTTAACGGGTAATGAGTTAAGGAAATTAGATCTCCTGCTCGTCTTAGGCGCACTTAAAAACCGACAATAAAATTAAAAATTGCTGTCTACGCAGACACCTAAAGCTAATTAAAAATGACACCACACTTGCCAAAGCACAAAATTTGGGTTGTTGACTCGGGTAAAAAGCTGAACGAAAAAATCCGTGCGGGAACTGCCGCTCTGGTGGCCTCCCTGCCTTCAGAAAGATATGATAAAGTAAATAAGTATTGTTTAAAATGTTACAATTTTCATGAATTTTTCATCCTAAAAGGAATTTACGAACAAAATGACAAAAAGAACAAAAAAAGATAAAAAAAACAGAAGCAAAAGACGAACAAATAGAAAAGGAAAGAGGGGATTAAAGATAAACTTTAGGAAAGATGATAAGATGGGGTTTTATAGAGGTTATGGTAGGGGAAGATTGAGCTAAGGAAGTTGCCGGACAATAGGCAACGCCTGGTATGGTAGGGGGTGTCTCATATTGAATTTTATTGCATTATGCTGTGTGATTTGGCTTATGTTGCGCGTTAGCGGAGTATCGTTCAGTTTGGTGGTGTAAAATTTTCGGGAGATTTTCTGGACGTAGTCAGTTAGTGAAGTGACGATACACAAAATATGCCAAATATTACTGAAATCTAAAATGTTACTGAGATTTACGTTACGAGCAAAATATTACCAATATTCCTTGAAAATTTATTTTACTGACCCGTGGACGTTGAGTTGATGTACCGGATCCCTCGTTAAGGGAATATGATTCCGCTTACCTTTGGTAGTGTCTGAATACCTTTTCCCGTCCTACCAGGGTCGCGTAATTCTAGGTGATAACAGCCGCAGGTGGTAGACCATCTACGTGGAGTCTAAGGTAACGTGCCGAGATCCCCAGCACCATACATACACAAGATGTCAGGCAATAATCCACCATCTAGACACCAAAATCTGGACTAGAAGTTGAAACCAGAGTCAGGCGGAAGTTCCTCGAAAAGTGTAGAATGTGACATAAAAGCTCAAGTAGAATACGAGTAACAGATCCAAGTAAAATCACAAGGTAACAATCCAAATAGCCATAAACTAACAAATAGATCCCAATACTTGTAACATACCCAACAATCAAATAACTAACAAGCAAACAGCCCTGCAATAAAATAAATAACCTAAATTACAAATCTATTTCAACCTTAAGTGGGTTTTCAGAGACGTACCTGAGATATGATGTGGGCTGAAAGAGGTCCTGTGCCGTCAAAATGGCACTCCAAAGTCTTGCATTCAGACGACGCCACGTGCTGTTAGAAAATTGACTTTATCCGGACATATCCGTAGCTGTATTTCCCAAAACGATACTCAAAACCAAATGAAAATACGACTAATCTTGTCGTGATGAATACTAAATCCCATAAATGGAGCAAAACTTACAATACTGCTAAAACTCGTATTCAGACGACTCAATCTTCTAGCACGCCACGACCAAGATAAAAATGTCCCCCTATCAAAAATCAAGTTCTTCTCACTTTCGACGGTACGTTCCGAATTTTCACTTTACGGTATATCCCACAACTAGAATAGATTTTCCTAACTTCGTTTATATCTACAAATATTATCATAATATACTTCGAAGGCCGTCCTCTCTTTAATCTACCCACCAAAAGAAGGTTTAATCAACAATACTGGCCATTGTATAAGCTTTAAAAGTTCGTTTTTGCAATGCACACTCTTAATGAATATCTGAACGCACTCACCCATACTTCCTGTATCAAAGCACTTTTAATGGCCGATGTGAAAAATGCGGTAGCGCTATTATGCAATCAGTTATACTCTATTAATATCTATTAGGCAAGAGACGGTACCAATATGCTCAAATACACAATAAAATGTGTGAAAATAATGAAGGTAGTACCTAAAATTCTAGCAATTACTAAATGGGAAAATATACTGTAACAAATAATTGCAAAAAGTTAAATTTTTAGACTTTCTGCGAAATCGATGACCTATTTATTATTAATAAACTGGTTGTAAGTTGGTGGAGAAGATTATCCTGATCAGACTAAACTCTGCTCAGGATGAACTTGACATCGATGACGAGTGCCAGTTCGGCTTCAGGCGGGGCAGGGGCACTGTGCAGCAGGTTGTCAGGATCGTTAATGACGTCAAGGTGCAATGCAACCTCGGGAAGAGCACCGTCATGGTGCTCCTCGATATCGAGAAAGCCTTCGATACCGTATGGATCCCGGGTCTTCTACACAAACTGAACGCACTGGACTTTCCCATACACATAACGAAACTCATTCACTCTTTCCTGACAGGTAGATCGCTCCAGGTTAGGGTGAATAATAAACTATCAACGCGGCGGGACATTCGCGCGGGCGTCCCCCAGGGATCGTGCCTGTCACCTAAGCTATATAACTTATACGTTTCCGACTTTCCGGAATTTCCGAATACGAAACTTGCCAAGTACGCCGACGACACGGCCATGTTCGCGCACTCGCACAACGCTCAGGCGGCGAATATGCTGCTGAAGGCGCACATGGCTCGTGCCACGGCGTATTACGACAAGTGGAAGATTCGGATCAACGCCGAAAAGTCAGAATCTATACTCTTCACGCGCCGGTTCACGGAGAACCGCATTTTAACGCCTATTTCGGTCGGGGGTCGCCAAATTCCTATTAAACAGTGCGTGAAGTACCTTGGGGTTAATCTGGACAAGAGACTGACATACAATACTCACATCAACGAGACTATACGGAAAGTCTACTCCATGTCCAGAAGTCTGTATCCGCTTCTGGCCAGGGGTAGCGAACTGAACAGGACTAATAAAAAATTGTTGTACACGATGGTGATCAGGCCGGCCATTACATACGCGGCGCCGGTGTGGTGCAGCATCCCGGCCACGACAATGAGAAAACTTCGTGTTCTAGAGCACAAATTTATGCGCCTCATTTCTGATTCGGGCAGATACACCTCACTCAGAGATCTATACGTCCGCTGTAACGACATAATTCCACTAGCGGACTACGTTCAACAGATTTCACAAAAATTCTACGAATTCAAACTGGGCGATAGTCCGCTAACCCGCAACATAATACACATCAGACAGCATAATGCAATTCTATTTAATTTGAAACACCCATTACCATACCAGACGTTGCCTATTTTCAGGCAACTTCCACCTTAGCCAACTTCTTCACTACTATAGTCTACCTTTACTCTATCTTTATCCTCACCTATCAACTTTATAATCTTAACCCCCTCTCTATTCCCTTTCTGTTTGTTCATTGTTTTATCTATTTTGTTCTTTCTGTCCTCTTTTGTTCCAAAATTCATCCCTCGACCGATAACCTTCTTGAACTTTTAAAACCCACAACTGTTAACTTCCTCTACTTTCCTGGAGGCAGGAAGACCACCAGGGTGGAGAATTACTTCGAACGGGTTTTTTCGTTGTGTTTTGTTTTCCCGTGACAGTAACTAAAATTTCTTTAGTGTTTTTTGTGCGTGCACAGTGCGACAATTTTTAAAATATACATTAATTAGTTTTTGGCTCTTATGGGCAGCATAGTTTTAAGGCATTGTTGTTTTTAAATTCGCTCGGCGAATAGGAGTTACAACTCCTCACCTGAATTACCGTTCTTAGCCGAACCGGATCTGCTCCGCCCAACCTTACACCCGCTACGATGCTGCGCATCGTGGTTGCCAGGTTGGCTGCGGGTCAGGTTCCGACTAGGCGCACCTGTACTTTTAATTATAAATAAAGTCTTGTTGATTGATTGATTGATTGGTTGTAATTTTCGCAAAGGTAATTTTATGATGGCTTGAAATGATTTTTTCTTAACAAACTCGTAAAAATTAGTAAAAATAAAACTAATAGTAATTTTAAAATTGAAGGAAATCTACATGTGCATGACAGTGCGATGACATGCGATGTTTTTGTACTTTAAATGGTCTATTGTGTTTGCTCCACACGAACTGTTGAGTAATGAATATGAACTCTTGTGGTTGGTCCTAGCCCATTGAGTAATGAATTATTACTTATTCAGAAACGTATCGATAACACAGGTAAACAGGATTTTTTTTAAATTTACATTGATCAGAGTATGTGGACTTTATGTTTTTTGGTTTGCTCTAACAGTCTTCAATTATTGAAATGAAATAATAAAAGACCCAAGGAATAAATTAACTATATTTTAAAGGTTGACATATTAATGTCTTGTTTATTAAACTTTACTTTTATAATGCACTTTTTTTGATTTTCAAGCAAAAAAATGTCGAACAGAAATCTCCATGTAGATTATTAATTTCAGAAACTTCCGTATTGCCTTAGTGTCTAATATTATATATACATCTTGAGTCAATATTGGTTAAATAATTGAATCTGATTTGCAGAGCTTGGGAAAATATTGGTCCAATATATGTGTTGTGTAACTACGCATAGGAATTTAAATGAATGTAAGATACAAGTAATTCGTGGTAAATATCATAGTACTTAAATATGCATGATTTGCAAAAATATCCTGGATATTATACACCCGCTTTGCCACAATTTTTTACTTCCACATCCAGTGGAAGTATAGTAACGACAAAAAAAAATTTTAAAAATTTTTATTGTTCAAATAGGCTTAGAATGTCACGAAACGTCGAGATTTTAAGTTTGAGCGAAAAGAAAATTTCTGTCTGTCGGTCTGTCTGTAACTTTTTTTTTGTGCACGTTTACTCTGGGACCGTTTGAGCTATTGACTTGAAATTTGGTACACTTATGTACTTTAACTAGATCTAGAACTAGATTATATTTTCATCTTGTTCCGTCGAAGGGTTAGGGGGTAAATTGGGGTAAATTTGGGGAAAATAGGTAAATCAAGCAGCCCCACTCCGTTATTAAAGGGGATGAAAAACAAATGTCATTTAGGGTGTGTACAAGAACCAGAAACCTCAAAATGTTTTTTTAATTCATCCACCCCCACTACCACCCCCCATCACCACCCCCACTACCACCCCCCATCACCACCCCCACTACCACCCCCCATCACCACCCCCACCCCACTATCGATGTGGGGTATCGTTTTATGGGTCTTTGTGGTAGAGGATTTCAAATATTATATTATTAAAGTTCCATAAACAATTATTTCCACATATAACATTTTTTCGTTGTGAATGACTTGGATAGAAAATCTGGATGTGGAAGTAGTGATTCCTTGGGCAGCGGTTTTTACATTGAACGTGGCAGAAGACGACAAATACTCCAAGCCTTTGTAAGAATGTGGAAAACTACCAAAAACTAAACGATGTTTACTATTAACTACTATTTGAATAGGAACGTGCACACTTACCTATTAAATTATTGCAGTTTATACAAGCTGTACACTGTCTTTGATTAAGGAAATTGACAAATTTATGGTGCATAACACTTCTGTAATCGACCCATATACGGCAACATGGCCGATATTCGACTGTGTCATCGTGTATGAATTTGCTATGTGCGGTAAATTTAAAATTAGAAGTATACTTCGTTTTAAACTAAATATAAATTAATTGTTTTTATACTGACAAGACTAATAGCACCTTGTATAGTAGTTAGGCACTCAACCCAATCAGTAGATTAAAAGCATCATAGCGTAGGTATGTATATTTTAAGGTTGAAGCCTCATTATATCGAGGCTCATTTGTCAATAAATAAGTAAACAATATTTGCCCAATACTTACTTGGAAATTAATATTAGTTTCTACACATTGCGCCAATATTAGTTAAATAATGTTAATATTGAATTCTGGTTTACCAATGTTTGTAAAATATTGGGTATATATTTTATTAATATATTGGAAATCCAGCTGCTACGTATATTGGCACAATATTGGCTAACTCTGATATTTATTGGCCCATTATGCAATATAGGTGATATATTGTACCTACAGTGTGACCCATTTAAGATCGCAACACCCCAAATGTATATGTACATCCCTGTATACCCGTTAATTGATGCTTGATTAACTTCAAACTTTCGTCGTAAGAAAAGATAGATAAGGTGATTCTTTGTCTAGGAAAGCATTCGCCTCCTACAAATGCAAAGCCACTTGCGGTACCAAAATATGCGGAAAAAATCAAAAAATCATATGAGGCATTTTTTTATCGGAAAATCTTGTTAACGAAACTTGTTCAGAATTGTCCAAAATTCAGTTTTAATACTATAATTTTCAGTTTTTTTTTGATCGTGTAGTGTATACACTCATACGCTGTTACAAGCCTTTATTCCAAGATATTCTAAGAAATGGCAGTAGCGCTACGGACGCCTCACAGTGGGGGATTTTGCTACACTTTTTTTCAAAATTCTGTAAGTCGCTCAATTTTGAACGGATTTTGATGTAGTTGGGCTTAAAGTGCTTCAAAAGTTTCACTTTTTGACGTGCAAGTGCCACTTTCTCATAAATTATCACGTACAACCCTTAGAAAATGTAATATAAACCCCTGAAATAGGGAAAATTTGAAAAATAAAAATTCAAAATCATTTTAAAAGTTAATGCATTTAAGAAAAAGGTCACTGGGCATTTCCTGGAAGTAAAATAATCATATATATGCAAATTAATTATACACACCATTTTTGGGGGTGTATTTATGTGGTGAAGTTTGGATGTAATGGAAAAAATGAATATTGAGGACTCAACCTGGCCTTTATAAAGTATTTTGGTCTCCTTTTTCCATTTATGAAGTCCGTTTTTACGCACAACCCCTAAAAAATATAATATCAACCCCCATAATATGGTAAAGTCTAAACAAAATCTCAATTTTTTTTTTAAATGTTACTGCATATAAGAAAAATAGCACCGGGCTTTTAAAATGTCAGATAGGTCTTCCTTGAAGGTATAATAATGACACATTTGCAAATTAATTATACACACCCATTTTGGTCTCCTCTTTCCATTTCTGGAGTCCGTTTTTACGTGCACCTCTAAAAAATTAAATATCAACTCCTAAATTGAGGCAAATTTTAAAGATTTTCTTACTGCAGTACATTTTAAAAAATTAAGTATATTTAAAAATTTAATTTAAAATTAACGCTATTTCAAAGGTTTATATTTTATTTTCTAGGGGTCCTACGTAAAGGCGGACTTCAGAAATGGAAAGAGAAAACCAAAATACTATATAGGAGTCATTTGGAGTCCCCAATAATTATTTTTTCCATTACTCCCAAAAATTACGCATCACCCCCTGAATACAAAAGAGGGTGTGTATAACTAATTTGCATATATATGATTATGTTACAATAAATTCAACAAAATGTAAACAAAATAGGTTTTTGTTAACTTTGTATCATATAATGGTACATAAACAAACTAAAAAAATTATAGCACAAAAGTTTTTTAAACATTTTAGTAACAGATTTCCAAGTGTATGTGGTAAAAATGGTAGAAAATATCAATTTATTTGATGAAAACCATTTAGGCAATTAGTTTCCAAAAAAATGCTCCATTACTAGGGTGGTACTCTGAAGAAGCTCAAGAATCAAATAATACATTTTTTCGGAAAGCTAGAGCCAGTAATAGTAGGATGAGTGATCGAAATTTGAGCAATGCGGATGTAATTCACCACTTACTCATTTCATCCGATCCTTTTATAGCAAATTTAAGAATTAAGAAAAAGAGAAAGAATTATCTGATGAAGCCAAAAATTTATTAAAAAAATGATAATTTGGAAATACTTGAATGTTAGATGTAGTACATGTACAGGGTGTAATCACTTTCATGTCACTAAAAAAAAACTGATAATGGGGACCGACTAGACAAACAAAAAACCTTTATGACTTTTCCCCTAGGGGCACTTTGAAAAAAACTGACCTAGGTCAACAGTTTGAATATTAGAGTCGGAAACATTTGAGAACCACTGCCTTTCTGGGTCAATGGATGTGTAATAGTTCCCAATTATACAACTTTTAAATGGTCATAAAAAAGTGCAAAGATACCGACGGCGGCACGCGGTTCAAAGCAAAGAAGGGCGGCACCTTTGATGATCGTCTCAACCGAACCAATTATAAAAATGTAAACAATTCGTTATCTCTTTTTGCAGAACTGCAAAAGCAAATGATGGGCGTAGAAGTTAAACACAGCATTTCTTTACATGTGTGTTCTTTTAATTTAAAACAAAATATTGGATCTTTTATTGTTGTTTATAATTTATCAGATTTAAATGTGTTTTATTAACATTTGTAACCTAAATGAGTGTTCTGGGTTAAAAGCTTAAAAAATGAATAATCGTTGCATGACATTGGAAAATAAAAAGTTAGACGTCTGAGATACGATAACAGAATTATGTATATTTTAAGTTAGAAAAAATCTGATTTATTTAACGAATTGCCGATCAAGTATCGAAAACTAAAATTATTCGATAAATCTAGAACTTACCAATAGATTTGATTTACATAAATTGATCGAAATGGCTTCCGTCTTGCAATACACTTTTCGGTACGTCGAACTAAGGACATAAGCACTTGGTTTAACACATTTGGTAAATTAGGATCATTTTTTAGGCTTTCTATGCACATTAAAATACCACACTAAACTATTAACTAACGTTGTCAATAAAGAAAATAAAGATAAAAATTTGGTCCAAAATCCAAAACAAACACAAAGAGAACGAACAAGTAGTGTCTGTACGTAATCAAGAACTTAACGACTTGAACGGTAAGTCAATAAAATAAATCTTAACTGTAAATACGTGGTCCAAAATTCAAAAGACCAAAGTAACATACAAAAACAACGAATGGCTTCCATGTGTGTACTTAACGAAATGCCCACAGAAACTAAAATACCGCACCACTAAAGACCTTACCTTACCTAATTTTAAAAAGCCAGTGAGACTATCAACTCGTGTCCCCGTCGACGCGCGGTTTCTAACAAAGGAACGCACTTTGAAAGAGCCGTATTAGCGTATTTGATGGTTAGAGGCGCCGAAATACACGAATATAAAAGCCTATCTCAACATTCCAGCAGTTCTCAAACAATTTTACTGAAAATTTTCGAAATGTTTGTTTATTTTTTTTTCTGAAACTAAGGTTTTTTTGTTCGTTTAATCGTTCCCTACCACCAGTTTTTTTTTTAATGACATGAAACTGATTACACCCTGTATAAAGAAATTGACAAGTCTGTTCGTAAGGGGACCCTTGTTGATGTTCTAGCTTGGTCAGATTTAGATCAATGATATATGAGAGGAACGAATGATTTCTTTGAAAGTTATCTGCTGAATACCCAAAATAATATTTTATAATAAATACTTTATCTAGTGAAAAAATTTGAGGACTTCCAAAAATATGGAATTCCTAAAATATTTTCCTAGAAAAATAAGTAAATATAAAGATATGTGTTACTAAATTTTTCTTATTGTTGTTGATTATTTTGGGAGTTAAAATTTGTAAAAAAGCTTGGGCTGGATGAATTATATCAATGGTCAATGTAAATACTACAAAATTTAAGCATTTTTTTAAATACTTTTTATTTTAATGGTATCATAAGTAATGAAATTGCAATGAATAAATTGTATAGCTTTTATCCATTCTTGCTTTAATCTTAGCTCCAACACCTCGGATAAAAATAAATAAGTAATGGAGAAGGCATTTTTTTGGAAACTAATTGTCTAATAAATTGATATTTTATATTTTCTACCTTTTTTATCACATACACTTGGAAATATGTTACTACAATGTTTAAAAAACTTTTATGCTATAATTTTTTTAATTTGTTTAGGTATCATTATGATACAAAGTTAATAAAAACCTCAAAAACATATTTTGTTTACGTTCTATTGAATTTATTGTAAAATAATCATATATATGCAAATTAATTATGTACACCCTCTTTTGTATTCAGGGGGTGATGGGTAATTTTTGGGAGTAATGGAAAAAATTATTATTGGGGGCTCCAAATGACTCCTATATAGTATTTTGATTTTCTCTTTCCATTTCTGAAGCCCGTTTTTACGTAGAATTCCTAAAAAATAAAATATAAACCCTTGAAGTAGCATAAATTTTAAATTACATTTTTAAATATACTTAATTTTTTTTTTAAAATGTACTGCAGTAAGAAAATCTTTAAAATTTACCTCAATTTAGGAGTTGATATTTTATTTTTTAGGTTTGTACGTAAAAACGAACTCCAGGAGTGGAGGAGACCAAAATGGGTGTGTATAATTAATTTACAAATGTGTCATTATTTCGTCTTCAGGAAAGATCTATCTGACATTTTAAAAGCCCAGTGGTATTTTTCCTACATGCAGTAACAATAAAAAAAAAATGAGATTTTATTTAAAATTTACCCCTATTATGAGGGTTGATATTATATTTTTTAGCGGTTGTACGTAAAAACGGACTTCAGAAATGGAGAAAGGAGACCAAAACACCTTATAAGGGCCATTTTGAGCCCCCCAATATTCATTTTTTTCATTACATGCAAAATTCACCATCTAAATACACCCCCCAAAAATGGTTAGCATAAATAATTTGCATATATATGATTATTTTACTTCCAGGAAAAGCCCAGTGACCTTTTTCTTAAATGTATTAACTTTTAAAATGATTTTGAATTTTTATTTTTAAAATTTTCCCTCTTTTATGGGTTTATATTACATTTTCTAAGTGGCACTTGTACGTCAAAGAGTGAAACTTTTCAAGCATTTTAAGCCCAACCGCATCAAAATCCGTTCAAAATTGAGCCACTTACAGAATTTTGAAACAAAGTATAGCGAAATCCCCACTGTGGCCTGCAGTGAAAGATTTGGTACTATATTATTAAGTATAAGTATAAAATAAAATAATTAAGTAACTAAGATGGCGGATTACCTACTTCCGTGACGTCATTGTAAACCCAATTAAGACTAAAAATTTAAAAATAAATGAATTAACAAACTTTTTAAAAACGATTTTATTTTAAATCGAAATTGCACTAAAAAGTAGAAAATTTCAATTTTGTAAATAGAAAACCATTGGGCGCTCTGATCAGACGAAGTAATATTTTTTAATTATATTTATGGACACTTTTGGTTCAGTGTAAAGAAAGGACAGATGTATCCTTAACATCCTGTATTTATAAGATTCAGACAATTGCTTTAATGAAGTTCTTTGCGCATATGTATGCGCATATATACGAATAATTATTATTGTTTCATGCATATATACAATCGTTTAATATTTTTTTTTTGTTTCGCACAAATTTCTAGCTTAATTTATTCCACCGTTATTTTAGGGTATAAATGAATGAACACATGATTTTACTACCTATTTAGTGAATATGGCGTTTGTGTTAAAAAAGTTATATCAAGGATATTTTTGGCTCTTTGATGATTTGTCGGGTAAGCTTATTTGATTCGAATGGATTTAATTGTTAACTATAGGTAATATTTCGAATTGCAAACGTCTTTTATAGTATGCAACTTTGTAAATTCCATTATTAATCAGAAATTAGGAAACAATGGAAAACTATGCTTAATCGTAATCATATATTATGTTTATAGAAGTACTTATAAATTTCTTTCTACAGTTTGATTTAAATTTGAAAAGATTGATTTATAAAATTGAAAATTTTCAGCCCCTTTTCTTGCGAGGCTGTCAGCTGGTTCATTACCTTCTATTCATTTGGGCACTTACATCAAGATAACTTTGTTGTTTTTTTGTCAGTTGCTTCAGGGACTGTCTGCATTCCCAGGCAATTTTACACTCGAAGGTATAGGACCTGAAAGCCTTTAGTGCTGCCTGGCTATCTGAGTATAGATCTTTGCCCTTCGAGTGCCTCTGTTAAGGTATTCCTAGACACACAAATCTATAGCATAGATTTCTGCCTGGAAGATGGTTGGGGTGTTACCAAGGGCTTTAGATAGCCTGCATTTAGGTCCTACTACGCCCACATCAACCTCTTCGTCCATCTTGGATCCATCTGTATACCAGATTAGTGACTCTTTCTCCAACTCTAAAATTCTTAAGTGACCAACCAGGTCGCCAGTAGTCCCTAGACAGACAAGGCGTTGCAGTTTCTGCAGCTTTCCTTGTACTAGTTTCTCTTCTGTTTTTGGCCACCATACACATGATGCGTTGGTCACCATGGGTCTGACAACCGAGAAGTAAGACCAATGTATCATTTTTGGCTTCAGATCCCAAGTCTTACCAAACAGCCTACGGCAGTCCAAATAGCTGTGGTTGCTTTTGTAAGTGCCCTTTCCAAATGCTAGTTCCAGGTATGTTTTTGATCCAGGATTACTCCTAGATACTTAACCTTACTGAAAAAATTCAGTACCGTTCCATTCAGCATAGGAGTTCTCAAATTTAGTTTTTTCCTTTTGGTGAATGGAACAATAACGGTTTTGCTCGGATTGACACTAAAGCCCTCTGATGAGCACCGGTGAGTGTAATAAGTAACTCTTATCTAATGATTGAAGATAAAGTACTTTATATATCTTTATCATTTCTTGGTAATGAATCGCTGCACTCATATTTTCACAGGGAATATTTGAAGCGACTCTCACGCCGAAACTACAATCGTTAAAACTGCTATTGATTTGAAAAACGAAATCAATTAGGTTATAATAGTTGGTGAAGATATTGACTTCTTGGTTATAATGATTCAACTAGCATGGAATCATCATAAAAAAAATTAATTTTTACAAACCTAAGATTAATAAAATAATTGGCAAACATTATGATGAAAATAGAATTGTCTGCAATTCCACCTGCTGAAGAGGTAATAGAAAAACACTGTTTAAGGATAGGCTTTTGCAGAGTGAGAGGGAAATATGTGTTTATTTTCAGTTTATTATAAGTAATTAAAAAACCAAACATAGTATAATTTTTAAAACTGTTTTAAATAATTCTAACGAATACAACTATTTTTTTTTGTTGTAAATTTCTGTTTTACTTGAGTATCGTAGTTTGTCAATGAAAATAGTTCCTAATTTCATTATTAGAGTATGGCATTTAGCTGTATACAAAATTTATGATAAGAACTGTTGTATTCCTTAGAGCTATGGGAAGTATCTGAAACTATTTTAAAGATTGTACCATTTATGGTTTTTTAAATATTTACAATAACTCGAAATTAAATGCATATTTCCCTCTCACTCTGCAAAATCCTATTCTTTGGAGTATATTTCCAAGTCCAAAAATGGTTAGGGAGTGAAAGTAATGTTTTTCCAAAAAAATACAAAGCGATATTTCTTGTAAATATAAGAAAGGCTTTAAAAATAATCAGTGTATCTGTAGAAAACTGAACCTATAATACTCTTTTCTATGTGTCTATTATAAAGGAAATAATTGTGCTTCTTCTACCTTTGATAAATCGGCTATCAATGAGTAATGCAGTGAAATTAGTGCATATGACGGTAATGAAACTAATATAGTATATTTCATTTTGTTTCGATGAAAATTGTGTGAAAAAATGGAGGGTCTAAGAAAATATATTTTTGAAAATTGTAAAAATGCACTTTTTTTGAAAATAAAAAAATGAATTCTATCCCCTAAAAGTACATAAAATAACGTACAATCGAAAAGAAAAAAAAGTGACGTACAATGCCTCCTTGATAATTGACGAAGAATTAAAAAATTTATTTTGTCCGCCATCTTTGACCATCTTATTTGACATAGTTTTATTTTGGCCAACTTTGGTGAAATTACTCCCACTTTCTTATAGAATAAATATTCAATTTCGATTTTCTCGGCTATTTTTGGTGTTTTCTATTTTTTCCCAAGATGACGGATTGACCAATACATATCGAACAGATCTGTATTTTTAAAATCCCCATCCGATTACTAGTACAAGATATATTAAGCAGAAAAGTTGAAAATGCGTGAAAGCGCGTCAAAAAGTGCATATAACTTTTGACGCACAAGAAACTTTTGGGCACAAATATTTCTTTCGTAATCGGGAGGTCATAATACATAAGAATCAATAAAAAAATTCCAGATGGAATGTCGTCGACGAAAAAAATTAAATTAAACCAATTCGACTGTACTATAAAACAGTGTTGATAATTTTATTGACTGAATTGGTAATAGTATATTAGTACAGTAACTAGAGACGCTATAATGTCATGTGAAATAAATTTCGTTCATTTTTGGCAACTTAATTGTAAATGCATAAAAGAAAAGTTTCTATGTTGTACGGGGGCTCGCTAGTTTAAAGGAGGGTGGATGCCACCTCTTTTCAAGGGATGGCACTTAAAAAAAAACAAGAAGATTGGAGATGAAATTTTAAACAGAAAAGGCTCTATGCAATATTTATTATAATTTGAGTCTGTAAGTGACAACGACTTGAAAATTGGGTTTTTAGCTTGAAAAAGGAGATATTTCAAAACAATTTTCGTCAAACAAATCTAAAACATGATTGTTACTAATAAGAAAGCTACTGAACTGAGGATGATTTCAAGAATTGGGTCCCAGGAGGCTAATTTCATAATGTTTTTGCTTATTTCAGATCCAAGAGTGGAAAATGTATTCCTGTCATCCCCCTTAGTGACGATATCCATATTGGCAGGTTATTTCTACTTTATATTCAATTTCGGTCCAAAATTTATGGAAAAAAGGAAGCCATTTGACTTGAAGAAAATTTTAATAGTGTATAATTCGTCCCAAATCATATTCAATGTTCTACTAGTGATTTTTGTAAGTTAAGTTGGCAAACTCCTATATAATCTATAAACACCAGATTATTTTCATAGTAATGTGTTTCTATGTAACTTTAAATTTTTTCTGTACCGCTGCGGATTGAAATTTCTTGGAAAAACTTCATAACTTTACGTAGCATTCAAATTTCTCAGCTTTCTTATTACTAAAAACCTTCTAAAACAGTGTAGTTACAAAAATGAAATATAGACCAGCAAAATGAGTACAGGTGTATGCTCAAAGTTTGTGCTAACTAAGGTCTATAATCGATGGAAAGCTTTTTTCAGCCTCTATCACATACTGAAGTTCCCACTTAATCTCGTGTGCAACTTTCAAACTTGAAACAGTGAGAGAAATCGGATATTCACATAACTGCCTATATGTCGCGACCCACTTGACCATTTGAAGTACTTTTTTTTAAATCGAAAGCTCATAAAGTGCTGAAAAAAGGGTGCTTACTTATAACTTATCCATTAAATTTACAATTTTCGCGTAAAAATATAAAACACGATATTTGCACAATTTCAGTATTTCAGAAGTGATATATAAATAAAATACAATTAGTGGAATCAAAAGAAATTTTGAATGAAATTGTTTGACTGCAGCAATTTTATTGTTTTAATTTGTTTTATTACAAGTGCCATGACCAGTTTTGCTTCTTGTAAGATTTTAACAATTTATTTTTCAACACTGAAATTTTCTGTTATTTTCTTATTATCCCCACCCTAGTACGTATCGCAAAAATGAAAATACAAAATTGTTCGTAATAAAATTTTGAACAAGATGGACTGGGCCTATGGAAAAACTTTTTGATAATTTGTTAATTCTTAAAAAAAAAAAACGCAAAAATTACCTTTTTTACAATTTAAGAAATATAACGTAATAATGCATCAATTTAACGAAAGTTGGTGGAACTATGCCCCTTATTGAACTAAACCTTCTAGGCCAGTCGGAGTAGATGGAAAAAGGATCATTTTACGAATTTTTTCTTTTTCTTAATATATAGTTTAGGATTTCCACAAACATATAGTCGGCCCATTGTCCCCGCCTGATCCTTGGGGACAATGTTTTTCATAAAGATTAGAGCTTAAGGAACAATTTAAGACACGTCCTTAAAAAAAAACTGGCTGTACTTTCAAAATGGCGGCCATATGTTGAAAAAAAAAACTGTTGCCAATGTTGTTTTTGTCATTTAACACAAAAACTAAAAAAGATGGACAAAAACTTTTTTCACAAAAAACAACGTGCGTAAAATTTTCTACGATTTTGTTTCTATACAATATTTTGACAGGAGTTACCATTTTCCAAATAAATGAGTCCAAAAATAAGAAAACATGGAAATTCATATATCGGTAAATCACTTAGAGGAAATAACTGTGACAATTATTGTAAGGCGTATAATATAACTTTATATGATTACATAACGAAAAAATAAAATGAACGGAAAAAAATTAATAATAATAATAATATTGTAATTTGCAGACATTTATCTCGAAAACTGGAACAATGATATCTGGAAAACGGTAACTCCTATCTAAATATTGTATAGGAACAAAATTATAGAAGATTTTATATACTTTGTTTTTTGTGCAGAAAGTTTTTCTCTATCTTTTTTAGTTTTTGTGTTAAATGACAAAAACAATAATTGCATTTTTTTTTAAAACGGACGTAATTTTGAAAGTACACCCAGTTTTTTTTTAGGACATGTCTTAAATGGTTCCTTAGGCTTTAATCATTATGAAAAACATTGACCCAAGGATTGGGGGGTGCAGGGACCGTTATAGTGGGCTCCCGTAGTATTACGTTTTATATTGAATTTTATATTTTATTTTAAGAGCTGAATCATTTATCTGGAAAATGGTAACTCCTCTCCAAATATTGTATAGGAACAAAATTGTAGAAAATTTTATGCACTTTGTTTTTTGTGCAGAAAGTTTTTCTCCATTTTTTTCAGTTTTTGTGTTAAATGACAGAAACCATATTTGCAAATTTTTTTTTAAACGGACGCCATTTTGAAAGTGCAGCCAATATATTTTTAGGACATGTCTTAAATTGTTCCTTAGGCTTAAATGTTTATGAAAAACATTGTCCCCAAGGATCGGAGGAGGGGTGCACGGACACTTAGGGTGGGCTCCCGTAGTATTGTGCCAACTATCTGCACGCGTGACAGGTGGGACAACACACTATAAAATTAAAAAATCGTCAATTTTTTCCATTTTTCGCTTTATTTGCAATATAACTCGTAAAGGAAGCATTGTTCTAAAATATATCAAGAGATAGAAAAGTTGAGAAAATTGATTTTATTATTCTTGACATTTTCCCAGAAAATGTTTCGTTTAAGAGCTGCAGACGAAAGAACAATGCTACTTTTCTATTATTTTTTTTTAAGTGAATATAATAAATATTAATACGAAATATATTATCTGTAATCATTTTTAAATGGCGAATTTACAGTTGAAATAAAATATATTTACAGAACTATATATAATTTAAATGTTAAACAGAAAAAAAATTTAATACAATTTTTCAGGTATTGAGGTATTAAAATGATAATAAATAAACAAATATATATTTTCACAAACAGACTATTTTATGCATAGTACAGTGCACATGCGATTCATGTATAACTTAATAGAATGGAATAGAACAGAATAAGTTTATTTAACAAATTGTTCTACTGCAATGTAATTGTTAAAAACTGAAACTTTATGATAAATGAACTAAGCCCCACATTAAGTGCTAATTAGAGCACTTGAGCGTGCATTGGGCACACAAAAATATATATAATATATATATTTATTGCTCTAAAAAGCACTAAATGTGGGGGCTTAGTTCATTTATCGTAATGTTTCAGTTTTTAACAATTACATTGTAGTAGAACAATTTGTTAAATAAACTTATTCTATTCTATTCTATTCTATTCTATTCTATTCTATTCTATTCTATTCTATTCTATTCTATTCTATTCTATTCTATTCTATTCTATTCTATTCTATTTTATTCTATTCTATTCTATTCTATTCTATTCTATTCTATTCTATTCTATTCTATTCTATTCTATTCTATTCTATTCTATTCTATTCTATTCTATTCTATTCTATTCTATTCTATTCTATTCTATTCTGTTAGGTTACTGTTATACTATGCATAAATTAAATAGTTTGTGAAAATACATATTTGTTTATTTATTATTATTTATTATTTATATTAAAAAAAAAATGTCAAAATCTCTGGCGGGCCCCTCCAAAGCCAACGGGCCCCCGCGCTTGAAAAAAAAATGTTTGTCAAAATCTTTGGCGGGACTCCACTACGGGCCCCTCAGAAGCCAACGCCCCCCCCCCCCCCCGAGAAATTAAAATTCATTAAAATTAAAATATTTATATAATTTTGTTATTTTTGAGAATCGCCAAATGTGCACAACTGTTTTCGAAAAGACGAGGAAACATTATGATGTTAACTCACTGGATTTGTTTGAGGCAACAAATATTTTTTGTCCACTCATTACGTGTGAAATTTTATCACAAATTAGTCTTAATGACGGTAATAACGTAGATGAAAATCGCAATAAGTAAAGAATAGTTTTATTATAAAAATTTTCTTGGCTACTAATACATATTTCCAAATTTTTTAATGTGCCTGCCTTTCTTTTAATTTTTTTTTTAATGCCTTATTTATATTAACGTCCTGGCGAAGTTTAGCTAATAGTCTGGGAGGTAGCGTCAATTTTAATTACATAATTTCAACACAGCTCATTTTTTCAGTATAGGTTGTTTTTTCATTGCTTATCGAAGAATCGGGTGTCAGCTACTTCAATCCCGGGGATTAAGGGGGTGGGAGGCTGCGCATCTGGTAAAATAATTTCGTTTTTTCGTTTTTCGCGTCAATCCAACAAGGCTACCAGACTGGTCCGATTTGGCTCGAAATGATCATAAAAGATTAGGAGAAGCATATCCGTTCGTATTTCAGATGTGCCATGCATATTTTGTTCATAATTTTCCGTTCTAGTTCTGTCAAGATTTCAAAAATTTTAAAAAATTCCGAAATTGCGCCATTACAGATAAATGAAGACTCGGAGAGGAAAATGTACCCGAATAAACATTTCTCTTCATACTTTGGGCTTTCCATTGGTGTATCTACCTTCTCTGTAGCGTCATTCGTTACGGAGCTACGCCGCTTTGAGTGTTACCTCGCAGCAACCACGCCCATCATGTGCCCGGTGGAACTGCCCTGGCTGCGCTGATAAGACCAGTTGCGAATTCCTGTTTATATATTATTGGTATTTTATAAGATTTATTGAATGAAATTTAACTTGTCAGACTCTGAAAATGACTTTATTCGGCTAGACAATTGACATTATTGATCTACTAGGAAGTAGGGTCGTCCACATCATCATCCATATCATTCATATCCACGACTGGTCGTTTGTGCAGCTGGATCCTCTACAGCTTCGGCACATGATGCTGCAGCTCAGACCAGAGTTCCTGCACTCGCACCGGGCACCGCAGTCCGCGTTGCAGGCACAGGAAATTAGCCGTAGCTGGCTATCAGGAGCTGGCTATCAGGAGCTGGCTATCATATTTGTATGAAATATTAGATAATCATATTACAAATAGTAACAAAATATTTTATAAGTAATACATTTATCGATGCTCAAATGTAGATATTGTGTATTTGAAACAATAGGAGGCATGTTTTTTAATATATAACATTTCTCAAAATGCACCTGAAAATTTGGAAGAGAATTTTACTATTCTGAAGGAATTTGTTTGTCATATGTACGGTTCTAAAAGAATCAAGAATATTAATCTCGTATGCGTACCTACTTTCATGAAGGCATATAATGTCAATCAGAAAGAAGATGTCTTGAAGATTGACCATAATTTCGAAGGATCTATGTTACCTCCATGTAGGACAGAATTGAAACAGCATTTTTTTCGAATTTCTTACATTGCTCAATTGTGGAGTCATGCACATCTTCATATGCCAGATTTGTCTTTGCCAACTGATTATGGATGGGAAGAACATGATGAGATGTATATTTTCAAGTGGTTTCAAGGCGATCAATTACCGAACATTGAAAGTATCATAAATGAAAGCGAGGAAATTTCAGGTATTCTATGCATATAATCTTTTATTTCTACACGAATTCTCTTTTATTCACTTCAGTGATTTTCAATATTTTTCGGCAGATATTTGTGAAGACGAAAATGAGAACGATGACGCTCGAGAATCTGAGGAAAATATAAATTTGGAAGACCATTCAGATAGCACTTCCGAAGAGGAAGATAATTTAGAATACAGCAGTGAGAGTGACTCAGATGAGAATTGATTTGTTTTATTCGTATTGAATGTGCTAAAATTATATAATCCTCACTATTCTCAATCAATGATTGCAATCTCTATGTATTCTCTAATATGTATGTGTAATATTTTATACAGATATGATTTTCTTTCAAGTTTCATACGTTAATTGGGGCATTAAAGATACCATACGCGGTGAGCACCTGGACGCTGCGGTACACTTAAAAGGCCTAGCTGACAGGTTTTGTCCTATGGTATTGTCAGCTGACAATTATTAATAGTTTTTTCATATGGCAAACTATCATATATATGAATTTCAGCTTTGTTGAAATAACGAATTTTCACGTATTTTTCATACATATTGACTAGGGCAGCTGACAACTTTCGCCCCCTATGCAGCTGATACATTTTTTTTTCATTTATGTTACATAAATAAAATATTTATAGTTTTGTAGCTTTGTTGGATTGACGCAAAAAAAATTTTACCAAATGCGCAGCCTCCCACGCTCTTAACCCCCACGGTTGCGCCAGCTGATACTTATTTTAGTTGTTTTTCGAACGAAAACTAACATTTAAAAAACAAAGAAATCGTGTTGAAATGACGCATAAAATATTGACGCTACCTTCTAGACTATAATGCTACTCTACCACTTAAACAGGACGGCGAGATGAGATACGGTCACCTATCCAAGTGACGGACTCGTCCGGCGTGCTTAACTTCGCCGATCGAGGTCCATTCACTCAAACCAGTACCGTACCTCACTCATCTCACCTTGTGTTGTTTGATTTCAAAAATTTGCAAATTTTCTTTGATCGTCATTGAATACGATCCCCGTTAACTGCATCCAGTGAGAAATATATGAAATTTATCTGTTTAAGATCACCTCTGCAAGTTGTGATAAGTTTAAAATACTCAAATCATTGATCACACAGCCCCACAAAAAAAAAAAAATTGCTATCGAGATAACTGCATACCTATGTAATTTTCGACGCTGAATCCGAATCCGAGGTAAAAAAAAATTGTACACCTCCAAAATCATTAGCTAAAGCCAAAAAACACCCCTGGAATGGGATAAAAAGAAGCTTAAGCTACGAGAATAGTTGTTACATCTTAATCCATAAAATTATGCAAATTAAGGTTAAACAGCAGCGTACATACAATAGATATGAAATACACCCCCAGGGAGGGGCGAAAACTAGCCCCCATATATAAAAAATTCGATCCAAAACAGCAATGACTGCTGAGAAAGCTCGAAATGTCTAAGTTGTGTCAAAGTGATAAGAAACTGCATCAGGTCCGACGTAATCTTCATAAACTACCCCTAGTTTAAAGGACACAAGAAAAACAATAAAAACGTTAAATCCAACAGGATTTCTATTTTCATGGATGCTATGATTGGCTGAAATTGCGTAGTACTTTAAAATGGAACTAGAAACTTACGTACCATCAACGTCCTACAGTGTCAACCCTCAGAGAGTGTGAAAACTACCCACATTCAAGACTCAACTTGAAGAAAGCTGCAGTGACCCTCGAAAAAGCTCGAAACTCCGGAGGTTTGTAAATGTGAGAAGAGTTTGCAGTAGTTTTGGCTTAATTATTGAAAACTACCCCAACAGCGCTGTCAGAAATCACACCTCATCTTAAATGACACAGAAAAAAACAAGAAAAAAACATTGATCTAAAAGTATTTCTATTTTTATGGAGGCTATGATTGGTTAAAATTGCGTAGTACTCAAAGTTAGACTTAGAAAGTCACGTACCACTGTTGTTATTCAATTCCACTCCCCTAGGGGGTGAAAACTACCCCTGTGTGAACAACTATAAAAAGATACAGTGACTTCTGGAAAAATTCTAAACGAATAAGCAACAAGCTTTTTCAGTAGTCACTGCAACATTTTTTTCCTTGCATCTTGAATGACAGTAGTTTACATCCTTTCTGGGGGCGCTACTTAATATCATTGACAGGACATGAGTTTCAAACTCTACGTGTACAACACGATTTTTGCCAATCATAGCATCCATAAAAATGTAAATCCGGTTAGTTTCTCTCTGTTTTTCCAGCATCCCACGGATATAGGTATGGTATAGCAGATAATCATGAATAAAATAAAATTTGGTAATATATATATATATATATATATATATATATATATATATATATATATATATATATATATATATATTCGAAGAAGTTTTTAAAAATAACATTTAAATAAAATACATTTTATTATTATTTGATTGATAAAATTGTTATTCTGTTTTTGTTTTTTCTTCTTTTTCCTTAGTTACTTGAGCTAGAGGTGTGACTTATATTTGCCCAGCAAGTGAACTGATCGCCACACTACTCCCCCGCTAAGAAAAAGACCAGTCAGCCATTCAATTCGTCGATAGCAAAACGAACTTTCTTAATCAACGGTGGAGTGACATCGCATTTGTTAGATAATAAATATGCTGGTTTAATCCTGTCAATATTTACCGTGACGGCTTTAGTTCCTTTAACAAAAGTAACCAACTTATCTGTACGGGACAACACTTTAAAAGGTCCATCATACAGTGGAGTGAAAAATTTTTTAAAACGTTCTTTCCGAACGAAAACAAGACTACAATTCGAGATGTCTGGACTGACAAATGATTTGTAATTAACGTGGTGAACGGGTGGAATGAACGTTAAATTATTAAATGAAGTACGTAATTTAGTAATAAAATAAGGAATATCCGGACAAGTATATGATTTAATAAAAAATTCACCAGGTATTCGTGAAGTTTGACCAAAAACGAGTTCTGCGGAGGAACATTGCAAATCGTCTTTAGGGATGGTCCTGAGAGCTAATAGTATGATAGGAAGTTCATCTACCCAATGTGGTGTAGAAGTCTTAGTTCTCAGAGCAGTTTTAAGAGATTTATTAAACCTTTCAATCATTCCGTTCGAGGAAGGATGATATGGTGTCGTACGAATTCTATGAAATCCCAGAAATTTTGAAAATTCTTTGAACAGTTTTGATTCAAATTTAACGCCTTGGTCGGTTGTCACTGTGACAGGGACACCGAATCAACAAACATAATTCTGAAATAACGTACGCGCTACAGTTTCTGCAGTAATATCCTGAAGTGGATAAGCTTCGGGCCATCTAGTAAAA
The DNA here is from genome assembly GCA_936432065.2 of Rutpela maculata. Lineage (NCBI taxonomy): Eukaryota > Metazoa > Arthropoda > Insecta > Coleoptera > Cerambycidae > Rutpela > Rutpela maculata. Next base: position 231,366,561 of record OW386286.2, read on the forward strand.
CGCTCGATCACAGTAAGAATATAAGAACAACCTTTAGAAGGAGGTAATGGTCCTATTAAATCTATATGTATGTGGTCGAATCGTCCTTTAGGTATATCGAAGTTAGCAATTGGGCTCTTCGTATGTCTTGTCACTTTATTAGTTTGACAGCTAATACAAGTTTTTGCCCAGAGATTACAATCTGAAGTCATTTTGGGCCAAAAATAATTTTTAGAAATTAATGTTCTAGTCGCTTTGATACCAGGGTGAGACAAACCATGAAATATATCAAAAATTGTCCGTCTATAAACGATAGGAACATAAGGACGAAGTTTAGGGCGGGAAACGTCACACCAAATAAACTTGTCAGAAAGTAGAATTCTAATTTTCTTTAAATGAAAAGTTCTCTTTGTGTTCGATGAAGTATCTGATAATAAAAATTTAAGGTCAGAATCATCTTTCTGAGCTTCGCTCAATAAATTTAAGTCAAAGTTAATATCAACTAGATTAGACTTTTGGGTAACAATTGGGGAAATGCATTGTTGTAAAGAAGACGTATCATGCTCACGTGATAAGGTGTCTGCAACAATGTTATTTTTCCCTTTGATATGTCGGATTTCACAGGCAAACAGCAATGAATTCTAAATGTCTAATTTGCCTGGGAGATCTTTCAGTTTCAGTGAATAATGCTTTGACCAAAGGTTTATGGTCAGTAAAGCAAATAAATGTGCGACCTTCAAGTAAAAATCTGAAATGTTTAATCGCTGTAAATAAAGAAAGAAGTTCCTTGTCAAAGGAACTGTATTTTGTCTGTGCCAAGGTAAGATTTCGTGAGAAGAGGGCTAATGGGGCAAGTACACCTTCGTCATTGCGCTGTTCAAGAACTGCCCCCATAGAGACATTAGAACAATCAACAGTCAGCGATAAAAACGAGCTATCATCACAACGTGGATGTGCTAAAAAGGTTGCACCAACTATAGCAGCTTTGGCTTTGGAAAAACTGTCAAGACAGTCGGTAGGCCAATCATTTATTATTTTAACTTTATCATGTAGTAATCTAGTACAAAGTGCATGTAAAAGAATTAAGATTTCAGCGAAAGAAGGTATGAAACGATGATAAAAGTTAACCATACCTATGAAACGCTGAAGCTGTTTGACTGTAGTAGGTAAGGGAAAATTATTTATGACATCAACACGTTCAGAAGAAGGTAAAATGCCGGCTGAAGAAATATTGTGTCCTAAAAATGTCAAATGACTGACACCTAACATGCATTTTGACGGTTTAATATTTATGCCGTACAATTCTAACCTCTGAAAAACAAGTTTCAAGTGCTCTAAATGTTCCGAACTAGATTTACTTGCAATCAGGATGTCATCTAAATAGACGAAAATGAAGGGTAAACCTACTAAAACTTCGTTCATGAAACGTTGGAAAGTTTGACCGGCGTTACGTAAGCCGAAACGCCCAAATTCAAACAAACCGAAAGGAGTAGTAATCGCTGTTTTAAAAACGTCACTTTTTGCGACAGGTATTTGGTCATTTGGTGATAAGCACGTACCAAATCTATTTTTGAAAAAATAACACATATAGCAACCCCGTGGTGGTGGCTTTCAAGCACAACGTTGAACATAGTCTAGTTTCTTCTCACTTCCACACCACGCAGGTCTTTCGAATTTTTATAGAAGTCACTGTAACTTTTTATAGTTAAATCTTATATAGGGGGTAGTTTTCACACCCTCTCAGGGTTGGCACTGTAGGACGTTCATGGAACGTAAGTTTCTAGTTCTATTTTAGAGTACCACACAATTTCAGCCAATCATAGTATCCGTGAAAAGAGAGATCCTGTTGGATTTTACGTTTTTTCTTGTTTTTCTCGTGTCCTTTAAAGGGGTGGTTGTACTCAACCCCATGCTGGCAGCTTATGAAGATTACGTCGGATCTGATACAGTTTCTTATCATTTTAACAAAACTTAGACATTTCGAGCTTTTTCAGCAGTCATTGCTGTTATGGATCGATTTCTTTATATATGGGGGCTAGTTTTCGCCCCTCTCTGGGAGTGTGTTTCATATCTATTGTATGTACGCTGCTGTTTAACCTTAATTTGCATAATTCGATGGATTAAGGTGTAACAACTATTCTCGTAGCTTAATCTTCTTTTTACCCCATTCTAGGGGTGTTTTTTGGCTCTAGCTAATGATTTTGGGGGTGTACGATTTTTTTTGACCTCGGATTCGGATTCAGCGTCGAAAATTACATAGGGATACAGTTGTCTCGATAGCAGTTCAAAATTTTTTTTTTGTGGGGCTGTGTTATTATAAATGCGTTCGACCACCGCGCACCGTAGTAGCACCTTGAATGAAACGACACTAATACCCATTCGGAGATATTCCTAACTAAAAGTACTGTAAATGTTCCTTTATATGAAAATATATACAGGATGATTCACAAGCAATGCGCCATAGCCTAATGGCAGATAGAGCACTTCAAGGCGAGTCTATTTCACCAACAAAAAAAATGTTTTGGCCAGTGGTTAAAAAAAGATACAGGGTGTTTTACTCATTTGGTCTGAAAATTCAAAGAGCTATATCTCTGCAACGGTTGGATGTAATCGAATGAAATTTACCAGTAACATTTCACAGCTAGGACTTGTCGGATTAGCCTAATTGGTTTTGAGAAATTCAGGGCCGGACTCGGAAAGAATCTGCCCTCCTCGTTTTGACCAATAAGTACATTTTTTATCGCATTTCTGGAAAACTATTAGCGGATTCGAAAAGTTCAGGAAAAATGCTATAAGAACAGCGATTCAATTTTGACGACACACCTAAACCGTTTCGGCACAAAAATCACAAAACAATTCAGCCCATCAGGACTTTCTCAAAACCCTTTTCCATCTTTTTTATGTTTACACAGTACAGACACACACTTTTTTATAATTAATAAGACACAAAATTATAAAGTCAAAACACTAGATACGTGCGGTCACGACGTAAATAAGAGAACATAACCTATCTATTAATTAAGAAAGATACACAGTTTTATTTTGAAATCGAAAAAAATAGTAACCTATGTATTTATCATTATCTCTATAACAACAATAAGTATTTTGACAATTCGGTATTCTATCTAATTGTACCTCGTTTCATTCGTGTTTTAAAGATGCCAATTAAGTTTACAAACCCTGAATTCGCTAATATCATTTATGTGTATGGGTTTTGCGATGATAATACAAGGGCTGCCGTTACAGAATATGAGCGAAGATTTCCTGGTCGACGAGTACCGTCGCGCAACACCTTCAGCAAAGTTTTCCAGTTCTCTCGAGAACATGGTAGATTTCCTGGAAGTAACGAAAATATAGAACGAGTAGTTACACTGGCCGAAGAAAACATTGAGGAGATGACAGAGCAAAATCCTTCGACAAGCACTAGAAGAATAGCACACGCGCTAGGTATTCCTCAAACCCGTGTATGGAAGGCATTAAAAGCGGAACGACTGTATCCTTACCGCATCCAAAAGGTCCAGCGTCTCGAACCAGGTGATGAAGTCGCATGTCTTACGTTCTGCTGTTGGATAATTCGTCATCCAAGAACTTTGCCCAGAATTTTTTTCATGGACGAGGCCCAATTCACTCGAGACGCGGTGTGGAATTCTAGGAATTCACACATTTGGGCCCACAATAATTCTCACGCCTTTGTCCAGATAAACTCCCAGCGCAAGTTCACACTGTATTGTGTGGAGTGGTAGGACCGCATTTTTTTACGGCCAATTGACTGGAGAAATCTACTTAGATTTCTTCCGGAACATTTTGCCCAATTTATTATTGGCGCAAGATGTCAATAGGAGAGGTTTTCATTTCCAGCATGATGGGGCACCGCCGCATTTCTCACTCCAGGTCCGGGAGCACCTCAACAATGAGTTTTCTAACCGCTGGATCGGTCGCGGAGGCACTCAAGCTTGGCTAGATAGGTCTCCTGACCTAACTGTTCTTGATTTTTATATTTGGGGCCACATGAAACAATCCGTGTACAGCACAGAAGTCACTACTAGAGAGGAACTACGGCAGCGGGTAGTGACAGCGTTTGATGACATGAGGAACCAGAGACAAACCATAGGGAAGGTCATACGACATTTATTGGTGCGGTGCAGGAAATGTATCGAAGTTGGGGGAGGATATTTTGGGAACCTCATATACTAGGAGCATTGCTTGTGTAATATTATGATGTTAAGTTTGTTTGTTTATTAAAAGTGTTATGATATTTATGTGCACATGCTTTTTCTATGAAGGTCATACCTATAATCCATTCAAATTTTATCATTTTATCTAGATTACATAAAATAATTCGGAGGTGTGGTATCGGTCACCGGTTTAAGTGGCGCAATCGATCAGTGAGTAAGGCTCGCTGCTTGACTTCGGCACTTGGATGGCTGACTAGTATCTCATCTCGCCATCTTGGTTAAGTGGTAGAGTAGCAATTAGCTAAACTTCGCCAGGAAGTTAATATAAATAAGCCATTAAAATAAAAAAAAATAAAAAAAAAACAAATCAAAAATTTCACAAGTACGACCCTGTATTTTTCTTACTAGGTATATTATTCGCATATATTATGTGCAGTCTTCAAAGAGATATGGATCTGAAGCATTTGGATGGACTTTATCGAACTGTTCCATAAATAAAGCTCGGTCAAATTAATTATTAGTCCTGATGCGCTGAATTGTTTTGTGATTTTTTTGCCAAAACGGTTTAGGTGTGCCGTCAAAATTGAATCGCTATTCTTATAGCATTTTTTTTTAACTTTCCGAATCTGCTAATAGTTTTCCAGAAATGCGATAGAAAAATGAATTTATTTTTCAAAATCAATTAGGCTAATCTGAAAAGTCTCAGCTGTCAAATGTTACTGGTAAATTTCATTCGATTACATCCAACTGTTGCAGAGATATAGCTCTTTGAATTTTCAGACCAAATGCATAAAACACCCTGTATATTCTTAACCACTGACCAAAACATTTTTTTAGTTGGTGATCTAGACTCCCTTTGAAGTGCTCTATCTGCCATTAGGCGCATTGCTAGCGAATCACCCTGTATATATCTTATTTTCAGCAGAACTTTTTGATTTAGCAATTCAGAACAATTTATAATAACCCTACCCACATGCTGTAAGCATGCTATGAATAACAGCTTCTTTGCTTGGAAAATATGAAGTTTGAGTTTTTCCGACTAACTCTCTCAAAACAGAAATAAAAATTTTGAAGCTCAGGTTCTGCGCAATCCGAATAACATTGCTACTGCACAATAAGATACACTTAGTTTTATTTTCATGACAAATAAGGTAAACATTAAGTTTATCGTTTCTATGAGTCTCACTTAGAAACTGCACAAGTAATGTTATTGTTAACACCACTAATACTAATAATAAGCCATTGGTCACTTGTTACCAATTCATACTCATGAAGACCACTGCAATTTAAATCTAACTGAAATTCAGGTTCCTAGGCGAGGAAATATAGCAGTCAACCTTCAATTTTTTTTACAGTAAGTCGGATTGAGATGTGGTTTTTTGCATTTGCTTCGTTAACTCGTCTAGAAACTTTGTGCCATATTTTGATCTTGTACTCTTTTGAAATTGCATTGCTGCATCGAAAAGTGCATTCTTATAAGTGCATCTTTTCAAGTGATGAAGAAAAAATTCATATCTTCCAGAAAAACTCCCGAATCATACGAATTTCAGTACCCAGGAATTTTTTGAGTTGCTGGACCTGAATGTGATGTCCAAATGAGCCCCCTGTGCACCTGGAGGTTAGGACGGCACCAGGAATGTCATCACCTGGAGTTCCCTGTAAACTCGTGGAAAATCGATCGAAACTCGTTACCTGGGAGTTTTTCGGGTTGCTCGTTCCGAATCTGACATCGGCAACCTCCTTCGGAGGACCTGGTGCGCGCGACCTGGCTAATAACGTCATCTCCTGGAGTTTTACTGAAATTATTTATCAAATCGATCTAAACTCGTTACCCGGGGGTTTTTCGGGTCGCTCGTTCCGAATCTGACATCGGCAACCTCCTCCGGAGGACCTGGTGCGCGCGACCTGGATAATAACGTCATCTCCTGGAGTTTTACTGAAATTACTTATCAAATCGATCGAAACTCGTTACCCGGGGGTCGCTCGTCCCGAATCTGACATATACAAAATAATAAAAATAATTACTTTTATTACAAAAATGTATTATTTGATAGAAGTAAAACTAGTTAAAATTTCAAATTGGCGCCTTCTTTATACGAAATTCCAAAATTCCATTGGTTGAACTTTGTTTCGTTATAGATATTTTCGTTAAGTATACCGGTATATAATTTATTAGTTTTTTTTTTACTTAATGGCAGTTGCCAGCAAGAAAAAGATGGATGTCGGAAAAATCATTCCTACGGTAGATGCCCTCACTCAACATCTCAAACGGGTTCATTTACAAGTACAAAATTGGTTGTTTGGAGAAGAGCATCACCTAGATCCAACAGATTGGGGTTGGAAAAACGAGAACGATAAGCTGATCCCCATAAGGATGACACAACCACCAGGTCCAGCGAATATAATGAAGTTGATATTCTGTGGATGTAAAACCGACTGCAGTTATTCCTGTGGGTGTAGGAAGAACGACCTGATTTGCAATATCACTTGCAAAAATTGTGCCGACTCAAATTGCACCAACGTCGAGAAATATTCCACAGAGCAATTAATTGCCGCCGAAAATGACACTCTCGACGAAGAAAGTACTAACGTATCAGTTAATGAAGCGGACGATATTTAGAATAAACTGTAAAATTAAGAAAAGTTTTTTTGATAACTTAATGTATTTGTAAAAAGAAATATAAAGTTCAGATATTTTTGAAATTGTGCCTGCATATATTTGTACCCATACCTTTCATTTACCCCTCGAATATTTTCAATTGAATCAACTATTCCAACTCTGGTGATAAAGTAAGTTCATTGAAAAAGAGAGGACATGCCCATTTTGTATAAGTTTAACCTTAAGAGGTTGCCGATGTCAGATTCGGGACGAGCGACCCGGACAACCCCCGAGTAACGAGTTTCGATCGATTTTCCATGAGTTTACAGGGAACTCCAGGTGATGACGTTCCTGGTGCCGTCCTGACCTCGAGGTGCACAGACACATTTGGACATCACATTCAGGTCCAGTGACTCAAAAAAGCCCCGGGTACTGAAATTCGTATGATTCGGGAGTTTTTTCTGGAAGATATGAATTTTTTCCTCATCACTTGAAAAAATGCACTTATAAGAATGCACTTCTCGATGCACCAATGCAATTTCAAAAAAGTACAAGACCAAAATATGGCACAAAGCTTCTGGATGAGTTAACGAAGCGAATGCAAAAAATCCCATCTCAATCCGACTTACTGCAAAAAAAATTGAAGGTTGGGGCTGTTTTTGTGTTATATTTCCTCGTCTATCCGTTTTGCTAGAGAAACTTGTAAACAAATTCGGTTTTGTCTCCCTATTTTAGCTTGCACAGCAACGTTATTTGTCGAAAAATCATGTGTACCATTTAGAAGTGCTATTTATTCAGTTCACTTCAAAAAAAAAATATTACTCTATGATAATTGGTTTTTGAAAAAATATGAAAAAGTAGTGTGCGCGAGCGTAGCGGTGAGCGGATTGGGCAGTCATAAAATGCGTTCAGGCATAATAATTGAGACAAAATATGAACTAGGTAAGTTCATATTTTTTATATTTTTAAAATGTGACGGCAGTTGTAATTATATACACAATTATTTAAGAATAATTATTTTCATTTCATACAGAATTTTCAAAAATTAAATTAATTTCATACACTCGTCAAATAAATCGCTTACATATATAATAACAAGCTAAAAACGTAGGAATACTCTGCCAATTTAAGGAAATTTTTTATATAATTGTTACACATTCTATAGGATACTCTTCGCAGTTTTCTTGTAAATAATGTTAGTTTTTGGACATCCTAAATTTGTGATACCATCTTTGTTGTGAAAAAAATATATGAAAAAAAAATTGAAAAAACATACCAAAGACCTGTGTGGGATTCGAACACGCAACGCAAAACTTTAGCCATTCGACCATCACAAATCGCTAAGAAAATTGAATGTCTATGATATATGTCTTTTGAGAATCATATTTCAACTCATTAGATATATTATCATGAAATATATATTAATAAAATGTATAAGGAAAAAAAATATATTATAAACATAACATTTCGCAAGATTTCTATTTAAGTACAAGCGACAAAAATTAAGAAAACATATATTTTTTAAATTTTTTGATTAATAACTTTCCTATTTACTGATTGATTTTCTTCAAATAGGGTTCTTCCTCTAGCTAACACTAACTTATTTTCCAAATTTCAATACAATCGGACTTTTCTTTCTTAAGTTATCGTGCTTACAAGAAACGTGACGGACGGACGGACGGACAGACGGACAGACGGACATCTTGAAAGTTGTTTAGAATTCATTCACTAACACAATGATTTGAAAATTTTTTCTCTACGAGTGATATTTATGGATTTAGAAATGTGTCGATCAAATGTAATATAATCTTCGTTATTGCGAAGAGTATAATAATAATAATAATAATATACTTTATTCAGTAATGACATGAAAGGGCGAAGTTCAGCTTAGTACACCACAGTCGCTGTATAAGCTGTTCTTCAACAACAAGGCAACAAATTTTAAAAATATAGGTAGCAATATACATACTATTGTTTTGTTATGTATATATTTATACACACTTATCTAAACAACAGAAATATACACGTAATTTTCTTTCTTTTTTCCTTTCCCAAGGTGGCAACACTTGCATATAGTAGAAATATTTTGAGAAAACGAACTTTCACTTACGCAGTTTATGAACCGACGGTGTTAGAGTACCCTCGTGTCTAATATTTATGTTGCCTACATCAGTCCGAAATACAATTTTTCTGAATAGGTAGCTAGGATTATGAAACAATATTATTTTACGGTATAATGTAGCGCAATGTAGCTTACGCTTATTTTTCATGTTTAACCACTTGGCCTCTGGTAATTTGTGTCTGACTGGCTCACATTTTCCAATTCCATGTACGAATCTCAAACAATAATTCTGAATTTTCTGCATGCGTTCAGAAGAAATTGCTTTGAGACAGGGCCCATAAACAGTATATCGCATTAACGAACAACTTACGAATCATTTTCATCCAACCTAATACTTTCTAAATCTAAATCTTCATTTTCATCTGGTTCGTCTAGATTTACCTCACTATCTACAGGGTGGCTACAATTTCGTGGACACAAGCCTGTATCTATGTTATTACTTGACGGATCGTTTTCTAATTTGGGCAGGCCACATATACCATGGTAGTGCATATTTAGAACCTAATAGAATACATTTTAATCATAGGCGTACGTTGCAGGAAATAAATAAAGGGGCAAATTTTTACGATTTTTTATTAGCGAATCGGATAGAAAAAAATCGATGTCATATTCTTATTTATCAAAAACATAACTGAAACAAGTTTCATCCAAATCCTATACAGGGTTGCTCAGAAAATAAAGAAATATTTCAATTTTCTTTCGTTATTCCCGTTTTAGATAATCTGTTAAAACTAACTAGAAGGACGGTTAAGCATATCGGTGATTAAGAACTCTCGCTGCTTTTTTACTCTAATCATAAGAATTGTCATGAGATTTTTTAGCAACTAATTTACTTAGTACACAATGTAAGAGCAAATTAAAAGGAAATTCTAAAAATAATAAAACAATAATTTATCAATCTTTACTGCTTGCAATTATAATGCAAAATCCAATGGTGCCATGGAATGGCTTTATTTGTCGAAATGTCATATTGTGATATAAGCTAAGTAGTTTACATTTTAGTGTTGAATTTAGATTTCAAATAATTGTGATTTCTAATACAATGCCAGAAAATCGTTTATCATTTGCTGAAAAAGTTGAGATTATTAGAATTGTAGGAGAAAATATAACAGTAAGAGAAGCAGCAAGAACTTTTAATGACCGACATCCTAACCGGCCTCCAGTAAGTTTTAGCACAATAGCTAAGATTAATCGAATTTTTAATCAAACTGGAAACGTTACAATATTAAGACCAACAAATTATAATCGGAATAATTTAAATGAAAACGGAATTTTGCAAGCATTCCGTAATAATCCAAAATTAAGTATAAGACAAGCTTCTTTGAACTTACATCTAAACAAAGAAATAATAAGATGTCTAAAAAAAAATAACATAAAACCATTTATGCCTAAAATATTACACACACTCTTAGAAGGGGATTTTGAAAGAAGATTGGATTATGCACTTTGGATGCAGGGTGAATTTTTGAACAACAGAGATTTTTTGAAAAATATAATCTATTGTGACGAATCTACTTTTACATCAAATGGTGTAAGATCCACCCAAAATATGAGATACTGGGCGTCAGAAAACCCACATTGGATAATTAACAGTAAAAATCAATACTTATTCAAAGTGAATGTTTGGTGTGCTATTTTAAATCAACAAATTATTGGACCTTTTTTTATTCAGAATTTGACTGCTCAAAATTTTCTGAATTTTCTATTAACAGAAATTATGGATTTTCTTGATAATTTACCGTTAATCGTGAGCGAAAACCTTTACTTTTTGTTAGACGGTGCCCCAGCACATAGTTCTCGTATGGTTAGAAATTGGCTTGACACCAATTTTCCTATGAAGTGGATTGGTCCCCGTAGCCCATTACATGAGTTTCCTCCAAGATCCCCGGATCTCACCCCGATGGATTTCTATTTTTGGGGTAACATAAAAAATAAAGTATACGTTAATCGACCTCGTACTGTGGAAGAATTGCGGCAACGAATTACAGAGGCATGTCAAAGTATCACAAGGCACGAACAAATAAAAGTGATTCGTCATGTTAGAAAAAGGGTAGAAGCATGCATCACATTGGATGGCGGTTATGTTGAAGTTAGAAGAATTCATTAGTATAATTAATTAATTAAGTTATGATGACAAATGAAAAGAATAAAAATTCCATTATTTCATATAATTCCTTCAACAATTTATCATTACCACAAATGTATTCTTAATGTCAATTGTTTTTCTGTTAATACGTTTATGTGATGTTTCTGTGTGTTATTTTTTTCTGTAGTACGCATGCCATAAAGAAGAAGTAAATGGGACACAATGTTAACATGAAATTACATACGGGAGAACACATATTTCTTTATTTTTTGAGCAACCCTGCATAGGATTTGGATGAAACTTGTTTTAGGTATGTTTTCGAGGGTGATAAATAAGAATATGACATCGATTTTTTTCTATCCGATTCGCTAATAAAAAATCGTAAAAATTTGCCCCTTTATTTATTTCCTGCAACGCACGCCTATGATTAAAATGCATTCTATTAGGTTCTAAATATGCACTACCATGGTATATGTGGCCTGCCCAAATTAGAAAAATCTGTCAAGTAATAATATAGATACAGGCTTGTGTCCACGAAATTGTAGCCACACTGTATATCTATATTTACATCATCATCGTCGTCAGGTAACTCAGTTTCAACAAGTTTCGCCGCGACAAGCTACACAAATACTTGTACATTTCAAACTGTTTTTCAAAGCTGCAAGTCATTGTTTTACATCCACTTTCACATACGCAATTAACTATTTTCAATAACTTTTCTGGAATTAACTTTTCTTCAGTATAAACTGCATTTAGACCTTTTGGAGAAACTATCCACCCATATTGAGCAGGGCTTAATTCATTTCCTAAGCAAAATTGTAATTGTAAATATGTCCACAAAGCATGTTGTTTTACGGCCCCTTCAGTCGGTGGTAATAATTCTAATTTAAAAAATTTCTTACAAGTTTATTTTTTAAATAAGAAGAAGCGATACTCATTGAGTGGCATGTTTTCGTGTTTTAGTTCATACAAATGGCAAGTAATTTTTTTAGTCGAATGAAAAATTTGTTCTGGTATTGCATTTGGAAATATAAACTAAAATTTTGTCTCAATTATTATGCCTGAACGCATTTTATGACTGGGCAATCCGCACACCGCTACGCTCGCGCACACTGCTTTTTCATATTTTTCGAAAACCAATTATCATAGAGTAATGTTCTTTTTTTAAAGTGAACTAAAGAAATAGCACTTCAAAATGGTACACATAATTTTTCGACACTGCATTCCATTCAAAAGATATTTATTTAACTTTAATTGGATTTTTTTATGCAAAAAAAATTTCTATTTTTTCAAATTAAATTTTCTCCACATTTTTCTGAATGATGACCATATAGAAAAAAATTGTAAAAATTGAACAAGTCTCGAAAAATAGAATTTTTCTTCTCATAGCAAAATTTGACAGAAAGTGAAGTACTTATAACCATTTTGCGAAGGTCATTTTTTAAATTGAATATAACAAAAAATAATGCAGATACCTATCTGAAATTTTTATCAGATGTTCCCTCCTATATAGCACATACTTTAGTAAAATTTCAAAAATTTCTCTAAAATATTGCTGAAATTAATTTTTTTTTCAAAATTTCGGTTTTTTAAATTTACTTTTGACCTATTAGAGCTATCTTAACGTTCGAAGGCTCATTTTCTAGTTTTTTTTAATACCTATGACTTTTCCATTTGAACTTTCCTCTCAGATTATTAACCTTCTATTTAAACGCGAAAAACCGACTTTTCAACTTTACGACCCCCCACCCCCCTTATCAGGTATGACATCAGTTGGCAAACTATAAGGGCTTGTTGTGGATGTTCAACCCATCAACTTAAAACAATAAAATCGTGGTTATGTATTCTCGCCGTGTCAAATTACAATTGGACTGTACTACAAACTCATTCTCTGAATTTGGATTAACTTGACTTTTTTTACGCTTGCTCTTATCCGCCTCGTAATTCTTCTTCGTATTATTGCGATGGTAGACAGTTGTGTATCTACAACAGTTTTTCTTTTCATAATTCGCTAAAATCTGGCATGTTTTTGCTTCGTTGCTGAACTGGATTTTTTTTGTATCTTACAAAAAATAAAAATCTAACCTAAATGTACAGATAAAACAGCAATTTTGTTTGCTCATTATTATTTGAATGGCTTTTGACTATAATTTACTTTCAAAATATTAGAAAGATGACTACTACTAAATATTTAGACAGTCATCGATGATGGCGCTAGTTACAAATTCGCTCAGTGCCTCTAGGTACTATTCTGTGCAAAAAAAGCGTACATCTACTATCTGCCTGTATAAGTCAGACTTCATTTCCATAACAACTATATTGTAATTGTTTAAATCGTAGATGTCAATGAATAGGTCGCGTGCGCCGACGTCACAGATTTTGAGACCTTAGGAAAAACAAACAGCTGCCATTGAGAAATCCGCCGATTAAACGTGTTTCTTTAAAGTGAATTTTGCAGTGTTTGTGCCATTTAAGAACTTGTTGTTGGATTATTTAACATCTACAACTATTCTTAATACTGTTATATAAACAATTTTGATCGTCAGGATGACGGTTAGTTCGTATTTTGCAGAATTGTCTCCTGATGTAGAGGTTAGGTATACGGCTGCCATCGAATTAAATCCTTATATTTTGAGAAAAAAAAATACTTTAGTACAAATATTGATGTATTTCCAAATGTTACACATAGGGATGTTGCGAATTACTTGATTTTTGAAAGAATTACGTAGACAGAAGGACGAATTCAAGGCATTGAAAAGTCTTGAAGCTGTTTCTGGTTAGGTGAAAGAAGTACTCTGCAAGAAATTTGCAGGATAAAAGCTTGTTACAACGGTAAGAATTAGTTATCAACCATTTTTTTTCATGAATGCTTGCCTAATTAAATGTTGTTTTACAAATAATTACTAATGCAGAAATTATTTTTTCAGGATATGAACTCTTAGCATCATGAATAAAAGCCATTGACTCCTTGGACTATTGCAGATTCAGATGGTTCCTTAATGCTCACTGGAATTGTGTTGCTAGTCTAGACAAAACTTGTTCACCACTTAACAGGAAATCTTTCCTTTTAATTTTTTAGCAATGAACAGGGCTATGGTTGGAGATTAACCGTTGTAAATTTTGTGAAAAAGACACTTTATAAAATAAACAATGAAAGACTGACGTACCTACTGTAAACTATTTGAAGTATGTAATAAGATGTACACAATTTCTTCCAGCGGTTAACCCCTCGTCTATACCTTATATACCTATAGATTAGACTACGCAAACCGTTGTAATTTTTGTAAATTTTTTATTATAATATATTATATAAAACGTTTAACATGTATTTTACTATTTTATGTAGGTCAATTGTTAATTATGACTTGTATTTTCTTAAATATACTCTTCCTCCGTGCAGTTCATGCTTCGCTCAACTAAAATTTAAATAAGAAATAATTATTAAAAATAGAGACAAACCAATATATAATGTTAATTGTTTTTACCATGGATTGTTTATTGCTTGTTTGAGCAGCGGTTATTACTATCACAATCATTCTTGCATTAACATGCAACAACTTAAAGCATTTCTTTTAATTGCCTAGAATTGTTTAACCTACCTTTTCTGGCTGTAAATCGACGTTATTTTATAAAAACTGATGTTATCTCGGATTGCCACACCTCCACAAATAATAATACAATAAAAATTAACCATTTTGTATGATATAATATCGATAAAAATTCTAGGATTACGAAAAATTTAATTCTGAGGTTCAGTCAGTCGCCATTTGACAGCTAATGACAGCGGTTTGTTTTTCCTAAGGTCTGGGACCTGTGACGTCACGCGCACGCGACCCTCTACAAATGTCAAAAATAGGTCCTCTCATTGCTTGTCAATATGTATTATTTAAAAACACTATATACATAGCTAAAAAAACCTTAAAATCGCGCTTAAGAGTTGTACGCTTTTTTTTGCACAGAATAGTAATTACGTTAAAATTGTGATTTATTCAATTCAAACTGACAGATTATATGAAAGTGCTTCTGAAATTGTTCAAATATCGTAGTTTATTTTTTTGATATTGGAATCGCAAATCTAACGGATAGTTCAACATTTTATGGGCTTTCGATTAAAAGGGCAGTTCAAATGATCAAGTGGGTCATGAGATATAACCAGTTTTCTAGATGCTTGATTTCCGCAATTTCTACAAGGGTCATGAGTGCACAGGATCAAGTGGGAACTTCAAGGTGTGATAGAGGATGAAAAGAACTTTCCATCAATGCGTAGAAACCTTAGTTGGCACAAACTTTTAGCACTTTTCCTCATTTGCCTGGTGTAATAGAGGAAGAGTGATGATAGTTAATTATAATTTTAGGGCGTGAAGGCATTATTTAATCTGGATTGGAATTGTGCCATTATGGATCGTTCTGATTCACCCCAAGCTACACTAGAACTCAAATTAGCCATCGTTTTCTTTCTATTGAAGATGTATGATCTTTTAGATACGGTAAGTTACAAATTTATATTCAATGTCTTCAGATTATCAGACGTGAACGAAAGTATCAATGAAGCAGAGCTGTCCAGAGGCACTATGGTTTGTGCTTGTCTATGCACTTGAAGGACTATTGGGCCTTGGAGCATTGCGCTCGGAACACTTTAAAATCTGAATTTAGTGCTTTTAGATAATCAAGTGCATTTAGATTTTGAAAATCGATGTTAGTACAGTAAGAGAAGCAGTAAAAATGGTAAAATTCCCGAACCGAAAACGATGAGAGGAATTTTTCTATTTTTTTGCAATATGCTTTATAAAATACGTACATTAAAATCTATATTGTCACATTACCTGCTTTTTATTTTTAAGGGTGGAAAACACCCCTAGAAACTGAAAAATTAATAACTCTTCTAATTTTACGAATAAATTATCAAAAATCTATATGCTTATGTTTTTGTGGTCGCTGAATATGACTGTGAAGTCAAAACTGACATGAAAATATTAAGAGTTGAAATCACCCTCAAATATTGAAAAATTAATGTCTTCTAATTTTAGGAATAACATCACGAAAATCCATATACTTATGTTTATGCGGTCGCTGAATATGATTATGAGGTCAAAACATAGGAAAGACGAAAATATTAAGGGTTGAAACTGTAGAAGAACTCACTACCGGGCGTCAAAATGACGCGACACCAATTTATTTCTCAGGGGGCGCTAGTCGCGTATTACCCCGTTCCTCTACCTCCCAGGCGGGTTCGAGATAAGATGCACTTCGATAGTCGGATAATGGACCAAGGCTGCACTACCACAGATCGATAATGGCGCTCTCTCTGGACCTGAATTCCCTCGTTAGGGGTTTAGGTACCTCTTAATTTCCTGAATTTTTGCATAAAAAAATCGCAACCGAAGAATTTTTCTGCGGAGGGATTAATTTTTGTACGCGGTATCCACGTTTTTATCGGTTAATAACGGACTCTATCCCATAGGGATTTCTCAAAAAACGCATAAATAAATCCCTATCGAAACTCCGTAAGGCAACCAAAAGGTCGGTTGAGTTAACTCAACACATCCGGTTTTCGATACGAAAGTCCCAGGGATTATAGACCGTCAATAGGCCTCAAGATCAATTAAGAAACAATAGTTCAAAGAATCCATTTATTTAACAGAAATGGTTACACAAAATCCTCAAGATAAGAATCGTGCCTTCCCCAATCAAGGTAAGGGCTTTCATACCATACAAGCGAGAGCGCTCATGCTAACGATCGATTAGGTAGAAAAGATTCATGCATACCTTCTCAGAATCAAAATGCGAGCTTTTTAGAGAAGTCTGAGACTATTTGTAATTCATAATTACGACTGACTGATTTTAACTTAAAAAACACATTCGTGAGGACTTATAACTGCATAAGTTTAACAGCGTTCGATCAGTCCACAATTTACTTGCTCCTATGCAGTGGTTCAATATTATCGATATGGCAGCAATCCACCTTCGAGCGACTTTAAGGCAAAATTGAATTTTTGTTTTTTTATGCACAAGGCGTTTTCCTCTGTAACTTTGTCATTTGGAAAGCCCTGCTATTGACTTTCCTACCATTGCTTTGTCTGAACCATTCAACGCGCTCGACCAAATTGCGAGCCGCTGAGTCAATCCAAACTCTTTCTATGCGAGAAACCGGCCTTGTGCATGTGCATTGATTTTTATCAATTTTTGCTTATCGGCACTACGCCGGCTTTGTCAAAATCTTCTATTTTGCCTTTTGGATGCAGTGCATCGCTAAAATTTTATGCTCATACTTTAGAATTGAGCTTTCAATGACCGTACATTAAAGGTCAATGTCTTTGGTGGAGGAATAAAAAATAAAAAATATTTCAAAGTATATTTTCGTGTTACTTTTTAAACTGACTTTGTGGTACTTTTCGGCGTACTTTTCAAAAATCAATTTTCAAGCCAAATTTCAACGTAGTTTTGAAAAATTAATCTGCGGGTGAAATTTTGGCGGACTTTTGATAAATCGATTTTCAAGCCAAATTTCAACGCAGTTTTGAAAAATTAATGTGCGAGTGAAATTTTGGCGTACTTTTGATAAATCGATTCTCAAGCCAAATTTCGACGCAGTTTTGAAAAATTAGCCTGCAAGTGAAATCTTTGGCGTACTTTCGATAAATCGATTCTTGAGCCAAATTTCGACGCCCGAAGTCCAATTTGTGGTACCTTTGAAAAAGTATATTATTCATAAATCTTTGTCATTATATACTTTTGCTCTCATATCCTGAACCAAAAACATTTTTCCTAAGTGAAAATTTGGTGTTTCTTCGAATTTTCACCTGGTCATTTCCAACGCCTTATAGGACCCAAAACGGTCTTTATGGACTGATCTGCGCCTCTGCAGCCTCTTAAAAATGTCTTTAAATGAAATTTTTCCTAAGTCGAATTTTGATTCTGTCTTCAACTTAGGACGATTTTGGAGAGTTCTACAACAAAACCACCCTTGAAAAATTAATAAATTTTCTAATGTTTACAAATAAATTGACGAAGATCCATATATTTATGTTTTTTAGGTCGCTGAATATGATTACGAGGTCTAAATTTATTTTAAAAACGGTGAATTAAAAAATGGTCACCAAAGAGTATAGTAATATGTCTAATTTTATTAAAAGTACAGATTGTTATAAATAAATCAAATTAATACAATTAAGTAAACTAATTAAATAATATTTTTTAATCTGCATTCTAAACATGCTAAAATGCAATGCAATCCGCTTTTATTGCGTACTCTTCGATAGAAGCTCTACCTACTATAGACATTTAATATACGCGTACAAATTGAAAAGTTTCAACATTATTTCAAACTGTCATAATATCTCTGGAACAGTTTGTCGTAGGAAAAAAATAAAAACCCAAACTCTTCGTTTTTTGTAAGCTTCGTTTCATTCTTAAATCATGTTTTTATCAATCTTCTGGTTTTTGAGATCTTTCAATTTAAAATACAAAATTTTCTTGCGTATGCGCTCGAGCGCCATCTTTAAACCTTTATATCTCTGGAACAGTTTTTTGTAGAAAAATAAAAAAAACAAACTTTTCTTTTTTTTATAAGCTTCATTTTTGTACTCTTACCATTTTTTATAAAAAAATATTTTCTGAGCAATTTCCAAAAACCCGATTTTTTTCAAAAAATTATGAAAATTTTCATTATTGAAAATGGGTACAGAATAAAAAGTAATTATTTTAGAAATTCTAAAAAATGAGCGTGTTAGTAATAATATGCATTAACAGTATCTAGAAGGATTTTTAAAAAATTTGAATTGATAAGAAATTAGAGCAATAAGACTAAAAAAAATGGCGCATACATTTTTAAATGCGCTACTTTTTTATTTGTAACTTTTTTAGTTTTCATTATAAAAGGTCGTAATTAGTTGTTACAATTTTACAAATTTTCTCATAGTGTAGATTTTGATTAATTTTAAATTTTAACGTCGTATATTTTTTCTGAACGTTTCGGCGCCATTTTGAAAATGCCATATTTTCAGTACTAAACATCAGAGAGAAAAAAAAAAGAAAAACCATTTGATTTGTTTTCGTAAAAGCTTTAGTTTTGTACCCTCGCATTTTTTTATTTAAGTCCACATTTTTCGAGTAATTTAAAAAAAAACGTCTAGGAATACTGATTTTGGGGTTTGAAAATTCCAATTTTCAGTTCGCAATATCTCGAAAACTATGCATTTTAGCAAAAAACTGTATAAGACCTTTCATTCTTATAATTTGATTTTCTATTGCGAAAACCCCTAGAAAGAGGTGGGGACCACCCCGAACCAAAAAGCAGGAAAAATGACAATATAGATTCTTATCTACATACTTTATGAAGCACGTTGAAGAAAAAAATTTGAAATGCATTACATCGTTTTCGGGCTGGGATTTAAAAGCTTCAGTTACTATACTATGTGCCCTTTTTCATTTTATTGTAGGAAATTGCTGTATAACCTCTCATAAACATGTAAAATAAATCTACCAAAATCAGCTGCCGTTTAAATTTGAGGAGGAGGGGGTATTAGTTAAGAATCGATTATGAATTTTGTCAAAACCTGTTAAATGCACGACTGATAGATAGCTAATCCCTCCTAATTTGGTCAAAAATTGATTGAGATGATTTTTCTAAGATTGTGTGTGTTCTTTCGCCCCTTTTTAAAAGTATGTCAACGCGCGTTGAGCGCTTGAAATGGGAGTGTAGGATAGGAAGTCTGAGTTCTTGTGAGATGCATTGCCGCAGTGTGTCGTAACACAAAGTGTTTGTGTTTTTGATTCTAGAGTCTATTCTGAGTCTTCTGTGTTTCTTGTTTCTGATTCTGGCAGGGCATATATCATTTCGATTTCTTTATGGTATTCATGTTCCTCCCTCGCTGTTCGTTCCCAGTATGTTTACTCATTTCCTAGTTTGTTCATGAACCTTTCAATTATTGTTCTTCACATGTAACATGGTCTCATTATTTTTAGTTTGTTAATGTTCAGAATTAGCGTTTTCTTCAGCAGATGTGTTGGGTTGCTTCTTTGGATATGTCCCCAAGACTTCATCGTGGAAAGGCCATGGCAGGATAAGATATGTGTCCGTGCCTTTACAACCTTTTTGCGTGTGGTTCCTTCCAGTGATGTATGTTTGCATGAGATACTACCACAAAAAGTTTTGATCTCAGAAACTTCATAATATCTGGGAAATTTTTTTTTTCGAAAATCAGAAAGAAATTTTTTTTTCTTAATCAAGTGAACCAATTTGTTTGTATTTCACATATATTGTAAATCTACTCAAGACAATTTATTAATGACATTTTCAGGAAATCTTCTTACGAAGAAAACAAAAATTGATGCTTTTGAATTTTTTGAAAAATTTAAATGCGTACTTACACTTTTGCGACCACCACAATTTTTTTACTAATTATACACCATAAAATATATATTTTTATATATTTTTCACAAAACTCTATCAAATTGGCAAAGATAATGTTAATGCTTATACCCCCCAACACCCTGTATCGTTGGCTCAGAAATTATAACACCAGGGTAACACTAAACAATAATGTATTTACCTACGTATTAATTACAACAAATAAACAAAAAGAGTATAAACTAGTTAGAAACTCGATATATTAATAAATATATAAATGGATTACACGTATTGAAAATTTTTTGGAGCAGCCTAGGTACATATTTTTTTGAAATAACGAGATGCATTTTTCACAATACATATCTGTATTTTCTACAAAACTCCATCGAAACAGTAATACATAGAAAATATGTGTTACATAGAATACATAATAAAAAACATGTTATGCTAATAGTATATTAGTCGTCTTCATCAGTTTTGTAGAAAATATAGGTATGTATTGCGAAAAATACATATCGTTATTTCAAACAAATACGCAGGCTGCTTCAAAAAAATTTCAATACGTGTAATCCAAGCTGTTGTTGTTCATTTATATATTTATTAATATATCGAGTTTCTAACCTATTTATACTCTTTTTCACAAAGTCATTGATGTATTGTCGTCCTTTTAGTCCATGCCAAAACCCCAAAAGTACAGAGGTAGCGACCAGACATGACTACTCCCCCGTTTTCGAGGACGGCCAACACGATGGTGATAGTCGCGTGGTCCCTACCCCCCTACCCCCTCCTCGAATACAAAAAACCACCCCTTTTTTCGATTTTTCGTTGTCAGGCATGCGAGGATTTGTTGGATCGGATTCTTTTTGAGGAAACTCAATATATCCTGTAAGATATCGCAACCAGACATCACAACGACCCACGGGGATTGAAACCACCCCATCCCTCATTACCGAAACATGCAAAAAACATCCAAACGTGCTGAAAATTGTTTTCCACACGTTTTCAAGGGCGGGGAACACGATTCTGATGTTATTTAGTCTCCCACCCCTAACCAACTACTCCCCAAATGTATAAAACCACCCATTTTCCCATTTTTCTTTATCAGGCATGGCTTTTTTATAGGTTTTTTTTAAGAAACTCAATATATCCTGTAAAATTTTGCAATCAGACATTCTAACGACCCCTGAATCCTGAAGTTTCCCTCAAATAGAATAAGGTATCCCCCGTTTTCAAGAATGGAGAAAACGATACTTTCTCTCTTAGTCCTCAAAAACTATCCTTGCATGCCCAAAATCATAGGGTTTTCTTATAGTGAGATCACAAGCGCTCATTGGATCAGGTTTTCCAGGGAGATATTTTTTTTTATTGGAGCTTAAAATGAGATTGACAGGATTGGCTATGCGCATGTATATATAGTCGTGTATGTGCAAAGTCCGCTTCTTTATTATATATTTATTTTCATGTTCTTATTCTAGACATGCGTCATACATCATTTTTATTAAATTTTAATTTATTCTTCGGCGTTTTCAAATTAAATCATATTGTTCTGGCCAATCGGAATGGACATTAAACTCTTCAATGAGACTTCCTTCCATCTGGTACATTCATCAGCACGTTTAGATTTTTCATGTTTCGGTATTGAGGGAAGGGGTGATTTCAATCCCCGTGGGTTGTTAGGATGTCTGGTTGCGAAATTTTATAGGACACATTGAGTTTCCTCAAAAGAAACCCGATCCGACAAGTCCTCCCGTGTCTAAAAACGAAAAATGGGAAAAAGGCTATATTCATTTAGGGGTAGTTGGTTGGGAGGCTAAATAATATCAGCATCGTGTTCACGGAAAACAATTTTCAGCACGTTTGGATGCTTTTTGCATGTTTCTTCTGTATTGAGGGAGGGGGTGGTTTCAACCCCCGTGGATCATTAGGATGTCTGGTTGCGATATCTTACAGTACATATTGAGCTTCCTCAAAAAAAATTCGATCCAACAAGTCCTCGCATGCCTGACAACGAAAAATTGAAAAAAGGTGGGGTGTTTTTATTGCATTTGGGGGTACCTAGTTCGCGGGTGGTAGGGACCACGCGACTAAACGGGGGAGTAGTCATGTTTGATCGCCACCCCTGCACTTTTGGGGTTTTACACTTTGTTTGCAAGTTTCGTATGGACTATTTTGTTAGTTGTTAGAGTGGCAGGTTATAGGCTTTCCACCTTGTCCTTTTCTTCAGATTTGCCGATCGTCTTCTGCCCATTTCAAAATCTGTCTTCTCTCAGATCTCCAATGAACGCATCGATCTTTTTTTGTTGGGCTGTGTTGATTACAGCGGGTTCCAGTTCACTGATGAGTGCCAGCATGATCGGAGTGAAGCAGTCTATATTGCTTTAGATACAATCTGTTACTTGTTTTCGTAGGTTTTTCATGGAGTTGGT
Source organism: Rutpela maculata (assembly GCA_936432065.2). Taxonomy (NCBI): domain Eukaryota; kingdom Metazoa; phylum Arthropoda; class Insecta; order Coleoptera; family Cerambycidae; genus Rutpela; species Rutpela maculata. The sequence goes on from OW386286.2 coordinate 231,389,297, forward strand.
GTGTGTCTGCGTTGTTGTTTTCTAATTCTAGTTAATGGCTTAGTGCTTGATATAGGTAATTTATGCAACAATAGTTGATGTGTCTTCGTTCTCACGTTTTGGAATATATCCATCGTTTTTCTGTTCTATCACGCATATTTCCGCTGATGTGGTGGAAAAATTCAATTTTGGCGCGAAATATTAATACCGTGCTATTGTTTAGTTGGAGTTTAATTTTAAGTTCAGTATTTGGTTTGAGGCGTAAGTTTATCATAACATCTGTACCACCAAGACCCTTTACCGCCTTAATTTGCAGTTAATGCAAACACGTCGAAGTTTATTCATCTATGAAATTCGTTAGACACTCTATCTATAGGAACTAGTATTTCGGTATTATAAGAGTTGCAAATAAAATTAAACACTTATTCTCTGATGTTTGTGTTGTCCTTGTCGAGAATTGGCACTGATTTCATTGTTTTTTTTTTCAGCAGGTAGACGAGGTCACAGAACTACACTTTGATGTACTGCGTTAGATCATAAACGCCATAAAAGGTTTAGTTCATGTACCTAATTAAACACTAAGTAATATTTCTTATAAAATTACCGAAAATGCTCCGAGCTATATACGTATGCAAACTCAAGTATATCTTTTCTTCTATCATATACAGGGTATCTCACTACGAATTGCATCGATCGATATAGGGAAAAGTACTCACCAGAAAATTTTGAAAATTTAAGGAGCTACTAATGGCAGTGTAGCCAATTCAACTAAAATAATTAAAAGCATCTGGCACTTCCGATAATAACGGAAGTCGATACCAACTTGCTTATTTTAAATGGAACATCCTATGTATTTTAGGATTTTCCAAAAGAGCATAAAATTGTCAAAAACATGTAGGACACTCTATGCCTAAACCCAGCTGTTTCAGATATTTGACATTTAAAGAAAAATTTGACAGGTGTTATGGTTTACAATAACCTTTATAACTTTCTTCGTGTAAAAGATACTCATTTGCTGCTTGGCATATAAAAAGAACACAAGGGGAGCTGCACTTTACAATTCAATTACATTCAATAATATTACACCAAGTGCTCCATTTTTGACGTTACATTTTGTAAAGTTCAAACCGCGAAAACTTGTTTAGGCCAAATGGAACACCCTATATTTTTTTACACCAGGTTATGTAAAATTAAATTCCTTTTTTTCTGATATCAGCATTGCGGGGGTTTAAGTTACAACTTTTTAAAATATTTTCGATTTTCTTAGAAATTCAAGAAATGTTAGTAAACATTTTATCAAATAGCCATGATTAGAAACAAGAAACAATCAGTATAGTGTATTCCACAAATAATTCAGCGATATAAAAAAGCTCGCAAAAAAGTATAAAGCACGCCGACCGCTTCTAGTTACTGTACCGCCCGCCGGTCCGCTTTGACAACATTAGTCCACGTTGACCACACACATTTTATTCCAACTTATCATAATTCCGGTAGAGAAAATTTCAACCAATTATATTCAGTGGGAGTGGCCTACATTTTTGTTCGGAAATATATGACCATTTTTTTGTGAAGATAATAAAGAAGCCGAACACTTTTATGGCCTTTTATGTAAATAGACTGAAATTGATACACGATTGGCACCTTTTACGTTTTTTTGGGAGCTTTTTTATGTCGCTGTATTATCGATGGTACAAACTATAATGTCATCATTCTCTTATGTCAAAAAATGCCACCGCGTTTAAATTGCACCTACGAAAACTTTTTGAATGCGATAAAGTAATATCAAGAATTTGTACCGAGAGATCGAGAAAGACTGAACGTGACGTCACACGAAAAAGTCACTAAAATTATCAAAATTGATTTCTATTCTACACACATTATTAAAACTAATTTCCTATGTTGCTAGTCACTGTTACCAATCTGATGTCAGTCATTTTCGTGAATGTTATTATTATTAGCTTGTGTTTGATTTACTATTTATCTCCCTTTCTGACTAATAAATCAGTGTTTTTCAACGCAATCACTGTCACTGTCACTTGTGTGGCAAGTTGATAAAGAAACTCGCCTTTTGTGTAAATACTGGACTATATTTAAGGTTATTGTCGCCAACGTGAAAATGTTGAAAGTACCAGAAAATAGTACAGTGAATGAAGGTAAAAATCAACTATTACCTCCGATTTCGGTGAACCTCCATCGATTTGCATGAAAATTTGGGATTGAGTATATTTTACTCTCAACTTCAAAAGTGACATATACTCGACTTGCGCTTTTTGCATTTTAGGGGTGAAATCCACCCCTTTTGTTAAAAATGGGAAAAAATGCAGATTTAAGCATTCTGGCGTAAGTAATCTCGTTTAATTGGATAAAATAAATATTTTTCAATACTTATATGCATGATTTATGATTTTAATTAATTTTTCAACCCTTTTAACAACCACCCCTTAAATCGAAAATCATGAAAAAATCATTTTTTGTATTTCTGAAATATGAAATCGCATATTAACATTACACAAACGGTTTGTTTAATATTTATGATATAATTTTTGGTTGACTGTGAAATTTCAACCCTTAAAAACCACCCCCGTAATGCAAAATCATTGAAAAAATTGGTTTCAAGAAGCTTTAATCATTTGAATAATACATTACTGAATTGAAATCTCATTTACTGAGTATTAAAGTAATTATTTATTTATTGCGAAATTTTCCACCCTTAAAAACTACCACTTGTCATAAAAATAATGGAATTTTTTTTTTTATCAGCTTTAATAGCTTTAATTATTTAGAATCTTTTTTATTACTTATGATAAACTTTATTAATATATTTCAAACTTTATTAATATTATTCTTTCCACATTTCCCAAACTACCCTTCGTGCACAAATTGATGAAAAAGCTTAATTTAACGTTGGAAACAATTTTTTCAGTGCTTATGTGACTTATAAGAAACATACACACACTCATACATGTATATTTTGTGAGCATGTACCTATCGACACGTCTACTTCTTACTATCTATCTTTTTTCCTATATATGCATACAAAATCTCTGCTCAAAAAATTTTTCCAAAAAAATGTTATTGGTTTTTTTACAATAACTCTGTTAATTTTTATGACATCAGGTTCATCCAAAAACCATTTGAAAGGTAATTTCAAGGGCTATAAGATCGTATTAAATTTAATCTTTTAAAACCCTTATTTTTTAAAAGATAAAAGGTTAAAGGGCCCCGGTTACATGGTTCTCGCAGTAAAATTTAGGCTTTATACGTTTCTATCTCGGTTATTTTTTATCCTAAAAAAATAAAAAAAAAACTAAAATATTTGTTAAAAAAAAAACTCAAATTTCGTTCTCTATTATTTTTTACGTATATCGAGTATTTTTGGAGTTATTATCAAAAGAAAATGAAATTTACGAAAATTTGAAAAATTCTGATTTTTTTAAATCATATTTTTTTTCAAAAATATGCATTCTAAACCGGTCAAAATTTTTAAAGTCATTACTTAGGCTAAAATAAAGAAAGTCTTATAGGGATTACTATAAATTTTAATTTTTGTGGAAATGGCGTAGGTGTTATTTTTCACTTTTTCCTAAAAACTTCGAAAGGGTCCACTTATTTTCATCATAACTTGCTTAATTTTGACGCTATCAACTTCTTCTACAGCTTATTTGATAGGTATTTCTGAGTACTTTGAAAAGTGTTCAGTAAGTATATTTTATAAAATGCATCGTTTCCCGTTATTTAAGCTTGAATACTTAGATTTGAGTACTCGCCGAAAAAAAATATACATTCAGTTACCTATAGCTCACTTTGAATTAATATTAAAAGGTTTTTTAAGGAAGGTATTTATTCGTTTTTTTATTAGCTTCAATTTTGGTAATGACAACTTTTTTGTAAAAACTTATAGTTTTTCAGTTATTTATGAAAAACCGCTTTAAAACATGCATTTTTTTCACGAAAAATCAAAATCTTTGATATTTAATAACTCAAAAAGTATTGATTTATTTTAATAACTTTATATAACAAATTTTGCTTAGAATTGGCTCCTCTGTCGATTCCTGGGGTTATCTTTCATAAAATAATTTCCACCCCCCGAGAAGGGGTGGCATCCACCCCCAGGGTAAAAGCGCAAGTTGGCACTATGTCACTTTTATTTCTTGAGGTATCCTCTAACTACTCACAAATTTTCATGAAAATCGATGGAGGTTCAACGAAATCGGAGGTGAAAACCTTCAGTGACTGTACTAAAATAGTACATATGTATGCAGTATGTAGGCGGCACAAAAACAATCTTTAAGGAGCGGCACGTTCAGTCTTTCTCGATCTCCCTATAGTACATTTGTTACTAGATATCCACAAAAACGGAAAATAACATTAAACGTTGTAATATGCCTATTAATTGGATTCAAGACACTTTGCATAAACTAAAATAGCTAAGGTGAAATTAACTAAAAACATGATTGCATTTTAATTTAATAATTATTCAAAATTCTGCCCTCGAACCTCCACACATTTTTCGCATCTTCGGATTAGTTCTTCATTGGTAGCTCTTCTGTGATAAGTTTTGAAATGCATTTCTTACTCTCTGCATCCAATCTTCAATAGTTGTTAATGATCGTAAACTGATCGATATCTTCTTGTAAAAAATTATTTATCAAATACGCGTTATGTGGGGGAGCACCGTCGTGCTGATAAAAAAATGTTTGTATGTCCAGCGAGAGATAAATTTTCTGAATGTTATCCAAAAGAATGTAAAATATTGAGTTGATTTTCCTTTTTTGGTCAGACTTGCACCAATGGTATATGAAAGAAACGAATGTTTTCTTTGAAAGTTATCTGCTGAATACCCAAAATAATATTTTTTAACAATGATGTAAGCAGAAATAATAGGTATTTATTTATTAAACTAGACGAGTTTTGGGGCTCTAAAGGAATGTTTGTTTTTTGTTATTTTTAATATATTTGTCAAGTAAATAGATGTCTTTCTGTCAGTTTTTTGACATGAAAATATTTCATTTTTATTTTCTAATAGTAACTTTTATTTCGAATTGGATTTATATCCTCCTGACGAGTTCTAAAGAGAACGAAAAAGATTGTAGAATGTTTAAAGGAATTAATCCATCGAAAACATGATATACTTCAATTATTGGACATGCATGCGGTGAGCGAAATTTTATAACTATTTTCTTTGTGCTTTTTAGTATTTTCTTGACTTTGAAATGTAATAAACGTTTGATTGTGATATAGTATCCTCTAGGTAGGGCAAGAGATACTTAATATTATATATATTAGCATGATCAGACTTGAATCATCAATATATAGAAAGAGTGGTTGTTTTATTGCTTTTCATGCTGAATCTTAGATATGGTAGGTGTATGAAAGAAGTCGACAAGTCACCTTAAGGGGGGGGTCTCGTTGATCTTCCTTTTTTGGTCAGACTTGCACCAATGGTATATGAAAGAAACGAATGTTTTCTTTGAAAGTTATCTGCTGAATACCCAAAATAATATTTTTTAACATTGAGTATCTTTCTCCTAAAAAAAAACAAAACAAAAACAAAAAAATCAACTATACACTCTATCGTTTCTTATGGCGTAGTAAACAATAAACTGCCAACTTTCTTGAAAATTTCGCTCCCTGAATACACGAGGATTCGAGCCACTCCAATAATGCGAACTGTGTCGATTAAAAAGTCCGTTTTTGGTAAATTTAGCTTCATCTGACATTATAATATTTTCCAAATAAGAATCTTCGCCTACAGATCTTATTAGAATAAATCACAAAAATTTTCTCTTCTTAGGAAATCCGTTTCTTTTAATCGTTGAACCATTTGGATCGAAAGCGGGTGAAATTTATGTTTAATTAAGATTTTGTGAACTGAATCCTTGCATAGTCCTGATTCCAGAGCAGCTTGTTTTAATGACATCATTGTAAATGCACGAAAATATCCCAGAATTGCTATTTCTAAAGTCGGTATCAGGGATTATGACGTGTGCGTCACGAAAAGCGTACGGTCTAAGATGATTTGAAGTGAGGGACGAACAGTGTCGGATCAACCAGTTTTGCACTGCGGTTGAAATGAAGGAAATAAATTTAAAAAAAAAACTAAAATAGATTTATTTAAAATTACAAAATTAAACAAAATAATTCTCCACTAAAAAATGAAAGTAAATAATGAAAAATAACAAAAAAAAATAAAGAATTAATATTAATAAATAGTTGTAAATAAATATTTATTATTGAAATAAAAAAGAACAACAACATTCAGTCTTCCTCTCCTTCACTATTATAATCATCACAAAAATCTTCCTTCCCAGAACTTTCCGCCAGATTTATTATAAGTTTGGGTGTTTCATCATAACGTACTTCTTTTTCAAAGTCTTGCCTGATTAATTTCTCAGTGTGCTGTATACAGTTTGTCCAGACTTTCCTCTGTCCATCCTCTTTCTAGAGCATCATTCCATACTTTTAGCACATTTTCATCGCTATGTCCATTTTCACCAATGTGTCGATCATAATACTGTTTACAGATCCCCCATATCATCTCTATGGGGTTATATTGGCAGTGGTATGGAGGTAATCTTAGTACTTGATGACCGTGTTCATTCAGCAGCTCATCTATAACGTATCGCCTTTGACTTGGGCAGTTTTGCTTACAAATTTTTAATAAATCGGTTTTAAAGTCCTCCTTGTTGTATTCGATATTTTTGTTCTTCAGCCACTCTTGCAATTTTGCGGTTTTGGTCCAGGAAGTGTTCGGTAATTTCTCTGCCAGTGAGCTATGGTATGATGCATTATCCATAACAATTATCGATGGTTCTTCTAACGTAGGTATTAATTTTTCCAAAACCCATTTTTCAAATAACTCACTGTTCATAGAATCTTGATAGTCAGCACTTTTTGATTTTGTTGAAAATATTAGGCTAGCATTTTCCACAAAACCATTTCTATTACCAGCATGTACTATTATAAATCTTTTGCCAGTATTTTCGTGGCCCTTTCTGCAGCTTTTTACATCTTCATCCTGCCATGTTCTTTTGAAGGCCCCCTTTGAAAAAATCCATGTTTCGTCCAGATAGACAAATTCAAGAGGACTTTCGCTTTGAAGATTTTTAATATAGTTTCTCAAAAAACTAATACGGTTATGGAGGACGTTACTAAGCTGACAGAGATAACGCCGATTATTTTCCATTTTATATTTAAATCCACATGTCTTTAAGAGTCGCCCCAAGCTTGCTTTGGAAATGTCAATTATACCCTTTGCCTTTAGTTCTTCATTCAATATTTGAAGTGTCATATGCCTTCCATCCTCCTTCATGCTATAAATCACATTCCTCACTTCTGCCTTGATACTATCATCCACATCATCACTTTTTTTTTTCGGCACCTTATGTGTTTGCCCCGGGGTATTTAGAGGTACACCCATTTTTTGTTCATGAATTATTCGAGAAACACTGCTTAAACTGATTTTTAAAGAATCGGCTACCCTTTCTTGGACAGATGTAAGCGGACGTAACGGTCCATTATTTTCTTTTTCCCGTTGAAAATACTCCAAAACATTCAATACAAGTTGCCGACTCTGTTTGTTAATAGTGCAACCAGGCATTGCGGTGAGAAATTTATTTTATTTACAATAATAACACAACCACAGTAATTAGACTACTGCGTACAGAATTATTGTCAATTAAGAAAGAATTAAAAGAATTCAAAGAACAAGCAACACAAAAAGAAAAATTCTATAAACAAAAACTAAATATGATAGAGCAACAGTCACGGTAGAAAAACATAGCTATATTTGGATTTAAAGAACGAAATGGAGAGAACCTGAAAAAGGATGTAGTAGAGTACTTTAATAATTTGTACATTCATTTTTTAAATAATATTAATATAAATAATTTAATTACACACACGCTTAATTTAATTTAATACAACAATATCTAATACACATATAGCTTGAATAATAAAAATAGTCCGTTATTCAAGTGATTATTATTTATCTACCTATTACTTATTTAAAATCTAAAATATTGTCGCACGGCTATGTCGAAAGTAATTGAGAAGGCACAAACGTTGTCCCAGTATCGATTTGAACCACATGCAAGAATGACAGAGATGAACGTATAATTGTAAATGTTTTATAGAGTGGAAAGTCGTAGGTAGCTTTACAATTACCGCTTGATATGTGTATGAGTGAGAACAAATCTTAAAGCAAGGCGTAGCTCGAACCGTACACACGTCATAAACCCTGATACCGACTCTACGTTTTTGTCATCAACATTAGGCTTCCGCTTTTGAATTCTTGCCTTGACAGAGATATAGTTTTTAAAATTATCCAGTATGCGTCTTACAGTGTTTGGTGACGGTTTCCGTTTTTGTGGATATAGAGTAGAAAATGTATTACGAGGTGGTATTTTTTTGACATAAGAGAATGACTGACATTACTGATTGTTTCTAATCATGGCTAATTTGATAAAATTTTTACTAACAATTCTTGAATTTCTAAGAAAATCGCAAATATTTCAAAAAGTTGTAACTTAAACCCCCACAATGCTCATATCATTATGTTTAATTTTTCATAACTTGATATACAAAAATATAGGGTGTTCCATTTGACCTAAACAAGTTTTCGCGGTTTAAAGTTTACAAAATGTAACGTTAAAAATGGAACACTTGGTGTACTATTATTGAATGTAATCAGAGACGAACCCACGGGGGGTTATGGGGGGGGGGTACTCTCCCCCCCCAATGTTGATTGAGTTGGGAAAATCACCAAAAATGTAAAAAAATCTTTATTGGGTATAACTGCAAAAAAAACGAATAATGAGTTGATAAAAATTAAATGACACTGTCACTATGACCATTTTTTTATAAATAATTTTAATTGATATTATTTATGACTAGATGCGACTGATGTGAGAGCCACCGAATAGTCGATGGACAACGCACAACGCCGACGGGCCTACGCGACGGGCCAACAAAATAAACTCGTCAACTCGCGGAAATTCGACGTTCGACCCAGTAGACGGCACGGCCAGAGCAGACAATTCACAAAGACTGTCTTACATTAGAAATATTAGAATATTACTCTTTTTTGCCTTTATCAATACAATGCTTTGTCCTAGCTATAAAGCCGTTGGTTGTTGGTTTATACGGAGTATCACTAGTATCAGTTACCAACCTCTCAACGAGAGATAATAATAATAACAAATTTTTGTGGGTCAGAAATTGTTAAAATATTAAATTCTTAGAGGACACTGAATCAGAATCTGGGACTATTAAAGGGGTCTACAGACGATCCAGCTGCTGGGACCCGACATTGTTGGTACGCTTTGAAGATAATTGGAATTCCAGCGGACCAGTTCACTTTTACGAATGAGTTCAAAGCATACCGACAAGGCTGGCTCCCTGCCGCTGGATCGTGTGTAGACCCCTTAATGCTACCTATTGCGTATCACAATAGCTATTTTCTTTCGTGCTGAACAAAGTGAACACAATCAGTAAGCAACCAATAGAGATCAAGGATTTCAAAAATCCCTGGATTTGATTGGCTGTTTAGTGAATGCAATCAGTTTGTTCAGCACGAAAGAAAACAGCTATTGTGAAGTGGGAAGTGGCCGGTAGCCGTACTAGCGCGGACGTTCACGAGCTTGCGCCCCGATTTGCGCGTAATCGTATTGTATCTTTTCTCCACGGTCATTAAACTATAACGGCATGATACAAAGAATAGAAGGTATGATATTGCGCATGTGGGCGGAGCCAAATCGACAGTTGCTTCGTCACGCGCTGATAATTTTCTACCCGCTTCCTTCGTAATAGTGAGTTTGCCGATGTCTGTGGAAGTTGTTTTTTGGATTATTTTACTTATTTTAGTGTTCTTGCAATAACCTTTAGTTATAAATACGCGTTGTGCATTGGTATCATGTAAAAGTGACAATATGTTTAAAACGTATTTATGCAGAGATAAAGCTCATTCATAAAGAACGATGGTTACTAAGAACACTAAGAATCCCTATTTATTCAAAATTCCAATGAGTTCAGGCAAATCCATGATAAAAATTCTTTGTATCATGAGGAAAATCCTATGTAATTTAAAATCCCGCGATCACCGCGTGACGTCTTGCGCCAACCGGACCGAATTTGGAGAACTGAAGATCATACCTTGTATTCTTTGTATCATGCTATAACGGTTACCTCATCCAGTAGCTTCTAGACGAAGGAGAGCGCGGGGTCAACTTAGGTCTAGCGCCTACATCATGTAGTTTAGTTAAACTTCTTTTGCATAATATTTGTATCGCTAGGCTAACTTATAGATTAAGTCTGAAATAAAAAAAAAACATAAGGAAATATAAGTTGTAAAAAAAATGGGCAGTTGGCAAATTAGTTGTAGCTTTCCCCCCCCCCCAAAAAAATAGCTGGGTTCGTCTCTGAATGTAATTTAATTATAGAATGCAGCTCTCCTCGTGTTCTTTTTACATGCCAAAAAGCAAATGAGTATCTTTTACACGAAGAAAGTTATAAAGGTTATTGTAAACCATGACACCTGTCAAATTTTTCTTTAAATGTCAAATATCTCTGAAACGGAAAAATAAGCAAGTTGGTGTCGACTTCCAGTATAACCGGAAGTGCCAGATGCTTGTAATTATTTTAGTTGGATTGGCCACACTGCCGTTAGTAGCTCATTAAATTTTCTAGATTTTCTGATGCGTACTTTTCCCTATATCGATCGATGCAGTTCCTAGTGAGACACCCTGTATATCTTTGTATTTAACGTTTAAATTTTTATAGGAATCAGATTGAAAATTTTATTTTCAGATATTCTTTGTACTTCGCAAAAGTACCAGACAAGTTAATTTCCTACATGTCTATCATCATACTGCAATGGTTTTCGCTACTTATATAGTTGTGAACTTTACTGGTGGTGGTGAATTAGTTTGGACTGGATTAATAAATGCTATAGTTCATTCAGTTATGTTTAGTTATTATTTACTCACCGTCGTAGACAAAAAGTGGAAGAGAAATTTGAGGTTTAAGAAGTTCCTCACGCAACTACAACTTGTAAGTATTTATATTTTTTATGAAATGTTCGACGGACTGAATTTTGTCGAGATCTGATATTTTGATAGGCTGTTAATACTGCAGATCATGTCTTATTAAAACTCCTTAAAGGCACGCAATTTGTCCTAAAGTAATGCCATATATAAAGCTTTATCAACCATCACAAATCACGATTAAAATAATGTTAGTTATAATGAATTAAAAGATATTTTAGTGTAGTTTGTCTTATCTCCATTTTAACATTCTACTTATCAGAAAAAGAGTCATAGAAAAGCATATGATCACAGATCATTTGTCTAGCTGCCGGTGCTGCATGCAACTACATTTTAACATAGACTTGGTCAAAGACTAATATTTATTAATTGTACTACTTAATAGGGATTGCAATACCTGTTAGCCGGTTAACCGATTAACAGGTTAACAGGACAAAAACACGACGATAATTACCGGTTATTTTAATTTTTTACCGGTTATTTCGGTAAATTCTGAACTTACGATATGTCACGTATTTAACGTTTCTATTTATGTCAGTGACTAGTACTCACTAAATACAGACTGACTATCACAACACTGAGCACTTTTAACCATAAACAAATATAAAAAGTAAAACTCAAACACCAAGCCTAAGAAATACAATTAAGAGAGACATTGACAATATCTTGCGACAGGAAATTGAGTATTTCACTGCCGCAAATATCCGTGGAAAACATTTAGAAGTATGTTATTACCAATTCTTATTAATGTATCGACCTACCAATATTGATTGAGGAAAGGCATCTTTAGCTGGTGGTATTCTATGCACAAATATCAGACGACTAACAGAGACAGCTTTGAAAAACCAACCCTTTTAACGGGCTATTTTTAAAAAATATTGTATTTTTAGATTAGGTATTTAGTAAATGCCCTATTTGAGTTTATGTGTTAGTTTTGTTATTTAAATTGATATTTTTGTTATTTACAGAATAATTATTTATTTAAATTTATTTCATTTTTATTTTTTCCTTTTGATAAAAAACCTTTTGTTTCTTCATTATATTAATTATACGTATATAAAAATGTTTTTTGTTAAATTTAGATTTTGTACATGGAAAAAGACAATTGCCAGTTTCGCTACCCTAATCATTCATTCTAAAAATTACCGGTAAATACCGGTTAACCGGTTATTTACATTTTTATTTACCGATTTCCCGGTTATTAAAACTTCCGGTAAATTGCAATCCCTACTACTTAAGCCTGTATACGACAGGCAATAGTTTAAACAGTTTTCAAAATGAATGTACATTTGTTATACAACTCATAACTAACATTTTCTTTTTTCGGTAATTTCATAGGACTTATAGATCTCGAGACAATTTTAAAAAATCAATAGAAAATACGGTACAAAAAATTAAATTGTTTGAATAAACAATACGCGAGAAACAATTTTATTTGCTTTTATTCACTCCTGGGGTATATCTACTGCATCCAGTATTATTCTAAGTATCTCCTCGACTGGGCATTCAAGGAAGATTCTAATAATTTATCTCTCTCTGTTTTACCTCGAACATATTAAACGTATCTACTCTAGTCGGTAGGAGTCTTTTCAATTGAAATTAACGTGACACAAAATTACACAGATCCATTTTAAGAGCAATTTGTGAAAAATGTACGCGATGAATCTTTTTTTTATAACTTCCTTAGTTTCAGCACAACGAAATGACGGGTTGCATGTCTAAGACAATTTTTTTTTTAATTTTAGGTTACGAATCATAAGAGGTAGTGCGGGTAAACGATAAAGCTTTCAGTAATATTGACATCATCATATACCTACTCATAACTTTACAATTTATATAAGGGTCTCGCTGGTTAATTATATGGAATTGGGCCCAGCGGCTTATTGAGCTATTCATTCACATGAATGTTGCTTATGTCTAGCAATGCTCAATAAAATATATAATAAACCTCTACCCCCTATATTACCAGAGTTATGGCTAGAGCATTATTAACTGATATCACAGCCACACAAAAAAAGTGGCCTGGGCAGCAAATCAGACCAGTATATCCTTATGTATTTGGACCCGCTGAAACCGAATCCGAAGTCAGAATTGTCGGATTGGTTCATTTTTCACTTCTAACCCCAAAAAACACCCCCCCCAAAAGGGTGATTTGGCCTGCGGACCATACCAGTACGTTCTTATGTGTTTTGACCCCCTGAAACTGAATCCGAAGTCAGAATTGCCAGATTCGCTCGTTTGTCACCCCTAACCCCAAAGAACACCCCCAAAACAAAAAAAGTGGATCAGACCAGTGTATCCTTACATAAAGATACACTACTACCAATATGGTCCCCCGGAGAAACTATTTTTGGGGATGAAAAACCAACCAATCTGACAATTCTGAATTCGGATTCAGTTTCAGCGGATCCATTTTTTTTTATTTTGGGGGTGTTTTTGGTTTGCGGTTAGGGGTGAAAAACGAGCGAATCTGACAATTCTGAATTCGGTTTCAGCGTGTCCAAATACATAAGGATATACTGGTCTGATTCGCAGGCCAGACCACATTTTTGGGGGGTGTTTTTTTGGGGTTATGGGTAAGCAACCTGACAATTCTGATTTAGGATTCGATTTCAGCGGGTTCAAATACATAAGGATACACTGATCTAGTTACAAGCCAGACCACTTTCTTGTGTGTGTGGCTGTGTATTTAACGTCTTGACACATACAGTGTAACCATCCAAGGAAAAAGCACTTTTTTGAAATACTTGAAAAATCCATGATAAGTAAGGCCAAAACCGAGATCATATTCAATTTCAGCGAGCCGAAATAAATGGGAATATAACGGTTTAGTCTGCTGAGCATGACTTTTTTCCATTTGTAGGCCAGTATAATTTATGCACTTCACGTTTTCGCAAGATATTAGATCTTAGAAATAGCTCAATTTTGGGGATTGCGGCTATTGACTTTTTTGTTTGTAAGACCAAATACAATAACTTCGTACACTTTACAAACTGGGGCGTATTGGGCCCAAAGTCCCATAAGACTTTGGCATCTTTCTTTGTATCAAACATATTTTTCCACCCCCCCACCCTGACGAGCGGGGATTGGTGTGTAACTTTCAAATTTTCAAAAACCTGCAGGCGAGCATCTCTGAACTAGAGCATTCTTAGGAAAAATATTTCAAACAAAGATGTCCCTCTCTGGACTAAACAACTTTTGTCTGAAATATTTTTCACTAATGTACCTTTCTGAGGAGATACTACTGTTGTTTAATTAAAATGGCCTAACCATATTGTCTAATAAAATCAATACTTCTTAAGCAAAAAAGTAATCAGAAATGTTTCCCTGCAGGTTTTTGAAAATTCGAAAGTTACATTCCCATCCCCGCTCATCAGGGTGGCGGGGAGAAAAGGTTATGTAATTTATTCCGTAGAATTAGAATACGCGATCAAAAGTGGAGAGTGCCACTAAAAATTCAAAGGTTAGCCCCACCCCCTGCTCGTCGGGGGTGTGAGGTAGAAAATTATTTTTCCAAAAGATGTCCCCCTCTAAACGTAACAACATTTGTCCTAAACATTTTTCGCTAGTGGCCCTTCCTGAGGAGATATTACTGTGGATTAATTAAAATGGCCTAACCTTATTGTCTAATAAAATCAATACTTCTTAAGCAAAAAAAAAATAATTAAGGGCCAAACTAAAAGTAATAGTATATTTTTTTGATTATTGACTTCCAAATGAGTAGGAATTAAGTGGTCAGGTCTTTGCTCTTAATTTTGTGCCTGTGTTCATTACCTAGATTTATATTTTAAGCATCTTCCCCCAATTTGACCTTGAAGTAATTTTTACACACGATATATATGTTAGTGTTAAATAATATAGATTTATTTGATAGGTGTCACTCAAGAGGTTGATATAAAAACAGCACCCTTAAAAATTAAATTATTTTTCTTATATACTAAATGACGTAATAGAAATGTAAAAAAAATGTAAAATATAAAAAGCTATTTTATATCAACGTCTCCTATTAATTTCAATTAATTATCTTCAATAGTTCTGAAAAAAATTAATTTTAAAATTAACTCTGGTAATATAGGGGAAAATATTATATATTTTTTTGAGCATTTCTAGTCATAAGTAACATTCATGTGAATGAATAATCCAATAAGCCGCTGGGCCTAATTCCATATACTTAACCGACAAGACCATTTAGTAGAGTAAAATCTGGAAGTAAAGTCGCTTAGTTTTCGAGAAAAAAAAACCGGCGTAGAACCAAACCAGACAGTGGGATTCTTTAGTAAGATAATCGTGTACACGAAATCATTTTTTACGAAATTTTTTGGTGGTCGTGAACTTTTTTATTTCGGAAAAACTCAAAAAAATAGATTTTTAATGAAATATGTTTTTTAACGTCTCCACCGCTATATCTCTGAAAATATTTGTGCTATCAAGCTATTTTTTTTAGATTAAAGTAGACACAATAGCGCTTCGAACAACATCCCACGTGAACCCGATTTATTTTTTTTAAGTTGGTAAAATAATAGGAAACTCAAACTTGTTATTTTCAGTAGCGTAATTTTAGGCAATCGAGAAAAAAATTTATTTATGAAAATTTGTATATACATGCTGCATACAAATTGAAGCAAATAGTTGAAAAAAGTTTTTAGGATAAAAATTTTTCAAGTCCCGTTGATAGTATTGAGTCAGCGATTTTTTTTTAACGGGCCAAAGTCATATTCTTGCGCGCTCGGCTGTAGCAAGCCTGCCGACTGCAACGATCTGATGGTTCCGGTCGGGGTGTATGTAGGTAGTAGTTATATCAATAGGTACAAAACCAGTAGTGATCAAAAGATCTAGGGGATCAATATTATTGTTCAATATTTCATATATTGTACAGTAGTATTGATCATATGTTGTTAATATTAAGAAATTGTACAAAAAATATTAAATAGTCTCCTTTTAATAATAAAAAGACGTAGGTAGATATAAATACCTAATCTATAAATATCAATCAGTGTTACTAACTACCCATCTAATTAGTAAGTTTATTAGACATTTTTAAATGAATGAAAGTAAAAACGTACGCATAAAATGAGTTTTATTGTTGAAATAAATTTTCTATTTGGATAGATAAATATGTAGTATGTAGTTTATGTAGGCCCTACATTAATAGCATTCTAATTCGTTCATATCTGCCTCGAAATCTTTAATAATGTTGTTACAGGAACGACATTTGCACTCGTTGCAACATTTTAGGCCTTCCTTAAAACAAGCACATTTTCGATTGTCACAATTTTTATCCGAACAATGAATACTTAATAATTTTCGACAACCGCCACTTCTACGCGACTAATCTGACTGCATACTACAGTACCTAGAGGTAAAAAATATGCAAAACTTCGGAAAAATGTCATATTGAACGGATTTCGTTCATTTTTGGCAGTATAATAGAAAATGCTCCACAGAAAAGTTTCTATATTGTGCGGGGGCTTGCCAATTTATAGGGGGTGGATTCCACCCCCTTTCAGGGGGTGGAACTTAAAAAATATATATATGTTGATTGGAGCTGAAATAGAATCAAATTTTAAGAAGAAAAGGTTCTATGCAATTTTTCACATAAATTGATAGTTTTCAAGTTATAACGACTTCAAAATTGCGATTTTAGCTTAAAAAAAAGGTATTTCCAAACGGCTTTCGTCAAGTTTCTCGAAAAGTATTACTTTATCGAAAAAAAGTTACAGACCAATTACAGAAAGTACAAACTGGGAATTAATTATATTTTTTGTTTATTGATATAGGATTAATAATTTCGGAGATATTTAAGTTTACATTTGGCATCCAAGTGTTCATAAGATAATTATTTAGAGTGAGAGTTAAATATCGCAGAAACTGTGACACCTACGTCAAGGGTGCTAATAGGTAGGATAATATGTTATTAATTAAGCTTTCAACTGTTTTTTAATTTGTTTCTGTAGCATAAAAAACAAAGAAGTTATGACCGAAGCAATGTGCGTCTACACATTTTTTTAATAACAACGTCGTCATTTTGTTACTTTAATTAGCCAGTAATTAAAAAAAGGAATTTCAAACACTGTTCCTCATTAATATATAGCATGACGTAGATGATCAATTTTTTTGGTTTGTATACAGCACTTGCTTTAGAAAAAAATACAGTTTAAACTATAAAGGTATTTTCGATGAAACGTATTTTTTCTCCTTTTCCAAATATCTCAATAAATTTTTTTTGATTTTTATTGAAAAATAGGTAGATACCAAGAATAAAGCTCATACACTGATAATGAATTTCGCTTGTTAATTTATTTACATAGATTTAATAGTTTCGGAGATATGAAAGTTTACAAATGGCGTCCGAACGTTTATAAGACGAAAAATGCAGTTTAAATGTTAAATATTTCAGAAATTGTGACACCTACGTCACGCATGCTAAGGAATGAAATCAAAGACAATTAATTGCGATTTCAAATTATTTTTTACTCGTTCCTGTAGCATAAGAAATAAAGAAGTTATGACGGAAAAATGTGCGTATTTATACTTTTTTTTATATAAGAAGGTCGCCATTTTGTTAATCTAATTAGCCAGTAATTTAGAAAAATTATCTCAAATACAGTTTTTCGTTAAGATGTAGCATTACCTAGATGCTCAAATTTTTTTGCTCATTTAAAGCACTTGCTTTAGAAAAAAGTGCATTTTAAACTTTAAATTTGATTTCGGAACACTACCAAATATAAACTTAAATATCTCCGAAATTATTAATCCTACATCAATAAACAAAAAATTTAATTAACTCCCAGTTTGTACTTTCTGTAATTGGTCTGTAACATTTTTTCGATAAAGTAATACTTTTCGAGAAACTTGACGAAAGCCGTTTGGAAATACCTTTTTTTTTAAGCTAAAATCGCAATTTTGAAGTCGTTATAACTTGAAAACTATCAATTTATGTGAAAAATTGCATAGAACCTTATCTTCTTAAAATTTGATTCTATTTCAGCTCCAATAAACATATATATTTTTTAAGTTCCACCCCCCGAGAGGGGGTGGAATCCACCCCCTATAAATTAGCAAGTCCCCGCACAATTTAGAAACTTTTCTGTGGAGCATTTACTATTATACTGCCAAAAATGAACTAACTTCGTTCAATATGACATTATTCCGAAGTTAAAACCTCTAGTTACTGTAACTAGCATGCGAGGTATATTAATTGCGTCCCAATTTCGCATTTAGCGCTGATAAAAAAAATCGCTGTTGCCAAACGGTACATTTTAGGAAAAATATATTGTTTCAAAAACTTTTGTGATTATTAGACTTTATTTTCTTCGCTGCATGTATGCAAATATTTTCAAAAATAAAAAAGTTTATCGATTGGTGAAGATTTCAATACACAAAATATGTATTTTTAGTTTATTTGATTTTTAGAGAAATGAAAGTGCGAATTGTGCCCAAACCGTTTATATTGGTAAAAGCGCTACAGTGTGACCTTTAATTTGATACAAAACAAATTTCGGTACCTTTAATTGTTTTAAAGATATGGCGGTGGAAAAAAAAAACAATTTTCTTTAAAAATACATTTTTTTCACGTTTTATTGATTTAAAAAGTTCGAGACCACAAAAAAATGTCGTAAAATATGATTTCATATGCCCGGTGACATACTCAAAGGAACCTAACATGTTTGACCTGGTTCTACGCCAAAAAAAAAAAAACGACACGATAGACTTACGAAATCGCTGCTCTAATTTGTTTGCCATTAAATGTGGATTGATATAGGAACATGCACTACCTAAGGAGGTAGTGGCTGGTGGTAGGGGGTGGAAGATTCAAACTTTGGTAATGCCGATATCATCATATCAGTTACCCATAACTTTCCAAAATAAACTATTAACTGCTGATATATAACAAACTGGCAACATATAATTTTTTTTGTGCGCACAACTGACTTCAGAAAGTTCGATAAGAACCTTAGGACACCTTCTCTTTTATTGACATGTTTTATCAACAAAAATTATATTAAATAATATTTTTTCCCAAAGTGTCTTATAATAGTTTTTTTATCATTTTCAGGCTCAATTTGTACTAAACATCCTGATATATGGACGACTGTTATTTAAATCGGATTGTGCATTTCCAAAATTTATACCATTGTTGTATGTTCCCCAGAATATATTCATGCTGAGTCTCTTCGGTGATTTCTATTTGCGGAATTATATATTTAAAAAGAAAAATGAAAATAAATAAATAATTAAAGTTTTCGCACATCACCAGATTAATCTGTATTTTAATATCATAACACTTAAATGTATATCATGATCCGATAAATGTATATCATGATCCCGATCCGTTAAATATTATGTATATTATATCCAGAAATTGCTGTCCGAAAAGGAAAGATTAAACTGCTTACTTACTCAAAATTAAAATATTCTTATCAAAAATATTTTATATACTGGGTGTCTAATAAATTAAGTTGAGGAAATCATTTATTATTTTCTTTCACAGATAAGTATCTATTTTAAAGTTATAATGCATATCACTGATCGATAATCAGCTGTTTTTATTTTCTTTTATAACAGAAATAATAATAATAATCATATTTAATCGCACAGTTTCCATATCTGATATAAAAAACAATAAAATAAAATAAATAATATATTTAATACATATTAACCGAAAGTCCAGCTCAGATATGGAGTTACAGGAACTAGTCTTACACTTAACAAAAAAGTAAATGCACTCAAATAAAATAAAACTTATATTTTAAGTTTTTCTTTATCTTTTTATTTAACGTCGGCCTATTTCCGCAAGCAGGGCCTATCACCGACGCCAGGAGCTACGCCCAACTGGAAATTTTGCCGAACCTTTTCTCGTAAGAAGAGTGGGGATCTTTTACTTGTCTAACATTTAATAGACAAGGGACCGTCTGCTTTACATCCCCTCCGAAGGACGGTGTATTCACTACGTAATCCTCGTCTTGAAATTACATAGTTTCCGCGTTTATGCTGATAGACAAGCCGCTAGAAGGTGGGACGAGATCGCTGTGTTCCCAAGATGGATTTCACCCATCCAAGTACTAACCGCGCTCAACGTTGCTTCACTGGAGTATCGAAATTCAGTCACAGTCAACTCCTCTACGCTCGCCCCATATGTTAAGTTATTTGAAATATTTTATACGTACAGGAAAGAGCGGGAGATGAACAGATATATTTTTTAAAATTGTTTTTATTGGCTTTGTATGACTTAAATGCGTTAAAGTAGCATACATATATTTTTACTATAAAATGGTGTAATATGACATGCTCAACATATTAAATTAAATATTTAAAGATAAATTTTAAAAAATTATCATTTTTGAAAAAATCGGAGTATTTGTAGGCAGCGGTACACGTGTATGTTTTATATTATGGAAAAATGAATAACATGTAAAAGCCATTTAAATAAGAGGCCAAAATAAAGATTTTTATAATCTTTACTAAAGGACGACAAGGTACAAGATTTCAGATGAAACAAATTTAAAATAAATAAAAATACGTAAGATTCTAAACACAAAAAAATATTAGAAAAAAACGCAAAAAAGTAGGATTTAATCTTTTGATCATTTGACCAGTCCTTTAATTGAATTGTTCTTGATTTAATATTGACAAACCGTTCGTTGACTTTATAGTCACCCACATCTATATTCTCATGGATAAAGCTATTCTACGAATGAGCTAAAGGTTCAAAAGACCTTCTCATCTCAATTTTGACTTTCATCATCTCAAGTCCTTAACTTTTATCTTCATTTCAAAGTCTTGGCTTTTATCTCAGTAACATTTCAAAATATTGACTGATCTCAAAATCTTAGCTTTTAACTTAAGGTGTTGACTTTTATCTGGTGATCTCATTTCAAGATCATGACATAAAATTTTCGAGATAAAATCTTGACATTTATCTCAAAATATTAGCTTTTAACTTTAGATCTTAACTTTTTTCTCTTGAGATTAATATGTGTCGTGAATTATTTAATATGATTATTCTCAGTTCAGTGCAAGTAACATTGACAAATTACTGTTATAATCATTGCAAGATTTAGTAGAATAGGAGATGAAATTTAAGATCTTGGGATAAAAGTCAAGGTCATGAGATAAAAATCGAAATCTTGAGACAAACATCAAGATTTTAAGACATAAGTGAAAAATTAAAATCTGAACATTATGACTTTTGACCTTTCAAATCTTCTACATCTTAATATTTATCTTCAATTATTTGATATCTATATTCCTAGGTCAACACTTAAATTATGCAAATAACATAAAGTATTGCTGTTTATGTAACAATCACTGCAAGATTTAGTACAAACTTTTTAGGTTGTAGTGAGATAACATTAAAGATCTTGGAAAAAAACTCAAGATATCGTGAAAAAGAAATCAAAATCTTGAGATAAACGTTAAGTTCTCCAGATAAAAGTTTTGAGATGCTAAAAGTCAAGATTGAGATAGCAATTAGAAGCGGAAATTTGACTTCTCAGCTCTTCTGTACTATTACAACATGGCCAACCGTAAATTCTGTAAATATGTTTTTAAATGCAAATCTGTGCAAAATCTTCTTTCTGATAATAAGATAAACAGAATATGCGATTGCAACCAAAAAGTCATTGAAAAAAAAATGGATGGGAACTCTGTATTTCCTTTCATCTTTGTTTCCTCTGAAAAATGTCACTTTGACTGTTTTTCACACATTATAATATTAGTTTGATCACGAAATTTCCAACTTAATTTAAATTTTAGTGCTGGTAATGGTTGACGGGTATAGACCAGAAGGTGTTAGGAAAAGACTTTTTTAAGTAGTCGACGTTTCGTCAAGATTTATTGACATCCTCAGAACTATCTACGTGAGTTCTCCTTTGTCACATCAGATTTGAGAAATAAAACAGAACACATTGATATTAACAAATATAACAACTCCTCAACGTATGAGTAATCTATTCTATATCGTATAGACTATCTATACAGTATAGAATAGGTTACTCATACCTTGAGGAGTTGTATTTGTTAATATCAATGTATTATGTTCTATTTTTCAAATCTGATGTGACAAAGGAAAACTAACCTAAATAGTCCTGAGGAAGTCAATAAATTTTGACGAAACGTCGACTACTTAAAAACGTCTTTTCCTAATACCTTCTGGTCTATACCCGTCAACCGTCACCAGCATTAAAATACAGACCATCAACCACTAATAAAAATTAAATTTTAGATTCATTTAGTTTCAATCATCTGCAGATGATGATAGTCGGTGAAATGCGCCTCAGGTTCAGTGTATATCCTTGGACACATTACTAAATCTTTAGACACCTGTAAATACTTATTTCTGCTAATAACAATTGATAAATAATTGGTTTTTAATATAAGTTAAAGACAGAAAAGTTTTTCTCTTCGGACAGCAATCTATGTAACGTTTGTTAATTCATGTACTATTTCTACCTTCGCTTACGCTTTTATTGTATTTACTTAATATAATATACAGGGTTATGTACAACCAAATGGAAAACACCTATCTGTAGTAAATCGATGACGTGTTTGAGGCTTAACGAAAAATACCATGCTGTGACTTGTATATATATTCTTTAGTTTACTTCAAATGTAATCCAATGGATTTAAATCTGGTGGGTGCGTTGATAATTTAATGGGTCGATTTCTCTTTTTCATTTACCACTTCATTACGGTGATCACTGATCTCGCCCACGATTACAATACTTCTCTTTTAGCTGTAATAGTGTCAGAGATAAACGGCTTCGACAGACAGATGGAAAGCGAGTCAGTCTATAAGAATTTTTCACCTTTGATTACGGAAATCAAAAATTGCTAAATATCATAACTAAACAAAAAACAACCACTCAAAAATCGGGTACATGAAAATTAGGAAACGGAAACGGGCATTACTTACCGAGAAAGAAATCTCGTTATCTCAGTTATTTCTTTCATTACTCTCTTTTCGTTATGGTGACTTGATTTTGTAAGCAGTATCTCTTTAATTAAGATGAAGTATCGTAATTTGTTATATATTGTTATAAAATTTTCAGCAGTTAATGGTTCCTCCATGAGGTGAAACACACCCTGTAGTTAACTTTAAAATAAAGTGTTCGCCTGTGGTTAGTAATTTGTAAATATACGTAGAGAACTACATGTATAATAGGTAAAGAAATATGACGATTTAACTTTGAACCGAATAGTACAGTACCTAGTACCTAGAGGTAAAAAATATGTAAAATTTCGGAATAATCTCATGTGTTCTGATAATCTTTCGTCATGTTGTAGTAGAAGATATCATCTTCAGTTTCTATATGATCCGAACACTTGCTCTTACCCTCAAGGGGTGAAAACCATCCCTAAATTTAAATATTTAATATTTGAAAAAGAATTACTCATTTATGAATCGTAGAATACTCCTTTTGGGAACGCTAATTACGAACCTGAAGTTAAAATTTAAAAATTCAAAATAGCATGATGGCCCCGATGTGGCGGATGGACATTTTTTCTAAAGCAAGTGTTTTAAACGGTGGAAAAAAATTGAGTATCTAGGTCATGAACAAAAAACAGCATTTTTGAAAAAAAAAATTCTGGACAATTACAATAACAAAATGGTGACATTTTGTAAAAAAAAATGTGAAAACACACATTGTTTCGGCCATAACTTCTTTATTCCTGATGATAAAGAAACAAACAAAAATCATTTAAATGATTGATTATTTATCGTTTATCCTGTTCCCTAGATGGATTTTGATGGAAGTTTCGTAGTTTCTAAGATATTCAACATTTAAACTAAATACTTCATCCTATAATCTTTCCGATGCCATCAATAAACTTAAATATCTCCGAAACTATTAATCCTACATAAATATAAAATAAAACAAATTCATTCTCAGTTTATTAGCTTTATTTTTGATGTCTATAATAATTTTTTCGCTTAAATTAAAATTTATTGAAATATTTGCAAAGAAAAAATATTTTTACGTTTTCCTTTTATAGTTTATAATGCAATTTTTTTTCTGAGGCAAATGCAGTAAACGGACGAAAAAATTTGAGCATCTAGGTTATACCATATGTCAAAGAAAACCAATATGTGAGAATATATTTTTTTAATTACTAACTATTTACATTAACAAAATGGCGACGTTCTTATTAAAACCATGTGAGGAAACACATTCTTCCTGTCGAAACTTCTTAATTTTTTGTGGTATAGAAATAGTCAAAAAATCATTTGAAAGGCTAATTAATAGTCTTTCATTTCTGACGCAAGTGCCATAATTTATGAGATATTTAACATTTTAACTAAATACTTCGTTTTATAAACGTTCCGACGTCATCTTTATACTTCCATATCTCCGAACTCATTAATTTTACAGACATTAGAAAAAAATTAAATTTATCTCCAATTTAGTAGCTTTTTGATTTGTCTCTATCAAGTAATACTTTTCGAGTTATTTGACGAAAATCGGATTGAAATAACCTCTTTTTTCAAGTTAATATCACAATTTTCAGGCCATTATAACTTAAAGACTATCAATTTGAATGAAAAGTTGCATATTGCATTTTTCTCAAAATTTAATTCTCCACTAGCCCCAATGTTTTTGTTTTTTTTTAGGAGCCACCACCTGAAAAGGGATGGCCCCTACCCCCTATAAATTAGCAAGCCTCCGTATAATATAGAAACTTTTATTTCATGCGTTTACAGTTAAGTTTTCAAAAATGAACGAAATCTAATTCATATGACTCTATTCCGAAGTTATAACCTCTAGTTACTGTACTAGAGAATCGACTCACACAATTAACTATTGGCTGAACCAGTATTAACAATAATATTAATAAGAAGTATCTTTGTTATTTTCTTTCAGTTTACCAAAATGACATTTTTTGATCCAGCCAATTTTAATTTTCAATCTGTTTGCCGTGACTCACCAGAAATTGACCCTACAGAATGTGTTGTGAAACATGGTTAGATTGGTATTGAAAAATTACATTTAGTTGTAGTATGCAAGCGGTGTACTTTTATTTGAAAATTTGGAGAAATTTCGAAAAAGTAATGTTTTTAACTTTCGACCTCTCTGTGAAAATTCAATACGTATTCTTCTTCAATTATTTATGAATATTAAATAATTTCTGGTGGGTCGGAGCACATTAAATTGAACATTATAATTGGCTGCAAAAATCCAAAATGGCAGAAGGAGTTATAAAATTAGCACAGTCGCATACAGAATGATCTCTAGATTTGAAAAATGCAAAAATATAAAAGGTATTCCATTTAAAAATCAAAAGTAGAGGTTACTTTAGATGATTAACAGATAGATAAGAAAATATCGTTTGGGTAACAAGTAACACGTGCCTAGTTTTATCTCAATCCGTTAAAAAATAAGGAAATGGCGGCCGGAAAGTGATCCCGTTGACACCCGGTATAATGTAGGAGAGGTTGCCACAATCATTAATTCAAGTTTTCCACAAAAATATCGACACGGCCGCCATGCTGGAAAAATAGCTGTCAAGATATGTTTTCTCGATTGTCTCCTTTTCTGTTAGTGCTAGTCTAAAATTAGTTATTCCCAATTAGGAAAAAACTAACTTTTATTTAAACAATTTTTCTCTGTTGTTAATACTTTATGACTTACACCCGCTCTTGAGTGGCTGTTTAAGGGTAAGTTACGTTAAATCGTTCTATTTTATTAGAGATCCTATCTTTTGTAAAACTAGTTGAGTAATACGATATATTATTGTTATTTTTTAAACAATGTTCGACAATCTCGTTAAATAAAACTTCGAATAGATAAATATTTGTAATAAAATAAATTAAATATAATTTTATTGTTTTATTTTCCTAATTTTAAAAATATATCCTATTTTAATGAAGTATTTTATACAAACATTTAAGTTTGTATATATTTTTCAGATGTGTATGCAGAGCATCCTCGGATTAGGCACTTTTTCCTATAGTTGGCAATTTCTCCAAAAATGTTTTTTTTCCCGGGAGGGTTAAAACCCATTTTTGAATTTGCCGCCAATTCTAACATATTTTTTAGTCTCAGTCCCAAAATATTGTTATATCATCACTTGGCGTGAGTGTAAATTTTCTCCAAATACCTAATAGTGCTAATAAAGCTAATTCTAATGAATAGTAATTAAAAAATACTGAAAGAAATTGTTATTAGTTTGGTTAGAATTGACGGCAAATTCAAAAATGGGTTTTCGCCTCCCGGAAAAAAAACATTTTTGGGGAAATTGCCAACTCTGCTTTTTCCTGATTTTCCATTTTTCGAAAACTTTAGGGGATATATCCTCACTTTTTAAGAAAGTAACATTTTTGATAATAAATGTAAAAAAACGTGCAAGTATGTGACGTTTAAAAAATTTAAATATACATAAAATCAAGGGACATTGCACTATTGGTAAAAGAAGTATCAAGAGACCATTCCATTATGTAACCAACCTTCAATAAAAAGTTTTTTAAAATCTTTTAAGTCTAAATACTTTTAAAAAATCATTAATGATGGAAATAAGTCTTAAAGTTACTTGGTGTTTTATTCTCGTTTTCCTGTTTTCTTGTAAAATGTCTACAGTGTTCCAGCTGTAAATAAGATAAATCAAAAAGACAATTCGTAAAGCAACCGGATGTTGCCATTACTTTAGTATTTCTCTATTAACTAAAAACCTCCTTAATATTTATTGTACCTACTTTAATACGCTTCACCTGAAGCATAATAGTTTGCACTGCCTTAAAAAACAACTTTATGGCAAAATGTTGGTAAAGCTTTTGTTAATCTTTAAAAGATAGTAGTACAACATAAAATGGCAAAGGGCATAGCAGGATAAGCATGTGTCGGGTCGAAATTTTTAGCACAAGTTGAAAGTAGTGTTAGATGAAATTTCCCAAAATATTATTTTTGGAAAACCATTTTTACGGGAGTTATGGGGGTAAAAAGAAAAATGAAAAAAAAACTTTTTCTCGAGAACGGATGGACCGATTTTCATGAAAAAAATATATGTTATGGCTTTTGATGGTGCAAATGTGGGAAAAAATTATTGAGTCCATTTGTCGAAAAAAAGTGGTGAAAACATGTTTTCAAAATAAAAAAAAATTTTTTTTAGGGGATGTTCTAGAGGCACACCCATTTTATTTCAAATACATGCTTATATGCACCTTTATATGCACCTTTAAAACATATCCAATTTTCAAAGCGATCGGAAGGGTACAACATACTCAAAATTGATAATCATTGGCAGACTGCGGGCGGCGCGTAGTCTATGTGAGTCGTCCAGAATCAAAACTCACATTATCCAAAATCTGACTTTTTGGCTAGCACAGAAAAACTAGTTTGGAAGCAACCTTTTATCTGGGAAATATTCTATTGGTATATGCTTAAATGAATTTACAATAAAATAAGTTGATATTGTGAAAAACAACAATAAATGATTCCATAAACTTAGAATAAAATACTAAAGTTTGGATAATGTGAGTTTTGACAATTTAATAAGTGGATTTTCCGAGTTTTGATACTGTGGTATGGCTCATCAGAGATTAAGACTATCATCTATTCTATAGGAGATTAAGACAGAAGCAAGGTTACCTTACCCTACTTCGGTAACTGAAAAATGTTGAAATAAGTTTTAAGCTGTAAAAGGTAATAAAACAATCAGTGCAAATAAATGGCTTTATTTTGAAGTAATTGTTTACAAACAATTGTTTGTAAAACTGATTAAAGTTAAATTTGTTGTTTGTTTGTTTCAAAACTAACATTCTCCAAAGGATAATGTGAGTTTTGACTCCAACATCAATCTTTGTAATTTTTTTACGCAGAGATAATGGCAGTTTTGACCTTAATAAATATATGGCGTTATAAAATTCAGGCAGCGTTGATAGATGGCATTTTTATGTAAAAATTCGCGATTTTGGAGAATGTGAGTTTTGATTCTAGACGACTCATGTAATGAAGCATTATAAGACGACTTTTTTGTAAATATTTCGTGCAAAGACGAGATTACCTTCCCCCCCTCGTTTTCGAGGGTGCTGAACACGATGCAGGTGGTGGGAGAAGTTTTCGACCGCCGCAACCCCCTGAAACGGCCATCCCTCTTATGGATCCCTTTATGTTTTCATATATAAACGGGTTTGGGGAGTGATTTATCGACGGGTTATACTTGAAATAATATGGAAGGGGATTATAGAGTAAGTGGAGTCCAGACAGCAAGCCTAGGGGGTTGATTAAACTCTCCCGAGGGTGTAGTTTTTTTTTCAAATGCGTATACCCTATTTTCGGGGTCGCTGATCACGGAAAAAATATTCACTTTTAGCTCCAACCCCCTCAAACGGGCAGAAATCACCTCTCACTCACCGTTTGAGAGATGAAGAGGGGTTGGAGCTAAAAATGAATATTTTCCCATGAACAGCGACCCCAAAAACGGGGGAAACGCGTTTGAACCCGAATTATTTGATAAAAAATGATTTCCCATTACTCGGAAGGGTTTAATTAACCCCCTAGGTCTGCTGTCGGGACTCAACTTACTCTATAACCATCTTCCATGTTATTTCAAGTATAACCGGTTGATAAAACACTCCCCAGACCCGTATAGAAAACGTAAAGGGATCCATAAGAGGAGTGGCCGTTTTAGGAGGTTGCGGCGGTCAAAAACTTCTCCCACCACTTGAATCATGTTCAACACCCTCGAAAACGGACGGAGGAAGGTAATCTCGTCTTTGCAAGAAATATTTACACTATTTCTGCCTTTATTACATAGACTAGCGGTTCATTACTACATCTTACTACCACGGTCACTGGCGACCATTACAACCCTACCATTTAAATCAGTATCAAACTTCAAGAAGTGTGGTGCAAAAATTCTCTGACGTCAACTATGGGGTTAAACAAAATCTAGTTTAAAAATTTGAAGATTATGCAATAATGACATCTGCAGTCAGCCTACGAAAGAACTAGTTTTCAAACTCCACTACGAGGAGGTTACAGTGCCTTTCACTAGTGAAGGTGCCTGTTTATTGTGAGTCCTCCTGCCTCTCACGAGTTAGGGTGTTTATTTATCGTGAGTCTCCTTGCCTCTAACTAGTCGGGGTGCTTGTTTATTGCAAGTTCCCTTGCCTCTCATTAGTCGAGGTGCTTGGTTATTATGAATCCCCTTGCCTCTCACAATTCGGGTTGACTTTTTTGCGTGAGTCCTCTTGCCTCTCACGAATCAGGTTACTCTATATTGATGAGACTTCTCTTAGTCTTCATTCTTTGAGAACATCCCATAAAAAAATGTATTTTGAAAAATTTTTTTTAAAAAGTTGCAGGGGGTTGCGCCGGTCAAAAACTTCTCCCACCACTTGCATCGTGTTCAGCACCCTCGAAAACGAGGGGGAGAAGGTAATCTCGTCTTTGCACGATATATTTACAAAAAAGTCGTCTAATAATGCTTCATAACATAGACTACGCGCCGCCCGCAGTCTGCCAATGATTCTCAATTTTGAGTATGTTGTACCCTTCCGATCGCTTTGAAAATTGGATGTGTTTTATAAGAGCATATAAGCATGTATTTGGAAGAAAATGGTGGGTGTGCCTCTAGAACATCCCCTAAAAAATTTTTATTTTGAAAAAATTTTTTCACCACTTTTTTTCGACAAATGGACTCAATAATTTTTTCCGACATTTGCACCATCAAAAGCCATAACATATATTTTTTTCATGAAAATCGATTTATCCGTTCTCGAGAAAAATTTTTTTTTCCATTTTTCTTTTTACCCCCATAACTCCCGTAAAAATGATTTTCCAAAAATAATATTTTGGGAAATTTCATCTAACACTACTATCAACTTGTGCTAAAAATTTCGACCAGATTGGTGCGGGGGCACCTAACACATGCTTATCCTGCTATGCCCTTTGGTCTCGGGCTTTTAAGGTAAGTTATTAAGTCTCGAACATTTTTTAAGCAAAATTTTACAAAAAGGCTACCTGCAGGTTATCTGATAAAATTCAAAGCTCTCGGGATATAACCTATGATAATAGAATTAACATAAATCATAAATAAAGTCTATTGTTGCATATTAATATTATTAATTTATTATCAAAATATTAATAATTATCAAATAGAAAATAAAGGACAAGCTAAAAACGTACTCTTCGCCTGTTCACTGAACTTTTTGTATAATTGTTACACATTCTATAGGATACTCTTCGCAGTTTTTTGTAAATAATGTTAGTTTTAGACATTTTTAATTTTATAGTACGAACTTAGTTGGTAAAAGGCTCAGTGCAAAATAAAGTAAAAATAAAAAAAAACATGCCAAACCCCATTTGGGTTTCGAATCCGGGGCCCTTGGATTCCGAGTGAAAAGCGTAAGAACTACACCACCACCTTACATGTAAAAAATTTTAATTTTTACATTATAAGACACGAGCTAAAATCATATTTTCACGGTTGTATATTACATTATGATATGGATATTTGTAAAGTATATAAATATGTAGATATTTATATGAAATATCATTCCACCAGATTTCTCTTCAATTACAAAAACATAAAAATCAAAAAAATTTCAAATTTAAATCTTTAATAACATTTTTATTTACCGATCGATTTTGTTCAAAAGCAATAGGTTTCTTCCTCTAGCTAACGTTAACTTACTGTACAAATTTCAGTACAATCGGATTTTTTTTCTTGAGTTATCGGGCTTACAAGAAACTTGACAGATGGACGGACACAGACGGACAGACGGACGATTTGAAAGTTGTTCAGAATTCGTTCACTAAAATTTTTTGTCTACGAGCGATATTTCCGGTTTTAGAAATGTACCGATCAAAGGCAATATACTCTTCGTTTTCGTATTTGCGAAGAGTATAATAAAAGTAATATTTTTGTATTTGTTTATTTTATATATTAATTTGTTTTTTTTTCATTAATTAATGACCTAAAATTGAAGTATTTTTTGTGTTAAAACAACTTGCGAAGTGTGCACTTTTGGTTTCACCAACGATTTATTTATTTTTCTGTTTTTTATTTCATTTTTTTGCTTTTTTTTATTAGTTTTGTAATTATTAAAAATATTAACGAGGATCACGAGTTTGCCATATTTTTTTAAATAAAACTATTGGAAAACAAAATAAAATTGGAATTTGGTCCAAACACTATACAGGGAGCTCCTGAACATGGGACAATAAGTCTGGAGCATATAGTTTAGCTCAAGATAGGACTAAAATGGCTGGAATTTTTCCCTCCCCCTCCGAAGCTTCTCATCCTTAAGTATTAAATCTTGGAGAAGTAGTATATTGACTCTAATAACATTTGGACAGCGTGTGACAATGTGTGATTGAAAAATACGGCGATTTTCATATCCTGCCTAGGAAGTCAGCGATGAAATGCTGAATAATTTAATACTTTTTACCCTGAATTTCGATATAGATAGAACATTTTTAAAATTTGAGGTGGCGTGTCCCATGTTCCTTAAAAAGTTTTTCGAATGAAATGTGCCTTTCTTCCATACCGATGCAACGATCCAGTTTCGATAAATATTGATTTCATTGAAAATTTTCTGATCAAGTGATCATATTAAAACCGTCCATTTTTAAATTACGTATGTAAGAATGACCAATCAATCTCATTACTGTATTTGGGGTGAATGGTTCAAAAATGGACAGAAGACCTAGATCTACACTCGATAATACCGCCAGACACACATGCTACTATTTTTCAGGCGGAACTAGTAGGGATCCTGCAAGCGGTAATGGAAACCACGAAGGCAAACGACAGTGGTAAAACGGTGCGCATATCAACAGACAGCAGAGCAGCCCTGCTTGCCCTAAACAACTGTAGGACAGACTCGGGGCTGCTTCTGGAAATTAGAAAGGCCCTAGATGTGCTCGCACAAAACAATTGTGTCCAGCTCCATTGGGTGAAAGGACATGATGGAAGTCAGGGTAACCAAGAAGCGGACGCTTTAATCCGCAAAGGATCTGAGAGCGCCCTGCATGCTCCGGAACCCGCAATAGCGCTCTCAGATTCAATCCACAGTTCCCTGCTAAAGAACTATACACTTAAACGCCACGCGGACTGTTGGAGTGTTCTGAGCAGCTGCAGACATGGCAAAATGCCTTTGGCCACACCCAGCCGTAAGCTGGGCAAACACTGTCTCCAAATGTCCAGGAGTAATCTGCGCATTTATGTAGGATTTCTAACAGGACACTGCAGACTAAACAAACACTTCCATACACTAGAAGTCATAGACAACCCCAAGTGTAGAAGGTATAACCTGGATGATGGGACTACCGAGCATGTGCTCTGTCACTGCCCTTTTCTCTCAACGAAAAGAGAATCTATACTGGGGGACTTCTGGCCCAGTGTGGTCAGGATAGGCGGCGTCTCACCTGGCCTTCTTTTCAAATACATCACAAGTGTTGGTTGGCTTGAGGAATGAGAGGCTCGGTGGGCATACCATTACTTACGGGGACAGAACAATGGGCCCCCGTCTATGAGGCCTGAGGCACGGGAGCGCCTCAGGCCTCATAGACGGCCTCAGGCCCGCCAAACAATCCAAACAATTAAGATTTAGGGTGGAGTTGCGATTAACCGCTTTTCATGTACTGACGTAGGTACAGGATCTAGTTGTATTAAAAAATGTATTTATCATCTGTACTGTTGTATATATGTTATATCGTATTTAATCACAATAATATTAAGATTTAACCTTGACTTAATTATTTAGCATTCATTAAGATAAGAAGTTCTTTATATTCATTATGCATTATCCATTCATAAAGCAAAGACGCTTACCAAGCTCAATCAGCATAAAATCTGCAAACCATGTAACCTTCAAATTAAAATACCTCTTTGTTAGAAAAAGTAATAAGTAGAGCTAGAATTGTATCGAGCCATCATTCTAAGATTATCATTCTAATTAAATCATTCCTAATATACATTCTAATTTCAAATTCTTATTATAACTCTACGACATTATTGTAATTTTAATAAAAACATTGTACAAAGTGTAAAAACTTCGAACAAAATAAAAAATCATTTTTTAAAAACCCACCGTTCTTGTTACGACTATAACAAGTGGCGCAGTCGTCCAGATTTTTCGACAAAGTAGGCGAGAACAAGCGACCCTCTTTGGTGGATTTCAATCCTTTGCGAAAAAGAACCGAAAATCCCAAAGAACAAGAAGAAAAATCAATCAACGAAGAAAAATCAATCAACGAAGAAAAATCAATCCCAAAACAACTAGGCAATCCAAGGCAAAAAACGGTACGAGTGGAAGGAAGATCCAATCACACCCCTGGCTCGCACATTTTTTGAAGAACTTTGTGGAAGGAAGATCTGATCACACCCCTGGCAAAGTGCTCCTGGAATCCTGTTGTAAACAAGAAATAACATAACATAGCATAAACCAATCAACCCCAATCGCTGATACTCACATCCCGCAACAATCCAAAAGCAACTCAACAAGAGCAACTCATCCCCGTACACATGCAACTTTACCTCAAGACAACACTCTTGTAAGTACAAAGTTTTTTCATTGAAAAAGTAGCATTGTATTTTGTGTTCTTTCAAAAAAAAAAACCAATCGAAAATGAGTAGAGAAAATTTAAATGAAAATGAAAATGAAAACGAAATTGAAAACGGAGTCGACGATTTACTCTCATTCAAGTTAAACGAATTATTTTCATTAATCCCAGAATACGATGGAGATCAAATACTCCTTGAATCATTTTTAAGTTCATGTCAAGCCGCCTTACACATTTCAAATGTTGAACAAAAAGTATTAGTAATCATTCACATTAAAAACAAACTCAGAGGCAAAGCTTCACAACTTGTAAATTCAAAATTTACGAATGATTGGACGGAAATAAAAAACTTATTAATATCAAACTTTGGTGAAACAAGAAATCTTCCCAGTTTAATACATGACTTGCAATACATGAAACAAGGCAAAGATTCTGCTCTCACTTTTGTCCACAAAATTCAGACTCACAACGCAAAATTGCACTCAGCAATAAACAGACAAAAATTAAAAAATAACGAAAAGAAATCTCAAACCGCGTTAATTGACAACATGTGTCTCGACATACTATTAACTGGTTTAGACTCAAAATTAGGTGCGATAATAAGGGCCTCAAACCCTGAAACAATTTTAGATGCAGCACAAAGAATACGCCGAGAAAATCAGTTAGGTTACCTAGAAAGTCAACGACAAAATTTAAAACAAAATTTTACAAACAGACCACCACAGTTTCAAACAAATCAGTCACAAAACAAAAACCAAAAATTTTGTAACTATTGCAAAAAACCAGGTCATTTAATAACCGAATGCAGAAAAAGAAATTTCAACAACAATCAAACACAATTCAACCCGAATCAAACATTTTCAAATCAACAAAATTTCCAAAGATTTCCACAACAAAACAATTCATTTCAAAGATTTTCAAATCAGCAACCAAGCACATCTTTTCAAAATTCAAACTTTCAACAAAATCAGAGACCTTCGGTAATTCAAAGAAATCCGAATTTCCAGAGACCTAACACAAACAACGCGAACACACATTCAAATCAAAATCAAACCCAAAATTTCCAAAGACAAACACATCATTTAAACGAGCAAACGGGCGAAGAAATGACTGGAACTTTTGCTCATTTCCCTCAGACCAGTCAACAACAACAACAACACCAACAACAACAACAAATAGACCAACTTTCACACCGTGTACAAAACTTATAAATTCGACACGATCTGAAAATCTCTATTACATTACTTCACAAAGCAAAACTTGTAAATTTTTAATTGATACAGGCGCAGGCATATCAATTATAAAACCACAAATTGTCCCCCCAAATTTAATTCAACCCACAGAAAAAATAAATGTTCAAGGTATTACGAATGAGTTAATTCCAATTTCAACTTGTGTAAACTACACATTTTTTACTGAAAACAGTAACGATCCATTAAAGTGTTACGTATCAAACATCAACATTGATTTCGACGGATTATTAGGCGCAGATTTTCTTGATCATTATGAATGCGTAATTGATTTAAAAAATCGCAAACTAATCACCAAATACAAAACACTTGACCTTCACAAAACCGGAGAAGAACCCCAAAATGCTCATCTACATGAAGAAAACATTCAACAAAATTTTCATGAAGAAAAAAATCAACAAATCACTCAAGAAAAATTTCAACAAGGAAGAAAAATTGAAAACAAAATCAAAATTGAACCAAGAACAGAACAAGTTTACAAACTCAAATGCGACAAACCAAACAAAGAACTGATTTTATTATCAGATGAAAAAGAAGAAGTAATTATCCCAAATGCACTAGTCAAAACGAATGAAAAAGGTGAATTTTTCACAACAATTTTAAACAAGTCAGAAAAAGAAAAGGAAATAAATTGGAACAATCTACAATCTGAAGAAATTCCAACATTGCACTCAAACGAAACAAACAACAAAAAATTGAATTACACTCAAGTCAACAACACAGGCAGACAGGCAGAAATTGAAAAACAACTTCGACTAGAACACCTAAACGAAGAAGAAAAAGAAAAAATCATAAACACATGTTTAGATTTTTCTGAAATTTTCTATCTAGAAGGAGATCAATTAACTTTCACGAATGAAATCAAACATTCAATCAACACTAACGACGCAAAACCCATTTTCACAAAATCTTACAGGTATCCGCACATACACAAGCAAGAAGTGAAAACCCAAATTACAAAAATGTTAGACCAAGGAATCATCCAACCCTCAATATCACCATGGTCATCACCAGTATGGTTTGTCCCGAAAAAGTTAGGCGCAAGTGGAAAACAAAAATGGCGTGTGGTAATCGACTATAGGAAATTAAATGAAGTTACCGTAGACGATAAATACCCACTTCCAAATATCACAGACTTACTTGATCAGTTAGGAAAATGTCAGTATTTCACAACACTCGATCTAGCATCTGGATTCCACCAGATTGAGTTAAAGCCAAAAGATGTTGAAAAAACAGCATTTTCAGTGGAAAACGGACACTATGAATACAAAAGAATGCCATTTGGACTCAAAAATGCCCCCTCGACATTCCAACGTGTCATGGACAATATACTAGTAGGAATTCAAAACGAACGATGCTTAGTATATATGGATGACATCACCATTTATTCAACAACTCTTGACGAACACATCAACAGATTAAACGAAATTTTCACCAGACTCTCAGAAGCAAATTTAAAGATTCAGCCAGACAAATGTGAATTTTTAAGAAAAGAAGTAGCCTACCTAGGACATTTAATAACGAAAGACGGAGTAAAGCCGAATCCAGAAAAGATATCAGCAGTTCAAAACTTTCCAACCCCAAGCAATCCAAAGGACATCAAATCATTTTTAGGATTAGCAGGTTACTACAGAAGATTCATACCCAACTTTGCAAAAATTGTCAAACCTTTAACATCTTTACTACACAAAAACACAGAACAATGTCACGAAGCCTTTAACAAATTAAAACAAGCTTTAACAAACTACCCCATTCTCCAATACCCAGATTTCGACAAAGAATTCATTCTAACCACTGACGCTTCGAATTTTTCTATTGGCGCAGTCCTGAGTCAAATAAAACAAAATAAAGATCTACCAATTGCATATTTCAGCAGAACACTCAGTCAAACAGAGTCAAAATACTCAACAATACAGAAAGAACTCCTAAGTATAATCGTAGCAACAAAGACCTTCAGACCATACCTTTACGGAAGAAAATTCAAACTCGTAACAGACCATCGACCTCTCACATGGTTATTTTCAATCAAAGATCCAGGCTCAAAACTAGCAAGATGGAGACTAAAACTAGAAGAGTACGATTATGAGATAATCTACAAACCAGGAAAACAAAACACCAACGCTGACGCATTGTCCAGAATAAAAACAAATTATTTAACTCAACTACAAGCACTTAAAATATTTCACAATGGAATACAAGAAGAAAGCGACGGAAGCGAAATCACAGAAATAGCCCCAGAAACAATACAAGAAGAATATTCAAGATACAAGAGACTAAAACCTTTTATTCAGAAACATATTTCATGGTTCACTTATTTTACAATAGCTTTGGTCATAATACTTATAATTTTAATTATACTATGTAAATGTAGAAAAAGGTATCCAAAAATAGGAGTAGCCTTAGGAAACACCCCAAGACCAGATTACCCTGATGATAACCCTAGAAATTTCTTAACGAAATTTAGAAGACATGTAACCCCATTAAGAAGACAGCCGATCAGAAGAAATTTTGGCGATCCAACCGCAGAAGAAGAAATTGAATTAAATCCTAATTCACAAAAATTAGTTTCAAGACAAACTTGACCCATAATTTTTAATCTTCGTAGGGAGGAATTGTTACATCGTATTTAATCACAATAATATTAAGATTTAACCTTGACTTAATTATTTAGCATTCATTAAGATAAGAAGTTCTTTATATTCATTATGCATTATCCATTCATAAAGCAAAGACGCTTACCAAGCTCAATCAGCATAAAATCTCCAAACCATCAAATTAAAATACCTCTTTGTTAGAAAAAGTAATAAGTAGGGCTAGCATTGTATCGAGCCATCATTCTAAGATTATCATTCTAATTAAATCATTCCTAATATACATTCTAATTTCAAATTCTTATTATAACTCTACGACATTATTGTAATTTTAATAAAAACATTGTACAAAGAGTAAAAACTTCGAACAAAATAAAAAATCATTTTTTAAAAACCCACCGTTCTTGTTACGACTATAACATATATGTCGGATATGTGGACGGAACAGTTAAAAGGTCAACTATTCAAATTATTATCCACCCGTGACAATGCCTTATTGTTATGAGTTTACGTAAATTAAGTATAATAATTTTAACTTTGTCACTATTCTGTGTAAACAATTTTTAAATTTCTTGAATAATTTTACATATTTAAATTTAGATAATCTTAATGATAATGAATTATTTTAATTTTACGTCAGGAAATTTTTGAGTTTAATTCATACATGGTACCATAAGGTTTTGTTCATATGTCATCCGGAAAGTATTACAAGTTCCAATGCTGTGACGGTGCAAAATTTTGATTATGTAGAAAATTTCGCAAAAACCAGACACAGCTTCACTACATGATCTTTTCCTTAATTTTTTCAGTGCAAGTAAGTATTGATAAACCCATGCAACTTTTACTTCCCTCGCCTACCGAAGGCGAGTATTGTAATCGTGAAAAAATAACATCCGAGATTTAGATCAGATTTTCACGTTTCAAACTATGTAGGTAAACTGCGAAAATTAAAGCCACTTAATTCCGTCAATCAGTCCTCCTGCCTGTCTGTCCATTCGTTCGTCCATCCGTTTTGAGGGAGAAGAATAATATTTGGTAGGTAGTTAACACTACTGCCAACGAAGAACTGAAATATACTTCCATTGAAAAATGTACTACAGGGTGGACCGCATAAAAAATATCATTAAGGAAAAAACCGCTGCCCAAGGAATCACTACTTCCACATCCAGATTTTCTATCCAAGTCTTTCATAACGAAAAAATTTTGTATGCGGAAATAGTACACTAACTAGATAGTGTACGATAACTTCGGAATAATGTCATATTGAACGGATTTCGTTCATTTTTGGCAGCATTATAGTAAAGGCTTCACAAAAAAGTTTCTATATTGTACCGGGGCTTGCTAATTTATAGGGGGTGGATGTCACCCCTTCTCAGCGGGTGGCACTTAAAAAATATATATCTTTATTGGAGCTGAAAAAGAATCAAATTTTAAGAAGAACAGGTTCTATGCAATTTTTCACATAAATTGATATTTTTTAAGTTATAACGACTTCAAAATTGCGATTTTAACTTAAAAAAAAAGGTATTTCCAAACGGCTTTCGTCAAGTATCTCGAAAAGTATTACTTTATCGAGAAAATGTTACAGACCAATTACAGAAAGTACAAACTGGGAATTAATTATATTTTTTGTTTATTGATGTTGGATTAATAATTTCGGAGACATTTAAGTTTATATTTTGCATCCAAGTGTTACCATCCAAATTACCTTTAAAGTTTAAAATGAATTTTTTTTTAAAGCAAGTGCTTTAAATGAGCAAAAAAATTTGAGCATCTAGGTAATGCTACATTTTAACGAAAAGCTGTATTTGAGATTATTTTTTTTAAATTACTAGCTAATTACAGTAACAAAATGGCGACCTTTTTATATAAAAAAATATAAATACGCATATTTTTCAGTCATAACTTCTTTATATCTTATGCTACAGAAACGAGGAAAAAATAATTTAAAAGCGCAATTAATTTCATTTCTTAGCATGCGTGACGTAGGTGTCACAATTTCTGAGTTATTTAACACTTAAACTGCATTTTAGACTCATAAACGTTCGGACGCCATTTGTAAACTTTCATATCTCCGAAACTATTAAATCTAGGTAAATAAATAAAAAACCGAAATTCATTATCAGTTTATGAGCTTTATTTTTGGTCTCTAGTTTAAATTGTAAATTTTTCTAAAGCAAGTGCTATATAGAAACGAAACAAATTGAGCATCTACGTCATGCTATATATCAATGAGAAACAGTGTTTGAAATTCCTTTTTTTATTTACTGGCTAATTACAGTAACAGAATGGCGACTTTGTTATTAAAAAAATGTGAAGACGCACATTGCTTCGGTCATAACTTTTTCGTTTTTTATGCTACAGAAACAAATTAAAAAACAGTTGAAAGCTTCATTAATAAACTGTTATTCTACCTATTAGCATTCTTGACGTAGGTGCCACAGTTTCTGAGATATTTAACTCTCACTCTAAATAATTATCTTATGAGCACTTGGATGCCAAATATAAACTTAAATATCTCCGACATTATTAATCCTACATCAATAAACAAAAAAAACCGCTGCCCAAGGAATCACTACTTCCACATCCGGATTTTCTATCCAAGTCACACAACGAAAAAATTTTGTATCTGGAAATAATTGTTTATGGAACTTTAGTAATATAATATTTGAAATCCTCTACCCCAAAAACCCATAAAACGATACCCCACATCTGTAGTGGGGTGGGGGTGGTGACAGGGGGTGGGAGTGGATAAAGTAAAAAAATATTTTGAGGTTTCTGGTTCTTGTACACTAAATCACATTTTTTTTCATCCCCTTTAATAATGGGGTGGGGGTGGTAATGGGGGTGGCTAATGCCAACATTTTTTTTGAGACCTTAGCTTCTCTTGTCTATACTAAATATCAATTTTATGAACTCTTACCTGCTTGATTTACCTATTTACTCCAAATTTTCCCCAATTTACCCCCCAACCCTTCGACGGAACAAGATGAAAATATAATCTAGTTCTAGATCTCGTTAAAATACATATGTGTACCAAATTTCAAGTCAATATCTCAAACGGTTCCAGAGTAAACGTGCGCACAAAAAAGTTACAGACCGACAGACAGAAAATTTTTTTTTCGCTCAAACTTGAAATCTCGACGTTTCATGACATTCTAAGCCTATTTGGACAATAAAAATTTTTAAAATTTTTTTTGTCGTTACTATACTTCCATTGGATGTGGAAGTAATATAATTAATTCCCAGTTTATACTTTCTGTAATTGGTCTGTAAATTTTTTTCGATAAAGCAATACCTTTCGAGATACTTGACGAAAGCCGTTTGGAAATACCTTTTTTTTTTAAGTTAAAATCGCAATTTCGAAGTCGTTATAACTTAAAAACTATCAATATATGTGAAAAATTGCATAGAACCTTTCTTCTTAAAATTTGATTCTTTTTCAGCTCCAATAAATATATATAGTTTTTAAGTGCCACCCCCTATACATTAGCAAGCCCCCGCACAATATAGAAACTTCTCTGTGAAGCATTTACTATTATACTGCCAAAAATGAACGAAATTCGTTCAATATGACATTATTCTGAAGTTTTGCATATTTTTTACTTCCACGTCCAGAGGAAGTATAGTAACGACAAAAAGATTTTAAAATGTTTTATTGTTTTATTGTTTTATTGTTTTATTGTTTTATTGTTTTATTGTTTTATTGTTTTATTGTTTTATTGTTTTATTGTTTTATTGTTTTATTGTTTTATTGTTTTATTGTTTTATTGTTTTATTGTTTTATTGTTTTATTGTTTTATTGTTTTATTGTTTTATTGTTTTATTGTTTTATTGTTTTATTGTTTTATTGTTTTATTGTTTTATTGTTTTATTGTTTTATTGTTTTATTGTTTTATTGTTTTATTGTTTTATTGTTTTATTGTTTTATTGTTTTATTGTTTTATTGTTTTATTGTTTTATTGTTTTATTGTTTTATTGTTTTATTGTTTTATTGTTTTATTGTTTTATTGTTTTATTGTTTTATTGTTTTATTGTTTTATTGTTTTATTGTTTTATTGTTTTATTGTTTTATTGTTTTATTGTTTTATTGTTTTATTGTTTTATTGTTTTATTGTTTTATTGTTTTATTGTTTTATTGTTTTATTGTTTTATTGTTTTATTGTTTTATTGTTTTATTGTTTTATTGTTTTATTGTTTTATTGTTTTATTGTTTTATTGTTTTATTGTTTTATTGTTTTATTGTTTTATTGTTTTATTGTTTTATTGTTTTATTGTTTTATTGTTTTATTGTTTTATTGTTTTATTGTTTTATTGTTTTATTGTTTTATTGTTTTATTGTTTTATTGTTTTATTGTTTTATTGTTTTATTGTTTTATTGTTTTATTGTTTTATTGTTTTATTGTTTTATTGTTTTATTGTTTTATTGTTTTATTGTTTTATTGTCTTATTGTCTTATTGTCTTATTGTCTTATTGTCTTATTGTCTTATTGTCTTATTGTTTTATTGTTTTATTGTTTTATTGTTTTATTGTCTTATTGTCTTATTGTCTTATTGTCTTATTGTCTTATTGTCTTATTGTTTTATTGTTTTATTGTTTTATTGTTTTATTGTGTTATTGTCTTATTGTCTTATTGTCTTATTGTCTTATTGTCTTATTGTCTTATTGTCTTATTGTCTTATTGTCTTATTGTCTTATTGTCTTATTGTCTTATTGTCTTATTGTCTTATTGTCTTATTGTCTTATTGTCTTATTGTCTTATTGTTTTATTGTTTTATTGTTTTATTGTTTTATTGTTTTATTGTTTTATTGTTTTATTGTTTTATTGTTTTATTGTTTTATTGTTTTATTGTTTTATTGTTTTATTGTTTTATTGTTTTATTGTTTTATTGTTTTATTGTTTTATTGTTTTATTGTTTTATTGTTTTATTGTTTTATTGTTTTATTGTTTTATTGTTTTATTGTTTTATTGTTTTATTGTTTTATTGTTTTATTGTTTTATTGTTTTATTGTTTTATTGTTTTATTGTTTTATTGTTTTATTGTTTTATTGTTTTATTGTCTTATTGTCTTATTGTCTTATTGTCTTATTGTTTTATTGTTTTATTGTTTTATTGTTTTATTGTTTTATTGTCTTATTGTCTTATTG
The DNA here is from genome assembly GCA_936432065.2 of Rutpela maculata. NCBI lineage: Eukaryota > Metazoa > Arthropoda > Insecta > Coleoptera > Cerambycidae > Rutpela > Rutpela maculata. The sequence continues at coordinate 231,431,813 of OW386286.2, forward strand.
TCTTATTGTCTTATTGTCTTATTGTTTTATTGTTTTATTGTTTTATTGTTCAAATAGGCTTAGAATGACATGAAACGTCGAGACTTTAAGTTTGAGTAACAAAGAATTCTGTCTGTCGGTCTATCTGTCTGTCGATTTGTCTGTCGGTCTACCCGTAACTTTTTCTTGTGCGTACGTTTAAGATATTGACTTGAAATTTGGTACACATATGTACTTTAACGAGATCAGGAACTAGATTATATTTTCATCTTGTTCCGTGGAAGGGTTGGGGGGTAAATTGGGGTAAATGGGGGTAAGTAAGTAAATGAAGCAGGTAAGAGTCCATAAAATTGGTATTTAGTATATGCAAGAGAAGCTAAGGTCTCAAAAAATTACCACCCCTACCCCACTATTGAGGGGAATGAGAAAAGATTATGATTTAGTGTGTGTACTGTGTACAAGAACCAAAAACCTCAACATATTTTTTTACTTCACCGCCCCCACCCCACTACCGATGTGGGATATCGTTTTATGGGTTTTTGGGGTAGAGGATTTCAACTATTATATTATTAAAGTTCCATAGACAATTATTTCCACACACAAAATTTTTTCGTTGTGAGAGACTTAGATAGAAAATCTGGATGTGGAAGTAGTGATTCCTTGGGCAGCAGTTTTACCTCTAGGGTACCGTTTATAGAACTTTAATAATATAATATTTGAAATCGTCTACCCTAAAAACCGATAAAACGATATCCCACACGGTAGTGGGGCGTGGATGGTGATAGGGGGTGGTAGTGGGGGTGGATGAAGTAAAAAAATATTTTGAGGCATTTGGTTTTTGCACACAGACTAAATCACAATTTTTTTTCATCCCATTTTATAATGGGGTAGGCTAATGCCGTAAAATTTTTTGAGACCTTAGCTTGTCTTGTATACACTAAATAGCAATTTTATGGACTTTAACCTGTTTGATTTACCTATTTACCCCATTTTACCCTCCAACCCTTCGACGGAATAGGATGAAAATATAATCTAGTTTCAGATCTCGCGAAAATACTTAGGTGTATCAAATTTCAAGTCAACATCTTAAACGGTTCCAGAGTAATCGTGCGCACAAAAAAAGTTACAGACCGACAGACAGACAGAAAATTTTTTTTCGCTCAAACTTAAAATCTCGACGTTTCATGGACATTCTAAGCCTATCTGAAAAATAAAAATTTTCAAACATTTTTTTGTCGTTACTATACTTCCATTAGATGTGGAAGTAAAATGAGACGGAGAACAGTAATAGTAGGCATGTAGTTAATACAACTGTCAAGGAAGAAAAATATGAAAAATATACAGGGTGATCATGATAAGAAAGTAATGAAGAAAATATGATGGAGGGCAATAGTATTTCGCACGCAGTTAACACCACAACTGCTAAAAAAAATATAAAGAATATACAGGGTGGTGATCCAAAAATAAAATAAATAAAAAAATGTAACGGAGGACGATAATATTTCGCATGCAGTTAACACAACTGACAAGGAAGAATATAAAAAGATACCTAAACAAGGTTATCACCCTAAAAAAGTTAATGCAAAGATGTGACAGATGATAATATTTTGCATGTAGCCAACACAAATGTCGGGGAAAAATATGAAAAATATATAGAGTGGCCCCTATGAAAATAATTATGATGGAAATAGTATTTGAGCTGTAGTTGATGCAGTTACCGAGGATGAAACCTGACATACTTTTAGTGAAAAGTATAGAGGGTGGTAACTCTAAAAAAAAAAAAAAAACTTAAGGCTGTTTTTTTAGTTAGTAGTAGTTTTTATATCGGTGTACTGCTAACCTTTTGGGTCCAATAGAGTTATTTTTACACAGTACAGCTGTGGTTTATTTGTTTATTTAAATGAATAAAAAGCTAATCACAAGGGAACCAATTTTTTTTTTTTCATAAATGTTGTTACCGTTAGTCCCAATCCTTTTAGCTCCAAAATCAAAATTGTTACAGTTCACTTTATTTTTATACTGCACATAAGAAATTCAAAGCTGTTGACCGAGCTATATAAGGGGAAACCGGGGCTTGGTTTATATTTCTACACTATATTAAATAATAAATATAATGTATTATTTAATAGATAAAATATCATTACTCTTATGTAAAGTATGTTCTGGCATGATTAAGATGAGAAATAAACGGAAACACGCCTCTTTTAATTAAGATTTCTATTGTAATATAGTTACGCGAATCACTCCCAACTAGAACAGCGCGGAGGTTATTGTCGGCATTAATACCAGGGTAACAGATAAACAGAGCCAAATTTTGAATTTATCTGTCAATGTCTCGAAGGACGAGCAATGAGTCCACCAATGCATAAAATATTCCTATCCTGACGCAAAACAGAGTAAGATTTTTTAATTGACCAGAAACGTCATGATGTTTCTACCGAAAGCACGATTTTTAATCTCTCCAATATTTTGTTCATTTTAATAGGCAAAAATTTGAAATACCACTCTGTAGTACTCGTGTCAATATGTAATAGCGCCGATTTTGATATTTTTAAGGCCAGTTTTTATTGCCCTGTTTATTCGCTCTAAACATTTGTAGACAACTATAAATGTATATCTTTTAGAGAATTATTTGAATCTTTTTGTGCCAGCCTCACCATTTTCTGTGGATGAAATTAAGCATCCTCTGGATAATCTATTCGTAGCTTGCTATGCGTGGTATGCAAATTTGTTTTGTTTTATATGTAACTAGTTATACTATGAATCGTTTTACTTTATAACTTTCAATTAATATACATTCGTATTATTGAATTCCGGGCTTATTGAATTAATTAGCTTTTAGTTGAACACCTCTAGCGACTCCCTGTGTTTGATCGATAAATGATTCTTAAGAACTTCATAGTTTTTCACGTTCAGAACCCCGATCACAGCACAGAAACTGACAAGTTAATTCTAGAGCAATTCTAAAAAGTAATTAGCATTAAGACACATATTAGAATAAAATGCATCATATCAACGAAGGCAGAGAAATAGCAAAGTGGCAGAGTATCAATCTATGGTAAGTAGAGAATTTATATTTCCCATCTATCACAGAACAACTAAGGTCCTGAGTCATCTTTTAAGTGCTGTAACGAATCACCCTGGGAAAGGAAAGACACCGCTAAACGTTGCAGAAAGCACAACTGTCACCTTCAGTATATAATTGTTTGTAGTGTCCTTCCATCGCAATGTCAACAGGTGGCCCCTTTGTCTCTTTAAGGTCAAAACGTAGCTAACGTAACTGCATTGAAGTGATCCCGGTATAGTCTATGTAATGAAGGAAGAAAAAGTGTAAATATTTCGCGCAAAGGCGAGATTACTCCTCCCCCCCCCCCGTTTTCGAAGGTGCTGAACACGATGCAAGTGATGGTAGAAGTTTTTGACCACCGCAACCCCTGAAACGGCCAAAAACCACCCCCTTTATGGATTCCTTTATGTTTTCATATATAAGCGGGTCTGGGGAGTGATTTGTCGACGGGCTATACTTGAAATAATATGGAAGGAGGTTATAGAGTAAGTGGAACTCAGACAGCAGGCGTAGGGGGTTGATTAAACCCCATCGACGGGTGCAAAATCATTTTTTTCAAATGATTCGCTTTCGCTGATCACGGGAAAAATATTTATTTTTAGCTCCAAACTTTCCTCATCCCTCAAACGGGCAGAAACCACCAGAAAGCAGATTATACAGGATTTACAGGTTTTTCGACACAAGATCGTTATTCCTCTGCATATTCCTTCATTTTTCACGGAAGGTGGTAGCGACCTCGGAGGTTGTCTCAACCCTTCTAAGGGATGTAAAATTCACTAACTACACTTTGGATCGTCAATACGCCTTGCCCCGTTTTCGCAGGCGCTAATCGCGATAAAAATATTCACCTTCATCTCCGACTCTCCGCAACCTCTATAATGGACAGTTATCGCTGGGGAGATGATTGTGTAGGTTGCTGAGTAGGGTAGACTGATTTCTTTATCGAGGAAAAAATTAATATTTAATTTTGTCGGAAATGGCAATGTTTAATTAATTACATGAAAATATTTTTATGACAAATTATTTAATTATTACAAATTATTATTAATTATTTGCTTAAAATTAATTAAAAAAAACATAGGTCGTGTACAAATAGCATAATAATCCCCATATTCCTCAAAATGCGCATCGCACGTGATCTCTTCTTCTTCATCCGCCGTTTCAGTGAGCGAATCTGAATCGGAATCGCTTAAATCAATTTCAGGGATTACACTAAAATAAAAATCATCATCATTATCGTCATCGTTATCTGCTCTCTCTTCTATACATACATTTATCATTATAGGGATCGAGGAGAGCCGGAGATGAAGGTAAATATTTTTATCGTCATCAACGCCTGCGGAAACGGGGGAAGGCATATCCAAAGTCCAATTAATGAATTTTACACCCCTTGGAAGGGTTGAAGCAATCCCCGAGGTCGCTACCATCTTCTCTTCCGTGAAAAATGAAGGGATATGCACGGGAATGACTATCATGTGGAATATTTTTCCCGTGATCAGCGACTCCGAAAGTGAAGGGATATGCGTTTAAAGCAAATCCTTAAAAAAATGATTTTCCACCCCCGGAAGTGTTTATTCAACCCCCTAGATCTGCTATCTGGATTTCACTGATATTATAACCCCCTTCCATGTTATTTTAAATATAACCCGTCGATATCTCACTCCCCAGACCCGTTTATATATATGAAAACATAAAGGGATCCATAATAGGGTGGTTTTTGGCCGTTCCAGGGGGTTGTGGCGGTCTAAAACTTCTCCCACTACTTGCATCGTGTTCAGCACCCTCGAAAACGGGGGGAAGGTAATCTCGCCTTTGCACGAAATATTTACAAAAAGTCATCTTGTAATGCTTCATTACATAGACTAGTAGGCGAAGAATCTATGTGCTGAGCTTCTTTCGACTCTAGCGAGTCATTAATCACCTCCACACAAGACATTGTATATCTGAGATACCCAGAGGTAGTATCCCGACGATACTGTACGACTAAAAATAGAACGCATATATTTTCTTAAATATTTTATTTTTTACACATTCAATTTTTCAACAATGTGCCTTTGTGGTTCTTCCATAGTTAACATAATAGTGTACTAATTTTTATAAACATTTATTAACGGGTATATTTAATACATCATAACATAGGGGCAACTGGAGTAATTAACATAACAACATTATATTAACATAATATTTCCTTTTACATATCAGGTAACTAATATTTATAACAATACTAACAGCATTTAATTTGGTCATGTGCATAATGTAAAATTTGAAATTGTATCGTACATACTTTAAACAATATGTTTGTTTTTGGATTATTGACGGGGATATAAATTTTACAATGTATATATGCCTCTCTTCCTTAACAATTCATTATAACTAACAATATGGAAACAATTTTGACAGAATTAATATCCTTCCTTTTTTTTTGACATGTATAATAAATTTCAGTAAAACATATGGAGATGTTGCATAGGCATTAGTATTAGTAATTTACTTTCTTTCACGACAATCAGGGGCGTGATAATCCTGGATTGCTGAGGAGACGGAGACCTACAGTTTACAGTGGAATCCGAACCACTTTTTGGGAAACATTTACCATGAAAAATTTTTTCTCAGGGTTGGGCTTGAAGCCACTTTGCTAAGTATGATCAGAGTGCAAGCCAGATGTGTTAACCACTGAGTTACCGACTATATCAAAAACAGTTTTAATCATCCTCAAATGAAGCCCACATGGTTGGTGAAATTGCGCATCGAGTACATTTCGAACGCAGTATTCAGGTGTTTTAGTATCAGTGGTAACTGATTCAATTTCAAAAATAATCCTGGAGGGCTGGAACCTTCGATGTGACACTACCTGAAACAGTTTTCATAATAATCGAAACACCTGAATCGAATACTGACTCTCGGCATGCATTTCGCATCATCTGAAGGTGATTAATGATGATTTTAATCATTTCATGATGATGCAAGAATTTATAACAGATTTTTGGATGAGACGGAACTATCAACCATGACTTGGCCAGCGCACAGTCCATACTTGAATCCCATTGGACATATCTGGAACGTGCTGAGTAGAAGGATGCGGTGCCGTATTCCTGCCCTGGATAGCTTACAGCTGGTGCTGAGTGCAGCTCTGCGCGAATGATGGGAACAAATTGAACAGGATTATATTCAACACCTTTTTGAAGGAAGGCCAATTCGCTCTCGTGGGGGAAATATATTGTTGTTTGTTATATTTCTTTAATTCATATTTTCTTTTTCATGTTATGAGTGTAGTTTCCTATATTTATTGTCATAATTCTGTGAATTTATCGAAGAATTTATCTACAACTTGCTAAAAAATTAAAAACAGTAGAAGGTTGAAAAAAATTTCAAACACTAAAATTATGTGTGGGTCGAATTTCTTGCCGGCGAGTGTAGCATAACTGTATATAATAAAAAGGTTACAGAGGGGCATATTTTATGATACAATTCCAATTCAGGTATGCCTATTTGTATTTTCGTAAATATATTAACATATTTTTGTGTACAATACAATAACAAAACGGTCTTTTGGGAATGAATATGTGTTTATTTATCATTATTGCACAACTCAGTGATATATTGAATACTTATCTAATTACCTAGGCTAATAATCATTTAAATATAATACTCTAAATTCAACATAATAGCATGTATTTAAATATATATGATATCTCTGAATGATCAATTCCTTAACAGAATAAGATTTAGTTTTAAACACTTGATGGCTAGTTATAGCTAGTTATATTTTATAAAATGTTTTAAAAATAATATGCCTATTTTAAATTGTTTGTGACTTATGATACAGAAATTTATATGACAAGGGTATTGGAATGTACAAAATATATTGTATCTATAGGCGTTATATTCGGTTTTGTATAGAATAATTGTATAATTACTTTTCAATGTTCTAATAACATTAATTTAAGTGCTGGTTAATAAAGTAATCTAAAAATGTTAAATTTATTTTTTTATTTTTGGCTTCAGTGCAATTTTCTTAGAAGTGTCTCTATTAAAATTACAATAATTTATGTATTATAAGCCTCTTGCATATTACAGAACAGTAACTACTTACTGACATCGTCAAAAATCGTTAAAAAGAGGTGAAAATATCAGTATGGCAGTGGTAAGAGACCAATAATTGTTTTTTGTTTATAATTTATGATTCCTTGTAATTTATGTTAATAATTTATGTTAAATAACAAGTCATAAAATAGCCAAATTGTCGAGAACTAGACCACCGTACCATGGTTAATTTAGTCAATTTGGTGACACTGTCTCTAATGTAATGTAATGTAATGTAATGTAATGTAATGTAATGTAATGTAATGTAATGTAATGTAATGTATAGATTTAATATAATAAAAACTATTTCAAGGTAAAATTCTGTAAACAATATATAAAGTATTATTTGTAAACTATTGGAATACAGAATCCTGACGAATAGTCATAGTGAAAAAATCACAAAAAATATTCAATGTAAAAATATTTCCAATTTTTATAAAACTCGCACTTGCAACATTACACTAAAGCCAAAATTTACAATAACTCAGACCAGAACGGTAACATTCTAAATTACAGCTTATTGAAAAATAAGAAATAAGATAGTACCATACTTCTCTAATTCCAAGAATCAATGTGATAACATAAAGCGCAATTTAATTTGTTATGGTTTCTTATTTTCAGTAGTTAAACATTTTTTATACATAAAATTATTGTACTTACTCTTATATAAGATTAATGCGCTTTATGTAACTCCAAATTGTGTGACTTATGGCTATTTGCATCCTATGAAATTTAATACTGGATAAAATACCATTAATATAAGTGCCTTAATACTACTTTCTATGGCATCACACCCAAGATGGAAAAGGCCGTGTACAAAATGAGCAATCTCCACACTACAGAATGTAATGTGCTGAAGCAAATGGCTGAAACGTATTTAAATCCGGTTTATTTTCTCCTGAAAATGTACTTGAAAATAAATTTAGTGGAAAAAATCACAAATTCAATTGTCTCTAAGGAAATTACCTACCCAGTATGTTTAACAGAATATAGTTCGATAAGAATAGCAAATATACAGAAAAAAATTAATGGATCAATAGAACTTCGCATACTCTTTTTTTACTTATTTTTCCTAGCGATGAATCTACCTCAATATCAAGGGACTTTTTATCACACCCAATCAAAAAAATGAATGGTAACTATTTTACTGTTTTTTTTTTAAGACGATTCCTTGGTAGGTAAATGCGATTTTTACCAATATAATTTCTAAACCAAAAAACAGTCTCTTATGGAAAATAGGCGAATTTTGCGAAAAATTTAATATATTAACTCGAACTACAATACTTCAACTATACTAAGAATTGTTTTCTAATCCAATTTTACTTTGAGAAATGCGTATGTGACATTAACGTTTTACAACTTTCGAGAAAATTCCGCTTCTGTCAAATACTGATGGTACAGATCCCATTCATGTATTTTCTAGTAACAAAATTGAAAAAAAAAGTTTTTTCCACGGTATAATGTTCATGTCAACATCGCCGTCAATTTTGAAGCATATGAGTTAGACTCATCGTTCCTTTCTTGTTTCCGTGCACATAGTGGACATGAACCCATAACAAAAAATAAGCGTATAATTTTACTCTTTTGGAAAGCCACATAAGTTTACCATATAAATGTCTGAAGTAAACCATTATATTACAGCTTTACAGCTTTCAGTTTGAAAGTTGTTTTAAGCGCTGGAGAAAAATGCAAAAAGTTACCACGAACTAAGTGTCATAGTATTACACTAGATGGAAGTGGCCACCACAGTGAGGCAAATATGTAATTTTATAGTTCCAAAATACATTATGCTATTCAGGTTAATTTTCTGTTTACGGAGAAACATATGAAAATATATGACTGCCATACTGCGCAGGTGTATAGAAAAGTTAGCCATACCAATGCAATGCAAAAGTATCGGAAGTCAAGGCGCCAATGTATGACAACAAATAATATGGCATTAGTTTCAATTTGTTATTTATATCAAGAACATATTTTTACTATACTAATGTAAGATTTGTAGAGCATAAGGTTCCCTCTTCAGCTTTTATTCGAGACGCGAGTGTGGGGATGAAAAGTCAGACTATCCTTGTTCTTCTAACGCGCAGTAGCGGCGCAGTTATCTCTCTCTAGAAGGATAGCCCGTACTGGCCCAAAATATGGTCAGAAGCATAACAACAATTAACATTACGCAAATTCTTACAATATTTGGAATAAGGCCCTGCATCTGGTGTGATTCCACACCAGCAGCTGCTCATTGGCTAATGACATTTTTTGGTGGGGATCGTAAGTTACGAGGCAACCTTATAGTGTACAAATCTTGATACCAACGTAATAGGTGAAAACCTTCGTCATACTGAAAAAAAGAACATAGTGTGTTCATAAGCACGGCGTCATTGAATGAAAGGACACCGCACAAAACAAATGAAAAAGAGGGTACAGTCCACGGTCAATAAACGATACGGTTGCATCAATCAGCAGCTTTAGGACGAGAGAGACGCGGTGGGCGGAAAATCGAATGAAAGAGACAGACATATCTGATTTCCGTGCAGAAGACAGAGAAAAAGATTCCGGTAGGGTCTACAGCCTACGTCACCTGTAGACACTCCAAGCATCTTTGTCTCTGTCTTTTGCACGGAAATCAGATATGTATATCTCTTTCATTCGATTTCCCGCCCCCCGCGTCTCTCTCGTCCAAAAGCTGCTGATTGATGCAACCGTATCGTTTATTGACCGTGGGTACAGTCAAATGGGCTGAAAATATAGTATGTTATACTTCATGATATCCTGTTCAAAACTTTTCATGGGCACAATGTCTCAAAATGGCCAGTTTTTGAGATATGAAAGGTCAAAAGTCAGGAATATCGGTACTTGCTAATGTCATAGTTGAGAGATCATCTGATATAAGGAGTTGCTTAACTTTGTTTTTCTAATGCATTTGCACATATGAACACACTTTCACTCTCTCACGCACGCTAACCAACCCCCCACTACACACACAAACCAGAAATGCCGCAGATTTCATGAGTGAGGTGGTTATGGTAAATCCATAAGATACGGTTGTTAGTAGAAAATAGATTATGTTTTTTAGACACATTATGCTTCCTACAAAGTGACTTATAAATGATAATGAGATGTGGTTGTGGGTGGGGTTGTTATTGGTATTAGGTATAAATAGTGTGTGCATGCATGCGGGTGTACGGGTATCTGCGTCGGTAGTTCTATGTGTATATATGTTAAACGCATGTGAAAATGTGTATGGGTAAGCATGAGTAATTAATTGTTTGTATGTGTGTACGCGCGTGTGGGTAGGTGTGTTTGTGCACGTAGTGGGGAGGGCGGGGGGTTGGTCAGCGTACGTGAGAGAGAGTGAAAGTGTGTTCCTATGTGCAAATACGTTAGAATAACAACGTTAAACAACCTCTTATATCATATGAGAATCTCAACTTTGACATTAGCGGGTACCGATATTCCTGACTTTTGACTTTTCATATCTCAAAAACTGGCTATTTTCAGACATCGTGCCCATGAAAACTTTTGGTCAGGATATTATGAAGTATAACGTACTATATTTTCAGCCCATTTGTTTTGTGAGGTGTCCTTTGAGGACTCGCGTTGAATGGCTGGTGCCTGAAGGACGAACAAGAAAACTTGACAATAGCAACGCAGGACAAGCGATCAATACTGGATAACAGAGCATGATCTTGAAATTGGCTGTTGACAGCAAGTGTAGACCTAACAGAAGAACGTCAGTCACGTGGCAGGTTGTACTACGTTGGCACCATCCAAGTACACTTACCGACACGGAGTGGCTAGACATCTCCACTAGGTTATGTACAAACATTTCAATATATCGGTATTGCAAAAACTTTATGAAAACGTTGGCAATACCAACAGCGTCACAATAATGGGGGACATGCTGATTATATCTGACACAAATTCTCCTGAATCGACTGGACATCGTCATACATAATAAAAAGGAGAAATCCTGTTTCTAGATCGATGACGCAACTGACGCAATGTGATGTTCAAGGAAACTAAGAAGTTGATCAAGCACAAAGACCTCCAAATAAGAGTTAGAAGAATGTGGAATGCAAAGACCACACAGTCGTATCAGTGATTATGAGAATCGACGAAACTCTTAAGAAGGGTCACGACCGGAGTCTACAATGACTGCCTGGTCAACCGAGCACACAAGAAGTGCAGAAGATCGCACTATTTGGAATGACGCATATTTTAAAGAAAGTCTTAGAGTAGGAGATTGTAGTCTGGATCTTATTTGTTGGAGGGGACATCACAAACATCGCCTAAAAGGCCCAAAAACCTGGAAAGTATGTAGCTTGAGTCTATAATAATATTAAACGTCTTATTTCCAATTAAAAGAGAAAATACAGGTGTATATCATACACATTATTGAAGTGAATGGTGAAGTGACGAAAAGGCTAAAAAGTTATAAGTGAAATAAAATGCACAGACATGTATTAAAAATTTCAGTGATCGAAACTAACATCTCCATTCGTCGTACAGATATAGCAGTTGAATTTATTGATCTCCGACATTTATGTAGCAATGTGGCATGCCAAATTAATAATTATACACTTATTTTGTGTTTTGGGCTTCTGAACAATTGATTTTACTGCATTAACATGAAAAACCAGACCTCAGTTAAATAAAAGATTTTTGGAACTAGAGTACTTATTTATTCTATACTAATGTATAAATGGGTGTAATTAGGCAGCTTATTTTAAAGTGAAGGCCCAAGATGTCATAAACATAAAATTATATGTGATCATAACATAAGTTTAAATTATCAGTTCTGGGATGTTTGTTATAATTTACTGACAGCAATGAAAAAAAATTGGAAAATAAATTTACTTTTCATTTTAAGTATTATTTTTCTGTACAATAACAGCAATGTGTCGGAATTATATTTCCTCCTCAGCAAATGGTCGCTTAGGTAATGCAATGCGGAACGTAAATATAAAAATTGAACTGAAACATAACTTGCTGTTTTGTGATATTGTCTCAGTGAAAGCAGCCAGCCACTTAGTATTTTTTTTATCTATTTCATTCCAGTGGCATTATTTGAGTCATTGCTGTAATGAGGACTATGAGGAGCAGTAATGTCTTTTCATGCTTCCTTGATTCCTGTTTAGAATATTATGGCATCAACTAATTTATTAATTACTTATTTGAAACTAATAGGTGATCTTTATAGATTTTTGGGTGCTGAATCCAGGAAAAATAGTGAAAAAATCCCATCACGCTCAGTTTTTTTGCAAATTTCATTTTTTCTAGGTGTCGGTATGAATTAAGATTATCGAGAAGAGATATCAGGGTAGATGGAACGTCAGAATGATGGGAGACTACTGCTGGTCACGTCATCGAGAGAATCCAGGTGTTACTCACAAGAGGAAAATTAACAATTGGAGCTTTTCCATGAAGATGTTGTAAATAAACTTAATTTGGAATAATAAAACCTATTTTAAATTTTTTAAACCATCTCTACATTCCAAAATAGCCATATTCATACCTATTAGGTTCAAAATATTGGGTCGAGTTGCGGAAAAACTGTGAGTGATGGAGAAAAACTGATGTTATTTTCGGATTCAGCACCCTTCAAAGCTGTTGGATCATCCTAAGTAATAAAAAAAGTTTTCATAAAAATTTTTTTTGCAGGCCTGTGTTATTTTTATAACAGTGATTTTTTTCTCCTTTTGGCATACTATTTGGATAGTTTATGAGTTACGAGAGTCATCAAAATTTTGACCCTATGTGAAGTGGTTGCTCTCTACATTTTTTTTAATATTAAATTTTCTTCTTAATTGCACTGGATTTGAAATTGGAGGTCGTCCAATTTACAAAATGAATTCATGACACAACAAACATAGAGATATGGTATTGCGCAGACTTGACGCCATCTTTGTACCTTCGCTTCGTTTACGTGGTCAGTAAACGTTAGGTGGTACAAGTTTTGACTGTTTTAAGGCCGGTATTCTCAACTTTATTTAAATCTCGATTTAGTTAAAAGTCGTTTAGCCAAATGGTCCTTTAACTTTCCCATTTTTATTATCAACCGTGATCGACAAGCATTTAACTAAATGTCTGTTTTAGTATGGTTGGTAATAAAATTACTAAAAAAAGAAATGATGCCTTTTGATTTAACCTAAAAATGAATGCCATAATATGTCATTCTGAAAATACTTGTTGTCTGTGATTGGTTGGTTTATTAAGAAAAAATAGGAAAAAAAGGTTAACAAAGTCAAAAAAAGTACGCCGCAATAGCTTTAGTTATAAAGATTTGTTAATTTTTTCTTTGTTTGTCAAATTCAAATTTTAGGTTCGTTTTTTAAGTTAAAGAACTCTTTAACATTAAAAACTCGGATATTTGACATTTAAGACGGATTCTGGTATTTAAATTTGGTTGAGAATACACTTTCTTGCCGCTAAAGCTCCTTCTAGGTTAAATCTCTCTTTATAGACTAGTTCACAAGTTCAAAGCCGTGTTAATTCTTGATAAAGCTCGTAAAAATATGAATGAGGGCTCCTTGAATTCCGAATGACGTCTAGAAAAATGTGCAAAAGATTCAAACCCGCACATAAACAATCGCAAAAGTTGTAAACAAATGAAGATTGAAAAAATAACGAGTTTCGTTTTTTGCAAATGACTCGAAAACTATTAATATTTAACAAATTTTAAAGAATGATTCTTAAAGAGGAAGAAATTTCCGATATGAAAGTGCCGACTCCCGAAACTCTATCTCTATTATTAATAATTTTAATTTAATGTTGAAAATAGAGCTCCGCGCGGCGAACACTAAGCCGTTATGATGCTTTGAAACCGGCCGTAATAAGTAAAATTATTTTTTTTATGTTATTAAATATTAATTTACAAATTTTAAAAAATTATGGTATTATTTAGACACTTAACAATATCCCGTTGGAAAAAAATGTTTTCACCGATTTTTCATAAAATGAGCCTATTGATAATTAACAATTTTTTTTAGAGTTGTCGTTTATATTTCAAGTCGGATAATTGTTAAACAAAAGCCACTAAAATTATTTCGCTTCGTGGAGACCTCATGTCGACTATACTTTATCGAATTGTGACATTGCGATGTTTTTAATTGTCATAGTCTATTAGTTATTAATTATTTAAAATAACAAAAAACTAAAAATTGTAGTTTTTTGTTAGCTTAAATAATTAGTAACTAATAGACTATAACAATTAAAAACATCGCAATGTAATAATCCCATAAAGTATAGTTAACCTAAGGTCTCCACGAAGCGAAATAATTTTAGTGGTTTTTGTTTAACAATTATCCGACTTGAAATATAAACGGAAATTCTAAAAAAAATTGTTAATTAACAATAGGCTCATTTTATGAAAAACGGTGAAAGATTTTTAAAAAAATTTAATATAAAAAAATATTTTTACTTATTACGGCCGGTTTCAGAGCATCGTAACCGCTTAGTGTTCGCCGCGCGGAGCTCTATTTTCAACATTTCGGGAGTCGGGACTTTTTTATTGCAAATTTCTTCCTCTTTAAGAAACTTTCTTTAAAATTTCTTAAATATCAATAGTTTTCGAGTTATTTGCAAAAAACGAAACTCGCTATTTTTTCAATCTTCATTTGTTTGTAACTTTTGCAATTGTTTATGTGCGGGTTTGAAACTTTTGCACATTTTTCTAGACGTTATTCTGAATCCAATGAGCCCTCACTCATATTTTTACGAGCTTTATCAAGAATTAACACGGCTTTGAACTTGTGAACTAGTCTATTAAAAGTGTCGATAATACCGGGCGTTAACCTCATATAAATTGTGGTTTCCCGTTATATCAGTGTTTTTTTTATTATTTTCTTATAATAATGTGGTGTGTGGTATATGGATGCATCATTGGGCACGTTTAGGGAATGCAACCGCTCAGAATAATCAGTCAACCTGATTACTTTTTGATTCTAATCAGTTCTGAGTTCGATAAACAGTGTAAAGGATGTTGCTAAATGTCGCTACAGTTGAGGTTATGTCAAGGAAAATCTTTATTATCTAGTGAATATCTTAATGTTAAAACGGTTAAATA
Source organism: Rutpela maculata (assembly GCA_936432065.2). Lineage (NCBI taxonomy): Eukaryota > Metazoa > Arthropoda > Insecta > Coleoptera > Cerambycidae > Rutpela > Rutpela maculata. The sequence continues at coordinate 231,447,004 of OW386286.2, forward strand.
AATTAGTATTTTGTGCATGCGATTATGATTGATTCATTTATTTTGAAATACTTTTTGGAAGACGGAATGAATCTGCTTGATGAAAGAAAGTGAGGTTAAGTTTCGCCGCTAAGTACCCTCATCGTTAATTTTGCCGATGTCTAAAACTTCCAACAGATATCCATTACACAGGACCACAAAATATTTTTAGGGGTTGCCTGGGACCAGACCCAGGTAGCATATGTTTTTGGGGTCGCTGAAACCGAATCTGAAACTTATTTTGCCTTGCCACGTCAGGATTTTTTTTTAAATTAAGAACATTTTTTTTTACTTCATATTTCAAAGATTTGGCGAAGTCGCCGGTAATATCAATTAATTCCCAGACCATGGTATTATTTTTACAGTAACATTCACATCGTGCCCAACAAAGAGAATTCCACAAAAGTTTCCTTCACTATGTAGAAGTTAAATAAATAAAAGAAGCCACTAAAAGATTGAAAAAAACAATTATTTTTTCAAATCGAATCGCCTTGAATAAATCTTCAAAAAAATATCTCTAAAAAGTAAGAAATAATATTTTACTCAATTTTACAAATATCTGTCTATCTATTAGTGAAAAGTGGCAAGGAACTGTACCGTATTATCTAATAGTCCAATCAACGAAGGAAAAATAGGAGAATTAATTCGTGTAGTTGCAAATTTTTGTATATTTGGCGAGAGGAGTGCCCTGAACAACATACCAGAAGTTCTGACCGATGGGGGGGTAAGCGGGGAGGGGGTGCTAGTTTAAAGGTCTCCTGTTCACGTTTCTCTTAAATAACTCGAAAACTACGACCTCTAGCGAAAAATTGTCTTTATACAAAATTAAACTAGACGAAATTTTCCACAAATAGGATCAATACTTTGCGAGACACAGAGGGTGAAAAAAATCGCAAATTAAAAAAAAAATTAAGTAATTTTTCATGTTTTTTCGGAAAAACTCGGTGAAAACGCACTTTACACAAAAGTTGCAAATAAAAAAAAGTCTTGTATTTCGATGATACATTCACCTGAATTTTTTCAGATTTTTTTTTAACTTTTACATTTCCCCTCGGCCACTTTTAGGAATTTTCGGGTGGCCATATCTCGAAAAATATGCATTTTTCGAAAAAATTCACAAGAGTAAAAACATCTCACTGTAGACCAAAAAAGATATTGGTCAAAAAAAGATATATTGTTTGACCAAAAAAGTATTGGTTTTTTTTCATTTTTGACCTAATTTTACAAGTTACGGAACCCGTGATAAAAGGGGTATTTTCCTACTCTATTTTTTTTAACTTTTTTATTAACGTCATTACAAACACATTGCACAAGGTTTCATCAAAATCCATTCATTAGCACTCAAATTAGAGATTTTGATCATTTTAGCGCTCCGTTGGATGGACTACCTCTATATCTCGTAAAGTATTAATCCTACATAAAAAATGAATACGAACTTATTTGTAGTTTAATTTTGTATAAAAACAATTTTTTGCTAGAAGTCGTAGTTTTCGAGTTATTCGAGAAAAACGTAAAAAGGGGACTTTTAAACCACCCCCCACCCCCCGCTCACCTCCCACCGGCCAGGACTTTTGGTATGTTGTTCAGAGCACTCCCCCCAATAACTGTACAAAAATTGGCCACTAATCGGCCTTTCCCCTAATCGGCCTTTTTTGTACTTCATTGACTGGATTATATCAATTTAAAATCGGTGCAAAATTATCTAATTTGAAAACTTGTTGTTTATAGTTCGTAGGTACCCAAAATATAGGTCTTTCATCTTTCATGCTCCTATATAACGTCAATTTCGTAACTGAAATGTCTAATTAAGATGAGATTTTTTGGGTACCTATGAACTATAAACAACAAGTTTTGAAATTAGATATTTTCCTTGACATAACCTCAACTTAGATATTTTTGCACCGATTTCAAATTAATATTAGGTAATAAGGCATAGTTTCTTACCACTTTTCCCTAATAGATAGACAGATTGAAAATTGAATTAAATTTTATGCCTTACTTTTTAGAGTTATTTTTTGAAGATTTATTGAAGGCATTCGATTTAAAACAAAATTTTTTTTAAAACCTTTTTAGTAACCACAGTGAAGAAAACTATTGTGAAATTCTTTTTATGTTGGGCACCATGTGAATGTTACTATAAAAATAATACCATATTTGTGAATTAATTGATAACACCGGCGACTCTGCCAAATCTTCGAATATAACATGAAATTTAAAAAAAAATTCTTAATTTAAAAAAAATCCTGACGTGACAAGGCAAAATAAGTTTCACATTCGGTTTCAGCGACCCCAAAAACATATGCTACACTGGGTCTGGTCCCAGGCAACACGCAAAAATATTTTGTGGTCCTGTGTTATTATCACATTTTCAGCGTTGTCGATTAGGGAACCGCTGCTCGCAACTGTTGCCAACCGTGGCGGACTTGTTGGATCGGGTTTTTTTTTTGAGGAAACTCAATATGTCCTGCAAAATTTCGCATCCAAACATCCTAACGACCCCTGGAGGTTGAAATCACCGCCTTCCTCAATAACGGAACATGCAAAAAAACATCCAAACGTGCTGAAAATAGTTTTCTACACATTTTCAAGGGCTGGGAACACGATGCTGATATTATTATAACTACCCTTAAGATTGCATAAAGCCACCCATTTTTTTCAATTTTTCGTTATCAGGCAATCGTGGACTTGTTGGATCGGGTTTTTTTTTTGAGGAAAATTAATGTGTCCTGTAAAATTTAGCAACCAGATATCTTAACGATTCGCTGGAGTTGAAACCACCCCCTTTCTCAATCCCGAAGTGTCCCTTAAGGAGAAGGTTTTAAAAAAAGGTATCCCCCGCTGTGAAGGGTGGAGAACACGATCGTGGCATCACTTTCTCTCTTAGTCCTCAAAAATTACCCTTGCATGCCCAAAACCATCGTTTTTTCTTATAGTGAGATCACAGGCGCTCATTGGATCAGGTTTTCTAGGGAGGAAATTTTTTTATTGCAGCTTAAGAGGAGTTTAATATCACGGGCTATCCATGTATGTGCATAGTCGACTTTTTTTTATTATATATTTATTATCATTGCATTCATTTATTTATTTATTTGCATAATAGTATTGTAGGTATTGGAAAACCTCCGATCCAATAAGTTCTCGCATGCCGGATAAGGAAAAATGGGGAAGAAGAGTGTAGTCCAGGGAAATGAGTAAAAAAAGTACCATGCTCGGGACTGTGACTCATCCAGGCAGAGACCACGATTTTTAGGTAGTATAGGTGTCAATAAATGAAACCTATATAAAATCTGCGGTCGATTTTCTGCATATGTTTATTTACAGCCATTTTAATGCAAAAAAATGGAAAAAACGTGTTTTTTCACACTTTTTCACCTGCCAGTAAAAAGTAAACTATCTTACAGATAAATCAAATGAATCACCTTGTAGGAAATTAAAAAAGCTTTAAAATGGCGGTTGTTAAATGTCGATATAGTTAATTATTGCTAAGATAATTACAAAATGCGGAATTTTGTTCAATAAACAATATCTTGTGTAAAAAACAATCTACTGTTTTGTCCTTGCGTAAATAGTTGACTCTCATAGTGCTTAATATCTGGTAAAAATTTCAAATCGATTAGTCAAATAGTTTTTGCAAAATTGCATTAATTTATCCCAGAGACCTTTTTTTTGCAACCCCACCACGTCCAGAGAAATCAAAATACAATGATTCTACGGCCTCCACCTGAAAGGGAAAGACTTGATTTACCAAAATGCTTTGTTAGATATCGAAAAAATTAATTTTCAGACCTGCAAAATGACGTTGCAAAAGAACTCAGATTTTTACCTTATAAACAAATAGAATAATTTTTTAATAATTGATTGTAGAGCATCGGTTTTTCGATATTTGAAAAGCTGATATTTTTAGACGAATTTTGAAAAAAAAAGAAGGTCCTAGGTCAATTTGGGGCAAAGTTAGCAATTTTTTTTCAAAAATTCGTAGCTCCTTTGTTTATAATAATTGAGAAACGTAACAAGCGCCATTTTAAAGGGGAAGAGTTCAACTTTTAGTGTAAAAAATTTGAAAATGATTGTGAAATTAATTGTAATGACGATGATGATGATATTGAGAATATTAATTTAATGTTAGATAACTTTGATCATTCTAATGTTGATGATAATGAGCCGATCCTAAAAAAACACGAGTTGATTGATTTTACCTTATTAGAATGTGTATAGGTATATTATTAAGTAAATTTATATGTGAATCGACAAATGTTCTGTATTATTATAAATTACAGCGTTATTTATATCGAACAATGTGTTTTTTTTCACACTATACAAATTCTATTGTTTATAACTTAATATAACAGTAATTTATATATTTAATTGTACACAAACCTTTCCTATAATTTTCAATAAGAATAATACAAAAATTTTGATAATGTATAAAAATATTTTTTTGTAAAATGTTTAAACAAATTACAGGTAATTATTACTCTTATTATTTTGGAGCAGATGTGTTGAACGATAGAAAGTTTCTACTGTATCATACAAACCATTATACATGACAAACGCTGTCACTACATGTACATTCACACGCGTGTTGTATACTTCTACGAAGGAAGTAATGGTTTGTTTTATTATTTATTAATAATTAATAATACGCAAATTAATAAGAGCACTTTTCATAAATTGTATGGTAATTTTGTATTTGAAAAATATCTTAAAAATGTAAATTATATCGAATAGTGTTTTTATTTTATAAATTTGAAAAATTCAATTGTTTATAACAATAAGATATATATTTACGTGTACATAAGCCTTTTCTACAACTTTCAACAAGAGCAAAACAAAAAATTTTGATATTTTGCAAAAAAAAAATTTTTTTTAAATGTTTAAACAAATTACATTATTAATATTAATGTTAATAGTTTAACAGATTGAATATTATTAACGTACGCAAAAAGGTACCCTAAATTGAAAAAAGAAACATCAAAATCGGTTAACAAACACCAAAGTTATGACTTATGTGGTCAGTTTGAAGATGCTGTTTCAATTTTTGAATGCGCGGATTTGAGGGTTCCCCCTCCACAACTTCCGAGCTAAGTTGATTCGAGCCTCATTTTAGAAGCTTTGCCAACAGTTTTGAGAAAGTGCAATCATTTTCAAATTTTTTACACTAAAAGTTGAACTCTTCTCCTTTAAAATGGCGCTTGTTACGTTTCTTAATTATTATAAACAAAGGAGCTATGAATTTTTGAAAAAAAATTTCTAACTTTGCCCCAAATTGACCTAGGACCTTCTCTTTTTTTCAAAATTCGTGTAAAAATATCAGCTATTCAAATATCGAAAAACCGATGCTCTGCAATCAATTGTTAAAAAAATATTCTATTTGTTTATAAGGTAAAAATCTTTTCTTTTGCAAGGTCATTTTGCAGGTCTGAAAATTAATTTTTTCGCTATCTAACAAAGCATTTTGGTAAATCAAGTCTTTCCCTTTCAGGTGGAGGCCGTAGAATCATTGTATTTTGATTTCTCTGGACGTGGTGGGGTTGCAAAAAAAAAAGGTCTCTGGGATAAATTAATGCAATTTTGCAAAAGCTGTTTGACGAATCGATTTGAAATTTTTACCAGATATTAAGCACTATGAGAGTCAACTATTTACGCAAGGACAAAACAGTAGATTGTTTTTTACACAAGATATTGTTTATTGAATAAAATTTCGCATTTTGCAACAATTAACTATATCGACATTTAACAACCGCCATTTTAAAGCTTTTTTAATTTCCTACAAGGTGATTCATTTGATTTATCTGTAAGATAGTTTACTTTTTATTGGCAGGTGAAAAAGTGTGAAAAAGCACGTTTTTTCCATTTTTTTGCATTAAAATGGCTGTAAATAAACATATGCAGAAAATCGACCACAGATTTTATATAGGTTTCATTTATTGACACCTATACTACCTAAAAATCGTGGTCTCTGCCTGGATGAGTCACAGTCCCGGCCAAAACCTCATTTCCCTGGATTAGTGGTTTTATGCATCATTTAGGGATAGTTGGTTATGGGTGGGAGGCTAAATAATATCAGAATCGTGTTTCCCGCCCTTGAAAACGTGTAGAAAATAATTTTCAGCACGTTTAGATGCTTCTTGCATGTTTCGGTATTGAGGGAGGGTAGTTTCAACCCCCGGGGGTCGTCTGGTTGTAAGATTTTCAGTACGTATTGAGTTTATTAAAAAAAAATCCAATTCAACAAGTCCTCGCATGCCTGACAACGAGAAATGGGAAAAGGGGTGGTATATTGCGTTTAGGGTGTGGGGAAGGTTGGCCGTCCTCGAAAACGGGGGGCGGGGGGGGCAGCCATGTTTGGTCGCTACCCTTGCACTTTTGGGGTTTTTGTAACTTTAGTATAGACTATGTATAGAAAATACAGTTCTCATTCGATCAAAATCTCGGAAAACTTTCGTTCCATTATAGAATATTATTCAGTATATAATATTATACGCATTTATTAATGTTTTATTTCAATAATTGTGACGTAAGGTAAAAAGAATCCGACATTTTCATTATATTGCTTCAGTTACAGACTTCATTTCAACAAAGTCTGCGTTTATTAACTGTGTGACGTCATCCGCAGAACTGAAAAAAATGAGACCGTCTGTGTAGTACCATATATTATATATTTGTTGTATCATGGTTAACATTTGGTAAAATCAATCGATTTACAAGAAATAACTCGAACTTTATATTTTGATCTAATAAAACAAAGTATAATTATGGCTATGTGAACATAATAAACTTTTCAAGTTGAAAATAGTCCGTCACATCGATTGCTGGACATATAAAAAGATTGGCATTACCTTTCATTTCATTTTTAAGTTCGTACACGTGTATATAAAACGTGTATACTTGTCAAAAACGTCTTAAATAAGCTAGACTTCACAAAGCACAATTTCCAAGTAAATATTTTGACACTCCCTAACATAGTCGCTATGATATACTCTCAGCTAATAAGTTAATATTCACTAGAAATTTTCACTGCTTTAATGGTGCCACAATGGCTGTTTTGCAGCATGTTGTCAGATGTATTGAATTTTCGATGAACTTTAATACACCTGTTATGTAAGAATTAACTATGCGTAGGGAAGGATTTTGTAAGGAATTTAAAATTTTGTACCCAATATCCGGAACATAAAATTTATAATTTGAAATCTTTATATACCAATTATAATAAGATCATTAAAAAATGTTGGATTGAATTTCCGCTTAAAATAGTAAATTGGCATATCCTGTCCTTGCCGACAAAAAAGGAACTTTCAACATTAATATTATTTCCTAATTTTAAACACAAGGAGGATTAGAGATCAGGTTTTTTTTAAATCCATCTTTCTGTCGCTGTATCTCGTTACACATTAGATTTACAATAAAAATATATACACAAAAAATGTAGAAAATGTTATGCTCTTCAACTTTGTCTGGAAAATTTTTCTCGTAGAATCGAGCGTTGCGAAATTATATCGAAAAACCAATATTTTGCACCTTTTATAGGGCGTAACTTCCACTGATTGGACCATGAATGCTACTCTAATTTATCTAATAACAATACATTCATTCTCAATATTAGATTTAAAAAAATGTATGTTATCATATGGAGTTCTCATTGATACCCTTGTTTTAATTAAATTGTTTCTAAAGCCTACAATCATTTGCCAATAAACAATCAACGGGTATGATATTAGATGAAATCTAACATCAACAAATAATTGATACCTTGTTTCGAATCGATTTCAAAAGTGTTTAGAAGTTATAAGTGATATTTATTAATTACAATAGTTTAATTAGATTTGAGTAATCTTGCTATTTTAAAATTTCTCTTCTATTTGGTAGGTAGATTTAAATTTTTTTTTTACTCTTTTTGGATCATTTTGTTGCTACTCGGTAGTTAAGTCTTTACTAGGAAGTTCATGATTTTCACAGTTTTTTGAGTTATTTTTGTTGGTTATTTAAGAGCTGTTTTGTATCGAATTTTACAAATGATACATATGAATTCAGGAAGAAAACTTGTTTATCCTGTCGTAGGTGAGTACATATCATTCCTTTATTTTGTTATTTTGTTCCGAGGAATCTGGCTGATGGAACCTATCCAAGGCCAAAAATTAGGAAAAGAGAATTCCGAGGAATAATATATTCCAGATTTTCCAAGACTACGACGAAGGCGTGACCCATAGCTATTGCATTTTCAATGAATATGAATGTGTTTATTCAGAGCTCTCCAAGAAACGGATTTCAAAGAATTTAGTGCTTGTAAGACATTAAAACTAAATACTGCGTCTACGTTGAAGAGCACATTGCCAATATCCACTGAAAAATTACCTCCAATTAATTATAATTAAGGCACAAATTCAGATAATGTACCGCCAAATCAACAGTATGTTTTTATCTGAAAAGTGTATTTTTCTACATTCACTCAACAAAAGTCTCTGAAATGTTAGAGATAGAAAAAAAATTATATCTTCTTAACATACATGTTCAGATTGTGGTGAAAGAAAAGTATATGTTGGAACAATTGTTATTAAAGTTTTAGTTAGTAAATCTAAGATATTTGAAAACTTGAAATAAAACCGATTGTATACTTCTGTGGATTATCGTAAATTGTTGTATACTGTTACCCGTGAATGGTAAACCACCAAATAATCAAATATTTGATTGCCAGAATATAATTTCGAATTTAAATAAAATACCTAATTATACAGCCTGTATTCTTTTCAATTTAGTATGCAATCTGTACATTTCGTGATTTGTAGAAAATAAAATATTAATTTACAGTATTTTTCCAACGAACAATCAAATGATTAAATTTATTATAATTTGACTTGTCTAAAATCAAAACCTATATCTTGAAGTCTTGTTTCATGTTTTAAATGTTTCACAAAGAATCAACCTATTTAATTATTTTCAACGAAATCGTCTAAACCCATTAAACATGATTGCTCAAAGTTTGGATTTAAATTAAAAAGCCGTTGACTCCAGTAGGTACTAAGAAAATATCACTCCCCACTAAATCCATTTTACCAAAATCAACATTGCTGAGAAATATCTTATTTAGTAATATCTACCATGAAAACCTGAACTAAAGTGATTAATTAAAATTTTAATTTCCTCAGTATTCGTTCTATTTGTAAATAATCACGACATTTCTCAATCCAGCCATAACTTTGGGCAATGAATTCTGGGAGATGGATCTGAGAGCTTATCATGGCGACCAGAATAGGGGGTGTGAGCTTTTATGAAGTACAGTTTAATTTAACACGTACGTGACATTAGGATACCAACTTGCTTTTGTGTGCATGTGTATAAATTTCATTGACTCTATTTACAAATTTTTGAAAAAAACTTAATTACCAAATGAACTTTTTACTTTAGGGAAATATGTTTGTCTTGATGACGGATTAAAGTATATGAAGTATGGTGCTCATAAGATATACAAGGACGTGCTGATATTGTTATTAATCACATATACAGGTTATCATTATAACATTTACAAAAATATGTCAAACTATTCACTTTAATTTCAGTGTAATCTTCAATAAAAAACCTTTATTTTCTCACAAAAAGAGGCCTACTATTCGATGAAATATATAAATTTTTCCGATATAAACTAAATTTTTCCACATCTTCACTGATTGTGTATATCGAGGATATTTTCAGCCCATTCTTGTTTGGTATAATTTGAAAATTCGGTCTATATTCCTGATTATTGAAACTGCTAATTCCTTGCAGCAACAGTGGCCGTTTTTGTGAATCTGATTTGAATGATTTACTAAAAAAATTTACTACGTGCTTTGGAGTAGAAAGCCTTATGGATAGGGGACGTTTTGTGGATGAGAATGGTGCTTTCCCATGGAGGAAAGCCAGCTCGTTTCTCCTTCTGTTAAGAACATTATTGTAAACATTTGTATCTTTGTTACTTTTACCAAAATTATTATAATAATACTGTAATATGCTACCCGAATTGATATTTTTTTTATTGTTCTGCTTATTTAGGGTATTATTCTGGATCATAAGCCTTGGGGATGGATTGGGGTAGTATATTTTTTTCAAAGTGTTTGACGGTGCATTTTGTTGTTTATCTAAACAGTTACAGGGGTAAGTAGCTTGGCAAGCAACCTCACTACGATGTCACACTTCCTGAAGGAATTTCACAGGACAAACTCCTTGGCGGTTATCTCCGGAGCGGATCATCACCATTCCGTCTAATTCTTCTCCTATTTGGATTACTATTTGGTCCCTAAGTAGCATTAAACCGTTGTCACCATCTGACACTTGTAGATTATGAGTTACCTGAAAATTTTTGTTGAATAAGTAAACAGTGTCTACATTTAAATTGTGAATTATATTGTAAATTTTAAAGCTGAGCGAAAAATGTGTATTTTTTGCTACAGCAGTAAAAAGCAATGTTACGAAAAGTTGTTCCTAAATATAAATGTACCCAACACACAATTGTTGGCAGGTTTGTATAATGTATATATCAAATATATCAAACTTTCTTGCCTATGACCTCATTTATGAGCATGCCTATTATAATGGAGTATATATTACGCCTGTTACAGTTTCCTTCCTTTAACGTTTTGCTAGATTTATACTATTTCAAGAAAACTGTGCCCTTTGTTTCAGAAATTGTACTATTGATGCTTTCTCTCTCGCCCTCAGAGAGCATGAAAGTTATTCGAAAAACGCGAACGTTGTAAATATTTTGGAGGAACGCAGTTAGTTAATGTCGAGAGAAAAGATCTTGGCCTTGGCCACAGTTCGTTAACAGCGAAAAATCATCAGCCTAGCAACGTTTGATATGCTCAATCAAAGAGATGATTTGCAAGATATCGTGCTAATCTTTATTAATCAAGAAGCGTCCCATTCTATGATGGAAAAAGGGGGTGAATTTAAGAAAAAGTATTAGTGATCTTTTTTAGAAGAAAGCTAGCAAAATATTCTTAATCAGCACCTTTATGTAGAAAACCCCTTTGTACAAGATTACATCGTAGTGGGTTCAAAGGTGTTTGAGATAGAGGCCGTCAAAAAAAGCAATTTTTTCAACTAAAAATAAATTTCTATCCGTAAAAGCGGCAGTGACTCACTATTCTAGACTCCTTTGCAAGTATTTAAAAATAAAACGTCGATAGCTCAACAAAGCTAAAGATAAAAAAGTAAGGTATCTTGACGGTTTTGGAACAAGGAACTGTTTATCCATTTTCGCCTTTTAAAATAACTATATTTTAAAAGGTAAGATTCTTAACCTCAAAACTAAAAAACCGCTGCCCAAGGAATCACTACTTCTACATCCAGATTCTCTATCCAAGTCACTCACAATGAAAAAACTTTGTATGTGAAAATAATTGTTTATGGAACTTTAATAATATAATATTTGAAATCCTCTACCCCAAAAACCCATAAAACGATACCCCACATCGGTAGTTGGGTGGGGTGGGGAGGTGGTAGGGGGGTGATAGTGGGGGTGGATGAAGTAAAAAAATATTTTGAGGTTTCTGGTTCCTGTACATACACTAAATCACTTTTTTTTTCATTCCCTTTAATAAGGGGGGGGGGGGTGGTAATGGGGGTGGCTAATGCCAAAAATTTTTTTCAGACCTTAGCTTCTCTTGTATATACTAAATACCAATTTTATGGACTCTTACCTGCTTGATTGACCTATTTACCCTAAATTTACCCCAATTTACCCCCAACCCTTCAACGGAACAAGATGAAAATATAATCTAGTTCTAGATCTCATTAAAGTACATATGTGTACCAAATTTCAAGTCAATATCTTAAACGGTTCCAGAGTAAACGTGCGCACAAAAAAAAGTTACAGACAGACCGACAGACAGACAGAAATTTTTTTTTCGCTCAAACTTAAAATCTCGACGTTTCATGACATTTTAAGCCTATTTGGACAATAAAAATTTTTAAAAATTTTTTTGTCGTTACTATACTTCCACTGGACGTGGAAGTAAAATTACAATTTTGGCGACTTAGAGCAATATATTCAGTACGAAGTACGACTAACATAATGGACACAAACACGTATATGCAGGATAGATGACGTCACAGGCTGGCGGGAGATGCAAATGAGGTGTTAAAAAGATACTTTTTAATTTTCTTTTAGGTAAAGTTGCCTCAAATATGTTTTTTTAATTTTTACATATTTTGTACGTATTTCTTACTTTTCCTTAAGACCTGAAAATTAAAATCACTCTAACAGTCATAACGTGTTGTACAGTGTCCTTATTTTATTTCCACACCCACGTAGTGGAATCGTAAAAAAAATGAAAATGTTTTTTGTTCAAATGGGCTTAGAATGTCATGAAAGATCGAGATTTTAAATTTGAACAAAAAAATTTTTGTGCGCACGAGTACTCTGGAACGTTATATGATATAATATAGTCGAATCTAATTAAATTTTTCTCGGCGACAACCTTTCACCTGAAATTTTATTGTTGATTCTTATATATTATGAATTCCTGATTGCGAAAAATTATTTTTCTGAAATCGATCGGCAATGTCAGATCGAAAAATGCACAATTTCAGTATTTTAGTCCTTTGCTAAGAAACTATCAGAAAACGGACCGGAAAAGATCCGTTGCCAAGCAACGATCAACAAAACCGTACGGGAATGTTACTTTCCCGGCCTAGGCCGGGAAAGTAACATTCCCGTACGGTTTTTTATGTATATTTTAGGCAGTAAATAAATACACGCAGACAAACCAACTCACATTAAAATTGCATTTATTAGTAAGCAGTTAGTTTGTAATGAAGAAATGTTATGCATTAATACAAATTACTTCATTTATAACAATATTGATTGTGATTTCAGAAAAAGTAGTATGTGTACTTCGGTGTGAAAGCACATTCCCGGACTTCGATGCTTGTTGGCCTCGGCTAGCGCCTCGGCCAACAATTTGCATCGTCGTCCGGGAATGTATTGCTTTCACACCTAAATACACAATATACTATTTCGGCAAAAAATTCCTTGTGCGCCAAAAGTAATATGCACTTTTTAACACGCTTTCGCGGATGTTCAGTATGCTTTTATAATATTTCCAATTTATAATATAATATTGGCTTAAAATTTGGTACACCTATGTATTATAACAAGATCTGGAACCAGATCAATTCTGATCTTATTCCGTTGAAGGGTTGGGGGAAAATTGGGGTAAATGTGAGTAAATAGGTAAAGCAAGCAAATAAGAATGCATAAAACTGGGATTTAGTGTATATACGAGAAGCCAAAGGCTCAAAATTGTTTTTGGCAATATGAAACAAATCATTCAGAGAACAAAACGTTAATTATTAAAGTGAAACATTATAAAGAAATAACTAGAAAAAACTATTCGTGAACTCCGCCAATTGGGTTGTTGACGAATTTTCAAAAATGGTGAAATATGGTAGTGGAGGCGTTAATTTAGTTATATGTTTAATTTAGAAAAAAAATTCTAAGCGCAACATATTAAAAAAATATATTAAAGTTCGACTACTTGAATGTACCACGAAAACGGAAGTGGCATCATAACGGTAGTTAGATGTGAAGTTATATGCAGAACAGAAGAAGATGGACAAGTTGACATTGTTGGCAATAAAGAAAATAACCTCAAATGTCAAAATTGAATTTGACATTTAATAAGAAGAAGTTTTTAGCGTTTGGTATTTATTTTCTTTCAAAAGCCAATTCTGATATTTTACCTTCTATAGATATATTTATGGTCAGCGAATTTTTAAAAAGAGATGATCGTTTTAGCATTGCAGATTAGATGTGCAAAAGCCGCGAGGTACGTTACAGCTATAGTTTTGATTACAAATAGAAAAACAGTTAACCATTCATTTTTACGTTCACCATTTATTACTGGAACACTGAAAAAAAGTTTTTTCGGTGAATTGGCGGTATTATTTACACAGTATGGCACAAAATACCACTTAAACTTAGATTTATCCATAACTTTATGCCTCTAAAATAAACCAAAATATAACCTAGAAACTTCAATTGACTTTGACATTAGGCACGTTCACACAATCTGAACTACTGCACCAGTGTAGAGAATAGAAGGAGATAGAGTGCGACTATACATAAGTTGAAGAGCACTGGTGCATATAGTGTGGGGTTTTTGAACAAACTTATTAAAAATAGTGTTAAATTCAATTGACGTTATTCTCTTTTTTTCTCCGTCGCTATCAACAGTTTATAACCATTGAACTATATCTAGTTCAATGTTTATAACTTCGTATTCTTTTTTCGTCGTTTAATGACTAACTTCTCTGCAGGCTGCCGTTATGTTGGCACCTCCGTTTTAAAGGCATGTATTTTTAAAATTGATATTGTAATATTATAAGACTTTATTTTCAACTTTTACATGTTTCCAATAATTTTTTATGAAGAAATGTTTTTGTTAAACGCAGATTCTATTAAAATTTTAACTTAGTGCAACAACCCAATTGCTACGAACACTTGACTGTTTTTAACAATTTTATAATGAGGACTTTCCTGAGACAAATAACGAACATTTTGTGATTAAAAACTTTTTGATAATTTTTGATAATAAAATGTAAAATAAGGCTAATTCTCTCTTAAATTGTTTAATACTTAGTAACTTTTCGGGTGCCCCGAATGTCCGACAATACTTTTGACAATTTCAACCAGTTTTTTATATAACTTTTTGTTGTAACAGCAGAAATACGAAAGTGTTTCTCTGGTCAAATCAACACACTGTATGTAGATGAAACGTGTACCATTCTATATAATTGTTACCACACTGTTTTTCTGATACTAAATGTAGTCTATTACTAAGTGTTATAAATGAAAAATATTTGAAACAATTTTAATTCAAATTACCTGTAATGGTTTCTCTCCTGGAGATAATTTCGAAACATACTTGGATGGAAAGAATCCTACCTTTCCTAAGCATTTGCCTTTCCACCAGTCTGAATCTGACGTGTCTATTACGGTTACCTTGTATCCTGCCTTCAGGTCAAGCTCATCTTGATGGCGAGACTTGAAATTGTAAAGTACCACATACAGGTTTGTAGGAAGCAGCCTGTGAGATTTCTGCAAAATTAATAGGGGATTAAATAATTCAAAGTTCTCTATCTACGCTTGGCTGCCGTCAGGGTCGTATTTGCAGTTAGAAATTACTCTGTAATTAAATTATATTTTGTGACTGTATAATTTTGCGTTTAACTTACAAGACTTTTATTTATATTTAATCTAAAATTAAATCTTCAAGCGACTATGACGTTGAAATAATTGGTTAAATAATTAAATTATGAACTATGTACACTCAAAAGCAGATATTTTGTAATAACCAGTACATTATATGCATATATAATAGTAATTACATACAATGTTTCTTTACGATACAAATTGACCAAGGTAGAATTTTTCTTTTCAGAGGTTTTGTGATTCATGTATTATTCCAGTTAATAATAATAATAATAATAATAATAATAATATTAATAATATACACAACAAGAACATCAGGAAGATGACACTCCATTGCCAGAAAATAGTCTTGTGTGTCACCCCCGAAAAATCCGATCCTCCAAGAAACCAAAAAGCATCAGTAAGCGCAAATTTGGAGACACAAATCATTAATAAGTTGGAGGAGAATAAAGCCAAGGACATTAGAGATGGTAAAAGGATTAAGAAGATAAAGCCTTCTAGTGTTCAGAAAGCGAAGTAGGGAAATCAATATAATCTTTTCCGGAATGGCCCGCAACCATACAAATCTGTCCACTACAAACATCAACTCTATGATGTATGCCACTGAAGCGGTGATTGCAGGAGAAAATAAAAAATGGTCGATCCAACAAAATCCTCATAGAAAACCTTACTGGAAGAGGAGGATTCAGAACACCATAGAATCGCACAGGAAAGAAACAGCGATTCTCGAAGAATATGCAAATGGAGTACCCATGCACCAGTACTCAAAGAGACCAAGAGTACACTAAAGAAATACAGATCCAGTGAAGTGAACTTGATAGAGCAAAAACTGAAGATAAAATTGCAGACAAAAGCGCAGAGATTGAAAAGACATGCCAAAAGAAGTAACTACTACCAACGAAGAGAACAAGAAATTCTATAGCCAAATGAACGGCTAACAGACCGAAGGATACCGCCTTCACAGCAGCGCTTCGAGGAATTTTGGAGGACAAAGTGATTCACAAAGAGAACTTTCCGTTAATCGAACAAGAGCGTATGCAGCACCAAAGGAGTAAACCTGATGCTTGGTCGGGCTTAAGAATGGATGAGGTTGTGGCGATAATGCAACAGACGGACAACTGGAAAGCCCTGGATGAAACAGAGCACAAAACTTCTGACTAAAATACTTTAGTGCTCTGCATGAAAGCTTTATGGCTGTCAATAGGATCATATGGCGAAGAAGAATGACGAATCCCTCGAGTGGATAACTGCAGGAAACAATTTCCTCCTCTATAAAGGCAAGGATGCTAAGGATACTAAAAACTACCAACTAATGTCCACTAACTATATACAATGGCATCACCGCTGCACTAGCAATTAAATCTACAACCATCTGTTAGGTTACCAAAAGGTACCATTTCTTGGACCCGAACCTTTCTGTAGCTTATCTAAGGGACACATAATGGAGGCAAAAATGGGAAAAGGAACAAAAAAGTCCTACTGGAGGAATACTCCAGGCCAAAGACAAGCGAAAAGGTTTATAATCTATCCAACAAAGAATTCCACAAGGCTTGTCGAATTTGAAGGCTGATCACAGGCCTTCTAACTGTCCATTTCTCCTTGATATCATCTCAAGAACATGGGCATGGCAAAAGATGACAAATGCAGATACTGTAAAGCTGCAACTGAGACTGCGCAACATATACTTTGTGAATACAAGGTACTAATCCGCCTTAGGCTAATGTACCTAGAACAGGCGGAATTAACGCCTGAAGAAGGGAAATTAACTCCCAGGAAAATCACAAGCTTTGCAAAAAGTCTTTGAATTCTGGGTAACAACTAATTGTAGAGTAATTGACAAAAGTCCTTTTAGGTCGAGATGAAGAAAGGCCAACCCAGGGCCAAGCGACCCCTCTACAATCTAGGATACCAGATGCTTCCAAAGGAACAGAAAGTCCGTAGGAAGGCTTCCAAAGGCTGTAAAGATCAGCTGCTAGTGAGCAAGACTATCACATCGATTGCAGCCAAGAGGCACAGAAATCTGAAGATGGCGTAGGTAGACTACAAAAAGCCGTTTAATAGCACTTGGATTGTGTGTGCCCAACAACAACAGACTTAGTGGAAGCCACAATAAAGAGATGTAAAAAGGAAATGTAGCTCCACCACTCGAAAGGTCACATAAGGACAGGGATCAGTCAGATTAAAAGAGGAATTTTAAAAGAAGATTCTCTCTCGCCTTTACCGTCTTGCTTGGCATTCGGTAACCTTGTCAAACCAATCGATCAGTGGCAATAAAAGAATAAATGACGTCTTCTCTCTGGATGATCTGAAGTAATTTACTAAGAATGCAGTTTAACTAAAGCAAGAGCTAGATATAATAAAATCCTTCAATGATGACACTAGATATCATCAGAGGATAATCTTGAAACAGCTTATTGACAGCAAACGTAGGATATGTGGCCTGGCAGAGAAATATGTCAGTCACGTGGTGACTGGATGTACTACGTTGGCATCAACGAAGTACACTCACAGCCACAACAGAGTGGCCAGATATCTCCACTAGATCATATGCAAGCAATTCGATATGCTAGCCGAGCAAAAATATTACCAATGCTCCTGAAAAGGTAGTCAAAACCAATGACGTTACACTTGTGGGACGTGCCGATTTTATTAGTGACAGGAAAATTCGCGCAATTCGACTAGACATCACGATCTTTAATTTTCTCTTTTTTCTAGATTGAGACCACGTAAAATTTTATAATATTTTGTAATGAAAAATATTCCAAAGTTGACCTTGAAATCCTTAACATAATAGTCCAATCAATCAATGCCCAAAAGAGCATTGTAGAGAACATGGAGGAGGGGAGAATTTTACTCTTCAGGAATGTGTTGGCGGTAGATAGGACTAAAAGTCTCTGGCCCCTTAGCCTCGCCGCTTCAGAGCGGGAGGGGTGGAAAGGTATCTTTTTCGATTCTTCGTTTATAACTCGGAAATGATGCGTCATACGGAAAAAGGTAATCTATGCAAAATTAAAAATAGTTAAATTTCCTACAAGAATATTTATATTCATTTTCTACTTAGATGTTATAGTTTACGAGATACTCGCCATCCAAAATAGATAATTAATAAATTAATTAATTAGGTACCTTGAATATTTCTATCAAAGCGGTTTACCGTGGTCTGCTAATAAATCACAGCCACAAAACAATCTGTATTTTACAATACTCGACGTATTTACTAAAGTATTATTTTGTCAAAATCTCTACATTTCTTTAAATATACGGTGTGACTCACTTAAAATGAAAACACCCTTATAACTTTTTTATTTTGTTTCCGATTTGAATCAAATTTTACTCAAGTATAGAACAAATTAGGATCTACTTATGATCAGAAAAACATTCGCCTGTTACCTTCGGTATCAAAATATGCGGAAATATCTGTTTTTTAAGCGAAGAATAAACATTTCCACCCCCTCCATTCTGAAGCGGCGGGGCTATGGGCGGGGGATTTTAGTATGTTTACCTCCTAGCAACCTCCAATACATTTTTGAAGAGGAAAATCCTCTCCTCCTCCATGTTCTCTACAACTCTTTCGTTGACTGGAATAAAAGCCTTCTTATAACTTAAAGAATATTGTTTAACTTGTTTAACGATGTTTTAGGTGTTGCCTTTTCAGACCGTTCAACATTCAAAGCATTCTGCACCACTCTATTTACTAACTGAAACTCTAGAATGACCTACTTATTCAAAATATTCCACGTACTTACTACTTTCCGAAACTTTTATCTAAGTACGACCCTGCTTTAACTTTAACGCTGACATTGTAGTTTCATTATACTTTAAACTTACTTTCCCTCCCACGGGACTTGGACACGGAGAAGTGCTTGCAGATGAGGGGCTTTTCTCATTATCGTCCGGAAGCTCCACAGAAGACATTCGAATGTTTTTCGCTGATAGCAATCGACGATTGTGCACGGGACTCGAGGGAGCTGTAGTTTCAAGCAATTAGATTAAGTGACACTTACATTAGAACAGTTAGTATGGTTTTACACACTTTCATCTCATCTTAGTTAAGACTTTACATCGAGATATATTTAGTAGAATAGTTGAATTTTTTTTATACTTACAAAAAGGAATATTTAATAGTTCACTCGAGATAATCAACGATAGTTTTACTTGGCGAGCGCTGATATGATGTGGCGAGGGGCTTCCTACGCGACCCTAACTGTGGTGTACCACAGACCCCAAGAAGTATTCACATTTGAGCGCTTGTTTTATGAAATTAGCTAAACTCACGAAATGCCGCGCCATTTTACAGTGTTGTTGTTTGCATGCGGGTCATATCTATAGCACAACGATAACTCCTCACGGCGGAATAACAGAATAGACAAACAGCAAGCTAAAAACGTACTCTTCGCCTGTTCATTGAACTTTTTATATAACTGTTGCGCATTCTATAGGATACTCTTCGCAGTTTTCTGTAAATAATTAGTTAGTTAGTTTTAGACATTTTTAATTTTATAGCACGAACTT
Source organism: Rutpela maculata (assembly GCA_936432065.2). Classification (NCBI taxonomy): domain Eukaryota; kingdom Metazoa; phylum Arthropoda; class Insecta; order Coleoptera; family Cerambycidae; genus Rutpela; species Rutpela maculata. Next base: position 231,466,721 of record OW386286.2, read on the forward strand.
AGTTGGTAAAATACTCAGTGTAAAATAAAGTGAAAATTAAAAAAAAAACTATACCATACCCCATTTGTGTTTTGAACCCGGGACCTTTGGATTCCGAGTCAAAAGCGTAAGAACTGCACCACCACCTTACACGTAAGAAAATGTAACTTTTTACATTATAAGACACGAGCTAAAATCATATTTTCAGGGTTGCATATTACATTGTGAAATGTGTATTTGTAAAATATATAAATATTTAGATATTAAAATGAAATATAATTTTACCAGATTTCTATTCAATTACAAAAACATAAAAATCAAAAAATTTTTTTTTTCAAATTTAAATCATTAATAACATTTTTATTTACCGATCGATTTTGTTAAAAAACTATAGGGTTCTTCCTAGGGTTCTTCTTCTAGCTAACACTAATTTACTGTCCAAATTTCAGTACAATCGGATTTTTCTTTCTTGAGTTACCGTGCTTACAAGAAACGTGACGGACGGACGGATATACGGACATTTTGAAAGTTGTTCAGAATTCGTTCACGAACACAATGATATGAAAATGTTTTCTCTACGAGCGATATTTACGATTCTAGAAATGTGCCGATCAAATACAATATACTCTTCGCTTTTGCGAAGAGTATAATAATATGTTACGTATATCAGAAATATGCACCTAAACCTGACAGTATCTAAATAAAAATCAAATGGAAAATAAATCAGAGGTGAAGTTTTCAATTTTTATCATAAATCCCTATACGCGTACTGCTCCTTGGCAGAGTTGACGCGCTCTGGCCTATATCAAGTAACCACAAGAGACGATTTATAAAGTATTTTCAGCGAATGTTTTTTTTTAACTATTTAACGTCGGCCTCTTTCCGCTACCAGGGCCTATCACCGACGCCAGGAGACGAGCTACCCCCAACCTGAAAATTTTGCCGAACCTCTTCCCTTAAGAAGAGTAGGGATCCTTTTACTTGCCTAATATTTAATAGACAAGGGACCGCCTGCTTTACATCCCCTCCGAAGTAATCCTCGTCTGAAATTACGTAACTTCCGCGTATACACTGATATACAAGTCGCTAGAAGGTGGGACGAGAACGCTGTATTTCCCAAGATGGGTCACCCATCCTAGTACTAACCGCGCTCGGCGTTGCTTCAACGGAATATCGACTGATATTCATATTGAAGTCGCCTCTACGCTCACCCCTGCAGCGAATGTTGGAAAGGGGAATATTAAATTAGGATTGGTTTGGAACTTCTTGGCTCTCGTTAACGTGGAGTAGACTTCCAAACTTATCTATGATGGCTCCATTCGCCTTACTAGAGTACTTATATGGTAGCAGGTTTACTCTTAGTCTTTACATAGCACTAAAAAATGAGAAATTTATTAGTCACCAAAGGTGCACTTCCTTCAACAGTTTGGTTGGCAGCTTCAGTCAGTCTGTTACTTTATGGAAGCTTTCACCAACGTCTTCTGCTCAGCTTCAGCAATCTTACAGATTTTTATCATGTACAGACAGAGCGAGAACAGACATTGTAGCCCGGGGAATGAGGGTAGGGAAAGTCTACCAATTCACTCATGATATTTACCATTCCAACTCCTGCCCCATAACTTATTACATGATAATGTAACGGTTCCGTATCCCCCTGATCACTAATAAATAATTGAAACCAGGCTGACAGTTAAAGCCTATACAATTCTGTATCCTATTCAGTTCTAAATAATAAACGTACGGATATTGATTTAAATTCGCATTACTATAGTTTAGATAAAGCTGGAGATGGTGCAATCGTGTTGGTCGTTGAGTCTGTATATTTCTAACTTTGTATCTTTGAGTTACGCTAATAAATAAGCAATATACCTTAAGCTAAGTAATGCAGTATAAAGAACATATTATCATTTCCAATAGTTGTAGATGTACAGACATATTTTCCTATACCTGATCGAGCCCTGTTTACCTTAGAGTATCAAATGAAATGCTCTAGGTATGGCCAATTTGTAGCATTTTAAATTGCTACTACTTTAATTTTCGGTGATTTGTATTTAAATTGGTTTGGCGCTAGGGGGACAAGGTTATTATTTCACTTCATAAAGCATGTGGGTATGCAACCTTTGACTGCATAGCATGTTGTGTACATGTAAAATGTTTATGTTGACAAATTATTTGAGGGTTTATAACTGAATTAGGTTTGTTTATTTATTTAATAGGGTTTTAATATTGTCTGTCTGTGGAATTTCGTCCTTTTATATTCTTAGGTAAGTCAAGTGTGGTACGTTTTCATTAGCCAAGAAAGTGGAGGAATTTTTCTGAACAGTGTTTTACGTTGGTAATGCTGCGAAATTTCGAGAAGGTTCTTCTTGCTGGAACCACGAAGCCGTATGGAAGCGCTTGTCTTTTGGGGAGAAATTTTGTGTTCCGTTGCAGCCAAACAGATATTTGTTGGATTTGTGGTTGATTTCCTAGTGAGTCCCCATGTCCTACTTCTTGCCGCAGGCATTAGAATTGTTTTGAAGACTGTGCTTAGCTGGATGTCCGAATGGCGTTTTTGTTGAATAATGCTCTCTATGGAGGTAAGCTTTTATTTTGGGTTATGTCATGAAATTCTTATTTAAGTTACGCATTACAGAGTGTAAGGGCCCGGCGATTCACTGTGGTCATGTTCTAGAGAAACATGTAGGTTTAGTTATTGGTTATGGTAATTCTCAACGGAATGCATCGTGCTGGTTTGTCAATTTGGTTTTGGTCCTCGCCATCCTGTCACAGACTCTGGTGATGAAATCATTTACGTTAACCCAGGGAAAGTTATGCTGGTGTAGGTGCTATTCGCTGTGATGTTGTCAACAGGTGCCGCACAAAGTCACTGGTAACCCAGAAGATGCGCTCTAGGTATCGACGAGGCCTATTGAGAACGTCAGGATTGCCAAGATTCATAGAGGTTTTCTCTTTCTTCATTTTTTTTGTAATTTTCTTACAAAGGCATTGAGCCACTCATTTAGTAACTTGATTGTAAATCTTGAACTGAATTATTTTACAAGCTTTAAATTATAAATTAAATTATATACTGTGAACCTTCAGTTCACATTTGAAATGCATTTAGATAAATTATTATGAGTATGTCACTGTAAGGGCTACGCATGGTACCATGGGCGGCTTAGGCATTACACAATGTTATAGTTTGGGAGTTTAGTTTTGTTCTTAGTAATTTTCAACTTCACACAGGTAGTCCCATTAATAAGATTTTTTTGTTGGTATTTTAGTGGTATGAAGGGCAAGGCACCCTACGTCATACCCATTTTCAAAACAGCAAAGGTAATTTAGAAAATTTCAATTTGAAATTTTATCTCAAAAACTAAGTGTTTTTTTTTGGTACATATAATTATGCTATTTTTAATAAATGTTGTCAATGTCTAAATGTTCTTATTTCTTGATACTTCTCTGAAATTTATTAAGATTTTGTAGTTCGTAGTTTGTTGCTATAGCAAGACTTGATAGATTTTAAAAACCTTTCATCGCATATTACATGCCAATTAAATTTTGTTCCTTGGCTGACAAAATTTCATCACTAAATTAATTATTGGCCAAGTCCACTCTTTCTGCTCACGCCCCTTTTTGCTGTCCGAAAAATACTAGCTGCCGTAAGCAAGTAAACTCTTTTTATACGTTGGCATAAAAAGTGTTGCAAACTACGTAGTAGTACTACTTGTTAGTATGGTTGATGGAAATGTTGTTCCTCGTGTGAATTCTCTATTGAATTACCTGTTCCTCCAATGAATTGTTATTGTTAAATATTTTGCCTGTGGCATATATAAAACTTTAGCTATTTATTGTACTAAAACTAGTATTGTGCGAAGTCATGAAATGAGTGCGCGGAAATTGTTGACGCGATGGACAACTGGTATCCAGCAACCAATTGCCAGTATTCTTTTTTCTTCTCACCCAACGAGAGAACACCACCATTCATCTGTGAATAAGAAACCCTTTTTCTATGAGCTATATGACCTTAATGACGTATTATATAGTCCAGTAGTACAAATTATTATACGTTCACGTATGTTCTTTCCTTGCCTCTCTAATTTTTATTTCCATTTTGGTATAATTTTTTCGCGGAAAAAAAATGCAAAAGAATTGGTAATCTCTAACAAAAGTATTTTACAGTTACATTTCTTTTTCGGTATCAATTAATTTACCTTTTTGTTTCACTTAACCGATTGATTGAGATCAGTATAATTATTTTCTACTACTCCTTGAAATGTCTCTTCCTTTGACTGTTTTAGAACTAAAAGTAAAATTAATTTTAATTTGGAAATCTCGAAGATTTTAAGCAAGTTTCACAATCGCAAAATAGGTTGAGAATGCGGATGCACCAAAGTAGGTTTACGCTGCCTAACCATATATGTAAGTTGCCATGGATAGCCGCCATTAAAAAAATCGCTGACGAAGATGTTAAACTTAGTGGTATAGGAGGAAAGAGCTTAGAAGAAATGCGCCAAGGGTTCTGCGTTGTGATGAAATAAGCTAAACATGAATTTTCTGAAAAGTGAAAGACGTATCTTATAAAGGAGATTCCACACTATAATTTGGATTGGCGCATTTTTCGCTGCACACCTGAAATTCCCCTCATCTCTCGCTTCAATTACACGAAATTACAAGAAATGCGTGACGATTCATGCAATAGTTGTTACTAAATTCAGTTCATAGTATATGTGTACCTGTACAATTTTATAACAGGATGAAGCGTTTGGAAGATACAGGCGAAGAACGAACGCTTGGTTCCAGCTAGGGTGGTTTTTCGCGCTCCCCAGACAGGTGAGGATTTATTCCTACCGTTACCTGAAACGTATTCCCAACCAAAATGTAAATTTTTTAGACATTTTTTTTCTACTCTTCCTAAAATGCATAATGGAGTAAATGAATTAGAGAGAAATATAAGTTTATATCGAATAAGAAGATATTTCGAGTGAACTTTTAAACATTCGTCTTTGCATACTAAATACGTGAACAAAATGATTGACGTCAAACCATTCTTCAAAATACATCAACTATTTTAACATTTAAAAGTAATGGAGGAGATGTGTATTTTTATAACTTATTAATTTTAACAAGTCGAAGTGCGAAAGATGAATATCCCATATGGATTCACTTGTTACAAACAGAAAAATATTTTAATAACGGTAGTGAACTTTATTGAAAATCGTACGAACAGGGTTGTATAATTTTATATTTAAAATAGAAATTATGAATATTATCATATAATACATTAAATAAAACTAAAACTAGGGCGTGTCTCCACCATTACTTGGAATTAAATAAAGTGAATATTCATTCAGCTTATTTAATTAAATTTTGATTATAAAATATTCAGTAAGGGTAAGTTTTTTCAACACTTATTATAGTTAATAAAGATCATGGCAAGAACTAGCCGTAACAGAATAATAAACATGCATTCATCTACATTGTAAATCAATTTAAATTGGCTAACATGCAATAATGTTTTGCATTGTATCAAAAATATTTAGGCACATAGGCACATAAAACTGTAATATTATACAGGGTATATAATCAGCTGCTAAACGGTTGGATGTTATTTCCCTAACACTCTGTATAAAGTAATTATACTTAGCATGTTTATTAATACTACATATTTAATTGCTTAAAACACTTCAAATATATATTTTAAATTAATCATGGTAATGATTTTTGATTGCAGCAATGCAAAATTATTAAATTAAGGAGCAAGTCATATGGATCTGTTTACGAATTATAACGATTTTGTGCCAGTATTTGGAGAAATTAGCCAGTATTGTATAGTATCTGAATAATCGTACAGAAATTGTCGAAATAAGCTATAATTAATGGAAGGTAAATCGTTTTAAGAAACATTTTTTTTTTTTTCGTAAAATTCCCTTATATTTAATTTCTCTTCAGTTGTATATTGAAACCGAACTATATTCCAGAAAAAAGTTCACAAGAAAAATCTTAATAAACAAATGAAAAACTATATTTAATACAGTGAACAATTTCTAGAAGAATTTTTTTAAACACATATTGTGTAATAATCATAATAGCGACTAAGGAGTGCGCCAATCGGTTTACCAAGCCAATAAGGCGCCTCATACCTCATCTAAAAATCAATCTGTATAATTCGTAAACACATCAACGACAAATAAAATAAACTAAAATAAAATGCAAAATGCATACTTGATTTTGCTTTGAGGTCACTTCGTGAAACGTGATTCTGAACAGGCCTGGGAGGAAGATTGAAAACTGTGGAACATGCAATTGTTAGTAAATGGAAGAGACAATTAGTAAATTAAACAGTAAAATGCAGTGCAGAGGGAGCAGCTGTGCATTCTCCAAAAGAAGCTGAAAGGCATTTCAATACAGAGAGTAACATTTTTTTAAGGTGGCAAAAATTGAATGAATAAATCATTAAATTTCACTAGAGACATTTCATTTGCGTTCACTGCTTTTCTAATTGTTATCCGACGAAATGTTTTCTTTGTATTTCTGTATTTTTTATTTGGCCTATGCCATGCGGATTTAAATGAAAGTTATGTGATAAATATTTTCTATTGTTGATCACAATCAAAGTTAAAGTGCTTTGATATAACGCCAGGGTATGATAAGAGGTAGTAGTTGCTCAAATATCCATAAACTAAAGACGGATTGTAACGACAAAGTCTGCCCACAGGATTTAATGCAAGCAGTCGCCTTTTAGTCCACCAAATAAGTAGTTTTCAAAAAAAAGTGTTGCGGGAGTTTTCAAAGTTGGTGGAATTAATAAGCCTTGGGAAGTTGTTTTCGTGGTCACATTTTGCGATTAAAATTGTTTGCCTCAAAAACGCACAGAAAGACAATGTTTTGCGAATATCCTCGTTCCAGTGCACTTTTCGAAATATATTCTTATACCAAATCAAAGAGTGAAATTTTCTACAATTTCTACCATTCGTCCCATAAGTTTTCTTGTGAGACGAATGGTTTTGGCACAAGAACTTCACAAAGTTGGGTCAAGTTATCGAATTCATGAAAAATGATCTTTTCGTGGCAGAATTAATGCAAAAATATTACTGTAACTTCAATTCTGCTATTCTCCCAAAATATGAGATTATTTTTTATAGCTCTTTTGTTCCGCAAAATTACGCAAACACTCCGACTGTCATTGAAACAAAAACACAGTTCCCGTTCGCTGCAAAATTAATGTATTAACTTAAACATCAATTCTGTTTTTTGTTATACTCATTTCTGCACCACCCGTGAAATAGAACATACTGGGTGTTTTTTATCATGGTACGCCTATTCCACGTCTATTTGTGGAAGTCGGACTGGTCGGTAATATCCGCCTCAATATCCATTTCCTCCTCTATCTGACACATTGCTTTCGTTTCTTTTTCCATTTCTTTTTCAGTTTATTAAAATTTTTTCTCCATTTCATCATTTTGCTCTTCGTCCAGATCATCCAGATCGTCTTATCGAATACAAACATCAATACCATTTGTGCAATTAATCGAGCACTCAAAACCGTACCCCTTGCGTTTGCAAGCTCAAGATCTGAGAGCTGGAGGGTAAAACTGAAACTAACCCGTATTTGATTCCTATCCCTTTCCGTTTCCGTGGATTTTCCGAGACTCGATTCCAGAATTGGACCTGATGATGATGAAGTCCGGAGTTATTATTCACGCATCGCTGCCTCAGTCGGTGGTACAGAAGCTAATTTTATAAAGCAACGATGTCTATAATTGTTGAAAGTAACTGCAACAATAAAAGTTGAGTATAAAATGGTCTCCAGTCTTACCAATATTATCTCTGGGTCAGTATTGAGTTTTCTTAAATACCTTGATGATCTCGCTTAATTGTGGATTATTTCGAAGTTATGTTGTAGAATTTCAGTTTATCCTGGTTAAAGATGGCTGATGCATGTAAAAAGCGCGCGTTCTCAGGTATCGTTGCGTCTTTGATACCACTGTTGGGATAAATTCACTACAAAGCTTTTCCCTTTTCAATAGATAGACCTACAAGAAAGCAAGAATTCGGGATGCTGGTATCCGTTCTACAAAAAACTTATCAATTCTAACTATTTTTAGCCCAAAATGAATATTGGTTGCACTTTGTGGACCAAGACTTGTTTGAGTTGTCAAGCTTCTAAAATAAATAAACATACGAAAACTCAGATTGGTAATTTTGAAGTCCCAAGAGTTCGTTTTGAGCATATCCATATTGATCTTGTTGGACCATTGCCACTTTCACATGGTTTTTCTCACATACTAACAGTTATTGAACGTTACATTCGTTGGCCAGAAGCTTATCCTTTATCAGGCATTACTACCGAAACTGTGCCAAAAACCTTATTTCAAAATTATATCTGTCGTTCCATTACGTGTCAAGGAGTTCAGTTCGAATCAAATATTTTTCGTGAATTTTCAAAATTATTAGGTTTCCATCGAACTCAGACAACTTCATATCATCCACAAAGTAATGGTATGGTTGAAAGATTCCATAGAACCTTTAAAACTGCATTAATCGCCAGAGCTAACTCAGTTGATTGGTTTGATGAACTAACAATTATTTTATTAGGTTTACGAGCAATGCCTAAAGACGATTTACTTTGTTCATCTGCAGAACTTGTTTATGGCCGAACTTTACGTCTCCCTGACGAATATTTTATTAAATCACATCCGATACTAAAGTGCCTTTATTTATTAACAAATTACAAAACTGTTTCAATGACTTACAACTCACAAATCCTAAACGAAACCATTTTTAAAATACTTTTGTCAATCCTGACATTAAAAATTGTAAATCTGCTTTCATTCGAAAAGACAGACTTAAACCAACTTTATCCCTTTGGTACGAAGGACTTTTTCAAGTAATTTCTAGGACTAATAAAATTATAATAGTCCTTAAACGTGGAAAGGATTTTACTGTAGCTTTATACAGAGTTAAGCCTACATACCCATTGAACGATGTTGTCGATCTACCCGTCAATTCTGACTGTAAAAAAGTAATATTGATACTTTGGTAGGTTGATTCTTATTTTGCAAGGGGAGGGGGGAGTATATGTGGCGTATTCGCCAACATATTTGAGATTCTTTTTTTAATATAGATATATAATAATAACAAAAATTAATTAATATAAACATTTGTTTTTTAATGTCAAATATTCTAATTGGAATATAAACATCTTTTGAAATTGAATCATTTATTTATTTATAATAGATTGTAACATTTTGATAGGGCAGTTAAGAGAACTGACTGCTTGATTATTAATGTATCTGCATCTTCACTGGTTTATTTGACTATAAAGTTTTTAGCTTCAAGGATGATACGAGAACAAAAGATGAACAATTAATGATGCGGACGTTTTTGTACTTGCGTTGGAAATTCTTGACCATCATGTGACTTTCTACGCCGTTGAAATATGCCATTAACATTTTGGGAAGATTATTGTGTAACTCATTTGTGTTCAAAATTTCGGAATATATTTTTGCTTGCATAATAAAGAAGTATAAAAAATAATCGTATATTTCGGAAAAAATTGCAGAATTAAAGTTAGATCAATATTTGACCCAACTCTAGTGGCGAAAACGTTCATCTCATAAAAAACATTATGAGAACTGAATTGTAAAGAGTTTATCTCTCTTCAATTTAGTATAGAAATATTTATAGTGCACTGGAACGGAGATATTTTCTTTGCACTTTTTGTGTGTATTTTTTAGATTTCGGCAAAAAATTTTGGTGGCGAAGTATGACCTCAAAACCATCACTTCAGGATTTATTAATCTCACTAATTTCCAAAACTACCGGAAAACTGTCCACAAGAAAACTCGTTAAATACCTGTTTCCTCGATTATTTGTGGTTTTCGCAAATTAGAGCATTTTTAGTTAAGCTACTCATCAGCCAATTGATAACCTGTACATTTATCCTATAATCAGAATTTTGACTACTTAACCAATTCAAATACTAAATTCGGCAAATACAATGTGCCCTATGTGACGTCTGCAAACACTTTATTTTATTTACTAAGCGGATTCAGTGAATTTTTATTGAACATGCCATTTTTTTCTAAACGTAACTGTCAAATTTACTCATTTTTGCATTTTTGCCACATTAAACTTAACGTACTCTGTCGTTTCAGGAGAAAAAGTAGAAAAAGGTTACATAACATCTAGTACATTCTCCATACACTGAATTCTAGATGAGGAACTCTGGTTTGAATGAGGATCACTAGCGGTATTGACTCCATGATGTTTTCCTCTTCTGACGTGCTCTGTGCTTTCTGGCGAGTCTAGCGACAAGCTTTTCATACGAAGATTCAACTTTTGGCGGCGTGGAGAATGGGGAGCTATTGGAATATCGAAAATACTATTAAATTAAAATATTATTAACTATGCTAATATTAATGTTGGGGTTCACAGGACACACCATGCATGTTGTGTGGTTATACGGTGAAGTTATATTTATGTGCTGGTTTACTACTGGCTTTCGGGGATCTATATTGTTGTTTATGCGAACACTTTAAGTTTAGGGTGAATGAGCAGAAACAGTTATTTAGGGTATTTCTGTATTTATTATTTCGATGACCTTAGCTACAAAAAGTGTGTTTTGGTATAAGCGGTTTGGCTAAAATTATCATTAATTTTTGGTATACAAAAAATGGTAGATCCGCTTTACTATTACATTATTAGGAACGCTGCGCATAATGATTCTGATTATTAACAATATTGTGGTTGCAAATAGCGTAAATAATATTTTAGATTTCTCATAAAGTATTATGAAAACCGCATAAACATGAAAATCAGTGCTTAATATAGCTCAAAGTTTTAGTTAGCCATATGAAGCAGGGGGAATGTGTTGTTTATTATTCATTAAAGACAAATAGCACCTATAATAATTTATTAAAAAACAAATCATTAGTTATTATAACAAGAGATCAACAAGAAATGCGACCAAGGTCTCTTCTGAATTTCGGACGTAGGTGTTTGGTTAGACTATTACTTATGATTTCATTGTACTGTCAGATCGAAATGACAGATTCTGCCAAAGTTTTAACGGGAGTGATTACACAGCCCAACAAAAAAAAAGTTCAAAGCAGCGAACCAGACCCATGTATTCCTAGGTATTTTCGGTCGCCGAATCCGAATACGGGGTAAAAAAATCATTAGCTAGAGCCAAAAAACACCACTGAAATGGGGTAAAAAGAATATTAAGCGACGAGAATAGTTGTTACACCTTAATAAATCGAATTATACAAATTAAGGTTAAACAGCAGCGTACACACAATATATATGAAACACATCCCCAGGGAGGGGTGAAAACTAGCCCCCATATATAAAAAAATCGATTCAAAACAGCAATGACTGCTGAAAAAGCTGGAAATGTCTAAGTTTTGTTAAAGTGATAAGAAACTGCATCATCAACGTAATCTTCATAAACTGCCCCTATCGAGTTGAGAAGAACCACCCCCAAGTTTAAAGGACACGAGAAAAACAAGAAAAAACGTAAAATGCAACAGGATTTCTATTTTCATGGATGCTATGATTGGCTGAAATTGCGCAGTATTCTAAAATAGAACTAGAAACTTACGTACCATCAACATTCTACAGTGTCAACCCTCAGAGGGTATGAAAACTACCCTATATGTAAAGTTTGACTATAAAAAGTTACAGTAACTTCTATAAAAATTCGAAACACCTGCGTTGTGTGGAAGAGAGAAGAAACTAGACTATGTTCGACGCTGTGCTTGAAAACCACCTCCACGAGGTTGAGAGACGCCACCACTATAAAAAAAAAACTATGGAAATGAAACGAATAAGAAACAGTATAGCTTTTTCGTAACATCTTGAATTACGGTAGTTTACATCCTGTCTGGGGGTGTTACTTAATAACATTTATAGAACATGAGTTTCAAACTCTAAGTGTGCAACACGATTTTTGCCAATCATAGCAACCATAAAAATGTAAATCCGGTTAGTTTCTCTCTGTTTTCCAGCATCCTACAGATCTAGAGGTAGTATCTCGCAACCCCGTGTGGGTGGTTTTCAAGCACATCGTCGAACGTAGTCTAGTTTCTCCTCTCTTCCACACAACGCAGGTGTTTTGAATTTTTATATAAGTCAGTGTAACTTTATAGTTAAATCTTACATAGGGGGTAGTTTTCACTCCCTCTAAGGGTTGATAGTGTAGGATGTTGATGGTACGTAAGTTTCTGGTTCAATTTTAAAGTACTACGCAATTTCAGCCAATCACAGCATCCATCAAAATAGAAATCCTGTTGGATTTTACATTATTTCTTGTTTTTCTCGAGTCCTTTGAACTTAAAGGTGGTTGTTCTCAACCCTATAGGGGCAATTTATGAAGATTACGTCAGAAGTGATGCAGTTTCTTAACACTTTAACAAAACTTAGACATTTCGAGCTTTTTCAGCAGGCATTGCTGTTTTGGATAAATTTTTTTATATATGGGGGCTAGTTTTCGCCCCTCCCTGGGGGTGTGTTTCATATCTATTTTATGTACGCTGCTGTTTAACCTTAATTTGCATAATTCGATTGATTAAAAAGTAACAACTATTCTCGTAGCTTAATCTTCTTTTTATCCCATTTCAGGTGTGTTTTTTGACTCTAGCTAATGATTTTGGGGGTGAACGATTTTCTTTACCCCGGATTCGGAGTCAGCGACCGAAAATACATAGGGATACATGGGTCTGGTTCGCTGATTTGAACTTTTTTTTTTGTGGGGCTGTGTTATTCATATTTGGAAAGTTTCTCAAAGCCAAAATGCTTTCTTGGAATAAAAACCATTTTTACTGGAATCATATATGGCTTCAATCATCTACCTGAATATTATTCGAATAGCGATTAACAGTAAATTAATAAAGTTCACGTATCCAGCAGGACGTCCAACAGAGCAAAAATTCGCATCTAAACTCCCAGTTGAATACACTGCTGAATACACTATTGTGGTAAAATGCAACCAGAGGAAAATACTCTTATTTATAATATTTCGAACAGATCCAGGTATACAATAGTTGTACTTATATATGTACTTAACCTCGATTTAGATAAAATTTTGGAAAAATACTATATACTAAATACTTCTTTTATTTCCGTTTTTAGTTTTATTTTGTCGACAGTACATTTCGTTATATATTTCTTTTCTTCTAACCTTACTTTAAGATTAGATTGGAATTAATAATAAACACAAAATAAAAAAAGTGATTTCTTCCTTTGATTAGACCAACGCATCTTTATGTATTTTGATACGCTGAATTAGAGTCAAAATTACATTATCACCCACCATTTTTTTGTAAGTTGCGAAAATAAAATTAAAAAACCATAATTTAGGTTATTTTCGGGATTTACAAAAAAATGGTGGGTGATGGAGCTAAACGAACACCTGATTCATATTCCGCACGTCGAAACACATAGGGATTGCCGGATGTAGTACCAGAAACAGACAATTTTTTTTCTTGTGTGTGCGTGTGTGATACAGTGTGACCCACTTAAGATCGCAACACCCGTTAATTGATGCTTGATTAACTTCAAATTTTGGTGGTAAGGAAAGATCGACAAGGTGATTATTTGAACTTGGTAATATATCAGCAGGGTACGATTTTAAGGGGGTTTCAAAAGCCGATTTTACAAAAAAAAGTATTAGGGATTTTTTTACAAGATTGCATCGTAGTGGGTACAAAGGTGTTTGAGATAGTGGCTGTCAAAAATACAATTTTTTCAAACAAAACTAATTTTTATTTGTAAAACGGATTCCCAAATCAAAAAATCTATTCTTCATTTTTTGTTCAGAATAATGCATTGTACTAGATTGAATTGATTTTATAACAAAATAAGAAAAAAAAGTATACAGTGTGACCCACTTAAGATCGCAACACCCCTGTATACCCGTTAATTGATGCTTGATTAACTTCAAACTTTGGTGGTAGGAAAAGGTCAATTAGGGGATTCTATGAACTTAGTTATGAGATACATGTCAGTAGCGTGCGATTTTAAGGGGGTTTCAAAAGTCGATTTTTCAAAAAAAAGTGTTTTATAGAATTTGTTATTCAAATTTCGATTTCATCAACGTAAAGAGCGCCATTTAAAACCCCTAGACATCAATTTTAAGTGAGATCACTTACCTAGTTACTGAGATGTAAGCTTCCAAAAATTAATTTTTGAACGTTTTTATTTCACGTTTTCTCGTAAGTGATCAATTTGTTTGAGGTAAATTTTGCCAAAACTGAAAATGTACATTTTCTGAGAATTCACATTTCTTTTTTTGTTCATTACATAACCAGTTTTTGAAAGTATACTTTACACTAATCTATAAAATGACCAAGACTTTTCAATAAATTCCTAAAGAAGTAACTAAGTTTATGTAATTTTTGTGGTTTCTACCAAACCTCCATTTAACACAACACACTTATCATATCGTTTCTGTATATTATTAACTGCATTACTTAACTGCTGAGGCGTAATTTCTCCACAAGCTTGTCGTATTCTCGCACAGAGATCTAAAGACCCCATAAGAAAAAGTCAAGAATTGTGAGATAGGGTGACCTGGGGGGGCCAATGAATTAACCCACTACCTCGGCCTATCCAACGGTTCGGAAAATTTTCATTTAGCCATTGTTTAATAATTCTTGCGTTGTGAACTGAACAACCATCTAATTGAAAACGTAAATTTCGTGTTTCTACAAGTTTAAGTTCATCTATTGTATCCGATAATTCATTTCGTAAAAAATGTAAAAAAAATTGCGCATTCAGATTTCCATAAAAAAAGAAGGGTCCTATTAGCCTGGTATTCATTATTCCGCACCAAACATTAACCTTTTCTGAATATTGTCTTCTGCAGTTAATTATCCAATTTGGGTTTTCATTTGTCCAATACCGAACATTTTGGGACGATACTACTCCATTTGTTGTGAATGTAGCTTCATCGCTGAATAAAATATATTTTGTAAAATCTCTATTATTCAGGTACTCGCCTTGAGCCCACAGACAAAATTCCATGCGTTTATCTTCATTGCCCTCTTCTAAACTATGCAGAAATTTCGGTTTAAATGCCTTCATTTTATTTTTTTTGAGACATCTTCGAATAGTTTTCCTTCGCACGTTCAAATCTAAACTAGCCACTCTTAAACTAGTGTGCGGATTATTTCTAAAGTGATGTAACACAGTTCGGTCATGTCGTCCGTTTCTTCTTCTCACATTATCTTTTAAAATATGTTTACTTACAGCTCCAGTGCCATTAAATACATTTTTAACTCTAAGAACAGAGCTATTATTAATACGACGATCTTGATGCCTATCGTTAAATATTCTGCATACTTCTCTTACACTCCGGTCGTTGTCTCCACAAAGACGAATAATTTCAATTTTCTCTCGTACAGACAATTTTACAGCCATTTTCTAATTTTTTGAAAGTAAAATTGTAATTTTGATTTAGAATAATTAAGTATTCAGTAACAATTATTTAGCTTAGTTTATAATATTTCATTTGCATAAATTGAAGTAACAGGCTGTCAAATTCACAGCCAGCTTTTTTATTTCACTTAAATTACATGAATTTTTATAAGGACAATGATGAAACTTAAGACGTGTGCACCAATAATAAAATAGGCGACGGGTAATAATTAACTGCAGAAGGCAATATTCTTAAAAAGTCAACTTTTGCTGCGGAATGATGAATGATAAAATCATAAGACCTTTGTTTTTTGGCGGAAATCTCAATATGCATTTTTTTACATTTTGCACAAAATGAATTATCGGGCGCAATTTACGAATTTATTGAAAAGTCTTGTTTACTTTACCAACTAGTGTACGGCGGAAAATGTATAATTAGTTTTGGCAAAATTTACCTCAAACAAATTGATCACTTACGAAAAAACGTAAAATGAAAACGTTCAAAAATTAATTTTTGGAAGCTTACATCTCAGTAACCAGGTAAGTGATCTCACTTAAAATTGATGTCTAGATAACAAATTCTATAAAACACTTTTTTTTTGAAAAATCAGCTTTTCAAACCCCCTTAAAATCGCACGCTACTGACGTGTATCACATAACTAAGTTCAAAGAATCACCTAATCGACCTTTTCCTACCACCAAAGTTTGAAGTTAATCAAGCATCAATTAACGGGTATACAGGGGTGTTGCGATCTTAAGTGGGTCACACTGTATACTTTTTTTTCTTATTTTGTTATAAAATCAATTCAGTCTAGTACAATACATTATTCTTAACAAAAAATGAAGAATAGATTTTTTTGATTTAGGAATCCATTTTACAAATAAAAATTAGTTTTGGTTTAAAAAATTGTATTTTTGACAGCCACTATCTCAAACACCTTTGTACTCACTACGATGCAATCTTGTACAAAGAGGTTTCTAAAGGTGCTGATTAAGAATACCTTAGTATTTTTTTTCTAAAAAAATCCCTAATACTTTTTTTTGAAAAATCGGCTTTTGAAACCCCCTTAAAATCGCACGCTACTGACATATATCACATATTACCAAGTTCAAAGAATCACCTTATCGATCTTTTCTTACAACCAAAATTTGAAGTTAATCAAGCATCAATTAACGGGTATACAGGAGTGTTGCGTTCTTAAGTGGGTCACACCGTATATGAATAACACTGGATCCTCCGCCATTTTATAGCAAACCACGAATGCAAATAAATTACAAGAGACACAAAAGAAAAGTGAAAAGTAGACTTTCTGGGACTCTTTTGGGTAACCTTTATGTATTTCGACGTGCTGAATATGAATCAGATGTCCGTTTAGCACCATCACCCATCCATTTTTGGTAAATCCCGAAAATAACCTAAGTTATGGGTTGTTTTTAGGATATTTTCGAGACTTACAAAAAAATGGTGGGTGATAGGGCAATTCTGACGGCCTTTCTATACCACATACTCTCTGTGAACCTAAGGAACATTTGAGATAACTATAAGTGGTAACATTAAATTAGACACTTCATTTTAAATAAGAAAACTTTTAGTTCAGATTTTAACGAGAAGTGGCAAATCGGTTGAGTAAATATATTTGGTATACATAAGAGTAACCATTGGTTCATTCATAGAAAATTAATGGTGGTCTCGATTGTGTTTTTAATAATCTCTTGGTACACCAAAGGAAAATTATACTGAGCAAATAGTATCTTTCTCATAAGAAATTAAAAATATTATATTACAGTATTAATGATAAAAGTGTTTTCCACGTTTTTAGCGATTTTACCTATACTTGATTCACTTATTGACAAAACTAAATAAAGCAAAAATACGAAGATTTTGAGAGATGAAAAGTATCTAAAGTAATTTAAGCTAATTCGATTTAAAAAAAAATGGGTTTTGTAGAGAAAAAAATGAATAAATATAAAATTTTACACTCTGTATATTATTACAAAAGGCGATATGTAGCTGTATGCACCCAACATCCTTTAGCAGGAAATAACTACTACAATTTAAAAATATGTATAGCAATAACTTGTATTATTCTCATAGATTTAAGAAGTAGATGCCTTCTTGAGTTCCCTAATATATAATATTTTATATTTATCTCTAGCAATTTTCGAGATATTTACAATATAACATTATAGGGTGCCGTCACAGGTATGTTATGTTACAAGTAGGCCTGAAAATGACAACTAATTTCGCCCTTTCCTTTTTGCAAGAATGCTTTCGAAATAACTACATAACATAACAAAAGAAACAGCGAAATTAGTTGTCATTTTCAGGTCTACAGCCTAGATTAACAAAGTTGTGTAAATAAAAACGACACTACTAAACATTATCATCTGACATATGTGAAATAAATCAGTTTACAAATAGTTAAAAGTGGGTAAACACAATCGAGGCTTACTGGCAATGCAATCTAGTAATAATAATAATTCACAAGATTTATATTGTTTCGGATTGGAACGGCCTAAACCACAGAAAAATGAAATTAATCTTTATAATTTCCTTTCGTTCGTGGATATAAATATACTACCAATTAAACTAGATTAATAGTGTGTTTTTGCAAATAAATAATTTACTTGTAATAAATACACAGGATATCTAGTTCATTTTGTTAGGCACTAATTTATTTTGTGTGTAAAAATCAGTATTGATGCCAAAATTCTTGATTGTAAACTGATTCAGTTACTTTATTATTAAGTAATATTTGACGATTTACAATTAGAAACTAGTTGCAGTTTTTTCTAATTTAACATCAGTTAGGTTTATTTGTTATATTTTTAATTTTGATCACCTCCAAATGATGTCAGCTTTGTTGTCGAAACACTTTTGTCAGTATACCATGCAGAATTTCTATAGAATTTTATCAAAGGTCGCAACCATTTTGATGTACATTTTCATAATTTTCAAAAATAAGTCTAAACAGATTAAGAGAATCCTTGAAATAACAACAAAGGTACGAGATTATATACAATGTGTCCCCGGATGGGGTACCGCATCCTTGTAAATTTGATTTGCTGAGAAACAAATCATTCTTTGTAAAAAGTTTTGGTTGACTTGGGAAGTTATAAACAGTTGTCAAACCTAAGATAAATGATACAGGATATTCTAAAGATTAGGAAACATGAAATCGATTTTAAGCAAACTATCTTTTTTTAAAATTTTTATTGAATATTTGATTTAACGGAGTTTCTCAATTATGAAAAAAAGCTTAAATAAGGAGTATAGTTGCAAAATAAAAAAATAACAATAATAAAAAAACATTTTACTCAACTAAGTTTAAACCCATTTCACATTCCTTCTAGTACACATTTTTCTAATCCTTTTCTAAATTCTTCATAGACGGATGAGATTACGTCAAGTAATGCCATAGATTGGTGTCAATATCAGTGTAATAGTAGGCCAGTCGGAATGTCGATTACCCGCAACTTTTTTTAAAAGTATGGTTTGTGATGTCCAGGAACATGTCAACTATCCGCACGCGTAACAGGTGGGACAACACACTTTAAAATTAAAAAATCGTTTTACCATTTCTCGCTTTATTTGCGGTAAAATTCGTAAATGAAGCCATTGTTCGAAAATATATTAAGATATAGAAACATTTTATTATTGTTGACATTTTCCTAGAAAATTTTTCGATTAAGAGCTACAATCGAAAGAACAATGCTACTTTTCTATTTTTTAACTTAAAAAAAAATGAATATAATGATTCAATATTATTGTCAGAAACCTTTGGTGTGAAAAATATTTATAAAAACAGTTTTGAACTCATTTCAAAACAATAATAATATATGTAGTTATACATTTACATAAATAATACTACATGTGTAATCGATATCTTATATAAAGAATTGTATAATATTTTCAAAACCTTTTTTTATACAACACTTCGTCGTATATCGTATAACACGAGAGCAGATTTTTACAGAATTACAACGAACTGTATATACTACTGGACGAAAATCAATCAATATCGATATTATCTAACACTCGTATGAAATACCTTGGCATTTATATAGATAATGGGCACGTTTAGAGAATGCAACCGCTGAGAATAATCACTCATCCTGATTACGTTTTTGATTGAACGGTGTAAAGTATATTGCTAAATGACACTGCAACAATTAAATGAAGATGATATTGTTCTCTAAATACGTAATTATTACGCAGGTCTATATATACGCTGAAAAAGTTTTCACCCTTAGAAATGGACTTAATTATGCAACTTCCGGTTCGGACTTCAGCTCTGAGTTATTTTGTGGTCCATATCTAGCGAGGAGGCCTGAAATCCATTTATTTACCCTTTATACGTACTTAATACGCAGGTCTATACTGAGACTGAAAAAGTTTTCACTCTAAAAAATGGACTTAATCATGCAACTTCCGGTTCGTACTTCCGGTTCATATTGTGGTCCATATCTAGGAAGGAGGCCAATTAGTTTGTTGGATTTCTAATTTTGAATATTCGTGTCAAACTCGAGCTGTTCTTCAGCCACAACATAATTCGTTCCGAATTTGATATACCACGGATAGACAATTTCAAAGCTCCATAACTATTAATTTTTCGACCTTGGTCCCATGGAGACTTTTATTCAGGATGATTTCATAAATAACATATTTAAGTTTCAACCAAATCTACCGGGCATTATTTTACATAAGAAACATGCGGGGTCCCTTAGGTATTAGCAAAACTCATATTCAGAGGATTTTAGTCACCAAACAAATTTTATGCATTCCAACATTTTATTAAAAAACTTCATGTTGGAAATAGATGATGCTCGTAGCTTGGACTCTTGTTTAACTGTGGGTGAGAAAATGTTAGCAGGTAGATCATTTCATCGGAACATTTTATTCACGGACGAATCTACTTTTACGCCTAATGGGGTAGTCTCTTCTCAAAATTGTAGGTACTGGGCTCAGGAAAATCCTAATTTCCAAATTACCATTAGTCAAAAGTTTAAAAAAGTAAATGATTGGTGCGGCATAATTCATCACAGAATAATCCGTCCTTATTTTATGGATGAAAATTGAAGTCAAATTACTTATTTAAAAATTTTGAATAATTTTGTTTTGAGCGAACTGGACGGTGAAAATTTAGAATTTAGAAGGAAAATAATTTTTCAGCAAGATGAATGCCCAGTATATTCTACAATTCTAGTTAGACAATGGTTAGAAAATCACTTCCACGACAGGTGGATTGGCCGCTATGGACCAACAGCATGGCCAGCCCATTCGCCAGATCTAATTCCGTTGGATTACTTTAGCAAAAAATTGTGGGTGCTGTTGCAACCGAAAATAAAAATGTGATCTGATTTGTTTGTAAAGAATTTGAGAAGAGATTAGAAAAATATGTACTAGTCGGAGGTCTACATGTGGGATAGTTTTCAACTTAGTTGAATAAAATGTAATCATTTTTTTTTTTGAAAATTGTTATTCCTCTATTTTGCAACTAAACTCCGTATTTAGGCCTTTCTTCATAACTGAAAAAAAAAACGTTGTTAAATAAAATTTTCAATAAAAATGTAAAAGAAGTTATTTTGCTTAGGCCCGGTACTTTAATCTCCAGTTAAGTCTATTCTATAGATAGATCCCATGGAAACAATTATTGACACAACTGTATCCAAGGAAATTATCCGGAGAATAAACTTAATTGGAGATGAAAGTACCTGGCCTTAAAGTCGATTTCATATTTCCTAATATTTAGAATACTCTATATAATTTATATTAAGTTTGACAACTGCTTAAGACTTCCTAAGTCAAGCAAAACTATTTATAAATAATGTATTTTTCTGGGCAAATCAAAAATAAGAAAATTTGCAAGGATGCGGTACCTCATCCGGGGACACATTGTATGATATACGATATCATTATCACCATGTTATTTTGTTGTAATTTCTATACAAGTTGTTCTCAGTTGATCTTACTGTATTGCTTCCGATAAATGCATCCTATCGAACTAGTTTCAATTAATATTAGCCAAGTTTTCGCATAAACAACTTTCTATTTCATCTAAGGAAAAAATCGAAACGAAAGTCCAAACGAAATAAAATTTTGGATTGTTCTCTAATGTCAATCTAATACAGACCGATATTGTTGGTCCTCAACATCGGACAAATGTTCACAGCACTCGTAGAAGACTTCATGCTTGTTCCTGACAAATAACATTGAAAAACTGTACTACATATAAACCACAGTTATCTAATAAACACTACAAGCTAGTTTATTCTACTCTATGTGAGGGGTTAGTGATAAATGCCACACTATACATCAACAAACTTCAGTGATCTATTTTGGGGATATTTGGGGATACCTGGGGGCTGTAATTTCACTTAAAATAATCAAAAGCAAAATTAGTTGTTATGCTTGTGGTTTCAATAATCGCTAAGATATGCCTATTAGTATTTGGACATATCAAAATATGTGTATTTAGGCGGATAATTGTAGCTCTAAAATTAGTTTAATTTTCAGCAAAAAGAAACACGTCTTTAAATAGAGGGGAACAAATAGACTAGGTGTGACACGAACATGGTGAATTCCCAATTTTTTCTTAATGTTTGCAGATAAATTATTGAAACTTAGTACTAGTCAACCGTCCTAAGATGGCAAGTAACCGCAGAGAGAGAAGAAATATCGGCAGTGTTGGACAGAGACAGACAAGCTTCTTAAGCTAGCTAGCTTAAGAAGCTTAAAAATCTAGCTAGCTAGCTTAAGAAGCTTAAAAATCTTGTTTGTCTCTATCCAACAGTGCCGATATTTCTTCTCTCTCTACGCGCCTACTTGCCATCTTAGGATGGTTGACTAGTACATAGTCTGTACTTAATAAATGTCACTCTTCGACACATAAATAAATTATTTTCTACTTCAGGTTTCAGCGGAAGTGGTACCCACTTTCGATTTTCAAATAGACCACTCTGTACATAGTGTACATGGTTGTATTGAATGATACTTTGGTACCAATATGGTTCCATTTGAAAAAAAAAACCATTTTGAAGATTTTTATTTACTCATAAAACACATTATTTACTATCTTAGACGTGATTTCGATTTGTCTAGCATTGAATAGGTTGATTGGAATAAATCTGAACAGTCATGGCACATTTAAACTAAAAAATAAAAATTGAATTAAGAAAAACTTTAACATTTGAAATATCACTTATGCATTATCATTGTATTCAGAAAATCCTGTAGAATTCAAAAATATAATAATATGCATGATGTTCCAATTGAAAATCAAAAGTTGGTAGCACCTCCGCTGAAACTGGAAGTAGAAAAAACATTAAGTTAAAAAGTGACGTTTATCAAGTACAGACGAGATATCAAGTTTCAATAATTTATCTGCAAAAATATAGAAATTGGGTATACCATGTTCGCCTTACACCTGGTATAATATATTCCACTTAGCACTGTAACACCTTTATGACTTATTTAGTTTTTATTCCATTTCTACCATTTTCCCCAAAAATAGAACCTTGTCTTCCTGTAAAGCTATCTGCGGTAACAAAATATATGGAAAAAATAAAACAATCATATAAGGTAATTTTACTACCAGATATTCAGAATTCCTCAAAAAGCTGAATACCAAATTTTGATCAAATTTAAAAAATATTGAAATTTTGTTTATAAAAATTTCCAAGTTCACGATTTAAAACTGTTTTGGTTGTCTATTCATGTCAGTTGTTTTTATTAATACATTAATAATTCAACGCATGATTTTCAAAGCACAAAAGCTCATTAAAATTATCATTACACAATGAAATAATACATTAAATTGTTAATGCCCTACAAGTCTGTTATTTTACAATAACCACCCTATTTTGAGATGCATTAAATGAAAAATAACGCCCTAGGGCGTTATGAATATCTATAACGCCCTAGGGCATTATAAAATTATAATACAACCCAAAACAAGCAAGTTATGATAGCGTTATTGACAAACAAAATGCGATGCTATGCAACGGCGGCGTTTACAAACAATTTTGATTTTTACTCTCTTTTAAATCAAATTGTTCTGAACATAATAGATGTCAAATTAATAAATCGTAAATGTCAAAAAAAAAATTAAAAAATCAGGACATTAAACGTTGAAGGCACCACGGGTGTTATAGGATAATGACGCCCTCGGTCGACATACATTCCCTCGGGCCAGAGGCCCTCGGGATTGTACACTGCCGACCTCGGTGCGTTATTATCCTTATAACACCCTTGGTACCTTAATAACTATAATGTCTTACAAGTCTGTTATTTTACAATAACCACCCTATTTTGAGATACATTAAATGAAAAATAACGCCCTAGGGCGTTATGAATATCTATAACGCTCTAGGGCATTATAAAATTATAATACAACCCAAAACAAGCAAATTATGATAGCGTTATTGACAAACAAAATGCGTTGCTATATAACAGCGGCGTTTACAAACAATTTTGATTTTTACTCTCTTTTAAATCAAATCGTTCTGAACATAATAGATGTCAAATTAATAAATCGTAAATGTCAAAAAAAAATTAAAAAATCGAATTAAATAACAGACTTGCAGGACATTGTTACGTTGAAGGCACCACGGGTGTTATAGGATAATGACGCCCTCGATCGATGTACATTCCCTCGGACCAGAGGCCCTCGGGATTGTACACTGCCGACCTTGGTGCGTTATTATCCTTATAACACCCTTGGTACCTTAATAACTATTTTACGTTTTCACAATATAGTACGTCAACATATGTCAACAACAGCAACAACAACAACAACTTCAACAATTCAACAATTTCATTAAAACGATATTTTCGGACAAAATTTCAATATTTTTTAAATTCGATTTTTTGGATTAAAGCGTTTAGGGTTATTCTGAATAACTTTTATTAGTAGAATTTTCTGAAAGAAGCCTAATGTAACTTTTTGACTTTACATTTTTTACATTTATTTTCGTATCGCAGGTGGTTTTGCATCTGAAGGGGGTGAATGGTTGGTCTGGTATGGTCTGGCCATAAGTAGACCCTAATGTGTTCTATTATTGAGAAAGTTTTGGTTCAAATTAGATACACACCCTTAAATGGGTTATACTGGATATAAATGAAAAAAGTCGTATGCCTAATATGTAAAAAGACTTTATCGAGAAATGTTGCAATACAGCCTTTTACTCCGTGCTGCAAGAACCGAAAATATTTTGAAAAAAATAGACATGAACAAAGCAGTAGGGAATTAAATTTTCTATAAGTGGTGAATTCATGATCGAACAGATGAACATGGATAATGACTTCCATTAATATAATTTTGGTACATGTGTGACATTATTTTCAACATACAGGGTGGACCACTAATAATAGGCCATAGCTCAAGGGTAGGTTTTTGGACCAAAATACGAGAATATAATCAAACATGCTTTAGTAAATTGTTGCTGTGGAAAAAGATACAGGGTGTTAAAATTATGTTTTTTTTTTTTACAATATACGATCTTCTCCCAATTTTTTAAGGAAACATTTTTTAACCTAAGAAACAATAATGTATGTATTACATCACGCTAACTCGTGGAGGGCGCCTCATGAGCTGTACTTGATGATGAATGTTTTATCTTTTTTTTTTTTACGGAACGAGTGGCACATTTAACTAGAAAATCTCATTTCTACGTAAAAAAAAGGTAGACTTGATAGAACTTGATAATTTCAACAGTTTTCTAGAAAACTGCCGCATAAATCTCAAGAATTCTTTGAAAACAAACTAAATTTGAAAAAGACAAATAGTATACATATATTGAAAAGTGTGCTTTGGTGGCGTCTTAGTTCTGTCATTTACGTACAATTTCATTAGTTTGACATTTTGACAGAACTAAGACGTCACCAAAGCACACTTTTCGATAAATAAAATTTGTCCTTTTCAAATTGAGTTTGTTTTCAATGTTTTCAATTCTTGAAACCTTTACGGAAGTTTCCTCGGATACGATTGAAATTATAAAGTTCTATCAAGTGTACCTTTTTTCACGTAGAAATGACTCCTGTATGAGATTTTCTAGTCAAGAGTGCCACAACGTTTCGTAAAAAAACGAGAAAAAATTTCCATCATCAGGTATAGCTCATGAGGCGCCCTCCATGGGCCAATTTTGATACCCTGTATCTTTTTCCAAAGCAACAATTTACTAAAGCATGTTTGATTATAACCTCATACTTTGATCCAAAGGATCTACCCTTGACCTTCGGCCTATTATTAATGGTCCACCGTGTACATTCAAGACATTAATTCATTAGCATTTCATAAACAGCAGATGAAGTCAAATATATGCTTTTTCTCATTAAATTCTGCACAAAATCAATTAACTGAAATTTTGTTACAAATGAAACCATTTGATTGTACGACGAAATTAATTGACATTACTGTATTATCTTCAATTTGAACTGTTAATTTTTTTCTAAAAGAACGCTAGACATAAGTTTGATACTGTTGACAAGAAGAAACATTTTGGACACACAGGGTATCTGAAAAGTAAGTCCAGCGTACATAGATTAGCCCAAAATTGAAAAAAATCATTTTGTGCCTATTTCAAACCACTCCCTGAAATTTGAAAACTTACTTTGAATAGTTTTGAGGATATACTAGGTTATATAGAAAAATGTCCCACTTGTTAAGAAGATTTTGACCAATCGAATAAGTCACGTTTTTGATACTAACTCCAAAATTCTAAAATTAAGAATTAAGAAAAAATTTCATCGTAAGAGAAAAGTCGTGTTTTATCAATACCTTAAATATTACTCACATAGGATGTATATTTTCTGACATATAATGAATTGAAACCTGGTATAATTTCTTTTAAAATTGAATATTTTTCAACATAACTTAGCAGATCTTCAAAACTGTTCAACTGAATGTACTCAAATATCAATGAATAATTTACAATGAAGACATAATTTTCCAACATTTTTACTCCTGTTTTCGATATTCGTAGTTAACGTGGGGACTCAATACCTTAGAGTCTTTTGAGGGCATTTGGTTCGTATACTAGTTCATCTAAATTGTCTATGAATTTTTCTGATTCTTTACAGCAACCCTATATGACGTTTTAATATTCTAAACGGATGGCCATATTTCATCAAGTTTTCTACTGCAGCATCTTTAACCGCGCTTCATGTTTATGATAAGAGAAACGTCCCAGTATCTTCTTTAATTTAAGTAGCAAATTTAATTCACTCGATGTTGATGCTTATGTTTATTTGTTTATAATTTTCACGGCTTTTTCAGCTTCTCTAATGAAACACTATGTAGTGCATACTAACTGCGACTTTTTTCATTTCTTATTTTTTTTGTCTTAGTTCGTTTATGTCACTCTATTTAATGGTGTGTACTTTATAGATGAAATTTAAAGATCATTGTACATTGAAGTTAATTGGCTTCATTCATCAGTATTCGTGTAAAATGGAATAGAAACATAAATACATTTCTTTACCAAAAACGATTACTGTTGAACTCTTCCGATTAAATTTTGTTCCGATGAATTATCTGTATTTGTTTTTTATATTTCATTTTCATGAAATGAACACTGAAACCACCACAATTTTAAATTTGTAATTACAATCAAAAACGTGTTTTAATGTTATTTTTAGAAAACCACACATTGTTATAATCAAACACAAAACTGAACTTACTTATTTTCTTCATTTCAAAAAGTAAACTCTAATTCTTTCGATTAATCTTTATTTATCACAGATGGAAACAATTGACAAAAGAAAAATTAATAATAAAATCAAAAAATAAATTGAGCAAAATATTGCTATTAACTATAATAACTATGTAAAGGTAGTAAAAAGGTCAGTTTGATTTTTTGTATTTTGTGCCCTTTTTAGCAACAGGTGAGTGTTTTCCTTTGGAAGGTGTGGGTGAAGGTGACTGTGACTGTGAGGTTTGGGGTATATCAAGGCCATTTCCGTTGTTTATTTGGGGACCTATACACAAGGGCTGTCCAAAAGGACGAGTGCCTGAAGCATCTTGCGAATTTCGTTCTGAAAATTCAATTAGAAGGTCATATTTAATACTATCGTTTGGAATTCTTGTGAGGTGAGTGATTGACTTGTTTGACAAAAACTTGATCAACCAAGTAACAGAATCGTCTGCTAAACAAGACATAAGGAAATAATTATGCATATACCGGGTGATGCATTTGAGAGAATCAGACAAAAATTGTTTGCTTTTAAGATGGAAATACAATAGCATAATTAATCTTTGAGTCAGTGAATACATTTAATATTATTTCAAGGTTAACTTTGTATTTGTTTTGACGAAATCTTGCTGCGCAAAACGAGAACTTTGGACTGAATAGTTTAACTTCACTCTGGAAATACAGGTTTTTATTTAAAATGAGACCTTAAAATTTCCTTAAAACCATACACTGTCAAAATTAATTGAGTGGGAATGCTAGTCTATTTGCCACTCAAAACAATTTATTTCTCTGTCAAAAACGTATTTTTCAAAATGCTTTGTTTCCAAAATATTCAGGTGTCTCAATTTAAATGCCTAACTCTGCTAACTACAGATGTTTATATTGAAATTTTCAACATCTAGATATGCAAACGATAGAGAACACCTACCATATATAAATGAATAAGCCGATCTAGGTAAGTAATCTATAAGTCACGCCATCTACTTTGTAGCAGTGTAATTTGAAAAGGTGCTTCGTCAAAATTCGGTATTTCTACAAAAAGCTTCATTAAACAGGGTGATTAATTATTATATAGCTTTCAAAAAAATATAGGAAGTTCGAAAGAAGATTAATTTTGCGTCGTACTATATCCTGCAAGATTTTAAGTCTACATTTCAAGCTGATATTGTTACGAATATAATTTTGTATTTAAATGTTCATGTTTCTTTAAGCTTTTATTTACTGAACTTTAAGACATACGATTTATGTACGCACTTATATAATATTGTGGTCAAATAATAAAGATTTATTTAGCGCATATAAAACATTTGTTATAACAGTTCAAAAACGCTAACGTTTGTTTAAACCACCTTACATCACACTACTAAGCATAGCTTAAGTAAACTTAATTTTACAAAAAAATATTATTTTTATTTTTTACTTTAATATTATATCCTAGTTAAGTTCTTCAAAAGTATATTCCTGGTCAACATTTTGCATAATAATAAATCATTATTTATGTTAATACAACTTTACATATTTGTCTCCGTTTTAGGGGGTAAAAACATGAAAATAATTTGACTTTCTTATACATACTGCTTAAAGAAATTTATGAGGAACAGTAGGACAGCCTCTTTGAAGAAGCACACGCAGAAGAATTTCACAATCTTTGTAGATATTGATCCGATACATATTTCGACTTATGTTTTTATAATGATTTTGTTTTGAAAAGGTGCTCCCAATTTTGACTAAACCTGAAGAGGAAATATGCTCTTATTAAATGTTTTTGAAATCTTTTACAAATTTAGAAATTACTGCGTTTTAATGATTGTGATCCGTAAAAACACCTTCAAGGCAAGTGATTAAATACAAAACTCAACTATTCTTACTGTATTTTACCCACTCCTAAAACTGAAACATTGGAAGCATGTAACGTGCCTGTCCTTATTGGAAAAAAGGTTTTTGACCAGGGTGGGACCATATTATATAAAAATATTCTTAAACCTTTATGCTTTAAATTAAGATTATATTCTTTTGAGCTTTGCAAGCGAACTAATTATACCTTTCAGAGTTGTTTTAATTGAAAAATGTTCTCCTAAGTTGAAGCTTTGGTCAAACAAGTCTAATTATGTGACACTGAAAAATTCCATTCCTGTTATCCGTTTTTACATTGTTTTACTCTATCTCTCCATCTCCCTTTGTTTAAGCAACCTGTTAAAATGCTAACTACAAAAACATAATTAACAATTAATTATATTACTTAAATAAGAATTTTTGCAAAATTCAAAAGTATTTACACAACAATTTTTGTACAAATATACTTACACAAGAGTTGGGGGGTTAAAATTTAGTAGGATCTACATGAAAGGTAAGAGGACTAATTCATTTTCATCATTTTATTAGGATGTAGTAAAGTAATGTTGATGAAAATAAATAGTTTAATTTCAAAATATTAATTTCATTTAAAAGTTCTAGTAGAATTTTGAATTTAATGGAGTATCAAAAAATGAGTTTTAAGAGAATTGTCTTTAAATTAGTCTAATTTATTGCGGGTCTGGAAAAACATGTTTTCTAAATAAAAAAAATATTAGATATATAGATATAACTATATGGTACTACTATATGTAAACACCGAAATTCCTAACCTGGACATTTCGATGAATCGACACCTCCAACCAGATTGGAAATTAGGGGGGAAAGAAAGCACATATCTTTTTGTCGTCTAACTAAGCTGATTCCAAAAAAATTAGACTACGATGATATTTGCAGTAAATACTATCTGATAAGAAGCGTTATTAAAGTTCCCTCCGAGCTTTATCTACGGGATATTGAAATCACGCTACCAATGCTGAATTAAACATATAAAGGTTAAACGAAAACATGGATTGTGGTGTATACCGAGTGACCACTAGTCAAAGTACGCCCCTAATTTTTTTATTGTTTTTTAATTCAAAAATTTAGTCTCTGGTACACAAATTCTAAGTGCGACAGTGTTTTTTATTTAAAAATTTTCAAAAAAATCCAATTTTTTATTTTTTTCAAAATGGCCGCTTTAAATTAACCCGACGTACGAAAATTACTAAGCAGGCTATGGAAATTATTAGTAAGGCTGTAGACTTGTCTATAAAGGACAGAATAGTTATTTAAATTACTGATACTAGGTATTTCTCAAAAGACGAAATTACATTTTCATATTCATTTCCGTAGGGGTACTATGAAAATTTCTTAATGGGACCGTGTTATTTTCTTTTATTAATCAGAAATAATGATTCATAAATTTTAATTTTTTTCGCCATTAATCATTTCTTAAAGATATCCTTCGTAATAATAAAAGTATTTTTAAAAGGTAAGCGCCAACAGATAATTTTAACAAGGTACTTATCTACGTTTAAATCCAAAATTGCAGATAGCCATGAAAATGACAGACATTCGCAACAATTGAATTATGCCTGACATTACTCACTGATTATCTGAAGTAAGTGTATTAGTCTAGGTGCCCGCGTACATAAATGCAATTTATACATATCCTATAATTTCTTGTATGGCATAATTGCACCTAATCTATCACTTTTTTCCTCTGCGAGAATTTTCGTAAACGCGGCGTTCCTCCTCGGCATGAAAAAGACGATTTATACATGTTGGACTAGAAAATCGGCAAATATATTTTGTCCGACAATTCAAAAATTGGATTTTATATATTTTTATTAAGCAATCTTGAAAAAATCAGCTGGTTATCAGTAAATGTTTTAACCTCCTCGGTCCCTGGGTATCATATATATGCTACATACCGACAGAGAATTTTCTCTTGCAACTAAGTGAATCTGCATTTCAGACCTGCTGTAGAGTATCATATACACACCAACAAACGCCATCTATCATGGAATAGCCAAAGTTAATTTTAAGTTTATGTTTTCTGACAGTTACAAATATGGCGTCTTCCAAGTCAAAGTGTGTGTTTAAGTCTAAATGAGGTAAGTACTATTACAGGTGTTTTTAAGTACATGTAATTATCAAATCTTTTAAATTATGTATCCCTGTAAGTGTAGTGCTCAACCACTGATAATTATTTTTATTACTTTTAGTAATATTTGCTGTTTATATCATGTAGAGTATACTTTACACTAGGACTTCCAATAAATATTTGAATTTTTGAAATACAAAATTTCATATTTTGTTTATTCCAGGGTTAACTGATCAAGAACTGGTTGAGGGTGACAACTCAGATATTGAACTGGATATAGGAGACGATTCCGGTTCGGAATATGATCTCGACAGTGATAAAGAAAATGATTGTGGTTCAGAGAATATCGACTAATGCAATTTGCCGCCAGAAGATGATATGCTCGATGAAAATCCTTTAGGTTCACAAGATGACTTGCTGGACGACGCTTTGAATTTGGACAACACTCCGTTTGCACAACTAGTACTCGGCTCAGTCCCTTCCAATCACGTGGGAAAGAAATGAAAATCTTAGAGATCCGTCTCCTTTTGTAGAGGAGAATAATAATGCACCAGAAATTAAGAAACCCTTTGATTATTTTTCAAGATGAGGACATTTTTATTCAAATAGCTTTGTACACAAATATGAGGCACGTGCAGAGGGATGGTAAATCTATTGGTACCGATAAAGAGGAAATTAAGAAATTTTGGGGTATAATAACATGCCTATTGAGATTTCCTCGTACTCGTATTTACTAGGAAAGGAACACCAGATATCTCCTAGTTGCCGAGAACATGACGAGAGATCGCTTCTTCAAACTACGAGCGAACTTGAAAATTGTTGATGATTATTCCGCTACTGATGATCAAAGAAAAGACAAATTCTGGAAAATTCGACCATTACTAGACAAAATTAGAACTGCATGTCTTTCAACAAGTAGACCTGCGAATGTTAGCATAGACGAACAAATGATTCTCTTTCACGGCCTTGTTAGTATGAAACAGTACATAAAAGGGAAACCTTCACCTTGGGGTCTGAAAAATTTCATTATAACGTCAGTTGATGGCATACCTCTCGATTTTATGATGTATGCTGGAAAATATTCTGATTTGTCCTCCTCTTATCAGACACCTAAGAAGATGGACCTTGGTGGCCGAGTTGTTCTGAAATTGTCAGAAACTCTACGTAATTATACATGTTCGATTTATATCGATAGGTATTTTACGTCAATTCATCTTTTGCGAACTCTTGACCATCATAATATCAGAGCATCTGGAACTTTGATGAAACAAAGAATACCAAAAACAGTTGGATTCCAAAGCGATTCTCAAATGAGAAGGAGGAGGATGTCATGACCAATTTGTAAGCAAGAATGGCAAAATCATGCTCATAAAATGGTTTGATAATAAATCTATTCATCTTGTTTCAACTGAATGTGGCTTTCGTCCTTTCGATAACTGCAGACGGTGGTCAAATTCCGACAAGAAATATATTGATATTGCACGACCTGGAGTCGTTAAACTTTATAATCAAAATATGGGAGAGGTGGATCAACTCGATCGTACTATTGCTAAATACGCAATGAGAGCCAGAACAAAGAAGTGGACTGTCAGAACGATTCATCATTTTTTCGACTTTGCCATGGCTGCGTCATTGCTGAAATATAGAAAAGATGCAAAACGAAATGGAATTTAGAAGAAACATATGCTGTTCTACTATGATTTCAAGCTACAAATTGCTAGGGAATTGATATATTCCGAACTTTTAAACAACCAGGAAAGCAGTGACCAAGACGAATCTAATGGCAATGACGAACAATCCTCCACCAAAAAACAGACGAACACCAATGACTATTCCTCATACCAATTTAAGAATTGATGGAACTTTACATATGCCAGAAAACATGTCAGCAGCCCATCGAGATGCCGCATGGAAGGTTGTAAAGGGTTTACATTCGTTAAATGTTCGAAATGTATTTTACAACAAACAGATATCGTTTTTAAAAATTTCACTTAAAATAAACTTTAATTTGCCTATGTTTTATAGTCCCCAAGTATCACATATGATACATTGCATATTTTTGAAAATAAAATTTTGAAAACTCAAAAAACATAAATTTTGTGTTATTTTGATCCTAATTAATATATAAATTGGCATGAAAAGAAAATGATGCATGTAAATTTCTCTCAGGACTGAGGAGGTTAAAGTTATGTTATGTTATGTTTAGGGTGGTAGACACCCTTAACGTTCCAAAGGAAAAAGGAAAAAAGTGACATGTTGATTACTTATGGAGAGACATGAAAAAGTTGACATGTTGATTACTTATGGAGAGACTCAACGTAATGCAACTAGAGTACAAACTGTGTATGGACAGAAATATCCAGAAAGAAGACAATCTCCGAGAAACTGTTTCGCTTGGTTGGATCATCAATTTAGAACTGACCCTGATATAGAAATTGAAGAAAGATTTACTATGGATGAAGAAACGGAAATTAATGTATTAGTTTTAGTGCATGTTGGTCCAACTATTTCGATAAGACAAACTGAACATGAATTACCAGTTTCCACAGAATCGGCTAGGAAAAGAAAAGAAACACGGCTATCGTTCTTATAAATATAAATTCCATCAATTTTTATGAGTTCCGCCAACTAAGAAATGAGAATTTTATCAAAAATATTTTGTTCTCTGATGAATCGAGATTTACAAACCTTGGATTATTTAATCGGAACAACGTTCGATATTGGGCAATTGAAAATTCTCATATTGTGAGACAGGAGTGGTTTTAGGAGCAGTTTGACTTCAATGTTTAGTTAGGAGTACCGGTCGACCATATCATAGGTCCAATAATATTAGACGAAAATCTAACTGGACTGGATATCTAGAATTTCTCCAACATATAATAAATCCATAGATTATTCAAATTCTCAATACCAATATTGATGAGGTTTACATCCAACAATACGGGACTGGACTACACAATGCTATTATCGATAGGGATTATCTAAATTAATTATCTCCAGATCGTTGGATTGGGACTCATGCTCCAGTCAGATGGCCTGCAAGGTCTGCTAACTTAACCCCAGTCGATTTTTTCACTTGAACACAATTGAAAAGCAGAGTCTACGCGCGACTGCTCCAACCACAAGACAAGACCTGGAAGAGAAAGATAGATACGAAATTGCACAAATAACACCTCAACAACTACAGAACGTTAAGTAGCCCTACACTGTATTAATCAAAACGGTGAACAGTTTGAACAATCTTTATGATAGTTTATTATAATTTTGGTATTAAATAATGTCGTTAATTTATGTATTCATGGTTGTTATGTTTTATTAAAATTATTTTTTGTTTAATTTGTTTTACATTTTAAAAATACTTTTATTATTACGAAGGATATAGTTAAGAAATGACTAATAGACAAAAAATTAAAATTCATGAGTCACTATTTCTGATTAATAAAATAAAATAGAACGGTTCCATTAAAAAAATTCCATAAGACTTCTACGGAAATGAAAATGAAAATTAAATTTCGTCTTTTGAGAGAAACCTAAAATTAACCGTACCTGTCAGTAATTCAAATAACTATTTTGTTCTTTACAGACAACCTTACTAATTAATTACATAGCCTGCTTAGTAATTTTCTTACGTCGCGTTCATCTGACGCTGCCATTTTGAAGTTGTACTTAGAATTATATGCTTAATAAGGAATCATCAAAAAAATATAGTCATTCTATTTAAGAAAAAAAAGTTGATGTCACTTCCAGTAGAACCGAAAGTTCCTGTTAGTCTAAAAGTAGCTCACTTTTGACTATTTTATGTGTACCGAAATCTAAATTTTTAAATTCAAAAAGAGTACAAAATATTGCGGCATACATTGATTGTCATTGTGGCCACCCAGTATACCTCAAGAAAAGAATAACTTTTTGTGTTTCTTAAGAAAAATCTGAACTTTTTCTCTAACAAGCCGTTATTGGAATTTGAATCTAGGTTGTTTTGAATCGTTATTTATCTGTTTTGCTCCTTCTTTAAAATTTGTTTTTATTAAAATATGTTCCATGGAAAGATATTGAATAAGTTATGCTTTGTTAAATCTGAAAAAATATGCTACATTCCAATAATTCTTGTTTATAAGCTCAACGTATTACCTTTTGACGCCGGATAATTCCAAAGCCGCTGATTTTTTTTTCCAAATGTATATTGTATATTATGCTTCCGGTGTGTCTAATCGTGATTTCTAGAAGCACGACAATTATTACCGTAAGAAATACTACTTTTATAGAACTGTATCTCAATAAAAAAATAAATAACCATACTTCTATCGTAATACACTTCTAAATTAAAAATAAAAAGGTATTTTCGCGCTCCCTCTATCAAAGATCATAACTCCCATACGAATAAAATAGCAAAACTTGTATTATGATTTGACTAGAGGAGAATTTGCTAAAAAGTTTATATTTGTTTCTTATATTTACTAATTAGGAATAGACCAAGTTCAACTTGACGATACTTTGGAGATATCTCTTAAATCATTAGGTATTAGCTCTACATTTGTTGTTTGATTACAAAATACAACTGGCTAATAGATCTAATGTAATATGTAAAAATGAAAGAAGCTTTTTTGGTAATACTATAACCACGATAACTGGAAGGAAAATATAAATTCAAATTCTTTTATGTAATGTCTTACTGATATATACCTATGCGACTCTAGAATTTAAATAATAATTCACGATCACTCCCGTGATGGAATATCATTTATGGCCTTCGTGAAAATTTGTTGTATTTTTGATGACATCATAACAAAATAAGTTGTGTAAATACAATAATAATTAAAAAACTAAATTACAACAAAAGGGCAAAAACGAGCGATTGAGTAAAACAAAACAGAATCTACTTCAAGCCAAACTGCACTTATACTTGTATGTCAGTGATAGATATTTGTGTTTTGCTCCGCGCGCTGGAGATAAATTGTCATAGTATTTTGTGATGTGGATTTGGAGAAATCATTGATTTTTAATTAAACCAAGTCTTGATGCATCGTTTAAATTATTTAAATTTTGAATATCGGTGAAATGATTCTATTCTATATGACTATTCACTATCCTAGCCACTTTTATTGAAAAAGGAAATGTGTGATCCTTTCAGCCTAAATATTTAAAACGCATGAAAAATGTACTTGCTTCCTAGTATGTGTTCATTATTATGTAGCATTGTCTAAATGAGTTTTGTATGTGTTTACATATAGTTAAGCATTTGGAACTAATAATCTTGACTTGTATCAAAAGAAAGTATAAAGTAAGTAATATAGGAAACAGATGGCGAAAAAGTAGCAATATTACCAGGTATAAATTTGCAGTTCGGTATTCGAGTATTGAATATTATCGTGACCTAGCGTAAGCTCCTATGTGATTTTATTCGGAGATACATAATGTTTACGTAAACAATATATCAAGTAGAGAATTATAAGTGAGTTATTCACATCACCAGACAATATTTCTGCTGAACTACTAGTGGTGATCAGTTCTGATAATTAATTTGAAAATCTGGAAACTCTCAAAAAATTAATGCGATTTAAATAGTTTACATTTTGTGTTTGTTAATGAGGTCGCCAAAAATTAGAAGATTTGGATAACCCAAGTGAAATCATTATTAGTAAAGTACTTGGTGTTTCTATAAGCCATTGGTCAATCAACTCAGTATAATGCTTTCTGCATCTTATATACGAGGTTTTAGTCTGAGACAAAATGAATAAGTATTGTAAAATATATTTTTCTTCCTGAGATAAAGGTAGATGTTAACAGTAGTCCTCTGTGAGCCTTGTCCTTTTACATATTAAATGTTTGCAAGTGAGAAAAATTTAAATTTGCTAGTTTTAACACTAAAATTGTTAATAACTTAAAGCATTTATGAGGTCTGATTAAATTTTGTATAAGCAAGGTTCAATTTAAATTTACTATATTTTACAATAAAGAGTTTCATAATTATTACCCAACAAGATATTTCTGCATACATTCAGACTGGTTCCACATTTTCCCCAGAGCTCAGTGCAGTGCAATTGGTAAAATCACTTGCATTAATTTCTCGATACTCAAAAAAAAAAAAAATTTTTTGGTGACAGTCGATACAGCTCGATGGGAATAGTATTTTTGTCACTATTTTTAAAGCTCCTTAATTTGTTTAAGTAATTATAAAAAAAATTACTGATAATTGAAAGATGGTGCTTTTTGATCTTTCACCCCTTCTAGTCACGCAAAGTCCTGACAGTAGATCCATTAACGTGCGGATTTATGGATTTTGCAAATTCCATAATTTATTTTGGCTATTATTTGTATATTTATTTATTTTCCTGTTAGGATAAATATTATTTACATTAAGTTTAAAACATGTTTTATTTGTAACATTTTAAGAAATATTATTATTTTCATTATTTTACTTGAAGAAAATATTAATTTTCTTACTAATTTAAAGTTTATTGTATTATGCTTGTTGAGTTTAGCCATTTACTTGTCATAAAAAGTTTTTACTGTTAAAGAAATCATAATAGGGCGCGATTAAGTGCTTACGACTGGTAGCCCCGTTCCTTCTTCCGTCTTTCAGTAAATTACACAGCCCCACAAAATAAAATAAAAGTTCGAAGCAGCGAACAAGACCCATATATCCTTATGTATTTTCGGTCGCTGAATCCGAATCCGGGGTCAAAAAAAATCGAACACCCCCAAAATCATTAGCTAGAGCCAAAAAACGCCCCTGAAATGTGATAAAAAGAAGATTAAGCTACGAGAATAGTTGTTACTTCTTAATCAATCGAATTATACAAATTAAGGTTAAACAGCAGCGTACATACAATAGATATGAAACACACCCCCAGGGAGGGGCGAAAACTAGCCCTCATGTATAAGAAAATCGATCCAAAACAGCAATGACTGCTGAAAAAGCTCGAAATGTCTAAGTTTTGTTAAAGTGTTAAGAAACTACATCAGGTCCGACGTAATCTTCATAAACTGCCCCAATAGAGTTGAGAACAACCACCTTTAAGTTCAAAGGACACGAGAAAAACAAGAAAAAACGTAAAATGCAACAGGATTTCTATTTTCATGTATGCTATGATTGGCTGAAATTGCGTAGTACTCTATAACAGAACCAAAAACTTACGTACCATCAACATCCTACACTGTCAACCCTCAGAGGGTGTGAAAACTACCCCATATGTAAGATTTAACTTTAAAAAGTTATAGTGACTTCTATAAAACTTCGAAACACCTGCGTTGTGTGGAAGAGAGAAGAAACTAGACTATGTTCGACGATGTGCTTGAAAACCGCCCCCACGGGGTTGCGAGATACTACCCCTATATCTGTAGGGTGCTGGAAAAACTGAGAGCAACTAACCGGATTTACATTTTTATGGATGCTATGATTGGCAAAAATCGCGTTGCACACTTAGAGTTTGAAACTCATGTCCTATAAGTGTTATTAAGTAACACTCCCAGAAAGGATGTAAACTACCGTAATTCAAGATGTAACGAAAAAGATATACTATTGCTTATTCGTTTCATTTCCTTATTTTTTTTTTATAGGGGAGGCGTCTCTCAACCCCGTGGGGGTGGTTTTCAAGCATAGCGTCGAACATAGTCTAGTTTCTTCTCTCTTCCACACAACGCAGATGCTTCGAATTTTTGTAGAAGTCACTGTAACTTTTTATAGTCAAACCTTACATAGGAGATAGTTTTCACACCCTGAGGGTTGAAACTGTAGAATGTTGATGGTACGTAAGTTGCTAATTCTATTTTAGAGTACTACGCAATTTCAGCCAATCATAGCATCCATGAAAATAGAAATCCTGTTGCATTTTACGTTTTTTCTTGTTTTTCTCGTGCCCTTTAAACTTGGGGGTAGTTCTTCTCAACTCGATAGGGGTAGTTTATGAAGATTACGTCGGACCTGATGCAGTTTCTTATCACTTTAACAAAACTTAAACATTTTGAGCCTTTTCAGCAGTCATTGCTGTTGTGAATCGATTTTTGTATATATGGGGGCTAGTTTTCGCCCCTACCTGGGGCTGCTGTTTAACCTTGATTTATATAATTCGATTGATTAAGATGTAACAACTATTCTCGTAGCTTAATATTCTTTTTGCCCCATTTCAGGGGTGTTTTTTGGCTCTAGCTAATGATTTTTCTTGGCCCCGGATTCGGATTCGGCGACTGAAAATACATAGGAATACGTGGGTCTGGTTCGCTGCTTTGGACTTTTTTTTTGTGGTGCTGTGTTATTTATACATTGTTTTGTTTCTAGTTATGTTATGTTAATAAGAACGTTTATTTATGTTATTTTTTTATGTTATTTACTTAAAAATGTAAGAGATTTGTTTGTTTACTTTTTAAATCTATTACTTCCTATTTTACAATTCATCATTGTCCTTTCCTAACAAGGGATATGCTCATACCTGCTCGTTAGTCCTTGCCGAGCAATAAGAAATACTGGTAGGATTGAAATTCGTTCAAATGTGTGTAAACATCCGTATACTACAGTTTTGATGTCAGATTTATCGTCTTCCCTACGTAAGCGGTGAAAGATCAGAAAACACCATCTTCTAAATTCCAGCAATTTTTTAAAATTCTTTAAATAAATTAGGAGCTCATAAAAGTACCCACAAATAGTATTCCCATTAAATGGTAGCAAAACATATTTTTTTCGAGCACCAGAAAATTAATGCATGTAATATCATAGGAGACCGTCTAACTGCAATGAACCATACTTCGTAGGTCAACATATCAGACGGTCTATGATGTGATTGAATAAATCGAATATAAATATATATCTGTTTCAAAATAAAGAGAAATATAGCTACTTTTAACCATAACATATTGCTCTGTAAGTGTATTTTTAAAGATATTACCTTATAAATATTCTTTGTTTCAAAATGTGTTAAGATATATTAAGTACTCAGTGACTTATTAAATTGCATTTAGTCGTTTCGGTATGCAAATATGAATTTTAAAATGATTTCGTAACTACTAAATTTATTTTAGGATATATAAATGACGTAAAACGTAATTTTATTGACAAATGGTCTCCAAGTCTTCTTCAATGACATTTCTCATAAAGCTTTACAAGAACTTTTGCTGCTTTTCAAGTTAAACAATTTCACAATAGCCTCGGAAGGAAAAATGATTTTCCAGTGTTAAGTTAAAGATAATTAGGGAGTGAATTTTGACAATTAGCGAACTGAGCACAATAATCCAAAGTTTCATATTCAACCAACTTAGCAAGTGCATGAATAAAATTAAAAGACAAAAAAAATCTCCGCAACGAAAATACTTTTTCGCGGAATTACCAAGGTACGAATATATAATCGGAAATTTCTTTTTCGTTACAGAAAATGTCTCCATGGTGTTCAGAAGCTAAATACATTTTTTTTTGACTCATAACAGTTATAAAATGTAATAGAGTAAGCTCCCATGGCACATCGAACACCTCAAATTTAAAAGGTGAACATAACTGGAAAACATGTAATAAACATGTCCGCGCCGGCCAGACTAGTAAAAATGTGTTAATTATTACTTTTAATTAACTTTTAAAATTAGCTAAAAAAAATGAATTTACTTTTCAAAACACCCGCTTGAAATGTACACAATTTGTTGTATACATTGTGGCTACAATTTCGTGGACACAAGCCTGTATCTATGTTATTACTTGACGGATCGTTTTCTAATTTGGGCAGGCCACATATACCATGGTAGTGCATATTTAGAACCTAATTGAATACATTTTAATCATAGGCGTGCGTTGCAGGAAATAAATAAAGGGGCAAATTTTTACGATTTTTTATTAGCGAATCGGATAGAAAAAAATCGATGTCATATTCTTATTTATCACCCTCAAAAACATACCTGAAACAAGTTTCATCCAAATCCTATGCAGGGTTGCTCAGAAAATAAAGAAATATTTCAATTTTCTTTCGTTATTCCCGTTTTAGATAATCTGTTAAAACTAACTAGAAGGACGGTTAAGCATATCGGTGATTAAGAACTCTCGCTGCTTTTTTACTCTAATCATAAGAATTGTCATGAGATTTTTTAGCAACTAATTTACTTAGTACACAATGTAAGAGCAAATTAAAAGGGAATTCTAAAAATAATAAAACAATAATTTATCAATCTTTACTGCTTGCAATTATAATGCAAAATCCAATGGTGCCATGGAATGGCTTTATTTGTCGAAATATCATATTGTGACATAAGCTAAGTAGTTTACATTTTAGTGTTGCATTTAGACTTCAAATAATTGTGATTTCTAATACAATGCCAGAAAATCGTTTATCATTTTTTGAAAAAGTTGAGATTATTAGAATTGTAGGAGAAAATAGAAAATAAATAGATAGAATAAAAAAATAAATAGAAAAAGTAAAAGAAGCAGCAAGAACTGTTAATGACCGACATCCTAACCGGCCTCCAGTAAGTTTTAGCATAATAGCTAAGATTAACCGAATTTTTAATCAAACTGGAAACGTTACAATATTAAGAGCAACAAATTATAATCGGAATAATTTAAATGAAAACAGAATTTTGCAAGCATAACATAAAACCATTTAAGCCTAAAATATTACACACACTCATAGAAGGGGATTTTGAAAGAAGATTGGATTATGCACTTTGGATGCAGGGTGAATTTTTGAACAACAGAGATTTTTTGAAAAATATAATCTATTGTGAGGAATCTACTTTTACATCAAGTGGTGTAAGATCCACCCAAAATATGAGATAATGGGCGTCAGAAAACCCACATTGGATAATTAACAGTAAAAATCAATACTTATTCAAAGTGAATGTTTGGTGTGCTATTTTAAATCAAAAAAATTATTGGACTTTTTTTTATTCAGAATTTGACTGCTCAAAATTTTCTGAATTTTCTAGAAACAGAAATTATGGATTTTCTTGATAATTTACCATTAAACGTGAGCGAAAACCTTTACTTTTTGTTAGACGGTGCCCCAGCACATAGTTCTCGTATGGTTAGAAATTGGCTTGACACCAATTTTCCTATGAAGTGGATTGGTCCCCGTAGCCCATTACATGAGTTTCCTCCAAGATCCCCGGATCTCACCCCGATGGATTTCTATTTTTGGGGTAACATAGAAAATAAAGTACACGTTAATTGGCCTCGTACTGTGGAAGAATTGCGGCAACGAATTACAGATGCATGTCAAAGTATCACGAGGCACGAACAGATAAAAGTGATTCGTCATGTTAGAAAAAGGGTATAAGCATGCATCACATTGGATGGCGATTATGTTGAAGTTAGAAGAATTCATTAGTATAATTAATTAATTAAGTTATGATGACAAATGAAAAGAATAAAAATTCCATTATTTCATATAATTCCTTCAACAATTTATCATTACCACAAATGTATTCTTAATGTCAATTGTTTTTCTGTTAATACATTTATGTGATGTTTCTGGGTGTTATTTTTTCTGTAGTACGCATGCCATAAAGAAGAAGTAAATGGGACACAATGTTAACATGAAATTACATACGGGAGAAAACATATTTCTTTATTTTCTGAGCAACCCTGCATAGGATTTGGATGAAACTTGTTTCAGGTATGTTTTTGAGGGTGATAAATAAGAATATGACATCGATTTTTTTCTATCCGATTCGCTAATAAAAAATCGTAAAAATTTGCCCCTTTATTTAGTTCCTGCAATGCACGCCTATGATTAAAATGTATTCTATTAGGTTCTAAATATGCACTACCATGGTATATGTGGCCTGC
This sequence comes from Rutpela maculata, assembly GCA_936432065.2. Classification (NCBI taxonomy): domain Eukaryota; kingdom Metazoa; phylum Arthropoda; class Insecta; order Coleoptera; family Cerambycidae; genus Rutpela; species Rutpela maculata. The sequence continues at coordinate 231,509,494 of OW386286.2, forward strand.
CCAAATTAGAAAACGATCCGTCAAGTAATAACATAGATACAGGCTTGTGTCCACGAAATTGTAGCCACACTGTATAGTGAATCATGTTTGAAAAAATTTGTCTGTCTGACAATTTTTGTTAATTAACATCTGACAGACCTTCTGTCATAAATATTTTTTTTCATGAAAGTACACTTCAGAACACCTCCTTGGTTTTTGCTTAAAAATGAAGTTTGAGATTTACCCTATCTATAAAACCTGTCTGGCTGGAAATTTTTGTTAATTACCTTGTCAGACTGAATTTTGAAAGCGCAGCATCCATGCATGAGATAAATGTCAGGCTGAACCGCTGGCACCTCATAACACCTCCTTATTTATGTTTTTAAATGGAGTTTAAGATCTCCTCTTTGCATAAAGATTGATCTGTCATCGAAAAAATGTTTTTTACTATGTCAGATTTAATTTGTAAACGCCAAAAAAATGTTTTTCCGCTTACAGACCAATTTCTGTGCATAAAAGAGATCTTAAACTTAATTTCAGTAAAAAATGAAGTTGGTGTTTTGACGCGGCCGTCGTAGAAGCTTATTTTAAAAAAAAAACGTTGGCTCGGCGCTTACAAATTAAATCTGACAGTAAAAAACGTTTTTTCGATGGCAGATCAATATTTATTTACCACGAATTGTGTAAATTTCAAGCAGGTTTTTTAAAAGAAAATTCATTATTTTAAGATCATTTTAAAAGTTAATTAAAAATAGCAATTAACACATTTTTACTAGACTGGCGGGCGTAACATGTTTATTACATGATGTCATCATTTTCACCTTTTAAATTTAAGGTGTTCGATGGGGTACATTTTTGTGTAATGGGAGCTTGGTTATAAATAATAATACATTAAATAAGAACGAAAATACCATCACTTCCGCGATGCACTGATTACGATCGTGTAAAAATTATCATGGATCAGAGCTAAATCATCAAAAGTGCAGTGTGTTCCATGACAGATGCAACGAGTTGCAATGCCAGAGAAATTTCGAATTTTGGAATAGCTCTTAGAAATTCAGTCCTGCTTGCTTTAACACTAATATGTGTTAAAAATGAGTTAAGTGGGTGTTATACAGTGTGTTCATAGGCAAATCATCACTAATAAACTGTTTATTTTTCAAGATATGGAAATATTCCATTAAGAAAAATTGTTTAGTATGAACTTTTATGCCTCCTTGCTAACTTTATTATTTATAATTGTATGTGTCTTTTTCCCCACAGTTTACTTTATGAGAACACCGAAATAAGCATGTGACAATTAGGAACCTGCAAATTTTACAAAAGATATTTATATGATTTCAGAAAACTTTCAACTTGCTAAAATATTTATTTGTTTTCGTCGCATCAATTACTAATTTGTTGAAAAAAGGGGCAGCTCCAAGAAAATAATTCATATTTCTGTAATTTGGTAAGAAAGTATAACATTGCGTTCTAAACAGAGAGATTTTTTCATATCTTGAAAAATAAAGGTAGTTTGTTTGTGATAATATTTAGAAATTTGCTTATGAAACACCCTGTACAACACTGATTCAATTTATTTTTGATACAGATTAGTTTTATACCAAGGAGCATACTGTACATTATCACGGACTTAGTTAAAAAGATTTTCATCCTTCGCAACTATGGTTGATGATTTTGTAATTCGACAATTTCTTCTATATCCCTGAACCGATTGAAGAAAATTCTTTGTTGGGCTTTTAGGGAAAACTTGATAGAATTGAAATCAATAAAAATTTTTTTTTTGATTTTCGCACGAGAAAAAAAAATTTCATTCTTTAGTTTTCCGTGGATTAGTATCATTCTACAAAGTTGTCTCTAGAAGCCCATATTCGTTCATCGAAAAAGTAAAGGATCGTGGCAAATCTTTTTTTTAATTTTTTTTTTATAATTGCTAAGTCGCTCGATTCTGAAATTCGGAATTAATTTATTCGGTTTTCAATACTGTATATTTTTTCTAACCACTCCCTAATATTTATCGTCAGTATATAATCTTTCTTCTGAACTATGAGAGATGAAAGCACCCTATGCAATGGGAAATATTTATATGCTCTTAATTATTATTCATTTTACAAATTATAGATACCATTTCGAAGTATTTCCCGAATGGCTCGGTCACTAGTATTTCATGATATTGGTATAAAGCTAATTCAGATCGAAATTCTTAAAGGACATTATGCATAATTCACAACTCCACAGAGATATTGTTGCTTTCTAAACAAATGAATCATTTTTAAGTAAATTATCCTCCACATATAGAGTCTGAAAGGAAATACTTTGTTTGCAATTTTTTAACTTTGTACGTGAATGTACCAGTCAAACTAATGCTGTAGTAAAAAAATACTTAACAATCTGTTCTCCAGCAAACGTATGTGTCAGAGCAAATAAACAGATGACAGAATATAAAATATGATGAAAATCAATTCTAAAGTGTGTAAAATGGTTCTGATGGAAGGAAGTATTTTACGTCAATTTCATAATGGTAGAGGAAATGTCAAAGCAAAGCACATATAACATCGTAGCAAGCGCTTTTGTTCAGCCATATTCAATATTGTCCTAAAGAAAAATTGTGCCCTGGAATTACCTTTTGAGTTATTATATACAATTATTTAATGAGGTCGGCAAGATGTAAATTACTCAAATGAATGATATTTGTATTTGTTTAATTAATTAAAATTGACAAAAGAAGAATAAGTTTGTAATTCAAGCTTAAATGAAAATTAACGAAAAATATTTAAAAGAGAACTTCATAAATATCCGTAATATGCCATCAACTTTTAACATTATCTTTAGAACAATATCTTTATACGCATTAGCTTTAGCAAAGTTCTACTTTTATAGGTTAGTTAGTATACTTGGTAGTAAATTATTCTAAACATTCAATATAAACCGCAATAGCCAGTAAAATTTCTGGGTGGAGCTCAAAATGGAATGTTTTAATTATTGATAATATTTTTATTTTAACTGATTTTTATGCTTCTGGACTCAAATTACAGTAGTTACAATTACTGAGTATGTAGTCATGATAATAATCCCTATTTTTGTTACCTCTAAGATAGAGCATAGTTATGAAACATACTATCTGTTTAGGTCAACTTTTTTTTTCTATTTTTTTAAATTAATTTTAAAAAATCATAATTTTGAGACATTATACATCTTTATTTATCCAAATCGGCAAAATAATACAATTTTTAATATAACTTTCAAGATTGTGAATAATTTATTACAATCAAGAATCTAGGGAACCTAAATATATAGGTTCAAATCATCCGTCAACTTGAAAATGATAAAATAAAAATTTCTCATCATAACCAAGAAGATTATAAATTTTCTTATAATTTTTTGGGTTTGGTATCGTTAAAATTACCAGAAAGATAAAAAATTGATTGAAAGGTAAAAGTGATGGTTTAAAAGCTACTGAAAATATAAGTTGATGTCACCTTGTGAATATCTTATAAAATATTGAAATTTTTGACAACCTATTGTAATTAAGTCCAGAATATTAAAATCGCTTTAGAGACAAAAAAGTTATAATAAATTTAAGAAAACCGGTTCCTTTGTGATCCATCCAGATGTGAAATTTCTAACATGGAGACCGAAATATTGCTTACATTTAATGTGTAACTCATATAAGCCTAAAATTGTATTTCAACAATGATGTCTGATATTTTAAACTGCAAGTAATAGGGTGTATGTTTACATAATCCTTAGAACCCCATCAAGGGTTGTAGAATGCTAGCTTTGAAAACAAGCACAAATATTTTGATCTCCTTGTTATTATATTCACAATTAATGGGTGAAGCATTAGGAGGACATTTAAGCTGGTATCTGTTCATATATAAATTATTATTGCACATTACAGGTTGATATTCGAGAATTATCCAAGACATGGTTTGTGATATATTGTTACTTATAGAAGAGACATTAAACAATATCACCTCTAATAGTGCCCCACACCTCAGACCATGGTATAATTGGATGTGAATGTGTTAATTCCAAATGAATTAATGTAGTATTTATCTGTACGAACGTTTCCAATATATATTTGGTTTAAAATGTAATTCATTCACCATATTTCTTAATTAGATAGTCCTACAGAAAATAAAATTAACTATCGAATAATAATGGCCACATTATGAAGTCATTAGAAAAAAAAATCGGGACACTTCCCTAAGTATATAATAAGCGAGGTCTTGGAAAAAAAAGTTTACTTTTTTTTCATATTATTCTGTAATATTCCTTACTTTGACCCTTTGAAGTATGAACTTTTGTGTAATACATCTAAAATGTAGAAATAGTCCAGACAACAGAGAACATTTTGTAGTGAAACCTGCAAAACTAATATATATTTTTTTAATGAGTTCGTGAAAGTGTATAAAATAATATCCTGAAAAGTTTACATTCCGCTCAGATGCAAAATATAAAAAAGTAAAAAAAAATTCTTTTTCATCAATTTTTTAAAAATTTTGATATTAAGTAAGGGTAGGAAAAAATAAGAAATACAGGTGGATAGGCCACGTGTTTCTGAACAAAAAATATTTTAATAAAATGTATCGCTAAGGCCATGGTATTCCTGAAAAAAAATAGTGAAATAACTTTGTCACTCTGCGCGGCCAAGCGCACCTTAAATGCATACTATTGAACCTCTACAAATAGAGGTCTTAGAGGTTCTATCGAGTAAAATAAAGCTGTTTTCTCTTTCTGATTATACATTTTTAACATTTTTCTTAGTGAACAGGAGGATAAATAGTGAATATGAAGGGAAAATATATAATTATGAACGCATACACAGACATCACACATAGCCACCGAATCGCTTGTATGAATTTTTAATTGCCTTTACTGTGTTATATTTATTACAGGTACACCTATCCACATTTCAGCTATATTCAATGGATTCCTTATATATTTGTTAATGTGTTGGAAAAGTTCCAGAATTTATATTCAAAACAATCAAAGATATTTTCATAGTTATAAGGATAAGAACGTGAAAATCGCAATTTCTTATCATGATCTAATTGATCATATTTTCGAAAAAATGCATACAAGTAAACGAATTTGTGTTTGAACATTCGAAAAGTATACATTTTTTCTGAAATAGTGATATTTTTTTTTTCCAATGTGTCAAGTTCTCGGCAAATTACAGCCTCCAAACATATATTTATCAAGAAAATCATCAAGCAAAGAAATTAAAATGATTTGAGATGTACTTTTTGCGAATCCACGTTACTACAACTTAATAAACCATAATAACCATGAAGTGTATATACTTTTTAACAGTTCTTAATAAAGAAGGAATTTTTTTGAAGGGCTTTTATTTTTTCTATATTTTTTATTCCGACGACTGAGTTCGAGCGTGATAATATATATAAGTATATTTTTTACATCCATCCTTTGCTTGTATTGTTTAAAATAAAAATGCAGATACAATTTCCATCTCTTAAATGAACCAACATTCATATAGATTGAACAAATCCTGATTTAGTGACATGTAATTCAGTGCGTCGGTGTCACAGTCATACGTATTCAAGAGCTCGCACGCATGGGTCTCGCTCCGAGTTATGACGTTACACTTGACTATTTTTTCGGGGAAATCGTGCCTCTAGCGATAAATTTTGTTAGGACATTTTTTGTTCATAAATACGTGATCTATCCATCTGTTTTTTTTATTTTTCCTAGTTTGACTTAATTTCAAAATTTTGAAGATATGGATGAAAAACATTTTTTTTCACTTTCTATTTATGTTCTGCATCCGAGCGAAATGTAAACTTTTCAGGATATTATTCTATACACTTTCACGAACTCATTAAAAAAAATTATTCATTTTGTAGGTTCATTGACTGGGCTAAAACATATTTTATACATTTTCCTTGCTATCTACAGACTCTTCAGAGACGAATTTTGAATATATATGAAAAACTCTTCACTATGGATTTTAACAGGAAAACGCACTCATGAGACAAGTGCAGACATGCTGTACAATAAACTGTTCATCACATTTTATGATGAATTGTTGAGAAAACATGTGTTGTTTCTAGTTTTATTTATGTGAAAATAGGATCGTAAAAAGTTTATTGCATATATTAAAATGTAGGTAACAAAAATTTCACGCATTTAAAAATGTAACGGTAAAACCGTATCGTCAAATGGACATTTTATGTTCTTATAAAATTTAATATAATACCCGGTTATAATTTTATATATTCCATCATTAATCCCTAAGGAATATTTCTGAGATAGGAACCGTTCCCAATATAGGAATAGGGCACTTAAGGTATTACGAAAGTGAGGCATGACTTTTAATGGGTACTGGTAAAATTTCAATATTCATAAAGTACGCAATTGAAACTTCAATATTCTTATTTAAGATATGGACAGCCTAAGGAAATTTGAATTTTTCTACGGAAAAATTCGCAACAAGCTATGGGCCTTTATGTCGTTGCCTTTATTTGTTTTTTAGTTCCAGAGAAATTAGAAATTTTATACAAAAAAACCTTTTTTCATCAAATTCTACGTTTTAGCGACAAATTTTAAATTTTCCTGGAACTGAAAAATATTTTATTTGGAAAACTGTTTCCACACGCGTTTAGACATTAATAAAGAGTCATACAAAAAAATTCAAATGTAAATTTGATAAACGTTAAAAATCGAAAAATTGGCCTTTTTCTTCATTTTCAAGGCCGTGGGAGGGCGCCTAGATATTAGACACTAGCCTATTTGCAAATTCAAGTTTTCATGTTTTTCGGCCTTCTAATCAATATGTAGACTATCATATATTTCTTTAAGGCGTCTGTATTTCATCTCAGAAATATTTAAAAGATAGCAGTAAGATGTCTACGTGTAAAGTATATATACACTATACGCAACATGATTTTTATAAGGCTAGTTTAATTATAGTTGTAACTGTTTCTGTATTACTATCCTCAGAACAATTATTATGTGTTTTTGGGTACTATACATGTAACTTGAATTTTTTGTTGAGGTTAATTAATTCTATGAAATTTAAACAAATCTTCTAATGATGGTGCGGAAGTAATATAATTCGTATTATTTTTGTTTTCCTTCCTAGTTTTCCTGAAAATATGCTTGTTAAGTTTTATATGATAATGTAAACAATTATTGTCTCTTTTTCTATCCATTAACAATACATTATATCATTTTTATGGTTTATTATTGCTTTAGTTTAATGTGTGTGTCATTGACATTAATTTCGACGTACAAGTTCATATCAAAATACCAGACTCAGGGAATGCGAGGGTTGATAACAAATTTAATTAATTAGAGCTCAGTAGAGATGGTTTAGTCTTGAAACCGAACACACATGCAATTTAACTCATACGAATCTCTGAGAGAATATTAAATTTATTTTAATGAGTCTAATGTAGGTATTTGGGCACATGTAGGCATAATCCGCGTTTCAAACTTCCAAGGAAAAAACTCCATAGAATGTGAGAATTGGTAACCATATACATCGCTTGTAGAAATATTGCACATGAAATAACAAAACAAACGAGTACTGATAGATTGAAAGAGTGTTTACGTAAGAACGTATTAACATGAGAGAACTTTATTTAACTTGCTAAACAACGTAATAAAAAAGAATGATGTATTTAGGATTTTGCTTAAGATAATGAATTCATTTGTATTATTTTGTTTTTAATTTATGCTTTTGAAGATTAATAGGCTTTCATTTTTAAGAGTCCATATTGAATAAGATCTACGATATATATAAGAGCCTCCTGACAACAACATGCGAGCTCGAGAAGCATGGCAGGGAAGCGGGGTACCCCATGAAGGTCGAAAGACGAGAGAGCACGCTCCCCTCCCGTTCGTCGTACGTCAAAATGTCAAAGTACCTTTTTTGTTGTAAGCTTTATTTGCTTTCTGAATATCTGGGTATTTTTTCTCTAAAACGAAAAAAAAAAAACGAAAAAAAAAACGATAAAAAAAAAAAAAGACAAAAAACAATTTTCTTTTCTAAAGGTTCTGGAGGGAATTTTTGGTGGAAAGTTGAAAATTTGGATTCAGCGAGCCGAAAATAATTTTTCTAGGTAAAATTCTCTAATGCCTGAAGTAATAGTAGAAAAATAATTCGTTCGTTCTATCACCACCTGATTTGAACTTCCTTTGTAGTATTAATTTCTATATGATATGTTTCGAATATCTTTAGAAAACACAATGAAAACTAGTTGTTTTTATTTAATAATATAAGATGTTCGTATTTTTTTTTGAAAAATACACATTAAATCAAAAAAAATATCAAAATACCTTTTATAAAATAGACAGCATTTTTTTTAATTTGACTTTTTTGGTCATTGTACCATAAAAATTGACTTAAATACATACAATTTAAATATTTTCTATTACGGGTGGAATTGTGGTTGTGACGTTTTACTTGCTTTATGCGTGAAATACGCGTTTTTATAATAAAATTAAAGATGCTCAGTACTATTATATTATATTGTAATAAGATTATATATTTTTTAGATGCTCTTTCAAGAGCAAACGTCAAATACGAGTAAACAATAAAAATAGATCATTGGTGTCAAAAGCTTTTTATTATTTTATATAATAAATATCGAGTCCTAGTGAAATAAAGCAAATAATCGAATTATGAATTGACAAATGATGTAGAGGTTATCGAACTCGATGGAATCACAGATGAACATACGGTGGACTCGGATATTGGCGCTGATCCTGATGGTGCAGACTGACGTTTAGAATAAAGAAACTGTCAGGTTCTACCAGTTGCCATCATTTAGTCAGCAGGAAAGTGACGATTCTCAGTCAGATTATATGTTCGAATTTTCAGAGTCAAGTAGTGAAGACAATAACGTTAGTAATTCTCCAAACGTATGCGGAATTGAGGATAGTGAGAGCAGCCAATAAGATCCAGTTGAAAATATTTTTGAAGAAACGTATGATTGGATAAACAAGCGGAAGATCCTATGTTCTTGTCAGATCCGTTTGGTCCAATGGTAAGTCCAGTAAATGGTAAAAGCCCTCTTCACTACTCCTTTCCCTTTCTGATTTTTCCGTACTACGCTTGTGAGGGCTTGACAGAACGGGGTTATTACAGGGAATATTGATAATTCGATCATCTTTTGACCAGGAGACGCCAAAACAACCCCGGGGGTTATAACCGCTCCCTCCCTGAATGAAAAAACATTTAGAAAATACTGCGAAAGGGCTGAAGAACGGTTTCTCCCCGTTCTCGAGGCGAGGAATACAATGGTTGCAATATTTGACATTCTTCAGCTCTTTCGCAGTATTTTTGAAATGTTTTGTCATTCAGGGAGGGAGTGGTTCCAACCTCCAGGAGGTGTTTTGGCGTTTTCTGATCAAAAGATACTCGATTTATCAATATTCCCTGTAATAACCCCGATCTGTCAAGCCCTCACAAGCCTAGTATGGGTAAATCAGAACATTTAGGTAGTCAGAAGGGTGGAGGTAAATATTGCAACCATTCTGTTCCTCGACTCGATAACGGGGGGAACCCGCTCTTCGACCTTTTCGCAGTATTTTCTAAATGTTTTGTCATTCAGGGAGGGAGTAGTTACAACCCCCGAGATTATTTTGGCATCTTCTGGTCAAAAGATGTTCGATTTATCAATATTCACTGTAATAACCCCGATCTGTGCGTATTATGCAAAAATCAGAACAAGGTAGTAGTAGTTTTAAACGATTCAGAGGTTTCATTTCAAAGCGTGTCGCTCTATTAGAATTTAATAGCCATTTAACCCCGAATTTAGAGATGAAATATTTTTGATGTGATATTTGGAATCAGCGGCTCAGAAAACATAAGGATAGGTGTCTTTCACCTTTGGAAATAATTTTTTTGTGTGTCTGTGTTATCGATCAAGGATGTGTAGGCTTGGTTGGGATAACTATTTTAATGAATTTTCATTCATTATGGTCCACAGATACAAAATTTTGTTGTGAAAGCAATTTCTACAAATTCTTAAATATTTGCACCTCTCTGACAATAATACGATGCCACCAAGAGATGCTCCCAATCTTGATGGTCAATATAAATCAGCTGCTGCTTTTGTACTAACTTGCTACCATTTTACTATTTTACGATATGCATCCATCTACGAAAGAATAGTTGCATTTAATAGACGATTCTCCATAAAGCAATAAAGTTGTTTCCACATAAACATTTGAGGATAAATAAAGAAATAAAAGCAAAGATACAAGTATATACAAATAGATGGATCCTGGTAAGAAACCAGTAACTGTACTGAGCTCAATGCATAATCCCAGTAAAATTACCACCGTAAAAAGAAGAAATGCTAAAGGTAAGCATGAGTAGGAGCGATGTCCAATATCAATATCTGATTATAACAAATAATTTATTTGATTCAACGCGTCTTTTCGGAGTAAAACGCCAAAAATAATAATTCTGCCCATCATAGAAAAAAAAAATAGATTGCCGTATCTCGGCTATTTTTTTTTTTCTTAAGACAACTTAAAAAATATATTGAAGGAAATTTTGTTTGTTCTAAAAGTATCTTGATTTCTTTTCATTTAGTACCTATTTTTCAAGTAAAAGGTGAAAAATCGTAATTCCGCTCATGATGACTTTTTTTAAGTATGTTCCATCCAACGTGTAGCCAGGAACTCATCGGTTTCTTCAAGGATAAACATTTTTATAGACATTTTCAAAGAGAAAAATCAATGAATATCCTTGCTATTTCTTGTTGAAACGAATTCTTATCTATTTGATCTGCACTATCGAACGGAGGCAGTTGTCTGAATAAGAATTAAATTCTAATGAAAATTAAAGTCTGCATTTTCATTTCTATAACTCTGAAAAAACGGCAGTTTTTATCATTTGGATGTATATGCAATAACCATTTTGTGACTAAGTATGCGGCTTAAAAGAGTATAGCAAAAAAGAAAAAATGGAAAAATTTTTGTTTCTCAAGAACGGATAAACCGATTTTCGTGACAAAAGTATATGTTATGGCTTTTGATGGCACAAACGTAAAAAAACATTATCGAGTCCATTTGTCGGAAAGAAGTGGTCAAAAATTTAAAAAAAAAAAAAAAATGTTTAATGGATCTTCTCGAGGCACTACCATCATTTCCTTCCAAATAAATATTTATATGCCCCCTTAAAACTTATACAATTTTCAAAGCGATCAGAAGGGTAGAACGTATTCAAAATTGATAATCACGGGAGTACTGCGGGCGGCGCGGTTTATTACTACATCTTACTACGGTCACTGGCGGCCATTACACCTCTACCGTTCAAATGAGTATCAAACTTCAAGAAGCGCTGTTCAGATATTTTCAAATTCTCTGGCGTCAACTGTTGAGTCGATCAAAATTTAGTTTGAAAATCTGAACATTTTTCAATGATGACGTTTGTAGTTAGTCCACCAAAGAATTGTAGTTTCCAAGGTACACCACGTGGAGGTTACAGTACGATTTTGGACCACTTATAAGGTGTTTGTTAATCGTGAGTCTCCTTGCCTCTCACGAGTCACAAACACCCTGACTCGTGAGAGGCAAGGGGACAATAAACAAGCACCCTAACTAGACACATCATTAGGGGACCCCTTATTTTTGAAGTTTTAATTTTTGGGGAGTGCCGGTCGGAATTTTGTTCCATTATGTTTAAAAAAAATCCCAACCAATTTTTAGCTTAATGGAATATAAGTAACACTCGCGCTTGTGGCCTAAAATTTTCAAAAATCAAAAATTAATTTTTTATCGATTTTATTTTATTTTTAGCCCTACATCTCTTTTAAAATTGGTTTACTTTTTGGAAATCATAAATACATGTTAAATTATTAATTTATTTATTGTTTGATTTGAGAATACAAAGTTTTAAAACTGGTCCATAATCTAAAGTTCTACGTTTCGAAAGTTTTCTGCAATACTTCTTTGGTTGCCTGAGGATATTTACGGCAGTAATCTTGGACAGTCTAAAAAGAAAACCAAAGTGACAAATATATAAAGAAAACGAATCTTGTAGAGAGTTTGAAAATATCAATGAAAAAATTAAAATTGTTTTTGATTCTCGGATTTAACTTTTTCGTTAAAATCTTGAATTAATTTCATTCCCCGTTCGGCGGAGTCGTTTACTAATTTTAATTCTCCAGTGACTAGCTATCCTTGTTTATACTCATTAGAATTTTTCTATTAGGATGGATGCAAGTGTAAAAAATTGTCTATGTTAAATCTGTGAAATAAATCTATTGACTTATTACTAAGTAATTTTATTAAAACTTCATCAGACAGCTTTAAAAATTCGGAAATGTCTTCTTTCTTCATTGACAATTTCTTAAGATTATTTTCTGTCTCATCTTCACTTTTACTTTCATCTTCTATATTTACCGTTTCTTCTAAAATTTTTTGTGTCATTTTTAATTTTGTATTTTCAGTAACCGAGTCATCAAATAGTGCGAAGGTGACACATTCATCAGTCAAATAATACATATGGTTCACAAATTTCCCAGTAGTTACTTCGGCGATATTTTTATCAATTTCTTTATGCTGATCTAATTCTCGCGATAATTTGATATCCATTAGTGGAGCAGACATTGCTTCTGATTCATAAATCCAGCATTTTACGTAGCATTTTACAATAAAGCATGTTGTTTGGCGAAGTGATTTTTCCTTGCCTTTCGTTAAATCGAATTCTGTTTGAAATAAAATGATTTTTAAGGAATATATGGCTTTTGCCATCCACCTGGCCATATGGTAAGCACCCGGCTTTCTAAATTTTATTCCATCGGGAGGAACGCCTCCTAGGAATATTATTACGAGATTCAATAGTTCTCTCGTGGAAACTTTTTAGAAATTGAACTATTTATACTTTCTAGAATAGTTTCAGTAACCAGTATATTTCTTTCAAGTTTTTGTTTTAATAGCGTTCAAGCGCCTTTAATTCTACCCTTATTTGACGCAGTGGGGTCAAAAGTAAATGCTTTTACCTTTTCTGTTAAATACCAATTTCCCTACGTTTCATAAACCGCTGAAGCCATTTCAGCACCGGTAGCATCTGGAATATCTGGATCACCTATATACCGTAGTATAAGTAGATCGAAGGGATCTAGGAGACATAAAAAAATCTGACAAAAAAGGGCGTCTCTTTTAGTACTGAGAACACTAGCCGGACAGTAAACAAATGCGCATTGAGGGTAGGTGGGGCAAATATTTCTTTAAATATTAATATTTGTCTAAATCTTACTGAATATAAGTGGGAATAATTATTTTAATAAATACGTAGTCACATGAATGCATACATAATCGATGCCATTTATTAATTACCTGTTTAATTTCAAGTAAGAAAATTCTTTAATCGTTTTCTTCAGTCACTCCTAGCTACCCGGGTTATGTCATTTGTCGGCTTTCATTGATAATTTTTTATGTCTTTTTTATTAATTTGATATACTATAAGATCACCGCTAATTAGAAGGTTCTGTGGATTCTGCGGTAGAAAAGCATTGCGAATACACTTGCGCATAAATTCTCATTACGTTAGATGCCAAGCGCAACGGGATAACAGTGTTCGATCGAGCTAAAATTTGGTACGACCTATCTTTACATCCATTGGAATAAAATTATGTCCGGAACTACTCAAAATCAGAGAAAAAATTTCTGGCCATGTACCGGGTGATTCAGTTTGGTATTCGCGCCCCTATATCTTTTTTATTTCAACAGAAAACTACAACAAACCATATATATTTGTAAATCGTTTGTCAAGCTCTATCGAATGACGTCCTTAAATCATCTCTTTGATCACATATGCCAAAATAGCGATAGTCAACTTTTTTTTTCAAATGGTATGCTATAAATTTTTTTGCCGACTGTTGTAGAGCTTCTCTTTCTGCATTCAACCATGTGAAAAAAGTATACACTTCCTTAAGAAAAATTTCGAGAAAATTAATAAAATACGAAAAAACTTAATTTAAAGGTTTTGTTTCTGATTCAACATAGATAGCCATGGAAACAATTAAATTTTGACATTGTTAATAATGTCGAATTGAAAATACTGTTATTTGTAACTGTGTTATTCGTTTTTGTTTTATGTTATACTTCTAAATAGATTTACACAATGGTATTTTACACTAATGAAGACAAATTGGACATGATATTAATTTATGGAGAGTGCGGAAAAAACAGTAAAGCAGCCAAACGTGTATATCAAGACAAAATGTTTGCAAAATTGGCAAGAAATATGAGCGAAAGTGGAAGTTTTGAGAAAAAAAAAAAGAAACGTTTTTAAACCCAGAACCGCATGAGATGAGGAACATACAGCTGCAGTTTTAACCCGAGTTTCGTAGACCCGCATATTTCTATTCGTCAGTTAGCGACAGAAACTGATATTTCATATTCTTCAATTCGAAGAATTCTGAGAGACAATAAACTGCGACCATATAAAATACATTTACATCAGGGCTTGCTTCCTGGAGATTACCAGAGACGTCTAAATTATGTAGCGTGGCTGACAGTTGCTCAAGAAATGACTATATTAGATCGCATCATGTGGTCAGATGAATCCCGTTTCCATAATAATGATGGAATAGTCAAAGACCTAACTGCCATTATTGGTTGCAGGATAATCCTCACTGGCTTCGGGAAACTAATTTTCAAAATATCTGGGGAATTAATGTATGGTGTGGAATTCTCAACGAAAAAAATTATAGGACCAAAGTTTTACGAAGGCACGCTTACTGGAGAAAGATATCTATAATTTTTAAGAGAAGAGTTGTTAAATTTCATAGAAGACGTTCCATTACATATCAGGCATAACATGATATTACAACAAGATGGGGCACCGCCACATAATGCTATAATTGTAACGAATTACTTAAATGCAGTTTATCCAGGTAGATGGATCGGAAATCGTAGTGAGGGAGGTAAGTGGTCTGCCAGATCACCGGATCTCACACCGTGAGATTTTTTCCTTTGGCCATATCTAAAAGAAAGAGTGTACTTTACACCTCTAAATGATGTCGAAGATCTTAAAAATAGAATACGAATTGAATGCCGCAGATTAAATGTTGAAATTCTTCAACATGTATGTATCCAAGGTGTGATAAACACAGGACAATTATGTTTAGAAGCGAACGGAGGACTCTTCGAACATATGAAGCAATAAATAATGTTTTTATTTTCTTAATTGTTAGTTAGTTTTCAAGTATTGGTAGGTTTTTATTGGTAATTGTTAGTTATTATTAGTTATTTTAATATTATTGTTGAGTGTTATTATCATTAATTAACTAAAGATACGATATTAAACGTTTGTTTATATAAAAATGAATTACATAATTATTTAAAAACAGAACTTTATTTGGTCGAAACATTAAACTTTGTTTCGAAATTTTTACGCCTCATCGGTGCCGTACACAATCCTCGATAAAATCCCTCTCTTTCGAGTCTGATTTGCCTAGTTGGTACTAGTTACATTACTTACAATGTCAAAGTTCAATTGCTTCCTTGGCTAACTATGCTGATTCAGAAAAAAACCTTTGAATGACGTTTTATCACATTTTATTAGTTTTCTCGAAATTTTCCTTATGTTGAAGAATGGATTTCAATATTTAACCTGCGGCATTCAATTCGTATTCTAATTTTAAAATCTTCGACGTAATTTAGAGGTGAAAAGTAAACTTTTTCTTTTAGATAGAACTAAAGGAAGAAATCTAACGGTGTTTAAAAACGTTTCTTTTTTTCTCAAAACTTCCACTTTCGCTCATATTTCTTGCCAATTTTGCAAACATTTTGTCTGATGGTACCGGCCTATTTCGAAAGCGATCTTGATATAAACGTTTGGCTGCTTTACTGTTTTTTCCGCACTCTCCATAAATTAATATCATGTAAAATTTGTCTTCATTAGTGTAAAATACCATTGTGTAAATCTATTTAGAAGTATAACATAAAACAAAAACGAATAACAGTCACAAATAACAGTATTTTCAATTCGACATTATTAACAATGTCAAAATTTAATTGTTTCCATGGCTAACTATGTTGAATCAGAAACAAAACCTTTAAATGAAGTTTTTTCGTATTTTATTAATTTTCTCGAAATTTTTCTTAAGGAAGTGTATACTTTTTTCACATGGTTGAATGCAGAAAGAGAAGCTCTACAACAATCGGCAAAAAAATGTATAGCATCCATTTGAAAAAAAAAAGTTGACTATCGTTATTTTGGCATATGTGATCAAAGAGATGATTTAAGGACGTCATTCGATAGAGCTTGACAAACGATTTACAAATATATATGATTTATTGTAGTTTTCTGTTGAAATAAAAAAGATACAGGGGCGCGAATACCAAACTGAATCGCTCGGTATATAAGAGGCACCCTACACGTCATCATTACAAAAATGTTGGATATGTTTTAGAGGGGCATATAAACATTTATTTGAAAGGGAATGATGGTAGTGTCTCGAGAACATCCGTTAATTTTTTTTTTTCACCACTTCCTTCCGACAAATGGACTCAATAATTTTTTTCTATATCTATACGTTCTTGAGAAAAATTTTTGTTTCCATTTTTATTTTTACCCCCATAACTCCCCTAAAAATGGGTTTCCAAAAATAATATTTTGGGAAATTTCATCTAACACCACTATCAACTTGCCTAAAATATCGACCAGATTGGTAGGGGCAGCATACTCATGCTTATCCTGCTATTATAAATATCTGTAAACGATGTACTTTATCTAGATCACTTTTACATAATTTAAAAATAAATATATGGAAGTTCTTATTGGCAACAATAAGTTTTAATAACAGCATTATTTCCATTCGGAGCTTGCGAATATATATTGGTTCAGCAACCATTGCCAACCATAAATCATTTAAAAGTACTTTTTCACGCTAGCTTTCTGACAGATATGAAACTGAAATACCATCAATCATCATCATGTTAGAATCAATTCTCACTATTTATTTATTAGAAGAACAAATCATCAGTTCAAAGCCAAATATATATTTATTCTATTTTGATACCGTTAATCTCATAAATGAAAGTAACAAAATTCAGTTATTTAATGGAAAAACCATATAATGTGCAATTTTAACTTACATAAAATATAAATTGCAGGGTTAAGGGTTTGGGAACTAATTTTCAGCGGATATACGAGTATAATTGGGGCTTTGCTAAAAGTATTACATCAAAGAGTTTGAGATTGAGCATCGAGCATAAATTGTTCCTTTTTTTGTACAAAATTTATTTTCTATTTTAGTTCATTGATGAAATTGTAGTTAACATGATTATAACACTGTACTTAATAAGATAAATATTTACAAAATAAGTAAACAGTAATTTTTTATCTAAAAACAATTTTCTTTTGTACAACTCCGTTCGTGCAATACATTTGTATTTAATGGCTAACGTTCCCCTGTATATAAATTAAGCTTTTAAAATCGATGAAAAAATTATTAGTATGTGCAATTTCCTACAAACTATTATTAGTACAGTGCAATTTGTAAAATCACCTGCATTAATTTTTCGGTACTGGAAAAAAATATTCTTTGTTTCCATTCGATTCAGCTCGAAGAAAATAGTATTGGAGAGTTCTTTTAAGCAGAAATGGGTAAAGGAAACTGTCCATTTGAATGTTCCCGGAGTAAAATTTTGATCGAAATGAAAGTTTTCAATAAAATATTTGAATATTTGAAAGTTTCCAAAATTCCGGGAAAGTTTCCTTTGGGAACTTTCGGAATATTCAAAGTTTGCTTTACCCATCCATCTCTGCTTTTCAGGCATCCCAATTTGTCTAAATAAAAAAAAATGTTGAAATTTCGAGGACGGTGTTTTTTGAACCCTCACCGATTACGTTGCAAGAACGGTAATTAATACGACAAAAACATACTGGACCCTTTTCATCATGCATCGAATATTCTATAGAAAGTCCAAAAGAGTATATTTTTTTCTACTAAATAGTATAGACTATAATTTAAGAGCTACAGGCGCTTGTACGTAAGCGTAAAAGTGCTAGTTTTTCGCACTCCTTTCAAAGCGATCCGGAAAATATGGGGGAAGTCTCCGAAAATCGCATGCATGTTTTTTTACTGAAGCTTGAATCGATTTATAATATTTTCCTAATTTTTGCGATGCCAAACGCAGAACTTTCATAACCTTTCATTTCCAAGTTTAGTATTTAAATACATATTAGCGGCCCAATGAAGTATTTTTTACTTATGTATTTTTGGTTGCTCTACACGATGGCTTCCTTTATTTTTCATAAACATGCATTTTTCAAAGCAGAAAACATTTTTTCCGTCCATTTTGGGAATGAAAAATATAATTGATCAATTCTTAAAAAATACTGCTTTTACTATTTGACAGAGGAATTTATTTTTTTAAATTTTTTTAAACAATTTTGTTTATTTCAAAAATGTGAATAATTCATAACAAATGTATTTTCCAAAAATATCCCTTAAAGACTTCTTGGGACCGTTTAAAAATACTAAACTATGCTCGTCAATTTTTTTTTAAATTTATTTATTATTCGGGGTTCATCACGGTTAGTGGCCAATTAAACGTTTTAGAAAAAACTACAAATAATTTTAAGCTGAAAATATATGGAGAAGGGTTTTCAGGGGTGCTCTATTTAATAAAAGTAACATCACGTATGTGACACTTCCGGTAATGCCGGAAGTTGACATCAACTTCCTTATTTTAAACGGCAATTCTTATTTTTTATACCGGACTCGAATTCTATTCATTATTCTAGGGCAACTTTCAATAACATTCTTTATCTAAAAAATCAATCGTTTTTGAGATATCCCGATTTTAATGAAATCTGGTGAGAAAACTTACCTATAGTTAGAAATTAACAACATTCGCTATGGTAAATTCCGACAATCAATTTTTCTACCATATGTGTACGAGAGTGGGTGCCCAGAAAATAAGGTCCAACTTCGAAAATTTCAACCTCCATTTAATCGCTTATTTCAAATGGAACATATTTTATAATCCTATTCGCTTCCTCCTTTTATTACCTCTTAACCTATATGTGGATTCCCTATTAGACTAGTTCACAAGTTCAAAGCAGTGTTAATTCTTGATAAAGCTCGTAAAAATATGAGTGAAGGCTCATTGAATTCGGAATGACGTCTAGAAAAATGTTCAAAATTTTTAAACCCGCACATAAACAATTTCAAAAGTTATAAGCAAATGAATATTGAAAAAATAACGAGTTTTGTTTTTTTGTAAATAACTCGAAAACTAATAGTATTTAAGAAATTTTAAAGAACGATTCTTAAAGAGGAAGAAATTTCCAATAAAAAAGTCCAACTCCCGAAACTCTATCTCTATTACTAATAATTTTAATTTAATGTTGAAAATAGAGCTCCTCGCGGCGAATACTAAGCCGTTACGATGCTCCGAAATTGGC
The DNA here is from genome assembly GCA_936432065.2 of Rutpela maculata. Taxonomy (NCBI): domain Eukaryota; kingdom Metazoa; phylum Arthropoda; class Insecta; order Coleoptera; family Cerambycidae; genus Rutpela; species Rutpela maculata. The sequence continues at coordinate 231,528,881 of OW386286.2, forward strand.
CGTAATAAGTAAAAATATTTTTTATGTTATTAAATATTAATTTAAAAATTTAAAATTTTATAGTATTATTTAGACACTTAAAGGAAAAATATCCCGTTGTAAAAAAATTTTTTCACAGATTTTTCATAAAATGAGCCTATTGTTAATTAACAAATCTTTTTAGAGTTTGCGTTTATATTTCAAGTCGGATAATTGTTAAACAAAAGCCACTGAAATTATTTCGCTTCGTGAAGACCCTATGGCAACTATACTTTATGGGATTATGATATTGCGATGTTTTTAATTGTTATAGTCTATTAGTTATTAATTATGTAACCTAACAAGAAACTAAAAAATGGAAAAGGGAAGTTGAATTTTTTTTTTATTAATTTTAATTATCAATACTGTTTTTATATTCAAAACTACTATAAGATCACATAAACTTTAATTTTTCATTGCTAATTGTTTAAACAAATTTTATAAACAAATAGATAAATTACGTATTTTTGAATTCTTTTTTGACATTTTATTGGTTATAAATTATGATTAAAAGAAAAAAAATTCTTAAAAACTTTTTTTAATTGTCTATTAATCATTTTTTCCTTTGTTCAATATTTAAACAAATTATTAAGAAAAAATTTTATTCTTAAAATTTATTATTTGCAATTCTCTACAAGCAAAACATTTCGTTGCATTGTTTTTGGAGTAGATATTAAAATTTATACCTTCATACTGTGTTTTTTATACTGCTTTCAATAGCTCACTTAGACAGAAAAATGCTTGAAATTTTTCTCATTAGTTGGTTTTGCTGAGTGGAGGTTATTGAATCATCTCCTTCTCCCAGCAGGAAATGATTTGACGAACTTTAAGCCACTTTAATGAATCCACTGTGATTCACAAAATTATTGTAAATTACTATATTCTTATCGCACACTATTGTTGATGTTGATGTTAATTTAACCATTATTCTAAATAACTTTAAATAACTAAATAACCGTACATTTTAGTTATAAGGAATGCTCATATAGGTTGAAAGGTAATAAAAGGGGAAACGCGAATAGGCCTATAAAATATAGTATGTTCCATTTAAAATAAGCGATTAAATACAGGTTAAAATTGTCGAAGTTAGACCTTACTTTCTGGGTACCCTGCATATTTTGGGGCATTTGTGGCTTGAGCCACATAAGCTCCATTACTCATAGACATATGAGAGAAAAATTGGTTATCGGAATTTACATTAGCGAATGTTATTATTTTCCAACTGTGAGTTAGTTCTCCCATTAGATTTCATTAAAATCGCAATATCTCAAAACCTGTTGGTATAGGGAATGTTATTGAAAGTTACCTTAAAATAATAAATAGAATTGGAATCCGACAAAAAAAAATAAGGCATGCCATTTAAAATAAGGAAGTTGATGTCAGCTTCCGGTATAAGCGGAAGTGTCACATACACATGACATTATTTCTATTAAATAGAGCAGCCCTGAAAACTCCCCTCCCTAAATTCAGCTTCAAATTATTTATAGTTCTTCTAAAACATCTAATAGACCTCTAACCGCGATGCACCCTGTATATAAAATATAAACCATTACTTAATATTAAGGAACGACAAGTTACTTGTCATATTTTCTTTAGATGTGTTTCTTTTTTCTGAAATTAGTACTCTCCACATTTAAATTACAAAGAAAATAATAAATACGTTTTTAAATAAAAATGTTAATAACAAAATGTATTCACAAACGGTAAAGAACTTTATCTATATTACACTGCTATACATAAAACTGTAATGAAAAGAATTGTCTGTAAGACCTTGAGGAAATTATGTGTCAATAATAATTGGGTCTTTAATAAGCTCCAAATCATGTAAAATAAAATACATAGATAGACCAAAGTGAAGCTTAGACACACATAATTTTTATTTAGTAGAAAAAGTAAGAAATTCATGCTCAATGCTCAGACAAATAAAACATATAGACACACACACATAATATGTATACACTAGATTATCGTACTTTCCGGTAGGGAGATGGAGCGATGTCCTGGAGAACCATGTCTGGAGCGCGATCCAAAGCCCGTAAGGCTTTTCATTCCAGCAAAAAGTCGCCGCCTCATGGAGGAAGTTTCAGTGCTGTTGGAGGGTCCTTGTCTAATGTCTGCATTAATTATACAGGGAGGTCAAATTTGAATAACTTACGCAACTTCAAGGGGGTTGCTTAATGAGTGTGTGGAAAAGTTAAATTAGCAAAGTTTTGTAAACAGTTCGGTAATTATGCCAACGTTCTAGGACCGTAAATGTTACCGACATCGATAGATTCCTTTGATTCTTGGATGTGAAATAACACTTATATAGACGTACGTAGGGTAAATATAGGTTTCTTAGGTAAACTAACCGAAGTTTTCCAATTTATTTCAGTATGATCAAATATTCAATTAGATAATTAAGTCGGGGAGAATTTAATTCGTATTTTAAAAATAACATAAATTAATACTCAACAAATGGTGCGATTAATTATAGTTTTGTTCGTTCTTGATAATTAACAGTTTTTCAAAATATTTTTTATTACTATTTAATAAGTGAAGTATTATAGTATCTGAATTTTTGTTTATATGTCCCTCATGTGCTCCCGAACAACACATCAAAAGACCTCTGCTATATTTACTAGTTTTATCGAACTTCAAAGATGGTGTCAAGTTAATGTGGATGTTTACTAGTGAAATATTTTGTTGGACTCGTCTATATATAAGGAATATATTACACATTATATACATTATATTGGAGAGGTTGTGTTTTCCATTTGGCGCCCATGATAGCAAAACAGAATGTTTTAGTATTATGCAATATCTTGTAGATTTCAAATCTGACCAAAGGGTCTCAGGCTCAACTTGATCCTGCGTTACGTTTGGTTCCTGAGGTACAACTCAAAAAGTTACAAGCGGTCGAGTTAAACGTTCGAATTTATGAATTCTATATACTTTATATTGCGGTACTTTTTAAGTGTTTAGAGTATTTTGAATAATATGATTTTTCGTTGTAATAAAAATAGCGTAAAAATAGAAAATTTGAAATATTTTGGCGAAAGCGATGCGACAGAGAACTAACTCGTCTTAAAAATAACAAATGAAAAAAAATCAGTCAAATTAACTAGTATTTTCTCATAAACTTTTTGTTTTCCTGATCAAAAAACTTTCAAAAATGTCTCCTTTGACATCTAGTGCTATACTATATAATAATTACGAAATTGGATTTTTATTACTTTGATATGACGTTAGAAGTCAAGGGAGCCATTTCCAAAAGCTTTTTAATAAGAGCTTCTTATTCAGGAAGACACAAACTTCATCTGAAAAGAGTTTTAGGTAATTTGACTTATTTTTTTACTTGTTATTTTTAGGATGAATTTTCTGTCGCCTTAGAAAAAATTCTCCTTTTTTCCTGTACTGTATTTGTTAATACGAAAAATTGTTCAAAATCTTCTCGATACACTAGTAGAAAGTAACATAGTACATAATATATTTAAAAAATTAATAAACATGGAAATTTTTTTACTTGAAGGTTTGTAACTTTTTTGAACCAGATCTCGGTAATTAAAGGAAGGATTGAGTTGGGCTTTTGAGAGCTTATGAAAAGTCTAAATTTAGAACTTGCTAAAAATTTAGTCAATTTGACCGTAATTTGATTTCCATAAGAAAACAGCAAAATCCAACTTTGGTAAGTAACATGAAAATTAGTGAGTTTATCACAATTTGTGTAGAGATGAAAAATAATTCGTAATTCATTACTTTTTCAACAATGGTTAGATTTCATATATTTTTTTTTTACTGTACTGCATTTGCTTTTCATTGAAAAGGTAAAAAAGTTGCATATAAATTGTTACAAAAAAAACCATAATGTTGCAAATCGGATGACAATTTTTATTGATCCTCGAAAATCACCACAAATGTTTGTCAGAATGGGGAACAATTTCGAATATGGGTTTTAATCTGGGAAGACGGTAGATGAACTCATATAAATCATATTGAAAAAAGTTACCTAAACTAGTCTCTATCTTTACTGTACCTTTAATTTAGTTTCCTTACCACTACTCATCAGCATTTTGTCATAGTTTATTTACTGGTACAGCAATGATATAGAAGTAACTTAAATCCAACTGATTTGGGATGGAATAAGAAGAATGAATCGCTTCATTAAGTTCCAACAATTTTACTGGCGGCACCTCAAAATCTTGCATGCTGACGTAATGATATCACAAGATACAAATGCTAACAAGTAGGATTATCTTGTTCACAATTATATATAAATAATTATAATAGTGGAAGAAGCAGAAAATACACTTTTTGTAATGTTAGCGCGGTAACTTGAAAATAACACAGGCACACAAAAAAAATGTCGAGTGCTATGTATTCCCATGCATTTCAACTCGCTGAACATGAATCTGATATCCGTTTTGCCGGATTGGCTCTAGCATTTTTCCTAACCCCAAAAAACACCAAGACTGCCCGAAAAATCTCAAACAAGTAAATAAAAAGCTTAAATGAGCTGACCGCCATTTCCATACGTAATCTGGAGCACTGATACCGAATCCAAGGTCAGAATTTATGCGCGACGATCGAATATCTTGTAGAATCCATATTTCGGATGAAAACTTACCCAAAAATGACTGAATCATACCCCGAAATTGACTTTGCTCTACACAATATCTGAACATATAATTTCCGACGTATTTTCACGAGCTGAACATAATACCGTAGTCAGAATTAAAGCGTAATCTGCAAACTTTTCGAGAAATATCATTTCATATATTCTCATCAACCCTAGTAAGCGGAGATGGGTTGAAGTATTGTTACGTTCACCTAGGAACTTTAAGCACTTTTATTAAATTCCTATGTAACACACCTAATATTTAACAAATACTGTACAAGTATTTATCTTTTAGTTATTTTTGTCCAGACATATTATTATACTGCACAATGTGTTTAGATTTAAGATTGATACCTTTCGTATACTTTTATTTAAACCATTATTTGTTATCATGTTACAGTTTTTGCTAGCGACACATTAACACCTGGGCTATTAACGCGAAACGAATTTATTCACATTTACTTATGTCTTTGCATACTGAGTCTATCTTACACACAATACATTGGGTAGTGTAGTGGGTTGCGTAGAGCAATATATCCCCTAGATTTACAAATCTGGTTATTTGGTATCTAGAAGTTTTTGAAATATTATAATGTGGCAGCAATAGTCTAGTTGGAGGGAAGGCTACCTTACTAGCTGACACGGAGAGATATTCATTTTATTTCCAGTTCTGTAGCAGCGATATTCAGTCACTCCAAAGTTCGCGATAATTAATTAAGCAAACATTTTGCTACTTTTGTCATTATCGAGTTTTACTTTAGTGCATCGATCAGTAAAAGGTAATTAAAATTATTTATTAATTTTATCTCTCCAATATTTGACGGCTCCAAGCCATATTTTTCATAACTGCCATTTTTAAATCTAAATTGTGTAAAGATAACCTCAGTTTTGCAAACACATGCTAACGAAATTCTCTTTTGTTTTGTTGTTAATTTAAAATATAAATTGATTAATTGTTGTTTAATTGATTGATTAAGTTGAATACCACGTGGATTATTTGATTAATCCAGTTAATCATTTTGGGATCCATGCAAGCACGTTTTCCACGTGTCGATGTAATCAGATAAACATACAACAGTCAAAGGAAATCATTTGGTTCAGTTTAGTTGGGTTGGTTAAATAAACGTTATATACCATAAAGCCATAGTCCAGTCACTTTAGTCAGTTTGAGGTCAAGATTTGGTAGATTTTGAGTAACTTCAGTTGAGTCGTATCAGCAAAACCCCAGCGTATATAGGTGATCGAAACATCTGAGTACATCTTGAGCCGCCCGTGTTAATGAGGTCGCTGACAGAAATTGCCGGAATCCACCAGGATCCATCTTGTAGCGTCCATTTCTCCAGGGAGTGTAAATCTCATTTTTCTAAGTTGTGTAGTTTATTGCATAAAGACATTTTTATTATCAACGAATTTTTATTAAGTCATAACATACTTGTCAATTTTCTATGTGATTTAAAGTTAATATTTTATTGCACTTAATTATTTATTTAAGATTCAAATAACGCCTGTCATCATTTTTACTGATACGATTTTAATAATAATTAACAAAAATATTTTAATGATCTAAGATTTTGATAATTTTTGGTTACCACCATTTTCTTGCTTTAATTGTAAAATTCGTCATTTTTGAAGTTTGCTAAAAATAAATTGTGATTTTTTTATCTTAAATTTATTTTCTTATTTTTCTTGTTTGTGTCTGTCTCATAAATACGATCGGATCTTTCCACAGCGGTTGGTTTCACCACTTACAGGGTAGTTAAATTCTCTTAAATTTTTCTGTGGATGGCCTCAATTCAACATCACTATTAAAACTACCTCTAAGTGTTGGGACAAACTGGCTTGGCAAGATATCGAGAAATATTGATTTATTCTCCTACTCACCTAAACTAAAAATCGAACTCACGACTCGGCCCCGCAATATATCGGCTAGCCGTACGCACACACCATTTGCGTTTTATCTGAATCTTTTTCGGACTTTATCTTAACCGGTATTTCCGAATTAAATTTTTGTAAAGCCAGTGGTGAGGTAACAGTATCTAAAGGAAAATATTACTGAACATTGACATTTTAAGGAAAAAATTTTCGGTCAGTTTGCTCTGTTGAGAGAGGATATCGTTTGGTCTTAACATTTACCTACACCCTCCCTTGATGATTTTTTACTTTTTTTCTTAGAGCTATTTAGAATTGTATAGTTTTCTTTGTTCTGTTTGCCATTGCCATTTGTTTTGTTTCTTCTCCTATTTTGCGACTAGGACACCTCCACGTGATGACGGCGGGCAACGATTTATTTCGGTAAGTTCCTAGGTAAGAAAAATCCCGTCATGGCAAAAGTAGAGAAAGAGTTTACGATCCAGGGGAGGGAAACCCCAGTATCGGCGGCCGGTCAAGTTGGGAAAGCGGGACCGCGGGCGTCGTCATCATGCAACCGCAGCTCTAGTGAAGTGGGAAACTTGGCTTCCTATAAGTACAAGAAATTTGCACAACTGTGTAAATAATGCGAATTCCTTCTGTTTTGTTTGTAGTAAATTCGAGGTTCTGAAAAATCGAAAAAAAATTAGTGATAAAATAAAAATATTTATCTAAAATCTATCTGTTATAGGTTTAAGTATATTCATCAAGAGCAAGTGTTCTTTTTCTTGCGTAAAATATTTTCTAAAGTCTTTTTCTCTTTTTCTGTATGAACTAGAACGAACATCACTTGATACTAAATTGTCATTTTCCATAACCGCCGCTAAATATTCTTCCCTACCATTAGATGGACCAAGATTTCTAATAACATTATTAAGTTTATCATTTCACCAAATATTGGGAGTTTTAGTTCTTATCGAACACTCACATTCACTATCTTCATATTCACTGTCATCTTCTTGACTTTCAGAACAATCAGTTTCCATTAACTCTTTTTTAGCATTAATTCCGGAAACATTTGTACTGCTAGAAAATAACACTCTTCACGGATTCCAGGCTCCTTCCATATTGTTGAATTTTTATATTTTACTTTTTAATGTTATTTTCATTTGTCCAACATCTTATAGATGCAAGGTACCATGGAAAACCGTTATCCACTATTTCCATACTATAACATTTAGATAAATATTTTTTTATTTTATCATTGATTATTTTTTCGATATTTCGGAACATCGAATTTACTAAAAAAAGGCAGAAATTTTACACAAATAACTTTAAACCAAGAACTCTAAATGTAACAGGAACTTTACACCAAGAATTCAAACCAAAAACTCTAAACCTTAATAGTTCTTGCCTTAGGAACTTAACAGTCTTGTCTTAATTTATAATAGGTTAAAGTTTTTGGTTTAAAGTTCTTGTTTCAGGTTATGTTGGGTTAAGAATTCTTAGTTTAAAGTTCTTGGTTTAAAGCTCTTGACTCAGGTTAGGTTAGGTTCAAAGTTCTTGGTGTAATACTCTTGCCTTAGGTTATGTTAGTTTTAAAGTTCTTTAAGCTTTTAATTTATTTGTTTTGGATTTTTGGGCATTTTGTAGGGGTTTTTTGAGGTTATGTCAAAATTCCTAGCTGATCGGCTAATTCTGGTCTCATATTCAGATTCAGCGCCCCAAATTACAGATACAGTGATCAGCTGATTTAAACTTTTTATTTACTTGTTTGGGATTTTTCGGGAATTTTTAAGGCGTTTTTTGAGGTTATCAAAAATGCAAGAGCCAATCCGGCAAAACGGACATCGGATTCGTTTTCAGCTGGTCGAAATGCATGGGAATACATAGGTCTGCCGTCTAGCATTCGACATTTTTTTTGTGTGCCTGTGTAATTAAAGTTACGGGAAAGGTGTTAATAAAAACAGTATCTTCTCTGAGCATATCGTAGAAAAGAAAACCATTCTATCTAGAACGAATCAAACGACACGCTCATTTATAATACATATCCATATTAACTTGACCTCCATATTTGAAATTCAATGAAATTCACAAAATACAGGCCTTTTGACATGCTGGTCAAGGACATGTGCCCCTGAAACACATAAACGAAAATTCAGCTCTTCCGAATAAGCTAACTGAGCTAGTAATATTTTTGTTGGTATATATTTCACGAAAATTGACAATTTATGAAAAAGTCACGTACGTGGTACTACTCTGTATTATTAGTACATCAGTGAATTATTTTATATTCCCTTTTCGTATCAGTCATTCAATTTTTGCCACCCACAGAATTTAACCAATACTAATATTTCACTAAAAATCGAAACGTTACCGTTTAAAGTTTAATATCTACCACCTACTAACCGATAAACAAGAGAAACTGGTTAGTAATAACGCTTTAAGAATTCTACATAAAATTCTTGGACTGTTACAACGGCACAAGTAACATAAAACCTTTGCTAATTAAACCATTTTCCTTTTTCATTAGAATAACAAATGTAATAAATATTTGATCTTCCTGTAATTCTAAAAATTTCATAATATAAACACGACCTTTTGTAGAACAAAATACCACAAGGAAAATTTCACTCTATATTATTTAGGAACACTGCAGGTCTGGAGTTGAGGTTTTTTATTTAAAAAGAGGAAATTTCTACTTATTGCACTCGGCTCACTTAAATCATCAATAATATATATTTTCATTTCCAAGATTTATGCTTGCTTTATTTAAAATAATGGTAAAGGAGCCGGTTTTAAAACAGTGAAAAATAGTCAAGTACAGAATTATTATAACATGGTCTGATAGAAATTATTAATATTATAATTATTTGTCCGAAACAAATTGCTTGTATTTTATTTTATGAGAGAGGTACATATGGCAGGAAGTTCCAAAGAGAAAAAAAAACATTAGAAATTAGATTACGAAAATTAAGAAATTGGTTAATTCCGTTAAAATTACATTTCATATGTTTCATAGCGCTTCTGCATGACTATTTTTATAAACAAGGAACCAAATTTGAATTGAGAAACAAGCAAAAATTTCCCCACATACTATTGTTATCTCATGTTGCATTAGGTAAATTGCCACAACGAGAATAATAGATTATTATAATTAGTATTCGAATAAAGGGTTATTAGAGTAGCATAAATCATGTACATATTAATAAATCTCCGTTAATAATTTCAAAACACACCACCAAAGTACACAAATCAGTTGTTTTTATTAGTATTAATAAACACCATATACATATGTATATTTTTTGATGTTATAAACAACGTTTACACATCAAAAATTGTAAATACATTAAAACATCTACATGAAAATGAAATGATAGCAATAAAGCTGTTATTACTTACCTTATTTACAAGTTACGACTATTATAAACCATATTGGATAATCACATTCTGTGGCTTAATAAAGGGAGCAAAGGGCACAATAGTAACACAGGTCAACAAAAAAAGGTGCGCTTTTGATCAGAACCATCCTATGTTTTTGACATGCTGAAACCGATTCTGATATTAAAAAAATCTATCGCATCAGTTCTTGTCTACCATTCCATTTATCCGCTACAAAGAGCAAGGTTCTGATCAAACTTTTCTGAAGTATTTAGACGCGTTGAAGCCAATTTTGGAAAAAAATCTATCGTGTCAGTTTGCCTCTACCTTTTTAAATTCTAGCGTGGTTAGAAGGAAACTGACAAGATAGATTCTTTTTTACCCAAAATTGGCTTCAAGACATCAAAATACTTCAGAAAAGTTAGATCAGAATCTTACAACAAGATCTTTTTTTGCCAGTTTAGAGGTTTTAAACACTATCGGAAAAAAAAATTGTCCAAATTTTGCTTCAGCGCGTTAAAATACTTTAAATCAGAACCTTGGGACAAACAAGACCCTCTTTTGCCACTTTTAAAGGATAAAATGGGTGGTTGACAAAAACTATTGCCATAGATTTTTTTTAATGTCAGAATCGGTTTCAGCATGTCAAAAAACTAGGATAAGATGGTTCTGATCAAATGGACAACCGTTTTTTTTGTTGACTTGTGTAATAGAATAGTAGAAATTTTAAATTATGTCAAATTTTTCTAGCTGTGTGTTTTTGAAAGTAAAGCAGAATAATTCCATTAGATTTCTATTATAAAAATTGATATATAAAATGTGATTCATCTTATCAAATTATGACTTGTTTTGTATTCATCAAAAATTAAAGAAGCTTTCTGCCCGAGTTGCACACTATATTTTTTCATCGACCGCTTCAAAAATTACCAAAAGGTAGATGAAAATGTTCAGCTTCTTCTATTCTCTATGTGAACTTTTGATATCGCTTTGAATGATGTCAATATTTAGGTAGCCCTGTTAGATTGCTTCCGAGGAGATGTTCTTATATTTGGTAATTTGCTTAACCAGACGCATAGCATGATAGAAGCACAAGACGAAAGTACTAGTTCTTCGATACAAACATTCAAATATTTCACCAAAGATCCATAAAATCAACATAAATCTAGACTGAAATCAAATCCACCCATCATATAATAAAAAAGCCAGGAATTTGTTCCTTGAAAATTTAGAAACAGGTATAAGGTGACTGTAAGGTATATACAAGATGGAATATCTTGGAGTCCTACTGGCAATTGCGAATATAAGATTCGACGGAGAATACATATAGTAAGATCAGTAACTTGTGCCTTTAGGTCAATGGTCATTAGGGAAGGAGAAGCAGACAGATGGAATATTGATGCTTTCGAGATGTGGGTCTAGAGACGTTTGCTACAAACTCCCTGACAGCCCATCACACTCTTCAAGAAATAACGACACCAAGTGACTTTTCAGAATCATACTCCCAACCCTTTTCAGTTTGGAGAATAATATAGAGCAGCCAATAGTTCGAGGAAAACCAGATGGAAAGAGGAGAAGAGGACGCCCTCCAAAACATTAAGCTAATATCACCAAGGAGCTGACGGAAAAGAGCTTTGGAGAGGTTGTGTACCTAACAAGCAACAACAACAGAAATGACTAAACAGCAAGCCCATGCCAACTGGAATGATGAATTCATGGGTCACATAACGTCCATGGATCGAACAGACGTTGTGAATAGGAAGAAACATTCCAGATGAATATAACTAAAATGAGGTGAAGCGCACTAGGAAACAAGATAGTTAACTATATCAAGGTATAATGTAACTTTTGTATAAAGCACTATGAGAGTACCCCTAGATATCGAGGGAGATTTCGATACAGTTTGAATCGCGAGGCCCATACACAAATTAGACACCAACAACTTTCCAGACCACATCATAAAAAAAATGATACTCGTATTGACTGATATTACAGCACTGCAAGTGTGAATGAAAAACAAAGTTTCTGCAGCGAGCGAAATATCTCTGATGTTTCATCTTTCCTAATATCAAGCGCTAGGAGATCGAAGTGAAAGGACAGTAACTGACGGATCAAGAACCGAGGAAGGTAATGGTGCCGGCACACGTAGTGATATGAGGAACTCACAGTTCAGCATATCACTAGTAAAATACACCTCCGTCTTTCAGGAAGAAATATACGCAATTCTACATTGTGTAGCAGAAAAAAATAGGAGAAACTATCAAAATAGGCAGTTCAATATTCTAACAGACAGACAGGCGGCTTTAGGGGCACTGTCAAACTCTAAGTGACGTCCAAGCTGGTGTGGGAATGCCCAGAAGAACTAAGCGCACTAGCGGACCACAACAAGGCAACCCTTCAGTGGGTGCTGGGACATGAAGGAATCGAAGGCAAGAAGAAAACTGACGAGCTAGCAAGAACGCGATCGTTAGCTCCATATATTGACCCAGAACCGGCCCTGGGAGTTCCTAAAACCGCAGTACGGGGCCAAATGAGGGCACAAAGAATACTGGAATAAAATAACCGGGCAACAACATGGGAAAACCTTTATCAAAGGACCATCCCGGAAGAAGATTGAAGGACTGCTGTCACTAAACAGGAATCAGTTCCGAATAATTACTGGCTTCCTAACAGGGCACTGTGCTCTGAAAGAGGACACCTACACAAAATGGGATTATTCAACGGGGACCTAAGATGCAGACAATGCAATATGGCAACGGAGAGACGAAAACATCCTACTCCATCCTGTGCGACCGTGAGTCTGTAGATCACAGAAGACAGGCAACTAAGTCTGAGTCCAGAAGAATATGAAACCAAACCAGAATGGGGTTGTACAAGCTAGTGCAAGGGATCATAGTGCTGGATTGGGTATCATAAAGCAAATGGGAGAATATCACCATAAGTCGAAGAGTCCGCAGTGATTCCGGAAACTTAAGTTAGACTCCCGACCAAAAAAAAATATATATATATATCATGCGCTCAGGCGCAGATAGGTTGAAGAAAGAGAAGTTAGAGGTCATGGTTTAATCCCAGAATTTCAGAAGGAACAACCAAAATTAAAACAAAAGAATTTGTGACATACCTAGAAGTTCACTTCTACACTCGACTGAGCTACAAAAAATATATCAACAATATTGTTAAGTCTATTTTCTGTCTACAACTTTGTATCCTCTCTGAGGACCAGGAATAGTAGTAGGTAGACTAAATAGAGTAAATAAAAAGTGAAGATATATGATCATCTTCTGACACCGTCGCGCCGGTTTGGTGCATTGTATCGACTACTTATAAATTATGTGTGTTGGAAAAAGAATTCACTACATCAACTTACACAAACTCGATGCTAAAAAGCAACATTATACGAACAGAGGAGCATAATACACCTTTATGAATTAAACATAAGTGATCGTATCAGGCACTGCCATTTCTCGGCAGCCCATGTGATATCTACTTATATTATTAGCAAAACTACTTCTACTACCTTCTCACTTTTCTGAATCACTTCTCTGCGGTTTATTTATTTACGTTTGTTTCAAATTGCACCATCATTATCTTGTAATCACTTAAACATCACAAAAGTAAAAACTTTCACGTATTAAAATATAAATGAAGATCATCAGGCTTGATTATTTATGTGAGTTTTCAACGTGAAATATATAAATCACATTTTAAATTTCATTCATGAACAATTTGAGGTCATTATTCTGCACTTACTTCCTCTTTATAAACTTTCAAATACATTCTCTTACTTAAAATTTCCTTAATCCGCTATTGACGCCCTCTTGTTTTAAATTTATCTCGAAATCCTATCAAAATGTGCAGGTCTTTCATTAAAATGACAATTAATTTACACGCTGGCCTCAGTTTGAGCATTACGTATTCACCCCCAGATCTAAAATGGGACATCATCCGGGAAAGAGGATAAAGACATCGGAAAAGAGAAGTGAAGAATACTAAAAATTAGAGTACGGCATGCATAATAAAACTAGAGTAAAAGTTAGCTGAAAACCATTTGGATTAGGTCGCTGGTGAAAATTGCTTTAAAACGTTGTAAATACAGGATAGTCGGATTGGAAAAAAAATACGCAAGTTATGTTTTTTCACACTTATTGAAGTTAAAAGATTAAATAAAGTATTTAGTTTATTAATGTTTATATATGAATTTATTTATCTTCTTAAAATAAATAAATATTGGTATTAAAAATTATTTTAAAAAGTACCTATATATTTCTTTGGCATAGTAGATTTTAAAAAAACAGTAGTTTTAGGTGGTCTGACTAACGTGTTGAAGGCATTCACTCAAGCCTGTATTATGAGAAGTTCTAGGAAAATATGATATCACATATATTTCTAATTTTAGAGTGTTATGTCTTGTTTTTGGTTTTATTAACGCCTTACTTTAACGTCCCGGCTCAGTTTAGCCATAGCTGTTTCGCCACTCAATTAGAACACACACAAATACAACAATTCACTGTAGCATTGCCATATGCAGCAGCTGGAATTCGAACTCAAGAGGAAATACAACGGCTAGTTGAGCAGTCTTAATCAACTCCTTTAAAACTCCTTTAAATCCATTTATTTTGAAAAATCATATTCTGAATTTATTACATATTATTTATTTACGTCATATCTATTTTACAATAAATATGTGATTGGTTTATAATATATAACAATGTAGCGATAGTCAAGTGGCCCTCGAGGCATTTACATCAGTCCGATCTAAGTCAATACTGATTAAAAACTGTAAACAGGCTCTCGTGAACTTGGATCATCCAACTGGGTCAAGCTACTCTGGGTGCCTGGACACAGCAACATTGAGGATGACGAGCGGGCAGATTCTCTGGCCAGAGGGGGCTCTCAGACGAACCTACTGGGTCCGGAGCCGGCTCTAGTCTACCCTAGATCATATGCCAAGAAGTCAATAGCAAACTGGACTCGTTCCCAGTTCGTTGACTCCTGGGCCTCCTACCCAGGACTCCGGCAAGCGAAGCTCCTGATCTTAAGGCCCTTGCTGAAGCGAGCAGAACAAATGCTGCGACTAAGCAGTAAACAAGTCAGAATCGTGGTAGGTCTTTTGACTGGACACGGCTCTTTCAGAAAACACCTGAACACTATAGGGATGGTGGACAACTCCGACTACAAGTTCTGCGGGGAAGAGGAGGAAACTTCCATCCACGTCCTAACTTCCTGCCCTAGTCTTATGAACTTGAGCCACAAACACTTCGGCATTGGCTTTCCGGTACTGAAGGAAATAAAGAATGCCCCATAGGAAGGATTTTGGCTTTTGGGTTAGAATCCGGCCTGAATGGGGGAATTCACTAATTTCGTAGCGGCAGCGGCAAACCTTTCGTCGCTCCGCTAAAAGAAAAAGAAGAATATACGACATGACCTATTTGAGAAGTTGAGTTGATTGTCCCTAGTGTACACGGGAGAAATAGAGGTAAAACCTGCTTCCTGTCTTGTGTATAAAATATTATGGTTTTGTGATACTATTCCTCTCGATTCCATGCTGTGCGCAGGGTAGAGGGGCGAGGGAGAAATCCTGTTTTAATACAAGTTGTTTATTATTAATATTTTTTTAAGTCTTTTGGCTTCAGCAGGTGGGTAGGAGGGTTAGGAGTGTTGGGGGAGGAGGGGGACCATCTGTGAGATGATATATTCTTCACATATTGTAAATAAGGAGGTTTTGATGCGTTAATTTGTGCTTTCTAGATACGTTATTATCTGTCTGTTCGTGAGCCATATTATGCGTAATTTCAGATTTAAAAATTTTGCTAGTGTAAAATTTCCGGGCGGCGTTGATAATGTAGTCATTAATGTACTCTGTGTTTATCAGTCTATGTAGGTCTGTAATTCTTATGTATCTATCTAGGTCAATGAGTGATTGTATTTTGTGTTGAGTAGTTTGTATATGTTTGCATTACGTGTCCGAGATGAGGTTCCCAGGCAGGATGGATCTAAACATGAGTTTATACAAAACCATCTTGTTGTCCTTTTTGATCGATGTTGATGATTATTTTTTAAAACAAATCTCTTTACCCACAAACTGATGCTTTCAAACATAAAAACGAAATAGAAGTTGAAAAAAATAAATCAACCTTGGCGTCCGAACTATAACGTACCGATGACCCTTACTACATCAAACTGCGCATGCAGAGGCCGCAGTTGACCAAAGAGATCCGAGTAAATCAATCAGTTTTCATCATGGAACGACATGTTATTCCCATTTTAGATGACAACAATTGTTTATTTGTGAATTTGTTTATTTTTACTTCCATACCCAGTGGAGGTATACAAAAATTTTTTTTTTTAATTTTCATTGTTCAAATAGTCTTAGAATATCATGAAACGCCCAGATTTTAAGTTTGATAAAGAAAGTTTCTGTCTGTCGGTCTGTCTATCTCTGGAACCGTATAAAATATTGACTTGAGGTACATGTACGTATTTTAACGAGATCTGGAACTAAATTATATTTTCATCTTATTCCGTTGAAGGGTTGGGGATGAATTGGGATAAATTTGGGTAAATAGGTAAATAGGTAAATCAAGCAGGTAAGAATCCATAAAATTGGTATTTAGTATATACAAGAAAAGCAAGTGTCTCAAACAAAATTTTGGCATTAGCCACTCCATTATTTTTTTACTTCATCAATTCCCACTACCACCCACTATCACTGCCCCTACTCCACTATCGATGTGGGATATCGGAGCGCGTCCGTCACTTGGATGGGTGATCGTATCTCATCTCGCCGTCCTGGCTAAGTGGTAGAGTAGCATTAGCTAAACTTCGCCAGGACGTTAATATAAATAAGGCATTAAAAAAAAAATCTGAACGTGGAAGTAGTGATTCCTTGGGCAGCGTTTTCTTCAAGGTGACGCGACGGCTCAAGTGCAAGAGCTGGAGTTGGGGACTTTTAGTATGTTCAATAGTAGGCCTTAATAAACATGTTTGCGAAGTTTCAAAGCTTTATGAGCTTTTTCCGACAAACGTCGAAATTCGCTAATATTTGACTGAGGTATTTGCAATTTTGCCCCGGTTAAGGGAACTTTTGCAGTATAATAGATGCACTAATGAACATGGCTTTAATTTGCAATATCCTGCACATATGTTAAAGACTCTTCAAATCGAACAACTATTTCTAGTGGATCATGCTTTTTACTCTGTAAATGAATAATTAAATTTTAATTGACAATTTCATGTTTGCTCCTTTTTCTTTTTTATCTAAATGTACAATTACTTCTCATTTGTAATCCTCTAATGGGCTTTCCCTATATCCTGATCGATTAGTATAATTGCAATTTTGTTATTTTCCTATAAATCCAGAAAAAAAAAAGTCGACTCTAATACAAGAGATCGCAATATAACTCAACTAGGTCTCAAAGTAGGCCAATTCGATCGAGCGGCAACTGTAACTGTACGCAATTATATTTTGATCTTATTCCATTGAAGGGGTAAATAGGTAAATCAAGTAATAGTAGGAGAGCTGTTAGACCTTTTTGGATAGGTATTTGAGGCACGATGAAAACTTGTTCAATACTTCTCCTATTATACCTAAGAACAGAACCGCAGACCTGGCTGAAGGGTAACGGGGCTAAATCGACCCTTATATTTTCAAATAAGAGATTTTTTTTTTGCAAAAAATATCCTTGAGGCATTCTGTAATTTTTATACTTTAAAATGTAATATTTAAAGAGTGAAAAAATAAACAACCCAGATTATTTAGTCGGGTCTAAAAGTTCGCCAGGTGCTTGCAAAATTATTTTGCCAAAAATTCAAAAAAATGTATTTGAAGCACGCTGAAATTTTAACAACATATTATTTATGACTAAAAATAAATATTTTAAAAAAGACAGATCATTTCTGTGGTACATTCTTCCTGCCAGGTTATCGAGAAAGTTATGCATATGAGTGTGAGTGAGGTGAGTGAGCAGTGCTATAGGTAGGTTGCAGTGTGAGATAGAGTGTATATCGGCAGCTGTCTGCGTCCCAGAACGCTGCAGTGCTATTGGCTCGGGTAAGACCACGTGACTTACAATACCCAAGCTGTTGCTATCGAAATTTTGGAGTCGTCATTCTCAGTTGTATAATACCATGTAATTGTGTAACACATATTTACTACTAAAATTTTGTTTATGATGTCTAGTGAGAAGTTAATGTGTGTTATTTGTGAAAAAGACGATGGAAAAGTGATTGTTCTTAGTGAAAAAGCTTTAAAAAAAGACATTTTTTTTTAAATTAATAAAAATAAAATTCAATTTAAGTAACTAGAGAGTCGATAATAGTTTACTGATTTATATTGGGCATCAAGATATATATACAATATACTGTACTTTTTTTCATATATAGACAAATATATAAAAATTATAACATAAAAAAAAATTACGACCAACAATCTTATAACTACTCCAAAATTTCGACTAGCAACAGCTTGGGTATTGTAAGTCACGTGGTCTTACCCGTGCCAATAGCACCGCAGCGTTCTGGGACGCAGACAGCTGTCGATATACGCTCTCTCTCACACTGCAACCTACCTATAGCACTGCTCACTCACACTCATACGTAACTTTCTCGATCACCTGGTAGGTAGAATATCCCACCGAAATGATCTGTCTTTTTTAAAATATTTATTTTTAGTCATAAATAATATGCTGTTAAATTTCAGCCTGCCTCAAATACATTTTTTTGAATTTTTTGCAAAATAATTTTGCAAGCACCTGGCAAACTTTTAGACCCGACTGAATAATCTGGCTTGTTTATTTTTTCACTCTTTAAATATTAAATTTTAAAGTGTAAAAATTACAGAATGCCTCAAGAATATTTTTTTGCAAAAAAAATTCTTTTATTTGAAAATATATGGGTCGATTTAGCCAGGTCTGCGCATCTGTACTTAGGTATAATAGGAGAAGTATTGAACAAGTTTTAATCGTGCCTCAAATACCTACCCAAAAATGTCTAACAGCTATTGGACTATAAGTAAATGTCCATATAATTGAGATTTAGAAGCCAAAGTCTTAAACATTTTTTTGACATCAGCCACCCCCATTATCATCCCCATTACCACCCTCACCCAGTTATTAAAGGGGATAAAAATTGCGATTTAGTGTGGCTACAAGAACAAAAGGCCTTAATTTTTTTTTTACATCATTTACGTCTACCCCACTACTGTGTGGCATATCATTTTATAGGTTTTTGGGGTAGACGATTTCAAATATCATATTATTAAAGTTCTATGAACAATTATTTCCACATAGCGGAGTGCAATTATAGTATCAAAGTTTTTTTCATTGTAAAATGCTTGCATAGCAAATCTGGATGTGGAACTAGTCATTCTTTAGGCAGCGGTTTTAATATTATGAAGGTGTTTTGTTGTATGTAATCCATCTTATTCACAGTCCATTAATAATAATTTAGCTGAATATGAAATTTTTTTATCGTTATATGGTGCATACGTTGGTCATATTGAATTGCATTACATTGTATTAGTCAATTATTTTCTAATTATTTATTTAGGTTATATGAAGACGATAACATTGAAGAAATTTTTGACCAGTAAATATTATTTGTAGCTAATTATAATCATGAAAAAATCACTTTTCGAAATGTCTTCATATCATCTTTCAAGTTATGCAGATACAAAAATTAGGGTTTTCCATTCCGTTAGTACTTAGTCTGTCTGTATGTCTATCGTGTGTCCGTAATATTTGATAGGTAGTTCACGCTATTTCCAAGAAAGAGAACTGACAACTCTTAATAAAAAAAACCGCTGCCCAAGGAATCACTACTTCCACATCCAGATTCTCTATCCAAGTCATTCACGACGAAAAAACTTTGTATGTGGAAATAAATGTTTATGGAACTTTAATAATATAATATTTGAAATCCTCTACCCCAAAAACCCATAAAACGATACCCCACATCGGTAGTGGGGTGGGGGTGGTGATAGGGGGTTGGTAGTGGGGGTAAATGAAGTAAAAAAATATTTTGAGGTTTCTGGTTCTTGTACATACACTAAATCATATTTTTTTTCATCCCCTTTAATAAGGGGGTGGTAATGGGGGTGGCTAATACCAAAATTTTTTTTGAGACCCTAGCTTCTCTTGTATATGCTAAATACCAATTTTATCGACTCTTACCTGCTTGATTTACTCATTTACCCCAAATTTACCCCAAATTTACCCCAATTTACCCCTCAACCCTTCGTCGGAACAACATGAAAATATAATCTAATTCCAGATCTCGTTAAAGTACATACGTGTACCAAATTTCAAGTCAATATCTTAAACGGTTCCAGAGTAAACGTACGCACAAGAAAAGTTACAGACGGTACCGACAGACACAAATTTTTTTTCGCTCAAATTTAAAATCTCGACGTTTCATGACATTTTAAGCCTATTTGAACAATAAAATTTTTTTAAAATTTTTTTGTCGTTACTATACTTCCACTGGATGTATAAGTAATATACAGGTTGGTTACTAAAATAAAGCGACAGAAAAATAATATCTGGAATGTGGTTGACAAGGATGAAAATCGGATACAATTTTGGTAAAAGAAATATGCAAAGTGATCACCGAAAGGAACAAGATAATTAATGAATAAAAGTTGTCAAATAGAGAGGGGGATTTTTACAAATAATTTTACAAATTCTTATATTTCTCGCTTACTGAAGAAAAGTATTGTAATTGTGAAAAAATTACTATTTCAGATTTAGGTTATGAAAATTTAGGTTTTTCATTCAGTCATTCACTCCGTCTGCCGGTCGGTCTCTTGGCTCTATATCTCAAAAAATATTTGACAGAAAAATAGTATTAGGAAAGTAAATAAGGCTTATTGCCATGGAAAAAATATGGCATACTTTGATCGAAAAATATAGAGGCTGAACACCTCAAAAAAATACAGTCAGCATATGCGCCACTCAATACGCCTTAACCAAGTGAGCTACCGTGCTGGTGCCAATGTAACTAGATATTTTACACCGTTTGTTTTTTGAGATGCTTTATTGTATATTTTAAGTTTTTATATGATGTGTATGTTGGAGTATTTTCTGGAGAAAGTGATCGTTTCGGTTTTGTTTTCATTGATTTTGATTCTCCATTAATTATAAAATTCTGTGATTTTGGAGAGCTGATAACGTATCTTTTGAGTAGCGGCTGGTGCATAGAACGGCTAGCCATAAACGACCTTATTATCATCATACAGGAGGTTTGTTAATTATGAGGTGGGAGGGGACGTCAGAAGAATAGACGCTGAGGAGGATTTGGGAGATGATAGTTTCCTGTAGGACATCTGCCGATAGTCGTTTAGGAGGCGAGTGTGTCTTACTGAAGCGCGATCTAGCCCACTGCGCCACCACATGGGCAACACATTTTTTTGTTAACTAACCACTTTTGAATATGATTTTTCAACTTTGTCGCTCCAAATATTTATCTTCGCTAATAAAATAAATATAACTCCTATACATGAACTTGGAGTGATTTTTGTCAAAAAGATCATCCAATCTAGATTATTCTATGGTAATGATTTCATTTCGCATCAGAACATGGAACATAACATAAAAAAGTTTCCAATGGCGTAAACATGAAAAGATTAATCAATTTAGACAAAAGCATTTAAATAGTCTCCCAAGTAACAATTTAAATGCTATGTGGACTTGAATAAGTTTTGTAATAGCTTTATTGAGGATGTAAGTTTGCTAAATGGCTTTATAGCGGTAATATAGCAGAACAACAACTCTTTCAGCCTAAGTAGTTTTACTAAGAGTTGTAACAACCTCCTGGAGGCTGAGTTTCAGTACCACTTAGCATTTGTTTTAAATCGAGTTTATTGGCACTTGCAAAGGTTTTATTGTGATGGTCAGCACTACCATGATAAAATCATTTGGCTTAGGAAACCAATTTACCTCAGAGCCAACGTTCATAAAACCAGTATGCCTAATCATAAAACTGCTATAAAGCTGTATTGGCTTGTATAATGAGAAATGTCCCATAAGAACTATTAAATTTGGACAAATTTCTTCATAAAACTGCAAAAGTTGCAGTTTGAGACATATGGATAAATAGATTTGACTTATTTTATGTTAATTTTTAATTACTTTTTTGTGAAGTACCTCTGGAAATTAAATATGGAGAAGCATTTTTCACAGACGTGGATGAAAATAAAAAAAGTGGTGACTTTAAACAATTAGAGCCACACCACACATTTGACTAATCAAAATAATTAAATAAATGCGTCTTCTTCTTATTTATATCTTTTTGCTCTTTTATTCACATTCTAGTGCAGTTCACTGCATCTAGATATAAGGGCATATAGCCGACCCTTTCAAAGCAATCACAGCACAGCTAAGGTAAGGAAAAAGTAATTAACAAGTGTGAGGTTATATGTATATAAACGCCAAAAAAGTCAAATATCTTTGGGCAATAAGTTTTGTGGTGGTTGTCAATAAATCCAACAAATCTTAATATAGGTCAAATGGTGTTAGACAATACCAAATGAACTTACATAAATGTAAACTGGTTGTAATTAGTAGCAAATGCTCTTGTACGAGGACATTGTGACAATCTTAGAATCAAATACTCTTATATTGCAACCAACAAGTTTTAATGAAAAATCGCCATTTTTCTACAAAAATATCTTTGTAAACAAAAGTTGTCATGTTGGAATTATTCAAATGAAAAATTACTTAGTTGCAATTTTTGCAACAATTTATGGGTGACAAGGACTAAAATCATCACTAACGTGTGATTTAAGTTCATGTCAACAAAAAATAAAACTTTAAAAAACATGAATTTTAAAATATTTTTTAAAATTTCCAAAATTTTCAATATTTTTCAAGGGCCTCCGAATTTTTCGACCAACTAGTTGTGACACCATCAGTACAATTTAATGCGCAGCTAAATTTTCACTCACGGTGAGTACTTACTGAACTTGATAATTTTAACCGGTATAGAGAAACCAGCTAAAAGCTGAACAACAGCAAATTCTTATTATAATATTCATTACCAACACGCGACTAATTTGCCAACATTGCCAACTTAGTTTTAATATGATGGCAAGAATAAAACCTTTTTATTAAAAATAACCGTATTAACAGAGTAAATAGCTTTTTTAAGTGCAGTTCTAAAGCATTTTAGTTTTATGATGACTTTATGAAGTGGTTTTATAATAGTTTAAATAGTCCCTTAAGGCCAAAATTATGCATTTAGGATTTATTGTTGGTTTTATGAATAGTTTTATCAAGGTCTTCAAAACGTTATAAAGACTGTTTAGAATAAAACCAATTGGTCAAATCTCTTTTAAGAATGGTCCTTCTTAGCTTTATACAAGCTTTATAAAGGTTTAATAGCGTTTGTCAAAGACATTGTTTTATCAAATAGACTTCAAGAGGTTCTGAAGATCACGATAAAATTTAAATTGTTACTTAGCTGACAATGAGTAATTTCTTATTAATTTATAGGCTTCCCAAAAGTTAAAAATATGTAACTAGAGTATTACATTAAATAATATTTCCGTTGATTTGTGTAGTATATAATAATAATAAACTGATCAAGCAAAGGACGGTAACATCTTTCCTAAATGATAGTGAAAGTTCAAGGAAAATTTAAAAAATCCTAAATATGAGCGAGAATTGCTAGTAAATAAGTCAAAACAGTGGTTTTGTATTTATGTAATAATACGAGTTCTTCGTTTAGTAAGGATGCCATAAATTAAATTGACTATAAATATCACAATTAAACAATTTGGTCAAACCACAATTGAAAAGACGCCCACTCGCACAGTTCATTGAACAAAGGGTACAATCTGGAAAATGGAACATTTTATTACCTTAGTTTACAAAGGTCTGCCAAAGCGATGCTCAAGCTTCTCTTTGTGAAACCGCAACTGTGTGATACAAATGTTTTTTAAAAGCAGGAACTAAATTTTATGTCTACATGTAAACCGAAGAACATAAAAGGGGCGGTTGTGACCTAGACACAACAGAACAACTTTGAGAAAAAACCTCTGTGAATTAATTTCTTATTAATCTTAATTAATATTTCATAACTAGGTAAAAGGATGACCAATTCTTAACAACTTTTACAACGCGAAACAGTACATTTTATCATAAAAGGAGTTGATGTTTTTAATTTACACCATTGTTTCTGAATCGAGAATTGGCAAGATTCTCTACATAACAACATGTAAGAACGACATTTCTAATGTATTCTACTGTTTCCATAAACTACTTTTTATTATTTGACAACAGTTAAGATATTGTCTCTATATCGGCTATTTTCCGAAAAAACAAAAAATAAATAAATTCGATTCAATTTTTTTTAAATCGAAACCAGATTTTTGCCTTTACTCTAAGAAAACCCGAAACTTTAATTTAGGGCTAAATAAAATACGAAAAAAACTGGCACTCCCAAATATTTAAAGCTAGTAGCTTAAAATTTCGAAGGGGTAAAATAAAGGAGTTAAAGTCTGGTGCTCCCAATTATTCAAATCTAGAACTTTGAAATTTAGACGTAATGTTACTTAAGTGATAAAACCCATGGCATTATCAACGAAAAAGGGTCTTGCCGGGTTTCCACATGAAATCTGCACTGGCGTGTTTTTCAACATTGGTGACTTTATTATGTTGCTAGTTGACGGAAATAACTTTTGACCAATTATTAAAGGTCTAGCTTTACTCATTTTTAGAAAAAACTCAACTCAAAAATCGTTTTTCTATTAAACTTTGACAGATATTTGGATAGCTCCAACGGGATATGAGAGCTACTGATTAGAATTACATTGCATTTTTTTTTTTATAAACTACTACTACTATTAGGTAAGAAAAAAAAATTCGAAAAAATGAAGAGTGGTTTTTTGTAGCTATTTCTCGAGATACACCGATCAAAAAAATCACGTATAATCAGTGAGTCTTCAGCTACAACGCATAGCAGTTACATAGATCTGCGATGGGTGGATCATATTTAAATTAATAATAATATGTTGGTAGGTGGTCATTGAAAAAAGAAAATTGTGTAATAGGGCACATCAAACGTATAGCCACGCGAGTTTCGTTGAGAGGGATCGGCATCTTAATAGTCTGGATCACTATCATAATGATTCATCCAAGTTCTATGCATGAAACTATTGTTACTATCAGTAATACTTTTTTCTAACACACTTAATTTCTAGATTGCTAAACACTTATCGTAAAAATCAGAATAGCGTGTCTTGTAATTCATAAAATTTATTTTATTTTTGTCGTATATTAGTATATTTTGGCCAGTCCAATAAATGGATTTTTAATTAAAAATGAATGTCCAATGAATGTTACTTAAATTAAAATAAAAACAGCATTTGTTGAAAAAAAGAAACTTTTATTTTGCATACATAATCATTAAACTAATCTAATCTTCATCATTATTTTCGTCTATAGTTGTAGTCATATTTGTGGTATCAAATATGTGTGTTAAGATTTCAGCAGGCTTAATGATGTTTTATTTAATAATATTTTTATTTAGTCATAAATTATTGAAGCTACATATGAGCAACAACCTATTGTTCTATTCCCATTAGCACCATCACATGTGTATCTTTTTATACCCTTATAGTTAATCATATTTGGTTTATATTGAATGAAACATTGATGTCTTGCTATTGATGTGTTGGGAGCGAAGTTTCATCCTTATTATATTACGATTTTCTATTAAGTACTCAATATTAATATTATTTTTGTCACCGTTTATCAACTCGGCGAGGTAACATACCGCTTGCGACATTTTTGATATGTTCCTGTAAATAATATTTTTAGATCATTTTCAGTTAATTCTGGAAAATCTATGGGGGATGTAGATGACAGTGTTGTAAAAGGTTTTTTGCGGCGACTAAGTTTTTCTGCTTCAACTAGATTTTGTAGTGTATTTTTTTGTATTTCACGTTCTCTCATATAATCAATTATGGTATCAGCAAGTTCCAAATCCGAATTCATCCTTTTCCCGAACATATTGTGTAAGAATCCAGCAATACGGCACAGTGATCCATCTACAGGCAATAACTTGTTATCCAATTTATGATGCAGCAAGTGATATTTTTGGCCGATATCACTGTGTACTGCCTCAACAACCCGCCATACTTTTGTGACACGCCTTGAATGATTTGCTTCTTCAGTAGTTAACTGTTTGCGATTTCCCTTACACGCTGGCATTAAAACATTACATCCTAGGTTTTCAATAGTTTCTACGACATCCCGAAAACCTCTATGAAAGGATGAAACTTCGCTTCGCACACATCAATACCAAGACAAATCAATGTTTCATTGAATATGAACCAAATATGAATAACTATAAGGGTATAAAAAGATACATATGTGAGAGGACTACTCGTTGATATTCTAGCTTGATCAGATTTAGATCAATAATATATGAAAGAAACGAATGATTTCTTTGAAAGTTATCTGCTGAATACCCAAAATAATATTTTATACATATGTGATTGTGCTAATGGGAATAGAACAATAGATTGTTGCTCACATGTAGCTTCAATAATTTATTACTTGTCACATGACCGTTATAAATCAAAAATCATTAAGCCTGCTGACATCTTAACACACATATTTGATACCACAAATATGACTACAACTATAGACGAAAATAGTGATGAAGATTAGATTAGTTTAATGATTATGTATGCAAAATAAAAGTTTCTTTTTTTCAACAAATCCTGTTTTTATTTTAACTTAAGTAACATTCATTGGACATTCATTTTTAATTAAAAATCCATTTATTGGACTGGCCAAAATATACTAATATACGACTAAAATAAAATAAATTTTGTGAAGTACAAGACACGCTATTCTGATTTTTACGATAAGTGTTTAGCAATCTAGAAATTAAGTGTGTTAGAAAAAAGTATTACTGATAGTAACAATAGTTTCATGCATAGAACTTGGATGAATCATTATGCTAGTGATCCAGACTGTTAAGATGCCGATCACTCTCAACGAAACTCGCGTGCCTATACGTTTGATGTGCCCTATTACACAATTTTTTTTTTCAATGACCACCTACCAACATAATAATATTAATTTAAATATGATCCACCCAGCGCAGATCTATGTAACTGCTATGCGTTGTAGCTGAAGACTCACTGATTATACGTGATTTTTTTGATCGGTGTATCTCGAGAAATAGCTACAAAAATCCACCCTTTATTTTTTCTATTTTTTTTTTCTTACCTAATAGTAAGTTGAAAATTTATAAAAAAAATATGCAATGTAACTCTAATCAGTAGCTCTCATATCCCGTTGGAGTTATTCAAATATCTATCAAAGTTTAATAGAAAAACGATTTTTAAGTTAACATATTCTTTTTTTCTAAAAATGAGTAAAGCTAGACCTTTGATAATTGGTCAAAAGATATTACTATAAACTAGCAACATAATAAAGACACCAATGTTGAAAACACGCCAGTGCAGATTTCATGTGGAAACCCGGCGAGACCCTTTATTAAAAAGTTTTCTATTTACAAAATTTAATTTTTTTTTAAGTTTGAAAAAATATATTAAATTTCGATTCCAAATTTAATTTTAAACAAATAAAGGATACATACTGAGTGGCTACTATTTTGAAATATGCCATTTTGAATTTTTGGATATTCATATAATGTGACTAAAGCTAGAATTTTTGTAAGTTTCACACAATTAATCGGAAGTCACCAACTTTCTTATTTCAAATTCAAATGCCCAACCGTTTTTAGGCTGTCATGTTCAGCTTTAAATTAGCTATGGAATGATGTATCACAATTTACAATTTCTTCGATTAATAACTTCAGAGTCGGCTTGTTTTTTAAATTTCCTAAGTTGAGCGTGGATAGTTATATTACTTTTAAGCAGCTAATGAACATGCCGTCAGTTCCGGTTACAGACGGAGTGACATTATGCTTTTTTGAAAAGTTATGAAATTCGAAAAAGTTGAAAATATGCGACAGTTAAATTTTGAACACCCCCTATAATAAATTCATTTTATGGGGATAGGACTGAATCATGCAGCAATTAAGAAAGAATTTTTACATTTAGAAAACAAGAATAATTTTTTTTTCAAACAAATACACTTAAAATAAACTTATTTATGTTTAGATTAATTAATACATTTAATTAGTAACACATTAAGTGAGGAAACTTGCCGTTTATGTTTGTTTTTACGAAGAGAGATGATGATTAACTATTGACTGACTATTACACACTCTGCCGTGGAGCTCACCAGTTTATATATTATTTGGTATAGAGTTTATTGAAAATGCATCGCAAATATTCTTTCTTAAACAATTAAAGTGGTTATCGTTTCACAAATAAATAACGTGTTAGCAACTGTTCATAAGGATTGAACATAAGACAACATTTTGAAGTTTTGTTGTTATTATCATTCCACGTCCTAATTAGTAATTTTTGAAAAAGCTCACTTAGGATTTATTCCGTCGCGTTTCTGGGAATTACAGAAGTATTCTCTCTTTTACTTTGGTGTTACTCGGTGTTAATTAGATTAAAAAAGAACGCAACTTAGGAATTATTTCCTCTGTAATATTCATATTTACCAGAAAGAAAATAATGCACAAATACAAATTTTGACCGCCATGCTGCCACAATGGCACAGGGTAAAATGTGGATTATTATTCAAAATTCTTAACGCTACGATTCTATCAGAAACAAAAATTTTGCAAGGCAAAAATATCCATTGGCTGGACCAATAATACCAATGAAAAAAACTGCTAGCACTGATAAGAAGTATAATAATAATAATACGTAAACGATAGAAAAACGATTGATCCTTTTAAGATCGCACTATGAAGGCAGGACAAGTGAAATTCGGAGCTATACTTTAACTTATGGAAAGGATAATATAAAAGAAAGGCAATTTCAGACTCAAATTTGATGAAAACTAGTGCTGCTAATAATATTCTAGATGTATAAAGGAAAGCTTTATAGGAAAGAATGCATTGGTATTCATTGACAATGTTAATACGAATAATATGTATGAAAAGAAACATGAATATAAACGAACCTCTCATAGTACCCAGTCTTGAATTATTTTCAGAGACGTTGAACTGCTGCCATTTTATAGCGGCTTCAGGAGATATTTACCATAACAACCAAATGGTTCTCTACAATGCACTAAATATGCTGATATGGAGTAAGAGTAATACCAACGCATATTCTTGCGTCGAATTCAGATGAAGAAGGTAATATGGTACGTTCCCTTGATGCCATATACTAGGTAGGTATATAGGCCTTTTTAAAACTGAAAGGAATTTTATTTCACTTACTTTTTTATTTCTTGAAGTCGAATGAAAACTTTTAAATAATTTTTGTTTCTTTTACCGATAATATTTTTGAACCAAATTTGATTAAATAATATCTATAACTATAAACGTATTTTTAAAGTAGCAATATTGTCTTGAAATTACTTGACAATAAAGTTGTATCTACTTTTTGTAGCCAAACTTAAAAAAAAATACTGAAACAAAGCAAACCGCTACATACATTTGTTCCTAGTTGAGTGTGAAGGATTTAGAATTTAGTTTTAATTTTAAACATTGCTATATGGACATTCTTTTAGGCTAAGTGCAGTAGTGTAGCACGATAACGCGCCAAAGTACAATTTTTATTTGCAGATGTTTAGCGAAGCATCAAACTTTGTCTTGCCACATCCACCGTATACTCCGGAGCTGGCCCTGAGACTTTTTCAAAAATTTTACCGTTTTATGAGGAGGGCGCTTTGCAGGTGGGACATTAGTGTGGCTCTTATTTTTTAACTTTTAAAATCTGAAAATTATTATGAGATAGGAGATAAAAATTACACCAATTTTACGGTGGCTATTGCGCAATTCCTTCCCATGCCTATATATTTTCACACAATCTAATATTCAGGGTATTTTTGTATTTATTTTAAGCTCTAGAATTTGGGCAAGATGCATTATTGAGCTAAATAAAACGATTATTGAAGATATTTTTAAAAACCAACTAAAAATTCCATGAATAAGAAATTTGGGTAAAATATGTGTTTATGTAATTTTTCACGAATGGATATATTTTACAACAATGAACGCAGTTTTGACTGATATGGACAATCTTTTTAATGTTGCGGTAATCCGAAGAGAAAAGTCAAGAACTTTTACAAAGATTTTTATTTTAGTAAATTTTGAAAGAACAATATTAAAAAATAAGAATTTTGCTCATCCTGACGGAAGTGCAGAAACAGTGTTTTTTGACTAATTTTTGGTCGCTGAATACGATTCTGACATTAAAATTTATCGAAAATGATGGGAACATGGTCAAATTGCCAGTTTTTAATTATCAATTACTCTATCCGGTAATATAATCTTGCCTAATATTAGTAGTCCAATGAAATAGGTCGACAAATCAAAATTTTGAGGTAAATACTTGAATTTTTGATATAATTGATGTATTTGAACACGATTAATGAAAGAAAATTTTTTTTCAACCCCTGGGAAGGGGTGAAAAGAAATATAATAAAGTGTTTTTTCAAAATTTCTCAAAATGTGTTTTACACAGCTAGTAAAAAAGTTTCAAATAAAAATTGTAAAGCATGAAATTTTACATAAAAATGATCTCTTCACTTTTTTTGGTATTATTAAAGTTAACAAAGTTAGAGTGGTTAGAAGTTAAGGGATGATATGTATAAATTTAAAAAATCATAGCGTGCTGAAAAGTTAATCTCTTTTATTTTCAATTAAGACCACTTCAAACGGTGAAACGAATTTTTTTTATATCATTCTGTTCATTATTTAATATATGGAACATTTGCTTTTGAAATTTTTTTTACCCATCGTTTTCAGGCATTTATTCACCAAAAAATTCACAACCGCTGCATTGAGATATAGCTGTGACGCATGCGCGTTTTGTAGGCAACGCAGTAGCTACGAAACAATTTTATCTTTGTCGTACGCATTCTTTATTTCTTTTCAGTTATCGTGACGTCACAAGAGCAGTGTCGTAGGTTTGGAAAAAAATTAAACAGGTAAATAAATTCATACCCGCCTGTAAATGATGGGTAAAGAAAAATTTCAAATGCAAATATTTAATATATTAAATGATGAACAGAATGCTATAAAAAAAATTCGTTTCACCGTTTAAAGTGGTTTTAATTAAAAATAAAAAAACTAAAATTGATATAACTTTTTTATTAACAATTTAAAAAAAAATCCATTTCCCTGAAACGAAAGTTAATATTTTTCTGAGTAGATAGAAAAAAAAATTTTAATTCATTAACTTTTCAGCACACTATGATTTTCTAAAGTTGTACATATCATCCCTTAACTTCTAACCACCCTAACTTTGTTAATTTCAATAGTACCAAAAAAGTCAAGAGATCATTTTTATGTAAAATTTCATGCTTTACAATTTTTATTTGAAACTTTTTTTTACTAGCTTTTACATATTTTGAGCAATTTTGAAGAAACAATTTATTGTATATTTTTTTACCCCTTCTCGGGGGTTGGAAAAAAATTTTTCATTTATCGTGTGTTCAAATACGTCAAAGTAACTTATATCAAAAATTCAAGTATTTACCTCAAAATTTTGATTTGTCGACCTATTTCATTGAACTATTAGCACATGGTACATAACAATATTGTTTTTCTAGGACTACTGAATAACTCATTTATTATAGATACGTTTTTGAACAAGTAATGGAGTTCTTTACTCACGACCGTGGGTAATAATTCATTACTCAATAGGCTACGATCAAACACAAGAGTTCATATTCATTATTCAACAGTCTTGAACCAATCACAACAGTTCAAATCCATTATTCAACAGTTTTTGTGGAGCAACTGAGGAACAATTTGCTGTTTTTAAAATCTCCGTAACTTTTTGTTTTTTTCGAAGATATGGAGGATTAAGAATGGCGTCAAACGTTTTTAGGTCAAAATACCTCTTTAAAAGTTAAAGAAACTATGGCACTTGCGTCAAAAATGTTAAGAGACCTAATTAAAGAGAGAAGTTAAAAGTCTTTATTTTATTTTATCTCCCGCTTAAAAAATAAAGAAGTTACGACCGATACAATGCACGTCTTCGCATTTTTCTCTAAAAATCTTGCCATTTGTCACAATTATTATTGTCGGCAAATATACCTTAAAGTGCAATTTTCTGTTGAGTAGTCGAAAAAGTACAGTATTCTACTCGCATGTAATCGCTACTACTCACTCGGATGAATTACGACACTCGCGTTCGGCTCGTACCATAAACGTCAACCTCTTGAGTAATAGACATCATTACACGCTCGTTGAGTAATACACTATTCTTCCACTTGTGTAAGTTATTTTGTATGCTACTTTGGTAACTGTCAAATGTCAATACTTATTTTTAACGGAGCATTTGACATATGTCGATCTGTGGTTACTTTTGACACTGGAAAATGTAGTATTGCAAGGATAACATTATTTGCTAACATGCAGTTTTATTATTTCAATAATGTTAATAAAAAGCATTAAAGGATAAATGACTGACATAATTGGGCAGCTGTCAACTGTCAAAATAATATAATTTACTCATGCAAAAATGCTTCTAAGAGAGCATAGTTCATAGTACTAGCAGACCCTACGCTTCGGTCAACTGAAGGCTCGGTAGTGTCTGTTTTTTAATATTGTTCTTACATAAATTATTATAGACAATAAAGACAAGATATTTCTCCAATAATACAGCCTACAGTGCATCCTATTCCACATTGTCTTACGGTAGTCTACGGAACAAGGTACATAGGCACGTAATATTAATACCTAATTTTTCTTTTTTATACCGGGTGTCCAAGAAGAAAAATACACATTGGAACCAAAAAAGAAAAAACACATCCTTAATAATTTTAAAAGTGCTATCCAATGATACCAAACGCGACCCCCACCCCCAGGTGGAGGTGTTTTTTTCAATGGTGTTAAATTTAACACCATTGAATGGCTTTTTCAAGAAAAGATAATGAACTCTTACTTTATTATTTTTCATTCTTCCGTATAAATTTTCAGAAATTACGAAAAAAAATATTTCTGTGATTACAGCGCCATCTGTCACGAATCGAAAAAAACGTTTCTAACAAACTCGACGTAATTTTTGCCGTAGAATTTGATTTAAGATTTTAAAGTTGCCCCCCCCGCCCCACCGCAAGGAGTTGGGGTGGTATCATTGGATAGCCCTTTTAAAATTATTAACGATGTGTTTTTTCTTTCTTGGATCCAATATGTATTTGTCGAGATATTTGGCCGTTTCCAGACTTTTTGTATCATATAAAGTAAACTAACATTTAACTTAATAACTGTACGACTTGTTAATTTGCGTATGATTTCATAGTGTTTCATCCAAAGTTATTGCTATTATTTTTCGATATTATTGCACAACACGTATAGTATGAAATCATAAACGAATTAACAACTCCCACATCTCAAGTTAGATTTTTATGAACCTGACCTGGGAAATGTTAAAATATCATTAAAGTTAAGACGTTTAATAAAATGTCCTCCTCAGCTTTTTATTAGGCGACCGTCAGCTACGTTTTCAATAATCTTATATCTGGAACCCTCGTAATTGTAAAATTAGAGTTTAATTACAGTTTGATTAAATGCCCCGGCTCTTTGCAAACACAAATTTCTCATTCCCCTGACAGATGAACGAAAAGGAGCTACTCCATAATTATCGTTAATATTTAATGCTACCGAAGCATGCCTATTGTGAGAGTCGTCCCATAATCTTGTTTAACTGGGCCGTCAGTTTGAACTGACAGCTGACACTTTTACTGTTTCTCTCATCTCCGTATTTATGATGTCTACCAACTATTTTGTAATTTCACACGAGGAATAAGTCAGATATTGACATTGATATATCTCGGCCTTTTTCGAGACATTATAATATACAATATACATATCTCTCACATATTTATGTAAATAAATTTTCCAGCGGATGTATGCTAAGTGAACTAAATTTACTCAGTTTATTTGTGCTTTAAAAAAAATTCAGTAATTTATCGACTGCTGTAAAATATGTTTTTCTTTAAAAAAAAGTACGATTGTCTATGTACATGTGTCAGTAAATTTGCAAATAAATTGTTGCAAAAATATATGGGAGTGTACTAACAAACTTGAAAAAATATTGATGATCATATAACTCTACATCAAACGTTTATATGTTATTTTGTCGTATATAATATCACTATGCCTTAACCCGAGATAGGAGAATAGTTGTGAATAGGGAACTTGCATCTTTTTTTAAATTTCATTAGAGTGTTTAGGCTATTGATCCTTATATTTAATTCTAAAAGTTTGAAAGTTACGTAAAGGCCATTCAGTTAAGCAGAGGATAATCTCTGAAACGTTGAATTAGAACTACGAATTGCAATGTAAAACTATTTCTCGAATTAGTCACGTATTGAGAACTTATGAAAGATTGGCGTAAGTATATTTTTATATACTTGGTCTGGAAAGTACTGTTATAGAAGGTTTTAATTTTTCTCTGTAAGTGGTATAGCCTTATGCATTTGTGATTTCATGCAAAATTTTGGCATATATGTGAATCATTTGAAAAGACTTGAATAGTTGGGTGTTCTACTACTTTGAAAAGGTCGTATGTATGTATATATAAGAAATATATAAGATCCTTGAAGACAACTCATCAACCACTACTTCTTGGCACATATTATCAAAATAATGAACTGTACGTATCATTAAACCCAAAGTAAACTAGCTTTGCACTTAGAAAACCATGGCTCAGGATGTAAAGTCTTTAAAGAATGGAAGGATAAGTGAGGTAGCTAAACCCAATATCAAGTGATCTAATTACATGATTAGTGATATGTGTAAATAGCGAAGGCGTACTATAGCCTTTCCTGAAGCCTGAGTCTGATGAATATAATATTAATAGTAATTACGTAGTCGTACATTTGCAAGTCAATGAATTTTTTCAGAAGGAAGCGATAGATCGCAGTTTGCTAGGATCGGACGGATTACTAACTTTAAACAGTGGCCTAACAAGAGAAGATATCCAAATATGTGGAAAATAATTGCCCTCGAGACAACAATTTATCATGTGTAATATGAGGACAGATTTCCAGGCAACACATTTTTGCACATGTTTGATCAGTTCCATATGCACTGGATTTTAGGTCAAGTATTATACATGTAATTACCACAGAAGTGGCTAGCCTAAACGAGAATGTTAAATTTGTAATATTCTGTAGTCTCAGGAAAATTATTAACTGGACTGAACTTTGAAAGAAAATAATTGTTTATTTTAGTTACATCTTATTCCTGAGGAATATCAGTTGACGATTGTTGTTTAAAATATAGGTTCTTTTTCGATTTCCACAATTTTTATTTGGTTTGAATTGTTTAACTGAAAAGATAAATGGGCAGCTCATTACGAAAAAAAAAAAAAATTAAAACAAATCAATATTGCTGCATTCCTTAAAGTTGATAAAATATTGAGAACCACTGGTTTAATAGTATGCTCAAAAGATCAATTATATTTTACCCGCAATATCTTTCACATCACATATCGTCCACATCATATTGTCAACTTCTGTGTCTTTCGCTGTATTTTTATGTGACCCTAATAATTAAAATGTAAGGTCAACTTATCTACATGCACTCGCCACATTTTGAGTGGATAACAAAGACATCACTTCTTGAAGACATGCCATTAGGTTTAGCTGTTGGCAAAATAATGTTGTAGAAAATCAAGATGGATGAAACTACCAATTTGGCACAGTTAACAAAGGTTAAATTAATATTTCTCTAAATATTGACATGTCCTAACTTTTCTTACTTAAAAATATTACAGTACATCTCCTTTATATTTGCATATAGATTTACGTTTACGAGCGCATAACGTTGATAAGAACTTCTTATATTAAAATAAAGGAATTAGAGTTTGTTATTTAAAATTAATTATAACCTAACTCATCTTTCTTCTGCTCTGCTGTAATTTTGTCACAGTTGACAAAGGTTAGTTCAGTATTAATCAGCAGTTCTCAAAATATTTATATTTCCTAACTTTTCTATTGCTAAAAGTATCAGAGAATATTACTTTTGTTTTTATACATAGATTTACGTTTAAATGGCACAACAGTTATAATTACTTTCTTATATTAAAAAGAGAAAATTGAGGTTTTTTATTATCAAATTATATATAGGTTAAAAAATTTAAATAGTTGTTTACAAGTACTATTGTACATTCTTGACTATTATGTAACAAAAATATCCTTCCTGCATGCATTTTAAAGCAATTTTCACCAACCAATCCCTACAAACAGCTGAAAAAAATACGCCATTGGCCATTTTTTTCGGGCCGATGGATCGATAGAGTTTTGTGACAAACCTGAGCTGGTGGAGCAAGGAGCGGGGTTTATAACCGCCAACATGGAACCCGTGGCCCTTGAGGGTTGAGGGGGAACCCCTCTTCGGTTAAGACTTTGCCCAGAGCTGCCACTACTGCCCGGGTTCGAACTTGAGGCAGTCTTATCGGAGGGGGCTATGATTTCAACGTTAACTCGCGGTTTGCTGTTAGATATTTCTGTGGCCTGTTTCAGGACTTGATAGATTTGATCCACTTCTGGGTATTCTGAGAGAATTTTTCAAAGAAAAATGTTGTGAACGTTTCAGTTGGCACAATTTTGGTGTGTAATTGTATAAAATAATGATAATTTTGAAATACGCAGTTACAAATTTAGTTGAAAACATTACCAAAAGGGTAATGCCAAATTTAACAAGAAATGATTTATTAAAATTTAAATTTACTTAATCGTGTGAAAATAATATATTGTATTTATGTGTAGGTAAAATAATATACATTATACCAAATTATGATACTCCTTTTCATAGTATCATGATACTAAATATATTAACTTTCATAACATGGAGAAATAAATCTTTAGGGTACTACAGTTAAGAACACTGAAAATTAAAACTATCTTATAGTGAAATAAATGTAAGTACATGGTGGGCGCGCGAACACTAGAACCTCATTTAACTACGTTATTTTTGGAGTTACGTAAAAAAGTTCAAAATTACCTACATTTGAAAAATCACGTCAGAAAAACAATTGAAAGACGTTTTTCGGAGATATGAACTTTATGTGGGTTTTTTTATAATGAAACAACCTGTATATTTTTACACTATTTGAGAAGCAAAAAAAAGCTTTTTAATAATATAT
This sequence comes from Rutpela maculata, assembly GCA_936432065.2. Lineage (NCBI taxonomy): Eukaryota > Metazoa > Arthropoda > Insecta > Coleoptera > Cerambycidae > Rutpela > Rutpela maculata. Next base: position 231,565,930 of record OW386286.2, read on the forward strand.
GATCTATCAATTAAATTTTTTAATGTGTTACCTAAAGATTTACAAAATCTTGATATGAGTGTAGACACGTTTAAGCTAGAAATAAAAAATATCCTTTTACAGAATGCCATCTACTCATATGACGAATATTTTGAATATTTCGGCACCTTGCCCAATTTATCGTCTGTCTAATTAGATTCATTATATTTAACGTTATATTTTAGCATTTTTGCATTAATTGTTTTTTCTGCGTTTTTGACAATGTTACATTTTACGTTTTTTCCTCTACTTGAAGTACTAGTTTTTATAACTACTACTTATTTTATATTGTGTTATCGTGACTCTGTTTTTTTTATACTTGTTTTTAAATTAAGTCGTTAGTTTTTTATCTCTGACATATGGAAACATTATATATATGTATAGCATGAATAAAATTCTATCCTATTCTATTCTTAAACATAGTATTTATCCCAAAAACTATACTAGATATTACATTTTATAATTTGTTACCATAAAGTCATGGTAGTCCGAAAATTATATAATAAACATGGAAATATTTCTATTTTATTTTAAAGCAAAGTGAAATTAATTACCAACAAAGATCTTGACAGAAGTCAAGATCCGTCATTAACCGCGTGACGTCATCTTTGTGCAGATTTGAATTTATCATTTTGGTAAAGACGTTTATTTTTATTATTATTACAGGTACAAAAAATATAGAATTAAAAGAGTTAAAAAAAAATAAAGAAATAATTATTAAAAAAAAAAAGTTTGATATTATCAGTATTCGAACTCACTACGCCACATGTTAGGGTTCAGCGCATAGCGCTCTGCATATTTATACCCAGGCATCTAACAAAAAATATACTTAATTATTTTTAAAAATTAAAACTAGATTTCAATCATTTTTAATTTAATATAAATTACAACGGTTCCTACCAGGAGGGACAATACCAAATTGTAACAAGAATCTTTTAGTATTTTCACATTTGGTTCCCCACCTGTAAGATTTATTTCTTTCTTTTCTTCTGCAACAACCTTACGCACTGTTTCTTTTCGTTATCGAAAAATCGTTTCAGCCACTCCACAGATCTATAACATCCATTTGGGGCTATTGCATTAAACTGCTCAGCTATTTTTACCCCCTTTTCTTGAGACGTTACGTTGTCTGTTTGTTTATTTTCTAACATATGCTTGTATTTTGTGGCTGTATTTATTAGCAAAAGTTTTTTATCTAATGAAAAATTAACGGATCTTGTTCTTTTATTTTTATTATACACAGATAAATAGTAGTAAAAATGTACACACACAGAACCACGTTTTTCTTGAAAGAACAAATAATTGACAATAGTTGACAGAAATAAGGATTTAATTTTGAAAGAGAAGTTAGCAGAATGTCAAATTCTCTAAAATAACAAGTTAACTATCAACTTAAGTAAACCACAAACAATAAAGCACGATGCAATAAGACGTAAGTTATACCTGGTTTAAAAATTAAACCTCGATTAGTTAAATGTAAACGGTGCAAGTGGCTGTTACTAAGTAATGTACTAACAAAAGTCTCAAAATATAGTCTCTAATAGTTTATTTAAATAATATTCGAAAGTAAATCCACAAAATAAACCACATAAACACCCAAATAAATTCGTAAGATGCGGAAACCAACAAACGCAATCTGCTGAGTAAGCACAAAAAGCTTTCTTTGTAGCTTTTTAGATGATATAAAAATATACGGGTGTTCCATTACAGAAAACCCAAGAAAAGTTCATGTCTCCAGAATGCAATTGTCTTTCTGACATGATTTTTGTAAAAACGCAATTTTCTATAACTTTTATTTTTAAACTTTTTTACGTAACCCCAAAAACAACGTCAAGGAGTTCTAATATTCGCTCGACCTCCCTGCATCTATACATATTTAATTCAATTTATTTTACTACAATATTGCCTGATATTGTTTTATATATATATTATTTTACCATTTCACACAAATTTGTAACATAATAATAGGAAAATTGAATAATCAATCGAATAATCACATAACTAATGTATAAAATATGATCCATTTATTTGATAAAATCAACAAAGGTTTGAATATCGGGATTAAAACTGGGTTTGGTTCGAATATTTTTCATTTTGTTTTATTGTTTTCAGTAAAAATACCAATTGGACCAACACAAAATGTTTAATAAAGTAAAATATAACATGTGTATAACATAATTTATATGTAAATAGTCGTAAAAATAATATATTTTTATATGCATAAAGCGGGTGATTCTTGTGTTATGATGGAGAGAAACTGGTTTATAAAAAGAATATTGTTTTATTTAAAAATGCCTTGCAATCGGTTTTTTATTAAATTCAATTAATCAATATGTATTCAATCTTTACGGTAACATTTAAAATTATATAATTGGTCGATATTTATCGACATAAATTTATGTCAAAAATTTGACTCTGACACAGCTTGACAATAATCAAAATAGAAATTAAATGGGTATTTTACTGAAAAAAATGATAATGAATGATATACAGACGACCGACAGACATATATTTTTCAAAACTCAATTCTTTACATACAGTAACGTCAAAAAACAAGCTATTAAATTGTAGGTTTTAGACAATCACTATACTTTTCTATTTAGAGTGTTGTTACACTCTATGTTATTATATTCTGTTGAATAGTGAGTATGATGATATAGGTAAGCAAATGAGGGAAGAATAGACGTGTCCTAATAGGCACCGTTTTTTGAAATGCACGTCGTTAATGATTCTTGTTTTCGAAGATTTGGAAAATGACTGGCAATAGGTATATACAGAAATGAAAGTTGATAAATAGTTTTTTTTCACACATAGTAAATTATTAATACAATTTCTAACTCAAACACACATACACACAAAGAGAGAGAAAGAGAGAGAGAGAGAGAGAGAGAGAGGGGGGGAGGGGGATGCCGTCAGACGTGCCACACAGCAAAGGGAAGTTGATTACAATATTATCGCCTGAATTTGAGTCTACGCTGGGATATTCTGTTTATAAAGAAGTAATAGCTAATCCTACTTATGGTGCCCAAAAGTAAAAAATTTTTTTTGTGGCATTGGATATTCTCCATTAGCCAATTACATAATATATATTTGTTATTTGTTGCCTAATTAATTCCCTAAATTAACCTAACACGACAGTAGAAAAGACACAAAGTATATATCTCTTCTCGTCCAGGAGTCTGTCAGGACATTTTTTTTATTATAACATTACACAGGTAGACCACAGGAAGGGGGTATATCTAACAATAGGAAAGACAATTAAGGAATACCAAGCTAACCTAATCAAAGCAACAGTTTAATAGTGTTCAAAAAATTTACTTACACGTAAATTTGCATGTTTTTAAGGGCCAATAGATGAATAGCATTTGTTGGAAGAGGAACAATAATATCCACGAAGTTTTTAACATAACATTACTAGTCATTTGATGACTCTGACAATTAAAGAAAATATGGTCCAGATCGCCCGTGATGCCGCATGTACTACAAATGTCTGAGTTAAGTACTGTAATTCTACAAGGTGTTTCGAAAAGATTGGAACAACGCTTATCGTAGATTCTTGACATTAAAACAAGTCGATTTAACTCAAAAAGTAGCGGTCTAACTCTTTCTGTTTTCAAGATACATGGTGGTAAAATAAAAAAATTGTATTCGTAATTTGTCTCTATCCTGGAAACTATTATACGTATCTACTTCAAAGTTGGTAGCGACATGTTTTTCAGGTCGCTAATTACAATGGTGATATTGCCGATGCCATATTTTGTAGATGACGCTAGTTACAGGACTTTGACTTGACACTTTAAGCCATAACTTTTTTGAGGTTAGGTTTGGTTTTGGACATCGTCTTTTGTTATAATCGAAACGCAATTTGGTTTCCTAAAGAAAAGGTGTACTTGTTTAAATGCGATAAAATGCATGTTTTCAAAGAAATACGCGATTTACAACTTTATCACACACCAGTTCGAAGAAATTCAATTGTACCTAAATGCTGTTTCTTATCTAGTAGGTGCACGTCAAGTATGATGTCTCGAAATCGTCAATAGTGCTTGTAGTAGATACGTATAATATTCTCCAAGATAGAGACAAAATACGAGTACAATTTTGTTCTACTATACCACTTTGTATCTTGAAAACGAAAAGAGTTAGACCGTTACTTTTTGGGTTAAATCAATTAGTTTTGATGTCAAGAGTCTACGCTAAGCATTATCCGAATCTTTTCAAAACACCCGGGGTGTTGAATTTCTTCGAACAGGTGTGTGACAAAGTTGTAAATCGCGTATTTCTCTGAAAGGGTGCATTTTATCGCGTTTAAACAAGTACACATTTTCTTTAAGAAACTAAATTGCGTTTCGATTATAATGGAAGACGATGTCCAAAACCTAATCTCAAAAAAGTTATGGCTTAAAGTATCACATAAAAGTACTGTAACTGGCGCCATCTATAAAATATAACATCGGCAATATCACCATTATAATTAGCGACCTGAAAAACGTATCGTTACCACCTTTGAAGTAGATACGTATTCTATTCTCCAAGATAGAGACAAATTACAAAAACAATTTTTTTTACTTTACCACCCTCTATCTTGAAAACGGAAAGAGTTGGACCACTACTTTTTGAGTTAAATCGACTTATTTTGATGTCAAGTATCTACTGCTAAGCGTTGTCCCAATCTTTTCGAAACACCCTGTATTTAGATGTTTTGGGTAGCATGCGTAGCCGAAGCTTATTCTACAAACTGTAGTAATAAATTTTCTAGGGACGTTAATGCCCTTAAACCATGATGATTTGGGGATATATTCCATAACTGGGTGTTGTGGCTCGTAGGGTTATCTAAATGATAATTTCCATATGAATTTGACCAGTTATTGTATGTTTTATGTCTGGATGGGTGGCCAAAACGCTGAGTTTGTAAGGCCAAAAATTAGAAAAAAAATGTCTCGATGAAATTATACAGTCTGATAAACATATCTTAAAGTTTGAGTGTTCGTTAGATAAGGCAGATTTTTTAGCAAGACGATCAACGCGCTCGTTATGTGGGATTTCTATGTAGGATTTAACCCAAATAAAATTGACAAAAATTTTATTTTTATTAAGCGAGTTTGTTGTTGCTAGGTTGTCATATCTCTCGCGCTACGTGAATGTACATGCCTAATCGGCAATTACACGCACTGTATGTTTTCTGTCAACTTCATTTTTATTTCGAATTTGCTGGATGGAATATAAACAGCACATCCCACATTTTCAGAAATCTTGGATGCATCTGTGTAAATATGATGATAATTTGCGAATCTTGTATTAGAAGATTTAGGTATACACAAACCACATTAGAGCCTGATCAGGAAGATACATACAGCCATCAAACTTATAGACGATCACATACTGGGTGAAAAACGTACCAACGATGAAAGCCAATAGAATACATATAAATAGATATATAAGATCATCGACAATATATTCGTAAAAATAGTAAAATCAAAGGAACGACAGAAAACGTCAACATTAATTGGAAAAATAACAATAACAAAAAGGATAGAAACATACTAATCAAGGACCGGACATATGTCCAAAGCATGGACCCATCTCATCTACTGAAGAACAGAGAGCTAATACTAAGTAGCAACAAACTAAAAATACATGGTATATCAACAATTGAGAGATCGTAAATAACCTAGGAGAGGACCAAGAAGAAATCGCAAGGATATATGCGCGGCCGGAACTAGAAACGTAGGAACAGAAAACTGAGAAGAAGACAGTCCAGGAGGAAAAAAAAAGAGGAGCATAAACAGATCATACCATGACCACATTTTTCTGTGACTTCACAAGGGTGGGAATAGGGGCGTGGCCTAATGGTCTAGAGTGGGGGGTGATTAATGCTAATTAATTGTATTTGATGGTAATTAATGTGTTTAATGGTGACTAATGATAATTAATGTGAATTAATGGTAATTATGTATTTAATTTTGATTAGTGATAATTAATTATCATTAATTACCTTAATTAGCATTAATCCCCCCCCATCCTAAACCATTAGGCCATGCCCCTACCACACCCCCGTGACGTCACAGAAAAAGGGTGGGAGGTTGCCATGCACCGGCTTAAATAAACTACTCACGACGTAATGCGGCAATGTATCTGGCAAATACTCATCCTACACACCCAACGAGTATCACCCATCACCCAGATCCAACCCAGTGTAGTGTGGCAGTAATCCTTACCGTACCGCGGTAAATTAAATCAAATTGAAGATCAAATCAAATAAACACAGCATTGTAAACCACAACTCAAGTGCACACCTAAATCACGAGTTAGAAAATAAGTTTTACAAATTATAGAAAAAGAACTAAACTACAACAATAAATAATCGCAGTATGTAATGAATAAGTAGGAATAAAGTACTTACCTCCTAAACTGTAAATTAAGAGTTACAAATTATTTCATTGTAATAATCATATCTGATGATGAATTAGCAAATTCAAATTAACAATTGGAATTGATTCTCTTCTACTTAAAATGCCCGAGAAACCTATAAATATTTATATAGGACCATTTTGTTTCAAAGGAAAAACTAAAGTAAACATTCTTGTCTCATTTTCAGCAAAAAATTACAAGTCGGGGTTATTGAAAAATCCAAAGATAATTTTAAAATAATAAATCGTGTATTCCGCTATCCATAAAAAATAGTATATTATTTGAGGCAATGAGGGGGAAAGTAACAAAAGTTACCAATTAATTTTAAAAACATATGGAAGTTTCACTGATACTTTTTATGGGACTACAATTATTTCCTCTCTCTCTCTCTCTCTCTCAGAGAATGACGTAAGACCACACTTGAAAAAGAGTAAAGATGTTCCTGCAAATGCATTCTACAACAACATGGTCGTGATTATAAGAAGGATTTAGAGTTTTAATAATTCTTTAATGATTTGAAAACTAAACCAATATGGCTGATGAAACGCGTGATACATACGTAACTGCTGCCAACGTTGCACGAAATGGCAGTTTGAATAAGACTCTCATGTAGCACCACAACAGACACCACAATATTAGGTAATTATAGTTACAGCCACTCAACATTCTTTTTTTTTTCTTTTTGACATAAATCATTTCATTTTATACCAATTAAGCTGAGTTCTGTCATACGCATTAAGTAATAAGATTAAATTAGTTCATTATCATATCGCCAGAGGGCACTTTATCTGCAAAAGCTAATTATCCCATAACTTCTTTCTCTTAATAGGTATCCTATAATTTAAGGCGCCAATTTAAAGACAATTAATATCTGGTTGCTGATTTCCAGGTCTTCCTCTGCGTAGACTTGCTTGACGTTTCGACCATCTTGTCGTGGTCTTCTTCTGAAGCGAAGTGAGCTCTGCTTGACTGAGCTCCTCTATTTATGCAGGTTATCAGGGGACATGTTGCGGATCATTGCTCATGCGGAACATTGACTTCCACGTTATTGGTAATTGTAGTCCGGTGTCACGATTATAATTATTCGGATGTTTATTTATTTCAATGGCTTATCTGTTTCTCCTTTCTTTTAATGCTTGGTGTTGGCTAATTTCTTGTAGAATATTATCAAATGGCCGGTTTCTTTTGAGTGCTCGGTAGCTGCTAATTTTGTAGAATTTGCCTTCTTTGTATTGCTAATGTGTTCTATGAGTCTAGTGTTTATATGTCGTTTGGTCTCTCTGATGTAAACTTGTCCGCAGAAACATGGAATGCTATATACTTCTGGTGTTTCTGGTTCTGGACCTTGGTATTTGGGAAAATGTTTTGCCACCTTCTGTTCCGCATTATATAATTACTTTGACGTCCTCTTTCTAAAAAAACTCTTCCAATTCTATACGTACATCCTTGTATATATGGTAGGTAGGCTGCTGCCGTGTATTCCTTTTCTTCTTTTTCTTCCTCCATTCTGATTGTATCTTGTCTTTTTATTGCGTTGTCTATGTTCTTCGGTTTGTATCCATTTTCCTGTAGTGATGTTTTTAAGGTCCGATATTCTTCTTGGAGATGGTCTGTCTCGGAAATTTGCTTTGCTCTATGTACTAGTGTGTTAACGACGGCCTGTTTTTGTGCTGGATGGTGGTGAGAATTAGCATGTAGGTGTCTGTCGGTGTGCGTCCGTTTTCTGTATACCTTATGCCCTAATCCTCCATTGTCCTTCTTGAATACGAGGACGTCCAGAAATGGGATTTCGCTATCTGTTTCTATTTCCATGGTGAATTTGATCTTATGATGTAAGCTGTTTGGGTAGTCCTTGAAATTCTCCAGTTCCTCTCACGGCCATGTTGCCATATAATGAACGGTGTCGTCCACATATTGAAACCAACATTTTGGTTTAAATTGGTAGTTGTCCAAGGCGTATATTTCGAATGCTTCCATAAATAAGTTGGCGAGTACTGGTGATAAACGTGAACCCATTGCTGCTCCATCTTTTTATTTCAATTGATAAAATTCGACAAGACAAAGAAATCAGCCAACACCAAGAATTATTGGCCAAGAAGATACAGGGAAGCTATTCAAATAAATAAACATCCGAACAGCTATAATCGTGACATTGGATTACAATTACCAAATACGTGGAAGTCAATGTTCCCCATGAGCAGTGATCCGCAACACACCTTCTGATAACCTGTATAAATAGAGGAGCTCAGTCCAGCAGAGCTCACTTCGCTTCAGAAGAAGACCACGACAAGATGGTCGAAACGTCAAGCACTCAACCAAGTCTACGCGGAAGAAGACCCGGATATCAGCAGTCATGTTACCAGATTTGCGAAAGCCTTAGCAACAAGGCAATTAATATCATTAAACTTTATGTACTTTTCATTCAAGTCGATAAATGCAAATGTTTAGCTGAGGATCGAGCTCAAGGTTTGACTAAATAAATCAAATTTCCAATAATGATCAAGAGGGTATTAATCATTCTATAGTTTGGGAAGCTCTTCTTGAGCAACTTCTTTATCTATTTCAAGTTCAAAAAGTGCAAGGCACTTTATTATGAAGATCGACCGGATCGTTTACCTATGTACAATAACATTATTGAAAAATATGAATTAGATAGTGAATTTATTAATTATTTCACATTATTTACCGAGACGGGTTTTACAAGAGATGGTATTACTTTCGTAAATTCGTAAATCGTAAAATTGGCCTTTTACTTCATTCTCAAGGCAGTAGGGGCCCGGCTAGATATTAACTGATTTGGCTAAAAATATTCCCGAATTAGTTTTAGATACATAGTAATAACAAATTAGAAACTAACCCATCTGCAAATTTAAATTTTCGTGTTTTTCGGCCCATCCTACTGTAGGCACCAAGATCATCACGTCTTAATCCAATGGATTTCTTTCTTTTTAAATATTTAAAGCCACTAGTTTATGAAATTCCTGCGAATGATATGAATAATCTACGACTAAGAATAATAAATGGATGTGAAATTATTCGCAACAAAATCGGTGTATTTTTTTCTTACACGAAGTCATATTTAAAACACGTCAGAAGGTGTATTGAAGCGAATTTGGGTAATTTTGAACATTTAGTATAATAGAATATAATTTCAAACATTATTGTTTATTTTATCGTTGTTTATTAATCCATCTTATTATGAATTCGAAGCAAGACGACTTGACTTGCAAAATGCATTATTGAAAATTGAAAATTTCATTTATTTAGTCAAACTTTAAGGGCTATTTTCAGGTAAAGGGTTACATTTACGGGCTTAAAGAGTACATACAGTTCAATGATTTTAATCCCCTTTAAAATTGTGCCTTAAATTTCGTGATACGATACCTATTAAGAAACAAAATTCATAAGATAAATAAATTTAGAGTTGCAGATAAAGTGCCCTCTGGCGCCACGATAACGTTCTAATTTAATTCTCATTCTGAGAGAGTTCGTCATGCTCAACGTGTGTGTCAAAAATCAACTTGACTTGTGTTGAATTCAGTGAATTATGCCAAAATGAAATAAAATAATTTTGAGTGGCTGTAACTCTGTTACTATTGAGGTTAACATATTTTTATGGAACAACTACCAGTCTTTAAATCCATATAGTCACGTCTCAAAATTTCCTGATGCTCTCAAATATGAAAAACTTACACAACTTATAAGATGCTTTTTCCGCTTATAGATTTAGTATATAATATTTGTTAAAAAATATACTGATCTCAATATTTATTTATTTACAGTCAGTGATTTTTCGTAAAAATTAGTCTGTCGGTGTTTTTGATAGAGAGAAAATAAATATTTTAAAGGAAGTAAAAAGCAGGAAACAACTTTTTGTCTATATACTAAAATAACAAAGTACGCTTGAACATTAAAAATTGTCAAACTTTAATAACACAATTATTATTGTTCCATTAGTTTTTAAACTCTATCCGTATTCTAAAAGTCCAAACAACTATAAAAATAACCTTTCATAAACCAGTTTCTGAAATGATTGAATTGTTACAGTTTTCATTTTAAAAAACAATAATGTCCACGCCAAAGGACTTAGTAACACGTCAATAGTACCTATAACAGCATTGGGAGGTGGGTATAGTCGATTGTTGTTCCTTATCGATAAACGCCTGTTTATAGTTGGCATTGAATATACTTCAGCTATCCCTACACACGATTTGACCAATAAAAATACAGTAAGAGGCATACAATTTATAATAATAAACGTTATAAACATTACCAAAAGTAGAATTGCTCAGGCAGTCTTGTGTCTTTTTAAGGGAAAATTCACAATAAAACTATTTAACTGGGGAATACAAAATTTTAGCAGATTTGTAGCCAGATTTACACATGAAACTAAATCGTAAATAATACTAATGAGGAAGCAGGGACATGACCCCCTTCATCTTTGAGATATTTGAGGGGTGGTGTTCTGCCCATTAAATTGCAATTGAAAATAAAATGTAAACGAAAATAGTACAAAATAATTTGGAAACATTCTTTCCCTAAAGCCATACAAATACCGTCTCTAATTAATTTCTACTTTGAGTAGTGTTTCAAAGCTTTAATCTGCAAGAATCTTAGGAATTAAACTTCCTAAAATAAATTACCTACAGGTTACTAATTGGGGAAAGAAAATTATAAACTCACTTTCATCCTCGGCGGTTGCCTCTGGCACTCTGGTGTCAATTTCTGAAGTTGATTTTTGCCGCCTAAGCAACCTGGCTTTTGTCTGGCATTTTGAAGCTTTATCTTGGCAATCCAAGTGGACGTTCATTTTACATATTCTACACTTTAATCCCTGTCGTGTATGACCTAAAATAAAAAGGTTGGGGAGGTGAATGAGAATATTATATCAATATATGATGGTAATGCATTTAAAACACTAAAAAATAATCGAAGAATTTTGTCTAAAGTATATTTTTGATTTTTCTTGAAAAAATCTCGCATATTGCAAGCAGGTTCCTTTCAAAATTCTCGAAAACGTCTCAAGATATTTCGGATGTCCATTGACAAAATAATATATCTAATATTTTAACGAATAATGATGGATCTAGGTGGCAAAGTTACCTTTGAAAATATTTTCTTTGAATTGATTAATTCTATCGAACATAAATAACGACGAAATATTTTCCTTTTTTTTATTGAATAATATCATAGAATATGTATAAATAAGCCGTCCAAGACAGATTTCCGCAAAAATAACTATCAATTCTTTAAGAAAACAAGAGTTAAAATAAGTGTCACGAAAAGCATTTTATATTGGTGATGTAAGTAATCTGCCGATGACGTAGGTAGTCTGTATTGATTTATTGATAGAATGGTTTTATACAAAACAGTGTGGTGTTGCTTGAAATTTCTTCTCTAGTTTTAGTTCTAGTTCTAAAGATAATTGAAGAAAACTGAAATATAAAGCTTATTTATTAAATCAATATAATATATTTATCCATGTAATTTAATTTTGTGATGTAAAAAATAGTAATAGGCGTGAATTATTAAATATTTTAAATCATTTTGAATGCCGATTAGATTTTTTAAAACATTTTTGGCAATATATGGCAACAATGTCAACGGCTAGTCAAATGACAGATGTGTTCTAATAGACCCTGAGCCCGCCGACCACTAATTGGGTGTCATTGGTTTACTCCCAAAATGTGTGAATTGTTGTTAAATTGGGGCAGTAGAGCACATAAATGACCATGCCTTTTTTGGGGGGCAGGGGCGGACGGCAGGCCCTCAAAGGTGTAAGAAATATGACTTGTAAAAGTAAAAAAAAAGTCACAAATTGGTCATAGGTTTACGCATGGGGGTTGGAGGGATTTCTTAATTTACCACCAAAAATCATGAATCCAGACTCCCATTCATTTTGGGCGAAACAAGGAAGCGCAACGCTGTCCCAAATTTGAAAAAAAGTCAGATAGGAAAAGCCGCTGCCCAAGGAATCACTACTTCCACATCCGGATTTTCTATCCAAGTCACACAACGAAAAAATTTTGTACATATTACGGAGATAATGATGCATAAATCAATAAATTTGTATTTTAATGTAGCTGGCGAATTTTTTTTGTCAATATTTTTTTTCTCAAAATGGACACTAGAAATTTGTTAGCGACAATTGGAGAATATAAGGAGACACAAACTCTGGAGTTCTTAGAAAATAAGGAATGTAAATTACTTCTAGTAAAGAACGTAGGTATTACCTTATTGCATTTAAATATTTGCAGTATAAATAAAAACTTTGAGGAATTACTCACACTACTTGAATCTTTAGGTACAAAAAATATTGATATTATAATTTTATCAGAATGTTGGAAACAAAAATACATTGACAGATTTGATATTCCCCAATTTAATTTATTTTATAATAATGCAACATATAATCAGAACGATGGTTTAATGATATATGTAAATAACAAAATTTCATGTACAACCAAGCATTTCACAATGCATAATGTCACTTTTTCAGGAACACTTTTTCATTACAAAAAAGTTAATTTTGGTATAACTGGTTTATATAGATCACCTTCTACAGATAAGTTGAAATTTCTTGGCGATTTCAAAGAATTTATAGAGAATAATTCCTCTCAAATGTTGGAAATAATTGTAGGGGATATAAACATCAATATTATTAACAAAGATGATATAACTAATAACTATCTTAATATGCTTGCTTCTTTTGGTTTTATATCCTGCATTAATAACCACACTAGATTTGGTAAAACATCAGCAACCTGCCTTGATCATATATTTATAAAAGGAATTGAACATAATAATATTAGTAATATTTCATCTGCAATTTATCATAGCACTATAACTGACCATTTTACTACACTATTAAAAATTGAAATTAAAGATGTAATTGAAAAAACTAATGTATGTAACAAACAATTTAACAAAAAAGAAATAGACTATGATAAATTAAAAAAAAAATTAGAGACTGAAACATGGGAGGATATTTATAAAACTAACAAAACAGAAGATATGACAGGCTATTTTATAAAAACACTATCAATGCACATAGACAATTCTAGTAAAATTAAAGAAATAAGTAATAAATCAAACAAATTAAAGCCATGGATCACTATAGGGTTGATAAAATCTATAAATAACAGAAATAAACTAAAAAAAGAATGGTGTAAAAACAAAAATGATATTGAGTTAAAAAATAGATACAAAAGATATAGAAATTTAACTGACACATTAAAAAAAACTAAATTTGATTATTATTCAAAAAAAGTTGGAGAAGCAGGTGAGAATATTAAAAAAATCTGGGAAATAGTTAAGGACATAGGAAATACAAATGGAGAAAGAAGGGAGATTAGCATTAGAAATGGCGATGGTACTATACTCAAAGAACATAAAAAAATAGCAGATGCAGCAAATGAATTTTATACAAATATTGGTGCGCAAACGGCAAGTAAAATAAACTCAAATAAATTAAAAATTAATATAAAAACTCAAGAAAATTATACTTCATTGTTTCTAAGAAAAGTTTCAACGAATGAAATAACGCTTAAAATTGCCGAACTTAAAAACAACTGCTCTTCGGGAAAAGATGGGATATCAACAAATGTACTCAAATATATACATAAGTATATCATTGCTCCCCTTGCTTACATTATAAATAATATTTTCACTACAGGAATTGTTCCAAAGGCTTTTAAAGAAAGTATTGTTATATCAATATACAAAGACGGCGATCCTCTTGAAATTGCAAATTATAGACCAATTTCTCTCATTTCTAACATAGCAAAGATATTTGAAAAATGCTTAAAAGATAGATTACTTGAATACTTAGAAAAATTTGAACTACTGTCACCAAATCAGTATGGTTTTAGAAATAATAGAAGTACAGAATTAGCAATTTACGACCTTGTAAATAATATAAATCAATCCTTAGATAGAAGTGAGAAATGCTTAGCTGTATTTCTAGACTTGGCCAAGGCCTTTGATACCGTTTCTCATAAGATATTATTAAACAGGATAGAACAAAAAGAATAAGAGGTATTACATTGGAAATTTTAAAAAGCTATCTGAAAGACAGAAAACAATATGTAAAAATTAATGACTTCTTGAGTGAACCAAAAATTATACAAAGAGGTGTACCACAGGGCACGGTGCTTGGTCCAATATTGTTTCTAATATACATCGATGAAATAACTAGAATAAATATAAATTGCAAATTTATATCTTATGCAGATGATACAGTATTACTCTTCAGAGCAAGCAATTGGGATGAAATACATACATTAGCATCCATTGGACTAAGCACCCTGAACTGTTGGTTAAATAATAGCTTATTAACACTTAATACAAAAAAAAAATCAAATTCATGACGTTTTCTATTTCAAGCTCCTACCAGTGCAATAAAGAAGAACTAATTATACATACCGCTGAATGTCTTGCGAATGATATATATAACTGCAGTTGTATTCAAACCATCAACACCACTGAAAATATAAAATATCTCGGTATTGAACTCGATAGGAGATTGAAATGGAAAGCGCACATAGAATACCTCAATGCCAGAGTTAGAAAATATATATATATCTCTTCTATCAACTTAGAGAATATCTCAGTACATCTGTATTGAAGATGGTATACAGGGCCTTGGTCGAGTCAGTAATACAGTACGGAATAGTGGTTTGGGGTGGTCTATATGATAATACATTAAATAGATTAAATATAACTCAAAATACAATTTTAAAAATAATATATAGAAAAAACAAAAGGTACTCCACTAGTCAGTTATACCAAGATTCTGAAACTTTAAATGTTCGTCTATTATATGTTAAATCATCGATAATTAATTTTTGCTCATAAACAGAAAGTCAAATTTCGTGAAATTTCTCACATATATAATACACGAAATAATGCATACAAAAACTTAGAAACGCAAAATTTTTTTAAAAATCAATTTCAAAGGTTTATCAATTTTCTTGGACCTACATTTTATAACATTTTGCCTCTTACAATTAAAAAAATTACAAAAATAAATTTTTTTATAAAAACCGTAACTGAATTTATATTAAAAAACACAAATCTCTTTTGTACCCTCATCTAATTTTATGTACTCTCCAATTGCCGTTGATCACCTCGCCCTTTTTAATTTATTCTGTTGTAATAAGTATAATCTACAAGCTTTAGTATTATATAGATATGGGCGGTATGGTCTTTTTAATATGTTTTCTTCATTAACTATTAAATTAATTCATATATTTATATTTATTATCAGAATATGGTTTTCCTCGTATGGGACACAATACAAGCTGGTTGCAGCTCAGCGTGTCCCATGAAAATAATTTATTATATACATATATTATGCACTGTAACTTAAAGGAATAATAAACTGTTATTTATTTATTTCTTTATTTATCTGGAAATTATTGTTTATGGAACTTTAATAATATAATATTTGAAATCCTCTACCCCAAAAACCCATAAAACGATACCCCACATCGGGGGTGGGAGCGGGGGTGGATAAAGTAAAAAATATTTTGAGGTTTCTGGTTCTTGTACACACACTAAATCACATTTTTTTGGTGGGGGTGGTAATGGGGGTGGCTAATGCAAAAATTTTTTTTGAAACCTTAGCTTCTCTTGTCTATACTAAATATCAATTTTATGAACTCTTACCTGCTTGATTTACCTATTTACTCCAAATTTACCCCAATTTACCCCAATTTACCCCCCCAACCCTCCGACGGAACAAGATGAAAATATAATCTAGTTCTAGATCTCGTTAAAGTACATATGTGTACCAAATTTCAAGTCAATATCTCAAACGGTTCCAGAGTAAACGTGCGCACAAAAAAGTTACAGACCGACAGACCGATAGATAGACAGAAATTCTTTTTTCGCTCAAACTTGAAATCTCGACGTTTCATGACATTCTAAGCCTATTTGAACGATAACAATTTTTAAACATTTTTTGTCGTTACTATACTTCCACTGGATGTGGAAGTAAAATAAGTTTATGAATGGCAATCAGGAACCTGGTAAGTATGAACCTCCTGAGTGCG
The DNA here is from genome assembly GCA_936432065.2 of Rutpela maculata. Taxonomy (NCBI): domain Eukaryota; kingdom Metazoa; phylum Arthropoda; class Insecta; order Coleoptera; family Cerambycidae; genus Rutpela; species Rutpela maculata. The sequence goes on from OW386286.2 coordinate 231,582,411, forward strand.
AAAAGACATTCGCCATCTTTGAAAAGTGGTGCGAACGTCTTGCCTTTTACGATAATTGACGGCGTATCGGCTGTTCCTACCGCCTAAAGTCATCGTGATAAGTTCTTTCTCTTTTTTTAAATGTAAATATAACCTTATATTAACAATATAATAACTTCCCGGAATGTTAAAATTTTATGTACCACACATTCTTAAATGTACAAGAGTTTAACGTTTTAGGTGGGTAGAATTTTCACCGTCTCTCAGATGATTGTTTCGTTATTAGTAGCTCATTGTTATTTATAATAATTTTCTATAAGTCTTGGGAACAAAACATTGTTCGTCCCAAGACCAAGATCTGTCGGAATTCTTTATATAAATACGCATAAAAACGTTACCGTCGTATCTCAGTGATTATAAAACATTGTCAAAGTTCTTTCCCCATTTTTTCTCACCTTAGTATAAGTCCCCTTAACAACAGAATATGCTACTGTATTTTGCCCATTTTAGCAAAATGAATGCAACTTCGAGCTTCTGTAATCGGATATCATTGTTGTTTCCAGAATGACCGTTAATTTTTTTTACTCCCAGAAAAAAATTATTTTTTTAGCAAAGTTAATGCTATTTATACAATCTTATTACCAAGTCTTTTCTTTCGACTTTTTTTTTGGATTTTTTTTGTACATTTTTCAAAATATCTCAATTACGGGAAATCTCAAAACCGCATTAATTTTGCTGAAATCAGTAGGACACGACCTAGATATAACATTTGCACTTATAACGAGAAATATTCATTTGATATCTACAGAAAACCTATATACTGGTGCAGTTATTGATAGCAATTATCTATCTCTTTTCTCATCAAATTATAGCATTCGGCAGTTATATTAATGGATTACTAAAAGTCCCATTAACTTAAGAGTCGTTTAAGAAAGAATTAGATATTTTTAAACAAATAACTTTATCCCCAATATCAATGATCATTGATAACAATCCCGTCAATTCGTGGTGCTGTTTTTTAACTTTCATAAATCCGGTATCTTATAGTGTAGCAACATTGAACTGCATTATTCATATCTGCAACGTATATTAAAAATAGCATGAGTTCTAAGATGAACCCTTGAGGTACGCCTCGATATAATGAGACAAATTTAACAATTTTATTAACTATTATTAGAGTTACACGTTGTTCTCTGCTGGTTAAACAAGATTTAAAGAAGATTAATTCAATCATTAGAAAAACCGAAAAATGCGGAAAAACTAATATTGTGACCCTGACGGCCTCCAGAATTGATTCCCTAGAGAATCTTTGGCGGTTACATCTTAAGGCATTACTTGGTAATAGCTAAATTGTAAATAAGACCTGGAGAACTACATAAGGGCGGGATGTGAAACAATCCGGAAAACTTCAGTAAGTTTTGAACAGAGAGGCAATCAATGAGAAGTTTAATGGTGGTCATTTTCAATAATCAGTTTAATTCTTTAAAGTTTTTTAAATAGGTAATTAAGTATTTTTGTTTCACTGAGAATTTTTTCAAACATTACTTAAACTCCAATTTCGAAGGCTTTACTTCTTTAGTGTTATTATCAAAAACGTCTTGACTTACAAAAAGAAAGCAACAGAATTTTTGTGCAGATTACTAAATGTTGTAAGAAAATCAAAATTTTGAGGAACCTGAGGAATTATCTTTAACAAAAGTTGAACAACTTCTGTTTATCCATACGTTCGCTACTGGCGCGGCGCCGTAAAAAAAATTAAAGCTACCCAAAAGAGCTTTTGAGATTTTTAGATAGAAGATAATATTCTCAGAAATTTAACACCCTCATCTTGAAAAATGACTTCGCGCATAGCTTCTCTAAAAAATCCCCCTTTCACGCGGGATCGACTCTGTATAACTTACTATCCCCTGAATGTAAGGATATAGAATCGATATATATGTTTACGAGCAAAATAATAAGTTTATTAATATACAATTATATCTACTCTATAAATGAATTTGAAACCATCCTAAAACTCTAAAGACAAAATTTATGAAAATAAATTAAATTATTATAAAAATAAAAACATGACGTTAAGAAGAGTTCAGTTTAAAAAATTAGATTCATTATTTTTTATTTATTGTTATAACGTAGATTTATTTAGCAACGAACTATGATACCAATAACTGACTATGTTACTGTAGTAATATAAAACCAAAAACTTCGCTGGAATAAGATTTTTTTATGAAAAAGAATATTTAATATTTATGTTGTTATATGAATATTGAAATGTTACTATTAATGTATATTTATTTATAATTTTAAATATTTGTATGTTATTATATATAACTTATTATATAATCAGTCCTATGATGGAACATTTACGTTACTCATAACACCCATGTTACCGTCACCTATCTCTCATATATTTTCTGGTAAGCGCTCAACATAGAAAGTGTATGTTAACTAACGTAAACGTTCCATCATAGGCTGATTGTACGACTTGCCTTATCCATTATAATTTGGGAACAAGTTTAATAAAGTGATTATGATTATATCTCGGAAACTGCCTGGGTCCTTTCTATATATAGTGGTATACATATGACCTTTTTGTGTTAGAATAAACCAAAGAATTCTCTTAAAATGTATTTCAATTACTTAGAACCAAACAAAATAAACAAACTCCTTTAAGGTATATGATACAGTTTGGAACAACTTTAACATTTAGATCCAAACCACTTCAGTATTTGTTCGATAAAAGGTGCTATCCTACTCACAATTGACCTAGATACGATATTCTGTTATATTCAATGCAGAGATATTGCACTAAGATGTATGTTTCATTTTTATTTTGCGGCTAGGAAAGCATTCTTGTGTAGGAAGTCGGAGAGCGAAATATGTTAGATATCAGTTTGATTTCAGTCCAGCCCATACTTCGATAAGATTGAATTTAATTTAGTTTGAAAAGTTGATACGGGTTCGAAAAATTCCTTTCCGCCTCAGACTTGACAAGTTAGAAAAGTCCGGCAAAGTGAATTAAAAGTTACCGGAATGCCTTAAACAAATGTGATCAAGTTATGTACTTTCACGTAGTCTGACTTCAGGACCTGCATGTTTTGTGATTCGTCTAGTGAACAAATAGCATAAAAAAGACATAAGTTGGACGTCGCGAAATGATAAACATGCAAATTTAGAAATTTTAAATAGGCAACCGAATGCCTATATCTAAAACCTTTATCTAAAAACTTTTTAAAACCTATCATTGGCGAGTAACAAAAATAAAGAAATGGGATATTCACTATTTTCTGCATATCTCTGAGACTACCGATAATTTTTCAAATCTGAAAACAGCCTCTCAATGAACTTTAAAATTTTTTTATATAATTTAACCGACCACTGAAAAAGTAGACGCAGTAATATAAATTTTAGATAAAGAAAATAAATGTAAACTAGGCCAAGACAAATCTTGTTAACTCAATCTTCTTACCTCTCAACACTTGGGAGCAAACATCACATGGTGTAATTTTCTTATACGTATATTCTTGGAAATTGTGAGCATCGGGGTCACCCTTGAGCAATTCTCTCGTCGCAGCCGAACCATTTTTCCTACACAGAATAAATTCGTTGTAAAAATCTTTTGGAGTGTACACAAAAACAATATATTTGCATGCCCGCACTTCACCCGGAAAACTTGAGTATTCTACTTTTCAGAATAGAACGTAAGATATACATGTTTTTTTATATCATAGAATTTGTATAGTACAGGCATGGCCTTAGAACCGGGATAATATTTGTTAAATAAGTTCTTTTTAATTACTATCTGCAGTTTTATTCATACAGGGTGTCCGAAAATTCCTGTCATTAACGTTAATTTATGCAAAAATATGGAAATAGTTCCTATAGTCTCATGTGTTCGAAAAGGTTCCCCAGAGGAGCTTTAGAATTGATTTTTATTTAATAATTAAGGACACTGTAGTCTATACTTAAAAGGATCGTATGATTTATTATTTTATTCTTATCTTCAATGGTCTTGGTTATGATTTATAAATTACGAAATTAACTCACTGGTCGCTGTTCGGTTGTTTCCTCGAAGAGAGTTTTCTCTGTTCTTTGTTGTTTCCAAGATTCCTATTTTGGATAAGTTGATGAGTTTTGAATCACCCACGAGTGTTAATTTAAACTGGATTTTAGGATAGCTATATTTTGTTAAATTTGAGGGACCGACCGAACGTTGAAAGGGTAACTGTTAAGACGAGACCTCGTGTTCTTCTTTCTGCGCATGGATGTTAAAGGCTGTACCCGTAAACAATGTGCGCTGTAGAGTGTAAGTGTAAATTTAAAGTTTAACATAAAACACAAAAAAAACTGATATACAGTTCTTGCACGAATGAATAAAACAATTATACATAAAAAAAATATTAAAATTCGGGGAATTGACCCAATCCCGACAGACACTACAACTATGAGACTCGATACATTATTAATTGTTAATAAGGGCTATCTTTTCATAGCATTATCTAAAATGAAATTTAACCAGGAGTATAAGGAGGAGGCGGCGCCCTCCTTTATATTCCAAACAAAATTCCAAGTTTTGGTTCCCTAACCAAATTTACACAAAAGGTTCTCTTTGTTAAACGCTGTAGGACCAATCGTTTCTTTTTTATATAAAAATTGGTTTAAAATAGTTATTGCAGTCATTTTGAGGCCAAATTTCAATTAATTGCAATAATTTCTTCCCTTTTATAAGATTTTTCTCACCTAATGCTAATGCTGCTTATTTGTGAACTTGAACTGTTTCGAATCTCAAATTATAACATCTAGGTATTAATTAAAGCCATAATATAGATTATTATAAATTAATATCGGTCGAAAAATGGACATGCAACTATTTTAAACCAGTTTTTATAAAAAACGTATGCTTCTTTGGTATAAAACGGCTCATCTTGTGTAAATTTGATCAGGGACGCATATTCCGGTAGAGAAATAAAAAAGAATGGAACAAACCATTTTGAATCATAAAAGAAGACACGCTTCCTTTCTTATACCCTGGTTGAATATAATTTTGGTTAACGCCATAAAATAACAGCCCTTATTGATACTAAATAATTTACCAAATCTCATTGCTGTAGAACAAGAGGGTCCCTGAAATATTAAATAAAGACTCCCTAGTTCCCTTCGGAAGTATTTCCGGACGCACGTCTTTTGAAACACCTTTAAAATTATTGTAAAAACTATCACCACTTAAACTTATGGATAAAAATTTCCGAACACGCTGTATAAAAAGCGGAGTGTAATTATGTTTTACATATCTGTATTTGTGTGAACTGTTTGAATACTTCCCAATGAGCTAGGAGCTAGAAATTTACCATGAGGACAGCAAGTAACTTCATGACCCCCAAGAATTTACAAAATTTGCAAAATTCAATTTTGACCTGTAACTTCTAAATAAGCATGAATATACGTCCATTTTTATATATTAAATAGTTTCCTAAATATCGTACAGCTAGCGTCACATGTATATCTTATTAGAAAAGGCAAAACCCCATTACATTTAATTATGAAGTGCGAGTATGCTCTTTACGAGGGTAGTTTTTAAGAAGCATAACGTTTCTAAAGCCCCATGAGACTTGGCAAGCGTCGGCCAACATTGACGAACGTAGGATTGCTCAAACCACAATAATGTGACTTGTTTCAAAGACAAAAAGATAACTCTGGTGAGGACATTTATATTATTTAATATGCTGCCTCTACCATGAATGTTATAATCGGGGATTTTTTTTAGTGATTGTAACAAGTTTAGTTTAGATTATTTCGTTGTATTCGAATACTACGGGAGCCAGCGACACTTTTAATTGCTATATTTGTTTAAACTTATTAATATAACTTATACACAAAACAAACTCCTGCTACTTCATTAATGAACTAATGCTTAGCAGCAGCATTTTATTACGTTAAAAAAAATGTCAATACTATACGTATTTAAAACTGAAATTTTGTGTGTTCTTCAATGACATTACAGTATGATGAAAAATCATATCCTACCACCTTCATCTCAGATCGATGCAGCGCGTAATTAAAATAAAGTCAATTAACATTAATGATTAAATCTGAAATTTTCTTTGCGAGTGGTTTCTTACTTGAAATTGTTAAAAAACTTACGCTGCCAGCGATTCAACGAGACTTGACTTGACAGGAGCAAAAAAAGTCATGTCGGGCATTGCGGTGGTCCGCTGATGCGCCTGCAGCAGTCGATTTTGTGAAAACACAGCATAAATTCGGCCTAAATATAAAACAAAAAACAAGAAATGAATTTTAAGCAAATCTTTCAAAAAAGAGTGTCGCTGGCTCCCGTACTACAATAAATAATTTACAGTTAAGCCTAGTCATCATAACTGCGAATTGCGGATTTATTTCTGCTGAATTAATGTGATTGGTGGAAATTATTCAAAAAGTCAGATGCCGCGAAATTCAGGCGAATATTTTAACTTTCTGCGATGCCGCTGAAAAGTTCAACTTGTGTTAACTTTTTAGCGGATTTTGTGTTTCTGTCTTTGTCTTATTAGTTTTGTAGAATGTTTTGTAAAATGTTGCATGAAGAATGTCAAGTATGAAAATATTATTTGCATGTTATTCGTATGTAATGCAAATAAGCATACTGTTTTTGTATTTTGGTCCATTTTAAAACTTTATACACCTGTTTATTTAAACTTAGTTTTTGACACCTGACGTCAGTGAACACTTAAGTGTCAAAATTCCTTTGGGGATATTTTAAAAAGTTACTAAATAAAGGACACTTAAAAACGCGAAATCCGTTAAAGTAAGTAAGGGCAAATTATTTTGTGCGAATTATAGTCACGTGTAAAATTTCGCTTTTCGCAATTCGCAGTTATGAGGCCTAGGCTTAACGCTCCTGTATTGGATATTTTAATCATTAATGAATGACTTAACACAAAATTCGATTGCTAAACATAGTGGAGTAATATACTAAAAAATGTTAATGATTCAGATAAATCTAGAAAGAGGAAATTTTTAATTTAACCATTATAGAGACTGTAGATAATTTTTTTTTCTGGCGTTGACTGGTTAATTTTTCGTGTTTCCGGTTTAGTTTCTTTTATATGCCCTTGCTTGTAAGCCGAATCGGAACAAACAAAAATTATATTGCTCGTAATAAATAACTATAAAAAGTAAATGTGTAGGTTAGAGTTATTCAAATGAATTTCCTAACGTCAAACAAAAATTAAAAAACGCTGCAGTTGGTGATTTCGGTTTTCCTCGAATATTTTCGTTTCATCGCAATTTTAACAGAAATTTGGGGAAATATACTTTTAATGGTCACATATTCATGTACTGTCGTGCGCAAAAAAAAGTGGGACAAGTCTAATAACGTATTTTTGCTAAAATCTAGTTGTATACATCTAACTTTAATTTTTGTGGCATTGTCAATTATTTGTCAAAATTCATTGCAAGTGTGCAAATAGAGACAGATTTACATTAGAAAAAAATAGTTGTCCTATTTTTTTGCTCACGACAGTACCAAATTTGGTTCTGAAATATTGCAAAAGTTACGTTTTCCTAAAAATGGTGATTTCCCGATTGATTTTGGGCAAAGCATCGTAGAACAAATATATATTTTTTAAATTATAAGTTTTTATGTTCTTTACTAGATATTAAAAAAAGTTTTTTTTAAAATTTTTTAAGGAATCTCATTTTTGTTAAAGAAAACATTTAGTTGTTTTTTTTAACAAATTCTAAATTCCATTATCGTCATTAAATAATGCGTTAGAAAATACATAATATAAAAAAATGTCATATTATGGAAAATTGCGAAGATATATCTTTTCTGGACAGTCATCTGCAAGTAAAAGCTGGCGGATGTAGACGTGGATGTAAAACAAAAGTTTGTTCGTGCAAAAAAAGTGGGCATGAAATACACCACTATGTGTATTATAACGGTACCAATTGCACAAGTTGTGAAGACAATGTTGAGGTAATCGTCGAACAAGAAGACGACGACGATGACGACGATGATGATGATGATGACGTTCTTTTCAAGTATATTCTGAAAATATTACTAATTTAAAATCAGAATCATCAGATGTTGATTATAATGTAAGTGATCTTCAATTTACTTCGATAATAACGACGACGAAATTGAAAATATATCTGAAAATGGAAATTATATATCTCCATGCAGATATGAGACATCTAACATGGAAAACTAGTCATATGACTCAAAAATTGGTTGTAAGCGAATCCGGTTATCTTAAATAATTTGAAATAAAAATTGACAAATTTGATGTTTTTAATAAATATTTATAAAATAAAATCCAAGTACTATGTATTTTAACCTTATCAATTATTAGCTAGGTATAAGACATTTTAGTACACATCTCCACTATTTTTATAACACTTTTTTTATTGTGAGTTTATTACATACGTTTAAAAAAATTTAGTGGATTTTAAAATCAATTAAAATTTACAACAAAAACGTTTTTAACAAATAACGAAAAAATAGGGAATCTTAAAGAAACCTAAAAACAATATTTTTTCTTATATCTTCTTTTTATACCATCTTAATAAACCTATATTTAGAAAAATTGCTTTATGATGCTGTGCCCAAAAATGATGTTGATCTTGGAAGTAAATCGTTTAAGAAAATATTTTAGGGGATTTTATAATATACAATATTGATAAATAATTGGTACGTGGGAAAATCGGAGACAGATATATTTTTAAAAATTTGCAACGTATCACGAATTTTTCACTTTATTGGGCCCTGTGAACCATCTTTTTTTTGCACAGGCGAAAGAAATTGAAACATATCTGGCAGAGGATTAGTCCAATAAAAATACCTGGAATCATGTTATTGCACCAAAAGAGTTACGAATTGATTAAATCAGCTGGAAATTTGTAATAATAATTTAGGTGACATTATTTCTTTTCAAATTCAAACTCATCAGGCACCTCTCAGTTCTGCAAAAGATCCCTGAATATCGTCTTTTTATGTTAAATGAGACATATTATTGATTAAAACCACAGCTTTGTTGCTATGAGTCACACGTTAAACTTGTTATAACCATAGGCAAAAGTGTTTAGTAGCATTGACCGTACTTCTTTACTACTACTTTTTTCTGCAATAAATATATAGAAATCATCATCCAGAATGCCCTTCAACGAATAGCATCATCCTGGATGAAGAATCTCTTTTTATCTGCTTCTAATTTTCAGAAAAACGAAAAACGAAACTACCTATGTCAGCTTTATCTGAGTTCATATTGGCCGAGGTTTACCAGCGTTTCTCCTTATAAAGATCATACGAGCAAAGTTAAAAAATTATAAGGCCGATTTATGTCTTTTGTTACGACGTGTTTATTCCATGACTTTCCACTAAAATAACCATCGATTTGAAAAAGCTCATACAGTCTTTATAACGGGTTATACAGGTGGCACGTTGGTTACCTAGAACTTACCTGAGCAATGCAAGTGAACTACCCTCGTATATTTTTGTGACATTTTTATTTCCAGACAGAATAAGTTATTTAGCTATAAGGGAAAACAGCTACACCTAATACATAAAATAAGCATACGTACTGGTAACAGTGGTGACAGGGTGTTCAGCTAACACAGGTGCAAATGAAGAACGAATAATGTGCATTAAAGGAAAAATGGATAAAATAAAAATAAGTCAGTTTCGTTTGGGTGATAATTTACTTCGATTTCGAAAGAGTAGCTATGTAATTTTTTTTGGTATTTAGTCTAGGTAGTCCCTACATATACACCTGTAGTGTATAGTGTATTGCAGTAAAGTGGTTACATAAAATAATTCAAAATAGAAAAATTGCAAATTTTAAATATTTTAATTGATAGAAGATTTAGAAAAAACAATGTTAATAGGTTGTATGACCTCCACGGTGATTAGTCGCAGCCCTACATGTATTGGAAAAACTATAATTTGGTCTAGAGCATTTCAAAGTAATGAAACATAATAAGATATTCCTACTGTGTCTCACATACGTTCTATAGGATTAAGGTCTGGGGACTGTGCAGGCCACGGCAAGACGACCACTTAATATACTCACACGACCCTCTCTACGTGTGGGTAAGCATTATTACACATTAGTTTCAGATTTGACCTTATCTTTGCGACACATGAAAACACAAGTTCTAGAATAGTTCCCATTAAACGATGGTTTTAAGACCGTTGTCTTGGATGTTTTAATTATCCTTCACTCGTATTCATACTCATGCCGCCTAAACTATTACTGTGCCACTTTCGTAACTGTACTTCCCAGACCATTGTTAGATACTTTTGATTGTCAGGCCGCTTGCATGCCCTCTTTGAACTGTGAAAAACCTAAGCTGGTTCATTTGTGAACAGCATATAATTCCAGTTTTGTCGCCAGTTTTAATATTTTAATACTCCTGTACCCATTTCAATCTAACGGTGAGAACGGTCTTTGTCAATGGTAGACTCGGATAGGGTAATATCTAACATCAGCCTTGTGTCTATTTATAGCGGCTTGATCACTCACAATGATGCTTTGCAGTTCTATTACTGCCTACTGAGATGCTTTAGCTATTTGACTTTAAACTGTCAACCTGAGAAGATTATCGTCAAGGAGGTCGGTGGCTTTTGAACGTCCTCTAGGTTATTCTCTTATGTCTGCTAGCTCCCAATATCTCCTCCAAAATTGATTGATAGCACTTGCTAATGCGTTGAGGACTTCAACAACTTTTCACTCTGAGTATGGCTGATTTAGAGCACTTCAATTGCTCATAGCTGTTTATCACGGTTTAAATGTTGTGCTTTTATCTTTTAAGGTACAAGCTGAGTGATATTAACTGAATGATTAACTTCCTATGGTCCGAAAAAAGAGATCGGGGACACTTTGTAAGCTTTTGCTCTCACGGTTACTTCAAGCAGACATAAAAAAATATGATACAAAATTTTAAGAGGTAAAACAAGGAAATATGGGTAACACAATGTTAAAGCCAAAAGGTCTCTATAGAATGATTAATGGCAAAATATTTTCGGAATTGCATTGAAATGCATGATAGCCAGTTTAAGTAATTACTTTGGATAGCCATCAACTGCTCCTGCTTCATTCCCATCACTCTCAATCTTTGTGTCATTTCTAGTTTGAGATTTTTCTTAAATGAGTTCAACCGCAAACCAGTTTCTTCCATCCATAATTATTTTTTTTATGTATTTAGATATGCGTGGCCATGTATTTGCTTTAATATTAGAAACCCTGTAAAGCAGAATCAGCGGCACTAGATGTATTAAGTAAAAACTATATTATGGGGGGGGGGGGGGGGCATCTTCGGAGGAGTGCGGTACTTGTGCAGAATTTTTGGACCCCTGTCCGAACGAATTTTCTCAAGTATTATTGAGTGCACAATCGGCCCACAAATTTTCAGGTATTTATTTCTCAACACACTGTATAATAATATCATTATACTCAAGGAGAGAGGTTTGATTTTTACGCTGAGTTTATTCCTTTTCTCACATGCGGAAGGAAAATAACAGTACCTGTCAACGTACATTTTAGCAACTTAGAATCGGACCAAATTATTTTTAAAATTTAGTAAATTAATCTTTCTGTCGCTCCGTGCATAAAATATATGAGAAAAACATATGAGAAAAATGGTAACATTATATAAAATTAGATCCTTTCGCGTTTTCAGTTTACCACCATTTGATCTTCCGCTACTTTGTACGAATATTTTGATTGGCTACTATTAGTTTAGAAGCCCATCCTCCTGAATGATTACCAAATGCAGGGACGAAAATTCGAGAATACTGGAAACTTCGGTTTTGGAAAATTTCTGGATCAAATCGAGAACTATCATAATTTACAATAAAAGAACAGGCACTTCGAAACAACAGTCAGTCAATACTCAAATCTCTACGCGAATAACTAACTCGAAACATCCGAAACAAACATCCAAGGCAAATTTATATCTACAATCGTTACTTAATTAATTAATTAGTGCTAGTAATTAAAAGCTATTTAGTTCTAAAAGTATTGTGAGAACGTGAACAGACAATATACGTTTTTTAAACAGATTTCAACGTGTTTAAAATCGACAGATTTTCTCCCGCTTCAGTTCCAAACCACCATATACATGGTGTTTGTAATTTCCGTGATCAAAAATCGAGGTGATCAGTGTTTTCGAGTGGACGTACTTTTACCGCGAAAGCTCACGTCTTTAGTATAACTATCATCTATTAATATTAAACACGAAATTGGAACTGGATCATCATCAAACAGTCTCGATAAGAAATTTAACAAGCTGCTATGGGTAAATACAAAATTAAAAAGAGGCTATGGATTAACGACGCTTGCTCATTTGTTATTCTCCTCCAGACAAGATTAACTTCGGATAGATTCTGTTACCGGACCGTTAATATTCCCAACGATACGGCCGATTTACTATGGAGTCGTAAGGCTATGTTCAAAATGCGAGGGTCGTAGGCAAGCGACCTATTCATCTGATAGGGTGTCTAATATACAACAGTGTCACCTCTTGGCGAACCTAAATACGCGTCGTTTATCCCTTACTCTCGAAGGGTGAAGTACACAAATCGCTGTACCCGATGACCCGTTGAGCCATCGAGTTCATTTGGACATCAGAATTTTCCCATTTAAAGAAGAATAAAACAATAAATTATTGTATATGTCGATTTTATTATATTTAACAAGATATTGGATAACTTATCTGTGCATTTATAACTGTTCAATACAATACAATGGAAAGCATACGTGCTTCTGGTGATTTTAAGGAAACTTTTATTTCCTTTAGTTAGTAATATAAGTAACAAAGAAATGATAATATAAAAATACCATAAATAAGCAAAAACAGTACTTCTAAAACCTTGGCAATGATCCTCTCACATTTCTGTACATTTATAGATAATATAATAAATCTGTAAAGTAGACCCAGAGATACAGCTTGATTTCCGCAATAAGCGTATTTGCAAGGCATAAACTTTCATGATTAAACTTCTGTAATATTCCAGAAAATTCGAGAGCATTCTGGAATATTTCAAAATCTCTTTGCATATGTCCCTGGTGATTCTACCTCTTAAACTTTGTTTACAAAGAAGCTCTTTAGTCAATTTCATGATTCCACGCGAACGTAATCGCAGGTACAGGTAGTTTTTACTAATTGACTGTGTGTTTGCAGTGTTCTGTGTCACAATTAGCATTTTTACAGTAATTTTTAACTAAATTTATTGTTTCTAGTAGAGCGGTACTAATTTAACTTTTTTGTCATTTAAAATCGGTGGGGCTCAAACTGGGCGGTTTCGTAATGTGAATTTTCTTAAATAAATATCTGTAAGAGAGCTCGTTAGAGAGTAGGATACAAACTTTCTTTCGATTTAAATCAGGCCAACCCTGCTTATATACGTACACTTGATTTCAAAAAAATGTACTACACTTTATTTTAGCAATGTAAACACGAATCTTCAAAAAAATACTGATAAATCATTATCTAAACATTAACTGTCACAATTTTCTTCAAGAGGTTTATTAATACGCAAGTTTTGATTAAGGAATCATTCTTGAAAATTTTAAATTTTTGCCAATTTTTAACAATGGTTAGACAACTGACAGAAATTCAGATTAGTATTCTTTCCAAATTGGAAAATGGATTGTTTATAAGAGCAATTGCTTCTGAATATAACATAAATAAATGCAGTGTAATGAAAGTTAAGAAAAGATGGCAAACATGGATCTGATACGCCTAAATGAAGTACCCTCAGAAAAATCCATTCGAGACCGCGAGAAACATCAGTACATAAATGAAGTCTATTTAAACTAAAAAAGCTATAAAAACATTGCTATATACTAATGAGATATATACCTACTTTAGTCGCAAATAGTCACCTTTGGACGTCAATTACACAATGAAAATCGCATTTCTGAGAGTTATGCCTATCGAGGCTTTTGATCAGCATGACATGATCTACAGTTTCTATGAATATAGCAAACATTCTTAATTAGGAGTAACTTTAACGATTTGCTTAAAAAATTTCTAAACTGTTAGTTCACCTACAATGTGAAATATAACATTTAATGGACCTACAAAACTGTCATTAATCAAAAACATGAAGTGCTTCTCTCAAAGTGTCAAATTCTTCGACAAAATATTAATATCAAATTTCCTTGTACGAATATCACTACCAGTAATAAAGCAACGTGTCGGAAGTGATTGTATTATAGTATTTCATCAGTAGTAGATTTCTTCGTTTTTTTTCTTTTCGTTTACTTCTATTCTGATCCGGCAAATAGTTAAAAGATATTTTACTGCACAGCTCATCAAGATCTTACGTATTAGTAATAGCGTCAGTAAAGAAAGCATTTTTTAACTTGGTCAAAAACTCTAATTCTAACAGATCTTTCATTGTCTTGTTAATTTACTTTGGGTATATTTTTAACTCTTCTAATTTGTCCCCAGAGTTGCTTGCAGTAATTCTGCATCTTCTTCGACTTTTTTTTGGAGCGACAGGGGTAATCGCCACGGCTTCCTTACTTAAACTAGTAATTGTAGGGTCCTTATTAATACTGTACCTACAATATATATTGTCAAATCCCTAAGCATAGAAAATTAAAATATAGCACATTTATCCCCCCTCCCCCCACTAGAGAAGATCCAGAGCCGCTCCTGTCGACGACTGTACTTTCAACCCTTGATTGCTTCTCAAATGGACTGCATCCTAAAGTTTTCTTCCAGCTGCCTCAGTTGCCATCTTATGTTGTTCACAAACGAATAAACACATTGTTATAGGTCGTTCACAAGTCCGTGGAAAGAAAAAAGTATCCATTAATTGCACGTGCACGTTTAGATTCAATTAGAGGTTTTTGCGCAATAGTCATTTCTCTGAAATCGTGTACTCTTCTCATGTTTTAATTAATTGAAGACGAAAGTAGATAAAGGTGTCATGTCGCATTTTAAAAAAAATTACTTTATCCAATTTTTGAACACACCTGGCATTGATTCAACCCCAATAAACGGTGAATCTTAAATTTTTAAAATTTTAAAGAAATTTTTTGATGAATTTTTGAAGGCGACGCCTTTATCATCATCATACATTCAACCAGTATTTTATAGTGGATGTACATAGTTATTTATATACAGAAAAATCTAGTTTCATAACAGCTTGGTGTTTTACTTTAATATTAGGGTCAACAAAAAAAAATTAACCCGAATTTATCTGTTTTATGAGGTGTTACTTATTTGAATCAAAAACAAAATAAACACGCTTTGTTTAATTTACCAAAAATTTTAATAACGCCTTTATCCACTTATATCTTCAATTACTCCGCTTTAGACCATCGCCAATTTAGACACGATCATATCTAATTGAGGTAACAATTATTAGCTAAGATGCATTTTAGTAAAGAAAATTTTATTTAGAGTTACTTGCAAACATTTTATAAAGATATTATAAAAATTCTACTTCTTTTAAAATATCGCAGTAAATATAAAATTTTTGACATATACCGGAATAAACTTTTCTATTTCTTTTTAACGTACAAATATTTTGGTATGAAAACGAATTCGCTAGCTTAAAGGGTTATTGAGTTATAGAGGTATGAATAGTTCACAAGTCAAAGAGCTGCATAGGATGACCGACGCGTATCTGGGGTGACCAAGAAGTGATTCAGTATTGTAAATTAGACCACCTCTAAGTTAAGGCTAGGATTTTGCAGAGTGAGAGGGAAATATGCGTTTATTTTCGGTTTATTATAAATATTTAAAAAATCATAAATGGTATAATCTTTAAAATAATTTCAGATACTTCCCATTGCTCTAATACCAACATATATAGCTTTTACCATTAATTTTGTATATAGGCAAATGCCATACTTTAATAATGAAATTAGGCACTATTTTCATTGACAAACTACGATATTTAAATATAACAGAAATTTATAATAAAAAATATATATAGTTGTATTCGTTAGTATCTAAAGCAGTTTTAAGATTATACTATGTGTAGTTTTTTAAATATTTACAATATATCGAAGTATTTCTTACTCTGCAAAATCCTAGCCTTAAAGAAGACGCTTGTTTTAATCACACCAAAATCCATGAATTATAAAGCCCACCTACTTATATCAAATAACGCTGATTATTCTATCTATATGCTCTTCTATAGTGTCGTTTCCAGATTCTGGCTTATTATCAACCATTTTATCGGTAAACAATAATTGAAAAATGTTCAAAGGAAACGTGAAAGACTTATATAATTTTCAAATGTCATATCCAGTAAAGCCAACCGCAGAATAAATTACATTGCCCTTGTTCTGATCTTCTTTTAAAATCAATTCCATTAAGTATATCAATATAGGTTTCTCGGAACAATTTCCTTTCGAATTGAACAAGGATCAAAATAAAACGCTACTATTCTTTATCCACTTAAAGTGTAACAATCCTTGCCGCTGGCAAAGTAAAGCCGTATTAAATTCAGTTTGCGTTCTTTTAGGGCCTAAGAACGAGGTTTGACCCCGATATGAGACTTTTGTCAGACAGTAAAATAGGGTTTATAAATCCATTGTCGTAACATATCAATTTTTCTTTCCAAAGCTTGCGGTACATAATGCGGATCTACGTGAAATTTCCATTTACTTTGAATGGTGAGCTTGTAGTCGGCATCAATCTTTAAGAGTTTCGTTTCATTGTGTAAAATGCTATGTCACAGGTGGAAGAAAAACGTAGCAGACTAACAGTTATTACGTACGAGTTGGCATTTAACTTAGTTAAAAATAAAGTTTAATTGAATATTATAAATATATATACTTAAATTAGGGTAATCACATTCGAAAATTCAGTAAATAGTTCAGTAATACAACCGCTAATAGTTTAATATATCGGACAAAATTCATAAAGTTTTGAAAATTGGTAGAAATGTTAAGAATAGCATAGGAATTACTAAACCGAAAAGTTTCCACCCCTAAATACTGTGCTTCATCCCCTATGACGTCGTTTCCACCTTCATTTTGAGGTTTTCTAGATTATCTCGGGAACGGTGCACTTTTTGATAAAAATACCTATATACAAAATTATTCCTTATAAAATTCTCTATCAGAAACGTATCTACAATACTTTGGTAAATGAGGCGCAAATGTAATCAGCGTAGGTCATATAATTCGCTGAATATCCGTATGGCTATTTCCAAAGCTATCTTTACGCGAAAAGAGTATAAATCTATACACTACTCCACAGTCCACAATGTAACAAATTTCACTTCCTCCCACTACCCCCATCTCAGACGACCCAAGGTCACTGCGGCAGTGCATTATTTTAGAGCTTGCTGTAAACGATGTTGCTTTTCAGGGCTGCCAATTTGCGGGTTTTAATTGATTTTATTTTCTTTTATTGATCCTTCTCCCTCCAACAAAGACGTTACATTTTTAAAAGAAAGACGAGGTAATACCAGCAAAAGGATTTACAGTTCCCGAAATTTACAATCTTCAACTTTTTGAAAAAACTGTAAAGAAACAATATTATTTGCATACGGCATTAGCAGTTACGACACAACCTCAGCGTTTTTTTTTCAAAGGAAAGGTTAATGCAATCAATGTGCTTAATAAAAGAGATGACTTACAAGACATCGTGCAAACTTTTAATAATGAAAAAGCTAGTCATGAAGAAATTGTAGACGTAGGATAGCGATATATTCTAGCTTTATAAAACTCCACCTCCGCAGAAAAATGTCTAGATGCATACATGCATAAATGTATACATGAATTTTAACAAACTTGTCGATAAAGCGAACGATACTGTAATGTTATTAAAACTACCACCAACTTCTGCTGCTGCTCGGAAACACTCATATCGCGTTTTTTACCGAATTCAAACATGAAAACCATTACGTCAGAAGCTACTGATTGGGGATGGAAAAAAGTCGGCGGTATATTAACCCCAACTATGACAACAAAAGAACCATCTGTTTTAACACAATTTCATGCACATTAGGGTGCGGAAACAGGTGCAGTTCCAGAAGAGCAGGCTTACATTGCTCCATAATGTGTTACCATTGGATAAGCATGCATGAATGTCGAATCTAAGGAAGACGACGAAGATTAATTAACGCAGGTAACCTTCTGATAATTAGTGGATTAGGTATACAGGGACACCACGTAAAAAAAAAGCACCAATTACTTTGCCTCTGGGGTGGCGTGGCACCATACACAATATTCTCGTTTCTTTATTAATTGCCATATTTTTTAGGGGTGAGAGGGTGGAAGCGATACATTTATTATAACTTTAAGTGGAGATCAGTAGCTACTGCTTTAGCGTTAAGCACTGAAATTTAAAGTAGATTATAGAAAAGATTACAATTTATTGTGTTAACTGGAACCAACTCTTATGTGTGCGCCTTATTTATCGCGGTAATACTACTCGCACGGTACTATTAATTTTAGGAAAAAAATTGCAAAAACGTTTTTCATACAGAATTGTATAAGAAATAATTTTGTATAATATTTTTATCAAAAAGAGTACTATTCCCGAGATAATCTAGAAAACCTCAAAACCTCCATAACATTTTTACCAATTTTCAAAACTTTATGAATTTTGTCCGATATAAATTGTTATATTACTGAACTAAAATAGAACTAATAAATGTTGTAACTGAATGAAACTTATATGAAAAAACCTAAACTGAAATAGCCAATTACAATTTAACTTGAATGTTTCAAAGGTCACTGCGCAGTACGAACCAAGACTAGAGGATGAGTTAGAAAAGCTTTTGTCGCGAACTGGGACTTCGAACCCAGAATAACACTGTGGCTATATATGGGATCGAAAACCAGGGATCAAGTACACGACCTTGGTGTGGTGGACAAGCATGTTACTGCCCAGGATGAGGGCCAGGCTCACCCATATACAGGGACTAGCTTTAGCAGTATTATTAGAGTGATGCGGACGACTTCGATTGTGGTCATGGAGATGCTGTTGGGACCTAGATAATATGAAGGTCGAAAGGGCGGCAATGGTGGTAATCTATAGACTCTATTAAACATAGTGGAGAGAAGCTATCCATCATGGCAACACTGAGATATAGGCAAGACTGAAATGAAGAATGGTTAACATGAAGCAAGAGGTCATAATTGGTGAAAATGTTACTGGCGGTAATTTAAGGGTTAGTACTTATATACGGGAGAGTGGCTGTCAACGTTAGGGCCAGCTGCTGGACAAGAGTCAATCTGGTATGGATATGGCTGGAGCTAAGCACACCTAACTGCCTCTCCAAGGGAACTAATCACTCCACTGGGATAGCACTTACAGTGTTTCAGGACAAGGTCGCGGTAATACTACTCGCTTGTGCAGTGAAAAATCAACAGGTGGTTGCATTGTAGATTCATTGACTTCACTCTGGGTACATGCCTTGAAATTTGACTTTCCGAAAGGGGTGAAAAACAAAATCTAAAAAATCATATCTTGGTTAATTTTCAATCAAATTAGATGAGACTAGTCTCAAATTGAAGGTAATTTCATAAGCTGCAAGTTGTATATTTAAAATTTTTGACACAATTCGTAGTTTTTCAAGACATTGAGCTATTCGCAAATCTTTATTAAAATCCGTTAAATTACGTTATTTTATATCTTCGTTAAAAAAATTACCTATTTTGTTAGTTCTAACAAAAAAATAATTTAACGCCGGCGTTGTCGGACGTTTATTACGAGTTGGCATTCTAGACATTCCATAAAATGCGCGGAAATGGTGGGTAAAACTGCTACGCTAGAAGTCTTCCTCCAATGAGCGGGCACGGTTATGACACAATGTGGACGCTTAGAAGGTAGTGTGCGAGTGGGGATAATATAAAACGAAAATTAAGTGTGACATAGGATACCTTTCATTGGGGCACCTTTCCAATCGGGCCTTCGGCTTCCAAAGAGTTAACTGGATGGTAGAATCTGAGTCTCCGAGTTTTCTTAGTAGTGTTATTTAAATAGCTATGGTGAATCTTACCAAGTAGTTTAAATACAATATTAACACCATATTTTGTCTCATAAAGACTTGCAGAATCAATAAGAAGTTGATAAAGTCGTTATATTTGCTTTACGAGTGGATTAATTATAAAAGGACATTATAGTGCCAGTGTTCATTATACCATAAATGGTATATAATTATGCCTTTAATTGTGCATACAGCTGCTACCAATCTATAACTTTGTGCTGAAGTCATCATGATAGTGTATACTTCAAAGCCCAGCAGATCTTGTAAGTATATAAACAATTATTATCTTCCATTTGGTCGTCAATGTTTCATAGAATTGAGGGAGAATTGAGCACTTATTTCCCGTTGGAAGCCTTTTGAACATTTTGATCGCTAGTGCAGTGCGTTCCGTTTACATTTGCGTCACCCTAAACTTTAGGCCCATTTTAACTTTTGTCTCTCTAAATAAACAGACAAAATTGTTTTCGCGAGGGCTGCGTCTCCGTTGTTTGAAACTCAGATTAATGTGCCTATATTTTTTGCATCATTAACAACAGCTGATATTCTAATGTTGATCAACTGTATATTATAATCTGTATGATTTAGTAATTTACTAGTTTCTTTTGCCTTTTTACCGCCATTATGCGACAATCAATGACGCGCAGAATCCCAGATGATTAATGTTTTTAAAAATAAAAATGAAATTATAATGGGTGTGGAGTCGTTATCATTTCTCTAAAAATAAGCTTTGGTGTAATGAGGGTAGGCCTTGTGTTAATTATATGTACAGGTATGCCGTGTGCAGATATGGTGTAAAATAGAGGCTTCATTTTCGACGCGTAGGTACATTTGACTGCGAAATAGTTTTTAGCAACAACAATCACTAAACACAACACTCGACACGTTTTTCGTCAACAAAGTTGTCATTACTTGAAGATTAAGACTCGAATCATCTCCATATGATGCTAACGTGATTGGCGAATTACGCATCGAGTGTAGCTCTCAGTGTTTTAATTTAATACGTCTCTAGGGTATACATTTTACACCATATTGTTTTGGTAGGTACAAGAATAAGAAAAAGCAACGGTGAGAAATAGTGTACAACAAAAAGTGTTCTACAGGAGGGTGGGTAATGGCGACACGTCTTTACCTCATTGCAATAATTGTCGATACTGCATGGTACATTTGGTTTTTTCTGTATTTAAAAATATAAACAAACATCAATAACATGTCAACAACACTACAACATAACTTAAAACCAGACGTATAGGTGAGAATCCTTCGTTCATATATTGATGATAAACTTTATTATAGATTTACTTTACAGCAATTTGAAACATAATTGTTTTAAGCAAGCCAGTAGACAACAAAAAGGTACATCAACAGAATGATACTAGATACTAATATTGTGTTTGATAAAATGCAGGAGGAGTCTGCCAGATTTTAGGGATATGCTTCTTTAGTAAGTTTAAACTAGAAAAGTTATAATAACTCAGGTGTGATTATAAAACGTAACCGTGTTATAGGTCGTTGTAAAAAATAAACTTTATAAATAGCGGAGTATTTCATCAAACTGTTAAATTGGCCGAGTGGATCATACGCTTGGCCATTGCAATGCCCATATTTAACATCACTAGATGTTGAAGATACATGGAATTACTTGTCTATGTACAGAAAGTCAATAATCGAGAGGCACTAGCTCAGAGAATTTGTAACACTACAGTTAAAATTCGCTGTAAATACTATAAAACGCGATAGACAACAAAGTGGCTCCACTATGTCAAGAATTAGACATCAGTTTTATTTACATTTATACGGTTTTAAAATTATTATGTAAAATATTAATAAAAATGATAATACTGATGTGGGTCGTGCTATGTTAAAAAAAGACAACCCTTGTGCAGGTTGATGATTAAGTGTGGTCAGGGGGGCATATGGAACACGAAAATCATTGGTGGGCATCTACAGGTAGTGTCTGTCGAATTCTTGATGAGGGAGCTAAATTCTAAAGATCAGTTGATAACTCCATAACCATCAACTTTACGGAAAAAGTTATGTGACCAAAATGAAAGATAATAAATTTTTCTACAATAATTGTCCCATGCGCTTATGTGCTACGAGCAAGTGTTCGTGAGATAAAGTAAAATGTACCAAGTATGTTGTCGAGAAAGTATTATTATACAATACCGTTGCTCATATTAATAATTGTTTTATAGAATGTCAAGGTTTAATTGGTTAATAACACTATGCGAACTAAAACAGTTATAGGGCAAAAATGAAAGATAATAAACTTTTCTCAAAGAGTTTCCTATGAACATATGTGCTATGAACACGAATAGGCGTTGGTGAGATTATGTGCTTTCCTGTATGCAACCACATAAATAAAACACATATATCTGGGACATTCCATGTCAACCGGATCACTGCTGCGGCCAAAATTTGAAGTGACGAAAAAATACGTATGAGGGCTCAATTTGGAGCCCGAACTACTACAAAAAGCTGTATGCGCCTTTGCAAACATCAAGAAGGCGGCATCAATATGGCAGCTATAAACTTAAAAACTGATGATAAATGGCCAAGAAGTTCAATTTTAGAGTCGTCAAAATGATCTAACCGGTTTGAAACTACTCAAAAGTAGTAACCGGAGTTAATGATCAAAAATTTGGCACAATAACTTTGAAATCACAAGATTGCGGACTTATTGCCAAAACCTAACGAAAATGCCTTTAAAACCATCAGATTTGTTTGAAAATAGATTGGCTGGGATTTTCAAGGTCACTTATCTCAAATCCGGTGTGAAGATTCCAAATGACAAAATGGCGGACCCAATATGGCGGACGTATGGCCGAAACTCCAATCAATTGCCTTTAGGAACACTGAATCCCATAGAAAACGGATTTACGAAGGTTTTTAAGATCGCTTATTATAAATCTGACATGAATAATCCCAAATTAGAAAATGGCGGATTCAGGATTGCGGACTTTTTGCCAAAACCTGATGTAAATGCCTCTAAAAACACCAGATTTGTTTGAAAATGGATTGGCAGGGATTCTTAAGATCATTTACCTCAAATCTGGTGTGATAGATTCCAAATCACAAAATGGCGGACCCAAGATGGCGAACTTATGACCGAAAGTCTCATCAAATTGTCTTTGGGAACAATGAATTTCGTTGAAAACGGATTTCCGGAGGTTTTTAAGATCGCTCCTTATAAATCTGACATGAATAATGCCAAATTACAAAATGGGGGATCTAGAATGGCGGACTTATGACACAAATCAAAATGCAGATGTTTCAACAATTTTGATTAGATATTGAAAATGCTCATTTTCAGAAGTATCTGATTGTAAATGTAGTATTACGAAGCAAAATCAAACAATGGCGAATTCATGATGCAATTCATTTATTTAGATTAGAAATACTTCAAACAATAAATGTTGCGCTGCGTAATGATGAGAGCTATGATCTACTTTTCGACATTACTTTTTAGATGAGTTGTATTGCGTGATCCCAATGCTTTAGGTGAAATTCAGCAACGGTCTTTTTCAAGATAGTTGTTGACATTTTCATTTATTTCTAGGAGAGCAGCCTTGATTAATCGCTTGTCCAACGGTTCTTTTCAGAATAGTTGGCGAGTTTTTCAATGGTGTCTTGCAGGGGAACGGTGATAAGCTTCAACAGTCTTTCTCAGGATAGTTGATGACTTTTTCTTTAATATTGGTTTTCTTCTGAAAATTCTTTATAAAATTGCTGTACATTTTTAATTCAATTACACAAGTCAACAAGAAAAAGTGTTTTTGTGTGCTGAAAACGAATTTTCAATTTAAAAAATTTTCCACCTCGTAGATTTCGAGTAAGTCCCAGTCTTTATCGTCAAAAAAACAGGATTTTGAGAATAACAACAGGGATTTACTCGAAACCTACGCGGCGGAAATTTTTTTAAAGCACGCAAAAATACTTAAGTGTGATCGGTTTAGTTCTTGGAACAGAACATTTTTTTTTGTTGACCTATGTAATTGAATGAAACATGTACAGCAATTTTATAAAGAATTTTCAGAAGAAAACCAATATTGAAGAAAAAGTCCCCAACTATCCTGAGAAAGACCGTTGAAAACTTTTCACCATTCCCCTGCAACACACTATTGAAAAACTCGCCAACTATTCCGAAAAGAACCGTTGGACGAGAGATTTATCAAAGCTGCTCTCCTAGCAACAAATGAAAGAGTCAACAACTATCTTGAAAAAGACAGTTGCTGAGTTTCACCTAAAGCATTGGGATCACGCAATGCAACTGATCTAAAAAGCAATGTGGAAAAGCAGATCATAGATTTCATCATTACGCAGCTCAACATTTATTATTTGAAGTATTCCTAATTTAACTAAATGAATTGCTATCATGAATTCGCCATTGTTTGATTTTGATTTCGTAATACTACATTTACAATCAGATACTCCTGAAAACGAGCATTCTCAAATATAATCAAAATTGTTGAAATATCTGCAATTTGATTTGTGTCATAAGACCGCCATTTTGGATCCGCCATTTTGTAACTTGGGATTATTCATGTCAGATTTATAATGAGCGATCTTAAAAATGACCGTAAATCTGTTTTCAACGGAATTCAGAGTTCCTAAAGGCAATTGATGGGAATTTTGGCCATACGTCCGCCATTTTGTGATTTGGAATCTATCACACCAGATTTCAAATAAGTGATCTTAAAAATACCTGCCTATCCATTTTCAAACAAATGTGTTTTTAAAGGAATTTACATCAGGTTTTGGCAAAAAGTCCGCAATATTGGATCCGCCATTTGGTAATTTCGGATTATTCATATCAGATTTATACTAAGCGATCTTAAAAACCTCCGCAAATCCATTTTCAATGAAATTCAGTGTTCCTAAAGGCAATTGATGGGTGTTTCGGCCATACGTCCGCCATCTTGGGTCCGCCATTTTGTGACTTGGAATCTATTACACCAAATTTGAGATAAGAATCCCTGCCAATTAATTTTCGAACAAATATAGTGTTTACATCAGGTTTTGGCAAAATGTCGACAATTTTGGATCCGCCATTTTGTAATTTGGGATTACTCATATCAGATTTATAATGAGCAATCTTAAAAACCTTCGTAAATCCGTTTTCAATGGGATTCAGTGTTCCTAAAGGCAATTGATGGGAGTTTGGAATCTGTCACACCAGATTTGACATAAGTGACCTTAAAAATCCCTGTCAATCCATTTTCAAACAAATCTGATGGTTTTAAAGGCATTTTCATTAGGTTTTGGTAAAAAGTCCGCAATCTTGGATCCGCCATTTTGTGGTTTCAAAGTTATTATACCAAATTTTTGATCATTAACTCCGGTTACCACTTTTGAGTAGTTTCAAACTGGATAGTTCATTTTGACGGCTCTAAAATTGAACTTCTTGGTCATTTATCGTCAATTTTTGAGTTCATGGCCGCCATATTGTTTTTTGCAAAGGCGCATACGGCTTTTCGTAGTTCTGAGTTCATGTTCCAAATTGAACCCTCATACGTATTTTTTCGTCGCTTCAAATTTTGGCCGCAGCAGTGATCCGGTTGACGTGGACTATCCCATCTGTTACAGAGTTATTTATTAGTATAAGGTAAGTTAATAGAATTAGTCGTCACAGTCAAACTTTTCATCTCCGTCACTGACTATTTCCATTACATTGTGCACATTGCCGCAGGTTTCCTCTTCTCAAAGGCAAGCACACATTTATGTGCATGTAAATTGGCTCATAACACATTTACAGGGTGGTGCCCATCTTTCACTGCCGCAGGAACTTTTTTTTAGCGAAGTTCTTCTGGGCCGCATGAAAGGTTGCAAAGCTATGGTACCAAATATTGTATAAATGTTGGTTGTGGCATTTTCTTAATTTTTCTCTGTTTCTTATAGGGATGCTCTGCCACATGTATTTTCTTCTAAACAATGTCGTGAAATCTACAAAATAATGCAATGTTCCAATTGCAATATTCCATCCAAATTCTACAGTTGAGGGAAGATGTGGTACCACACAGCATTGCCACTCCATAGCCTGGTAGTTTGCTCTACATATTGCAGGTTGCAATGCTGCCTTTATTGGTGGCATACTCCCCGCTAGGGCTTGTTTTTGGGTAAAGAACCGCCACCTTAACTCGTGTATAGATTTTAAGTTTTTTTTTGTTGGTCGTAAGTTCACAGTGCAAACATATTTTTCTATGCTCTCGTATGTTTCATCCTGTATGATTGAACCACCTAGCGATGCCAACGATTTCAATACATCATAATCTGCATCTAAATATCTTCTCCAAAAGGAAGTTTTTATTTTGCCATTAAACGACCCAGTGACAACTGCACCAGAAATATCGTGCATTCCTAATAGAGTAGCAGCTCGCATTGATTCAAGGGCACTGTACGCCTTACCCAAAACAATCTCGCGTCGTTTTACTCCCAAAAGAGGCTGTCTTTCGGGAAGTGTGAGTAATTGTGTACAGCCAAGACAAGAACATCTGTATCCGATGAAAAAATATGGAGACTAGAAGCTCCTCTCTTTGTAGCATCTATAGCATGGAGAATTAACTTAGTGTCCGCTTCCTCATGGGAGCTTTTCAGATGTGCAACAGATAATTGGGTTGCTTCTGCATCTTCTCTGTATGCAACAACTACACTTATGTTTTTTTTATTGCTGACACTAAGTTCTCTACTGAGGAACTCGGTTAGTGCATCTTTCGTCTTGGTATGTGAGAGTAGTTTCTGTAAAGTTATTGCTTTTATGCTTGTGTTACTTTCGATCTTGTATCGTGTGGGTGAAATGCTATTTGACGACGTAATCTTTCAGCTGCTTTCAGCGAGTTATCCATGTAAGTATCGAAAACAACACGTAATTCTCAAAAAGTTCTGTACTTTGTGAACATTTTATCACACAACTGATCAGCCGAATCTGAACAAGTAGGTGCTTGTTTTAACTTTTACTTTATCTCACGAACGTTTGCTCGTAGCACATAGGCGCATAGGACAACTGTAGAAAAATTTATTGTCATTCATTTTGATTCTATAACTTTTTCGTAAAGCTGATGGTTTAGGAGATATCAACTGATCTTTAGATTTTAACTTACCGAACTCTTCCCCCTTCCCCTTAAGAAAATGATAGACACGTCCCACTGGTGGCCACCAACGCTTTTCGTGTTCCACACGTCCCTCTGAACATACTGATACCATTCTTTACACTTAGGGCCGGTTTTATAGGTTCAGATTAAACTAGAGTTTAACTAGAAGTTTCACTTTTTCACCTTTTTGGCATACTTTTGAATTGCGCGCCTTGTTGTGCCTTACTTTTCCGTGAGCGTGTATAGGTAAGTCCTTTTGTACCAGTCTCCGACGCTGATGCCTTAAATATGTTATGCTTTAAATTAATTGTCTTTTGATAATTTTTTTCCTAAGTCGAAATTTTTATTTATTCTTCGACTATAAAATCGGCCCTAAATCATTAACCGGCCCACGGAACTACATAAATATATGCACTTATTTATTTTTAGAGATAAATTACTGAAACTTGGTATGCCGTCTGTACATGATAAACGTCACTTTTTGACACATAAACTTATTTTCTTCTACTTCCGGTTTCAGCGAAAGTAGTACCAATTTCTGATTTTCAAATGAAACACCTTGTATATTTTCTAAATATAATGATACCACGAAAGTGACATTTTAAATGTCAAATTTTTCTTTAATTCAATTGCTATTTGACTGTGAATCGAAATCACGTCGAAAATATTAAATTAGTGATTTATGAGTAAACAAAAATCTTCAAAATGATTTTTTGGATCATATTGGTAGCAAGGTACCACTTAATACTGCTATGAATAAACAATCTTCTGATATGCCTACTTTGCATCTGGAATAAACGCAACTGAAATTACAAGCTACCAAAAATTAAAATATATAATATGATTTGATATATTAAAAATACTGGATCTTTACGTGCTGAATTGTTTGAGTTGTTACCGGACATTTTAAACA
Organism: Rutpela maculata; assembly: GCA_936432065.2. Lineage (NCBI taxonomy): Eukaryota > Metazoa > Arthropoda > Insecta > Coleoptera > Cerambycidae > Rutpela > Rutpela maculata. Next base: position 231,610,351 of record OW386286.2, read on the forward strand.
ATTGCAGTAATTTACTTAGTTATTACTTCTTTCAAATTTTCAACTGCATTTAAATAAAATGCATTTCGTGTACTTTTCTTCAACAAGCTGTAACTTAGTTACATTTTATAATTGGATACGATTTACCTAAAATTACTTAAAAAGCACGTGTATTAGTTGGCAGATTTCTGCTGGGATATTCTCTATAACAATAATATAATTTAAAAATGAATAAAGTCTTCTTAATTTTACTATTGCTGATAAAACTAATGAATATGGTTATTAATTCTGAAAATTAATAAGCTGATTAAAGACAATAATAATTAGTATTAAATCATTTTTAATGTAATATTCTCCCTATTTGATGACGCTTAACCACAATTTTCTTATTTTTCAAAGTAAAACTTCAAAGGATTGTTAAAATGAACAAGTTCCATTTTGCGGAATTTCCAGCGGGTTTATATGTGAATAACCTTTCTCACAAAGGAAATACATCTGCTTTTAAGTCACGTGGATTAAAATTACTCATTAAACAAAAAACAGTATTAGGTTTAACAATTAAAGTAAGTTAATTACTTGACAAACTTCTTAAGTTTTATGGTAATAGACAAAATAAATTTTGTTAGAAAAATATGGTAATAAAATTGCTATGATGTGCTTACTTTTCTTTTTCTGTTGGTTCAGGTGGTGGAGTTTTTAAACTTTTAAATGCTTTTAACCACTTCGTTTTCATACTGCCCGTTGAAGCAGACGACATTTTTCTTTCGCGGCCCGCCGTTTCACCCTCCAGTTTGCTCGAAAATAGTTCTTTCTGCAACAAAAATACATATGAATGTTTAAACGTTCTACCATAGGAATATTTTTGTAATATTCTTATTTAAATAATCAATTCAAATTCAAATTTAAATTTGAAAATGTTTATTATATAAGAAGCATACAATTTTACACTAAAAGAAGAACAAAACATTTCGATACAACTTTTATTACAAACTTCGCCCTGATTCAATTTGACACTTTTTAATTGAATTCATAAAATTCAAAAAAGGTGGAGGTTCTCAATTCGACCCGTATTTTTTTTAAATATTTGTTCAATTATTACTCTAAGCAATTTCTGTCAAACCTGATGCTAACTGTAGGCTATTGTCTGGCGGTGATCCTACACTACATTTATCAAGCTACATCTAGTGTAAGGTGAACAAAAATTGGGAACAATTTTTTATATTACGAGCATATTTGAAGATTTGGCGGAGGCGCCGGTGATATCAATAAAAAATTTTGTTGTCGAATTATAATAATAATAATTTTTCACAAGCAACAGGACATTATTATAACTTCCTATCATGTCGGCGATTTAGCTAAGGAATGTTTTCCACGACAACAGTATGTACTGAGACTTTTATTGAGGCGCATATTGGACAATTTGCTTTTACAAACAAATTATACAGTATGCTCTCTCTCATGTCATTGTTCTCAATGCTGTTGATGATGACGATTTCATTACATGATGGTTTTTAATTGAAATGCGTTAATGCCCGCAATTTTTTTGTAGATTTATGTGAAACCTAGTACAACGGCGGAAACCGAAAAGTAAACGACTATTTGATATTATGTACTGTGGACTAAAAGTATATTATCATAAGGAATTAAAGTGAGGTTATGATGTATTATTTGTTTATCCTCCAGGCAGGGACTTTGAAATATGTGAGGCTACTAAAAAGGTTGAAAAAAAAAAATGTTTTTTCAGAAAATATCTCTAAAGAGTAAGAAATAAAATTTCACTCAGTTTTATAAATACATGTCTACCTATTAGTGGAAAGTAGCAAGGAACTGTACCTTATTATCAAATATCAATTTGAAGTCGGTGCAAAACGTATTTTTGAAATTAGTAATTTTTTTTGCATCGACTTCAAATTGATATTTGGTAATAAGGTACAGCTCTTTGCTACTTTCCATTAATAGATAGACAGGTATTTGTAAAACTGAGTGAAATTATATTTCTTACTTTTAGAGATATTTTTTGAAGGCGGTTCGATTTTTTATTTATCTATTTATTTCAACCACTGAGGATATTACATACGGTACATTGCAGTATTATATTAGGTAAACCATAATTATACTATAGGAAACAATTTGAAATGTTATTTGAAATTAGTAAACCTTCTTTTGCCACGTATTTTAGTAAGATACCTGAAGCTGATACCATTGCTCATTATGCATTTTTGATTACTATGTTATAATTAAGTTAATAAATTTGTCAGGTTTCTGATAGCTTTCCTTACTGCACATCCATCTTCAATTTCATCTTCATTTCCGTTGAAAGAAAAATTGGTGACACAGAATGGGCTCATTTAGCATTTTTTAAAATTCATATTTCGAAAGTACATCTTGAGTAAATGTGCAAAATATTAGTTTTTTTTTTCAACTGCTTCTCCCTCAAAATAAATAATTAAAATAGAGCGCACGAAAACGCAGTGTGACGTCACACCACTCCTGACGGTCGGCCGCTCACCTGTTCCCATATAGTTTCATATGACACGCACGAAGAACGTGCTCATTTCGTTCATATCTTTTAAGTGTTCTGTATTTTTTTGTTAACATGGATAAAAAAGAGGTTATATAAATATTATACAGTTCCAGAATGTAAAAGTACATCAGTGCCTACTCTCAATAAAATATTTATTTCATTACCAAATGATGAAAGTATTAGGAATTTGCGGCAGGGAGACATTTGTTAACAATAAAGGGACGAAATATTGTTGTGAGTATAAAGTCTAGTGTAATGGGTTATTATTAATAATAATTGTACGATAATAAAATTTATAGCTTGAAGAAAATATGGAAAATCCCAATACTAGAAAACGTTTTGAAATGCATCGTAGCATTACGGAGTTGCCGACATATGAACAGTTAATTAAATTCTTGACCAATCAATGTAATTCTTTGGAGTCTAGCACTATGTTGTCAAATATTTGTTCTGGTGTCTTTCAGTATTCAACTTCTAATACTGGAATATTTTCTCCTTCATTTTCTCATAAGCAATATACCCAATGTCCCATAAAATCAAAACAGCAGTCTCTCGTGGTGGAAACATCTGCTCAAAACAATATTGGTTCAGCAGTGCCTCTTGCAAAACCTCAACAAGCATCTTGCTTTGTTTGCAATGCTAACCACTCTATTTTTAAATGTGATTTGTTTTTATATAAGTCGCCTCAAGATCGATATAACTTTTTTAAAGAATCCAGACGTTGTGTAAATTGCTTTGTAACACATAGTTTCTCGACTTATGCTTCCCTGTCTGTTTGTCGCGTGTGTCAAAAACGCCATCATACGATGCTACATTTTTCACGTGAAGCAACTACGATCTCGACTTTTAATTCTACAGATAATGCCGCCGCTGCTGACATTCCTCAAATTGTTGCTAGTGCTATAGTTCTTTTATCCACTGCTTTGGTATCTATTTGTCATGCTAGTGGTAATTATCAAACTTGCCGAGCTCTTATTGAAAATGGCAGTCAAATATCAGTAATAACTGAGAAATGTCTAAACAGACTTAATTTACCGCTCACGCAATGCTCCGTTCCTATTCAAGGAATTGGTCGAACTTCTTCACCCGCTTGTACTGGCCCGACTTTTTGTCAGGTCACTCAGCTGTTTAGAGATCATCCCAGTTTTATTATACAGGCAATGGTTTTGCCGGTCATTGTAATGATATTCCGTCTAGTCACATTGCCACTCAAGGTTATAAACATTTAAATAACATGCCTCTCGCTGATCCTGATTATAGGAAATCGAGTGAAATAGACATCCTGCTTGGTGCTGATGTCTACTCACAAATAATACAAGCCGCTATATGAAAAATATGGAAAATTATATGTATAATAACACCTTTTAATCAAGGTTATCACCGTAATTTTGTCTGGCTGACCTAAAAAATCAGATAAATTCGGTAGACTTTCTTGAAGTAGATATCTATCTAGTTAACCTGCCCCTGTAACTAGCACCTCTCATTTCAGCACTTATGTAATCTTTATTATTATTATTATTAAAATATTCCATAACCATAAAAGTGTCTACACGCGGCAAAATGTTAGAATCAGCCTTAACGTATCCATTTTCTGGAGAACACATATTTTTATATATAGAAAATAACAGAATGAAATAAGTTAAATAACGAAAAATAACACCACACCCGCACAGTGTACAACGAAATCTCTTAATCCGCAACGTAACGCTTAAACTAAATTAACCGCATAGAACTAATGTAGTGGTGTTACATCATTAGCGCCGTCGCACAGTGGCACGAATCGTGATTTTTTTTTTTAAATTATCTAAAGCAGTTGTTTCGCAACCCACTGGGATAGATTTTTTTTTAAAATACTCGTCATTTAATTTCCAAGAAAATGTAAGAGAGTCGATTTTTTAATTATGCTAACCAAAATTATTGAGCTTCGCCAAAATGGCCATTTTTTATTTAAATCTTAATAAAACTTACAAATAAAAACTTTTTTCTTATCCCATTTACATAAATCTTGTTACTAAAAATGAAATATTTTTGTTAAAGTTTATGCCGAGAAGTTTTGAATATTTCTGATAAGTACTTTTAAGTTAAAATAGACTAAATTTTAAGTTCCAGGAAGAAATTCAAGATGACGGATCCAATATGGCGGCAATAAGATGATAAAACCAACTTAAAAATAAATTAAATGCTTTAAACTAAATAGGCTATTCCTAAGAATTATTAAAAAATGTAAAAAACAAATCTGAAATTTTCAAATGTATCCAATATGGCTCTCATACATTAATTATCAATCATAAATATGCGATTCAGTCCTGCATTAATTTTGAATATAACCTTAGAAATAGAATTCCAACCCTGGAACCATATTCTATTTATTTTACATAATTTATTCCACAATAAAAAACTTCCTAAGGAATCACTACTTCTACATATAGATTTTCTATCCAAGTCTCTTACAATGAAAAAAAATATTATATTTCCACTTCACTATGCGGAAATAATTGTTCATGGAACCTTAATAATATAATATTTTAATTGCCTATCCCAAGAACTCATAAAACAATATGCCGCATCGGTAGTGGGGGTGGGGGGTGGTCGTGTAGGTGGCTAATATAAAAAAAAATTTTAGGCCCCTGGTTCTTGTACACACATTAAAACACAATTTTATTTTTTACCCCCTTTAATAATGTGGTGGGGGTGATAATGGAGGTGGCTAATGGCAAGAAACATTTTGAGACCTTAGTGCAAATACTGAATATCAATTTTATGGACTCTTACTTGCTGGCTTTACCTATTTACTCTCCCAAATCTTCCAATGAATAAGATCAAAATATAATCTAGTTCCAGATTTCGCTTTAATACATACATGTACCAAATTTCAAATCAATATCATAAACCGTTCCAGAGTAATTGTGCGCAAAAAGAAAGAGTTACAGACAGACAGATAATTTTTTTACTCAAACTTAAAATCTCTACATTTCATGACATTCTAAATCTATTTGAACAAAGAAATTTTCACCGGTAGTCTACTTCCACGATGTTGAAGTAATTGCATAATGTCATATGGTCTCAAATAGAACTTTCTAAAAAGTGGTAAAAGTGGCTATAATAAAAATAATATTTGCCAAAACAAAAACCGACCTGGAGTCATAAAGACCAACTTCACTCACTCACTCACTTCACTAACTTATGCGATATGTAAACTTTTTGAAAAACTAACAAGCAGTACTTATGCAGTACCAAAAAAAGAAAAACAAATTAATATTCCACTTCGATGCAGGAGGATTCAAGACTTTCGACAAATTTGTGCATCAAAGGGATGTCATCTGTAAGTATGTTTATCTCGAGAGGTACAGCTTTCCTAAGTAGTCATGACAGATGATCCATCAGCACCCTATTAACTCTAATACATTTTACTCCTACGACGATGCCCAAGTTTAACATCTTAATAGCCGTGTCGCCAATACAGTTCGAGTTCTAGCTAAAGATTCTAACTGCTAGTAATAAATACTTTCCTATTGCTAACCGAATAAAAATGTTAAAATTTTCTTAAATAATCTTTTAAATAGTGTCACTTAATATTAGCAAATCAGTGTAACAGAACAAATCAAGCAGAAGGAGAAAATAAAAACACTAAAATATGCTTTGGTGTCTTAGTCATTTTTCAAACTTTTGCGATTTCCAATTAACAATGAATATAAATAATTACCTTTCTTTAATTTGAATAATACTTATTACTTCCTAGTAATTTCAAATCGTTAAATATAAAATGAATACATACATACACTGTAAAAATGGTATAGTTACCAGTGAATTCATTTCAATATCCCAAGAAGTTTGGACGCACAAGAGCTACACAAGGTACGATTTTATTCTGAACATACTATTGAGAGTGGACAGTGCCAGTTGGCTATGTAAATAAATGTTTATTAGCAGCAGAGGTGGACTGGCAAATATTGGATCAATACAAGTGAATAAAAATGTGTGTTCAGTCGCATTGTTTTTGCTTCAACTTGTCTGTGCTAGCAATTTAGAGCTACATATATTTCCTATAAATCATGATTTCTCTAGTGGAGGTATGCGTCCTTGTTATGGATAATCATAATAAGTTTATCGCCCGGAAAATGAAATAAAATAGAAATATTAGAACGATAAGGGCACGAAGTATTAAATTATGGACAAATTGAAAAAGGAAGAGCTGTTTATTAGATTTTTATTATATTTTTATTGACTTAGTTTTTCATCTTCCATATTATATTTAAGAGAAAGTAGATTAAAAAAAATATACTTATAACGTTGGCTGTAAAGCTCTGGGTTTGGTTAAATTTGGTGGTTGGATTCCTTACCTGTAATATTGTGAACCAGAATCCCTTATGACAGCGTCTTTAGATATTAATGTTTGTGATTGTTTTGAAAATAATAAAAGTTCTAGACACGTTCATTTTATATTAATAAATAGTAATACAAAAATTGTTTAAAGCTAGAAAAATCTTGAGGTTCCAGGCGTTAAAGCAGGGTATTTTTAATAATGTATGAAAGAATTGGCTCTACGTTGTAGACATGGACATCAGTTTCTTTAATTTTACTGGCGTGAGTTAAATGGAAATGCTCAGAAATAAAAAATAGGCATGTTTTCTGGGAAGCCCCCTTCGGAAGTTAGTGCACCAATAACATGGAAACAATCTACCAATGCGACATATGCTTCACTTAGATGGAGGATCATTGGGTCCTAAAACGTTTTCGGGTGCTATTAGTATCTCGGCTTATGAACGAATTTTATTTGGAGTATATAGTCATACAGAGAATTATGTACTTCGTTCATACAGATTATATTTTTCTTTGTATGATTGCAGATCCCCAACAGTAACTTAGAAAACTGTCCTTATGCTAATGGAGATTTTAAATTTTCAAGAAAATGAAAGGCTAAAAACGTTTAAAATATGAAGAATTAACTCATTCGAGATTGTCATCTAGTGAAACTCATCAATTATTGAGCCACTTGCTCTACCTAGTATCTCAGAAGAGGGAAGAGTACAAGCGCGAGGACATATCAAATTTTTGTGCCTTACAAAATTGTGGTGAGAAGCATTAAACTTGTGGCAGAGCTTGCACTTCAGTAAGCGATCGTAAGTTCGACGTAATGGTTACATAAGAACAAAACTACAGTCGGAATTAGATTTGATTCAAAAAAAAAACAACAAACTACCACCACTACCAAAAATAGGCCAAAAGTCGCACATTTTCTCGCCCTCAAATTTTGTTTTAAACTAAGTGTTAAATTATTGTTAATAATGAGAACATTCTGAAAACAAAATTTCAAGATGATCATATGTTTGGTTTTTGAGATATTGAAGTTGTGATATGCGTGATGCAATAAAGGAGCATATCAAAAAATTCAGAGCCCCACAAAAAATGAATACTCATTACCTATGACAAAGCAGTCAAGATATTCTTAGAATTTTTTGACGCAGAATTCAAATCTAAAATGGCAAAATCATCATTTGATCAATTCAGAGTTACGCTTATCACAGATTTAATTCCTCATGTCTCAAAAACCAAAGATATGCTCATCTTGAAATTTTTTATTCAGGATGTTCTCATCATTAACAATAATTTAGTACTTAGTTCAAAACAAAATTCGAGGGCGAGAAAATGGGCGATTTTTGGGGTCAGTCTTTTGAAAAGATAATTCTCAGCAAAGGTCGGGAGTTTAGGCTATTCAGTGGTGGCAACTTTTTAGAAATATTTAACAGTTGGTTCTAAACATTCTTCTTTTTTTTTTCCTATTCATCCTACTGTGGTTTCTTGCATTTATAATATGAGTACGTAAAAAATCCCTACCCAACGACAAAATGTTATTTAAAAATTTTAATATTAAGGGTTTATTGGGCTGTGGAATGTATAAAAGACTAGAGTATAAAGAGGATCATGTTATAAGTGTATCGTAGGTTAGAACAATAATTTTTATTTTAAATATGAAATTTCTTTACCGCTGGAATATACAGCAGTAGGAAAGTTATTCGATTCAGTATAAGTAACGTTAAAATTAGTAAAATCATACTTAAAATACGAGTAAGCATATTATATGAGAAATTCTATTGAGAGAAAAATAACAATAATTCAAAATTACAAAATAGTTTTTTTTTAGATATTTACATTCAAAAATATGCCCGTTCAGATCAGGTCTACGAGGAGTAAAGTTTTTTTTAAAACGCTTATACAATTGACGATGTAACGACAAGAATAATACACGATGGCATTGCCGCTTGTGGAAGTAGTGAACGGTGGTAGACCATCACGGTTTAAAGGAACATCATTCTCCGAACCAAAAATAACATAATATTCGAGAAATACTTACTTATTAAATATCGACTGTAAAGATCTACAATAAGGATAAGCATACACGTTTTAATTCATATTATCTCAAAATTTCTGAATACGGGTCTGAACTTACTGTTTTATTTACAAAGTTAGATCAAGTTACCTCATACCGTCTACAAATTATAAACAGTTTATCTAACTAGATTAATAGGTACTCTAAAATGCAGAATGTAGGTGGTAATGCGTTGATTTTTTTAAGATTTCATTAATCGACTTAAATTAAGAGAGGAACAGTTTATTAGATATGTCTGAGTAACTTAGTGGTAAATATTTTGATTTTTTATTTGTTGTATTTTTATCTCGGTGCGCATCGCCATCGTCTCCAGTAAAAAGAAATATATTCAGATATTTTATAAACCGGGAGCACATAACAGATTTTTTCGGTGTCAGAGTATACCACTCGTTGGACTTATAGTCGGGGAGCATACTTGATGAAATATATACTCCGTGGGAAATTTCATGATGAAGTTGTGGGAGTCAGTTTAATACATTCCTTATGTCCTCCATAATCATAGCTTACCAGGTGCTTTGCTTGAATTCGTGTCAAGCGGCCTATATGGCAAACATCATCGGAAGTTCTCGATTATAACTGTTGATAGGCCCACCCTAACAATATTTTGTACTGAATCTTTTTTGTTTTAAATAAAATTTTAAACAAAAAAGTTATAACAGTTTTTGTGGTAAAACCTACCGGTTATCAGTTATAGCCAGTTAAAAAGTGTATTAGCCAATTTTTAATTTTTGGTTTTAAAGGATTTTTAGATTTTTAGGTTGAAAAATAACAGCTAAGAAATTAATGTTTATTTCAATATCTTTATTGAATTAATAGTAATGTTGTATTGCATGTAAAACGTTTTCAGCTTAATACTCTTCATCGAAAGGTCATCGATATCAAAATGTTGGCCATGATTCTCGCATCTCTTCATCGCCTCCACACAAATAAAGCTCAGTGAATAAAATGTTTTGGGATTTACATTTACAGGATACACCACATTTCCCTTTTACATATGAACACCGAACTAATTTTAAAATGGTTTCAGGTGCACAAGGAAGTCTTGGTAGATTAAGGTACTGCTGGTCAGCAATATGCCATTCCACAACCTGGTAATGTGCTCTACGAATAAAAGGAGATAGTGACGCTTTTGAATGAGGCAGATTTTCACTTTGCGTCTTGTGCTTGAAGAACATCAACCAACTAAACTCCCCAATGTCTGAAATCTTCGTCCCTGGTGTATATACCTCACGAATACATTTTTCAATGATAGTTTCAGGTTTCAGCTTCATACCCGAATTCTTCAACGGTTTCAAGTTTCCCAAAAATGTCATTATCTGCGGTCTTATAAACCTTCCAAAACGATGATTTTCCAATCTTTGCAAGTGAACCTGTGACATCATATCCTGTCAGAGCATGCAGACCTAGTAACCCTTTTATCTTTTCTGGTCCTAATGCGGTGCAAATTCCTCCAACGTCAATCATTCTTCGATTATTTCCCATACCAGTGACAAATATGCTTAGACAAGTAAAAGATTTTGACCACCACAATGCTAGTAGAAATACGTCTGGATCAGGCGAATATATATGAATCGCAGTAGCTCCTTTTCGGGAGGCAAAAAGGCAGTGCAGTATTATTTTAACGTCAGCTTCTTCATGACTACTTTGAAGTTCACTTCCGAAAGGCGATTTGGTTTCAGCCCTCCAGCTTACGATTAGGCTTCTCTCAATATTGCGTGCGTACAACAAAGCTTTTTCTCCAAGATACGCTATTAGCTATCCTTTGTTTTTATATGAGAAAGGAGGGATTTCAACTGTATATTTACAATGTTCGTGGAGTCGATTATTTTGTACTCAGTGGGTGTTTCAGTAGATGTCCTTTTATGTCATAACGCAGATTTAAAAGAATTTTCAAGAAATGTGTCAAACACCAAGTGAATTTCATCATATTTGTTAAACTCCAAACCTAGATTATTGCATGTTTTAACCTGCACTGATTTTTTCAACGATTGCAGCCTTGCCATTTCATGAAGAACAGCGACACAGTGGAATTTTGCATTCAGATGCTCTGTTATATTTGAGTCCACCAAAGGTATAGACAAAGAAGTTTGTACAGTATTATCAGTTTTTGCAAGGTGTTGCTCTTCTAAAATCTTCATTAGTTTAGATTTATTTATAGACAACTTCATTGATCCCTCTAGATTAAATATGGGGAACGGAACTGCCGAGAATTCATAATTACTTAATGATGTTTTTAGTTCAATATCAGTACGGCTTCTCGATATAACTAGCAAACTTGTGAATAATGATTGATTGAATTGTACTAGTGTCAGCTAACTTGTCTTGAGTATAGCTTTACATAAATTAAGTTTTCCTTTCTACATTGGGTCCCAGAAATTCAGTCAGTTTCAATTCGGTTTTTTTAAAGCGGTGTACATTTCACAACCCTTTTCCAAAATGCTTAATGTATCCGTTTGTATGAAATACACACTTTGTTGTTATGTTGATCAGTTCACTGCCTTCATATGTTATAGGGTTGGTGGAGTTTTAATCGAGAATTTCCGATGATGCCTAGGCTGGACGCCATCTTGGATATATGACTTCATATAGTCCGTCTGCCACAAAATCAAGCAAAGCACCTGGTAAAGCATGGTTATAGAGGATATAAGGAATGTATTAACATTGGTCCCACAATTTCATCACCAAATTTCCCAAGGGATGTGTTACGCCCCCCTCGCGAATATCGAATCGCTGACCAAAATCCGCGAGCAAAAGGTACTGCACTCTATCGATGGGATTCCTCTCAATCCAATGATTTTTAAAAGGAAGAGGATCTCAATTCGACCGTGTGTGCATTTTTTTATATATGGAGTAGCTGATGCCGAATCTCAGTCAGAAAGTTAAGAATTCAAAATAGCGAATGCAATATGGCTGCCATAATTGCAATATTTATACATAGTCCAGTCAATGAATGGTTTCTAGAGGGAAATGCCGAGATCACAATTTTTGACTTGAGGGCTGTGTTTGAACTATTTATGAACTATATCTCGAAAACGATTAGCCCTAATCAAAAAGTGGCTATATGCAAAATTAAAGCTGACTAAAGTTTCTACAATAATGTTTCTATTATTTTTTTTTTCGTATCTGTTATGGTGCAGTAATGAATTGTATATCTTTTGACGGTATTCCAACTTTCTTATAAATTTATTATAAATTGAAAATAAATTTCAATAATCATTGTAGAAAAAAATTTCTTGTACAGATATCCGGTTTCACAGCAGACTGAACTGAATTATCGAATAAAAAGTGTCTTTGCGTCTGTAAGTGTGTGTGTGTGTGTGTGTGTGTGTGTGTGTGTGCGTATATATCTATGAGTGCGTGTATACCGTTTCTTGTAAAAACGATAACTTCTGTTAGACTTAAAATATTTGATTTCAGTTTGGAACATATGTAAAACAGCATATTACCATAATCCCTATTGAAATTGCGCCATATCTGTATACATGGTGATAATCAGAAGCCTACAAACACTCATACGTAAAATACGTTTTATTTTAATTTCAGAGCAAAATATTACTAAGCATACAAAAATAAGAAGATGTATAAGATTTCTAAACCGCAATATACCGGGTGTATATTAGGTAAATCAACTTTATTTAAATTAGATGATATATAAGTGTTATCCTAAAATATGGAACATGGTATTTTGAATAACATTATTATGACGTGAGAATTGTAGGACCCCCTTATTGAACGTTCACTGACTGGGCTAACAAATTTACATTGAATTTTATACGTGAGGATTTCAGGAGTCTCTGATAATAAGGCTTAAAATTTCAAAACGACGGATATTTTCCTTTACTGTGAGATGCCAAAGGAAGAGGCCACCAGAAAGGGCCTCTGCCTAATATCGATATTGAGGTAGTATAAAAATGAATAAATAACTAATTCATACATATTTTTAATTGACTTCATTATCATTATTAGGTTCAATTAATTGGGCGACGCTGAATATTTTTTTCAAAATTTTATTGGAAACTCAGATTTTAACACATTTTAAATGCCATTCGATATGTATTGCAAATTACTATTAAAAAAAAAAATCCGACAAAGAGGAGGGCAGCAGAGTTGTACGCTTCTATAAAGGAAAATTAATACCAAAATATTATATAATTTACCGTTCGGAGTTTTGTTAATGTTCCCAATTATCCACTAAAACTCAAAATAATGCAATTCTAGAACATTTTGGTTGGCTAGGTGGCTACCTAATTATCTATATCTGTGGACTTTTTTCCAATGGTATTGCTATTTGTGGCACTATAACGTACTGCTTCAAATTTAGACACTAAGTTCAATTAATGCTAAAGAAGCAAATAAAATGGATACAATTGTTGTAAATACGGTTTCAAGTTTCAAGTAAAAAACCGCTGCCCAAGGAATCACTACTTCCACATCCAATTCTCTATCCAAGTCACTGACAACGAAAAAACTTTGTATGTGGAAATAATTGTTTATGGAACTTTAATAATATAATATTTGAAATCCTCTACTCCAAAAACCCATAAAACGATACACCACATCGGTAGTGGGGTGGGGGTTGTGATAGGGGGGCGGTAGTGGTAGTGGGGGTGTATGAAGTAAAAAAATGTTTTGAGGTTTCTGGTTCTTGTACATACTCTAAATCATAATTTTTTTTCATCCCCTTTAATAAGGGGGTGGGGGTTGGTAATGGGGAGTGGCTAATGCCAAAAATTTTTTTGAGACCTTAGCTTTTCTTGTATATACTAAATACCAATTTTATGGACTCTTACCTGCTTGATTTACCCATTTACCCCAAATTTACCCCAATTTACCCCCCAACCCTTCGACGGAACAAGATGAAAATATAATCTAGTTCTAGATCTCGTTATAGTACACATGTGTACCAAATTTCAAGTCAATATCTCAAACGGTTCCAGAGTAAACGTGCGCACAAAAAAAAGTTACAGACAGACCGACAGACAGACAGACAGACAGATCGGCAGACAGACAGAAATTTTTTTTGCTCAAACTTAAAATCTTGACGTTTCATGACATTTTAAGCCTATTTGAACAATAAAAATTTTTAAAAATTTTTTTGTCGTTACTATACTTCCACTGTATGTGGAAGTAATTAGGGCAAAATATCGCAAAAGTAAAAAAAAATAGCTGTTTTTCATAGAAGTGGTGTGGAATTTGGTGTCTATTTTAATTTAAAAAAATGTCTTGAGCTCTAGGCCTAGGACTTTACTCCTACACAGTTTGTTCATGAGCTACATTTTACGATGATAGTTAATAATATTAGTTCTAAAATACCATCGCCGAACGGTAAAATTTAATTTTTTTTTAAATCCACGAAAAGTTTTCTCGTGAGAATATATATTTACGTTTGCTAAAACCTACACCCGATTAATTTTTTCGGCGTATATTCTTTCCACTAAATTTTATTTAATAAACAACGTAAAAAGACCATATCACCATAGGGCAAAAATGAACAGGAATAGAGGTTGCCCCCTTAGAAATTAAAATGTTCAGCTATTGCATTACTTTGTTCAGCACATTTTTATTTATCAATCACAGGTCTACAAAAAAAAAAAATGCTCCAAGGACTAAACCTATCATGCTTTAAGTATTTTTGTGTGCTGAATTCGAATTTTCAATTAAAAAAAATTTTCTACCGCGTATATTTCGAGTAAATTCCGGTTTTTATTGCCAAAAAATCATATTTTGACGATAAAAATCGGGATTTACTCGAAATCTACGCTGTAAAATTTTTTTTTTAATTGAAAATTCGGATTTAGCACACAAAAATACTTAAGGCATGATAGGTTTAGTCCTTGGAACAGATTTTTGTGTGCTGAATCCGAATTTTCAATTTAAAAATTTTTTTACCGCGTAGATTTCGAGTAAATTCCGGTTTTTATCGTCAAAATACGTTTTTTTTTAAATTTCAATCTACACGGTAGAAATTTTTTTAATTGGAAAATTCGGATTCAGCACACAAAAATACATAAGGCATGATAGGTTTAATCCTTGGAGCAGATTTTTTTTTTGTAGGCCTATGTAATTTAACTCTTTTAAGCCATTAATCATAGACCGGTTAACTATCTATTCAATTTAATTTTAAAAAATTGCTTGAGATTGCTGAATAACGCATGATTTTTTTAGTTTTTACGAATAAAATCATTTTGTATGTGAACTACAGTAAACATTATACTACTCTTCGTCGATTTATTGAACTTTTTATACAATTGTCCCACTTCGCTGTTTTTGTAAATAATATTAGTTTTAGACATTTTTTATTATCGTGATAAATCAAACTTATTTGGCGAAACATTTATTTTGTCAGTATAAAATAAATAAAAAAAAAAGTAATCGCATTGAACCTACTTGTGTTTTGAACCTGCGACCATTGGATTGCGAGTCAAAAATGTAACCGCCGGTGCCGGACCACCATCTGTTGCTTTCAGTTGTTAATTTCCATAATATACGTATCTGCAGTTGAAAATTATATTTCGATGGTTGGATATTTTATTTTTATGGAATTTATATTAATACCATCAACCATGACATGCGGAAAATTTATCAGTAGGTTGTCCCCACCGAAAGGAGTTAAAAGAATGAAAAACTAAAAAAATGACCAAAAAAATTACCTTATTTTTTGTAGAAATGCGCCGCCAATGACTTTAACCAATCTGACGTACCGCGGTACAACCATATCACTTTATCAGACTTGAGATTGACACTATTGACAACAAAGCTGGAGAGGGTAGAAGTGACTCTTTGGTTTTAATCAAATCACACTACAAAAATAGAGAAATAAATCGAAAAGACATTGACCCTATGATAGTGAACCCTGCAACAACAAGTAGAAACAAGATATATTGACTTAAACCCATCAATAACATGCCGGTGTCCTGATTGCTCGACCGAAAGCAAAAAACGCGGCACTTGACCGCACCCGCCTGCTTCACTTTTTTTGCCAATTAATGAAATGTAAACATGTTCTTTCACAAGTAAGTTCGTCGCCCTATTAATTACTTACCTAGTCAATAACAGTAGTGTATCCTCGTAAATTTTAACCATTTTTAATATACTAAATTACCTCGGGGCACTTGCAGCTTTCCCACATTGAAGACTAGTACATCATTTTATTTTCCACATATTATGGTAAATCACGTTGTATATACAAATAATATTAGAAAATAACATTTTACAAGATTTTAATCAATTACAGCCAAATTTTTAAAATACAATCGGTCTTCATATACCGGGTGATTCAGTTTGGTATTCGCCCCCTGTATCTTTTTTATTTTAACAGAAAACTAAACCATATATATTTGTAAATCGTTTGTCAAGCTCTATCGAATGACGTCCTTAAATCATCTCTTTGATCACATATGCCAAAATAACGACAGTCAACGTTTTTTTTTCAAATGGTATGCTATACATTTTTTTGCCGATTGTTGAAGAGCTTCTCTTTCTGCATTCAACCATGTGAAAAAAGTATACACTTCCATAAGGAAAATTTCGAGAAAAGTAATAAAATACGAAAAAACTTCATTTAAAAGTTTTGTTTCTGATTCAACATAGTTAGCCATGGAAACAATTGAATTTTGTCATTGTTAGTAATGTCAAATTGAAAATACTGTTATATGTGACTGTTATTTGTTTTTGTTTTATGTTATACTTCTAAATAGATTTACACAATGGTATCTTACACTAATGAAGAAAAATTGGACATGATATTAATTTATGGAGAGTGCGGAAAAACTGTAAAGCAGCCAAACGTTTATATCAAGATCGCTTTCGAAATAGGTCGGTACCATCAGACAAAATGTTTGCAAAATTGGCAAGAAATATGAGCGAAAGTGGAAGTTTTGAGAAAAAAAGAAACGTTTTTAAGCCCAGAACCGCACGAGATGAGGAACATACAGTTACAGTTTTAGCCCGTGTTTTCGTAGACCCGCATATTTCTATTCGTCAGTTAGCGACAGAAACTGATATTTCATATTCTTCAATTCAAAGAATTCTGAGAGACAATAAACTGCGACCATATAAAATACATTTACATCAGGGCTTGCTTCCAGGAGATTAAGAGAGACGTCTACATTTTGTAGCGTGGTTGGCAGTTGCTCAAGAAATGACTATTAAGATCGCATCATGTGGTCAGATGAATCCCGTTTCCATAATAATGGAATTGTCAATAGACATAACTGCCATTATTGGTCGCAGGATAATCCTCACTGGCTTCGGGAAACTAATTTCCAAAATATCTGGGGAATTAATGTATGGTGTGGAATTCTCAACGGACAAATTATAAGACCAAAGTTTCACGAAGGCACGCTTACTGAAGAAAGATATCTACAGTTTTTAAGAGAAGAGTTGTTAAATTTCATAGAAGACGTTCCATTACATATTAGGCATAACATGATATTACAACAAGATGGGACACCGCCACATAATGCTATAATTGTAACGAATTACTTAAATGCAGCTTATCCAGGTAGATGGATCGGAAATCGTAGTGAGGGAGTCAAGTGGCCTGCCAGATCACCGGATCTCACACCGTGTGATTTTTTCCTTTGGCCATATCTAAAAGAAAGAGTGTACTTTACACCTCTAAATGATGTCGAAGATCTTAAAAATAGAATACGAATTGAATGCCGCAGATTAAATGTTGAAATTCTTCAACATGTATGTATCCAGGGAGTGATAAACACAGAAGCGAACGGAGGACTCTTCGAACATATGACGCAATAAATAATGTTTATATTTTCTTAATGGGTAGTTAGTTTTCATGTATTGGTAGTTTTTTTATTGGTAATTGTTATTTATTATTAGTTGTTATTTTAATATTATTGTTGAGTGTTATTATCATTAATTAACTAAAGATACGACATTAAATGTTTGTTAATATAAAAATGAATTACATAATTATTTAAAAACAGAACTTTGTTTGGTCAAAACATTAAACTTTGTTTCGAAATTTTTATGCCTCATCAGTGCCGTACACAATCCTCGAAAAAATCCCTCTCTTTCGAATCTGATTTGCCTAGTTGGTACTAGTTACATTACTTACAATGTCAAAGTTCAATTGCTTTCTTGGCTAACTATGCTGATTCAGAAAAACCTTTGAATGACGTTTTATCATACTTTATTAATTTTTTCGAAATTTTCCTTGTGTTGAAGAATAAATTTTAACATTTTAACATCTGCAGCATTCAATTCGTATTCTAGTTTTAAGATCTTCGACGTCATTTAGAGGTATAAAGTAAACTTTTTCTTTTAGATAGAACCAAAGGAATAAATCTAACGGTGTTTAAAAACGTTTCTTTTTTTCTCAAAACTTTCGCTCATATTTCTTGCCAATATTTCTTGCCAATTTTGCAAACATTTTGACTGATGGTACCGGCCTATTTCGAAAGCGATCTTGATATAAACGTTTGGCTACTTCGTTTTTTCCGCACTCTCCGTAAATTAATATCATGTTCAATTTTTTTTCATTATTGTAAGATACTATTGTGTAAATCTATTTAGAAGTATAACATAAAACAAAAACGAATAACACAGTCACAAATAACAGTATTTTCAATTTAACATTACTAACAATGCCAAAATTCAATTGTTTCCATGGCTAACTATGTTGAATTAGAAACAAAACCTTTAAATGAAGTTTTTTCGTATTATATTAATTTTCTCGAAATTTTCCTTATGGAAATGTTTACTTTTTTCACATGGTTGAATGCAGAAAGAGAAGCTCTACAACAATCGGCAAAAAAATGTATAGCATACCATTTGAAAAAAAAAAAGTTGACTATCGTTATTTTGGCATATGTGATCAAAAAGATGATTTAAGGACGTCATTCGATAGAGCTTGACAAACGATTTGCAAATATATATGGTTTATTGTAGTTTTCTGTTAAAATAAAAAAGATACAGGGGGGCGAATACTAAACTGAACCACCCGGTATTTTATCATCGCTTGGAATCATTTTTTCACAAAAACGTGTGTAAATCAATAAAAAACTGACAGTAATTTTAAAATTTGAGGAATACTACTTGTGCAGGATAGTTTGAATTGACTTATAATAACATATGTGATGTTTTTGACCTATAAATCTGTTACTGTTAAGTAATGGATATGAACTCTTGTAATTGGTCCTAGCCCATTGAATAATGAATTATTACCCACGGCCGTATCGATAGTTAATGAATTGTTAAATTGTCGTAGAAAGAATGGATTATGAACTCCCGATTTATTACCACTTATCATCTATTTTTAAATTATATTGCATGGAACGATAATTCTTGAATTGTGCGTAGGATCCCGCTTCTCTCCAGATCAAAACGTTTATGTAGTTTTAATTCACATAGCTGTTTGAAAACAGATGGGCGTATAACGACATGCACCATTACATCAATTTATGTGAAATAAATCATTCATATTGACGCTGTGACGCACTTCAACTTACAGAAGGCAAAAGAACTCGCAATGTATTTTAAATATAATTTAACGGAACGGAATATGTACGAGTTCAAACAACATAATACAGTATGTCCGCAGAGGGGGTTTACAATATGGCTAAAATTTTTAACTTTTCGAGAAAATGTTACTCTTTATAAAATTTTTCCTTGCCTAAAAGTAGTAATGACGTTGAGAAAAATTATATTTTTTAGACGGGATGCTCAAAAGTTATAAAAACTTAAAATTCCGTAAGAGTAAATTGGTTATATTTTCTATTTTGGAACAAAATGTGAAATAAAAAAGTTGTTTCAAATTATATGGTCTGTCCAAATTCAAAATTTCATTTGAATATTGCAATGTTTCGAAATAAATGAATTTTTATTAAAATACTTGGCGGCTTTTGTCAAATTTGTATTATTTTTTTTCTGTTATTTTGTTTTGACAAATACTACAAGCTGTAGAAATTTGGAATCCTATTTTAGGAACAATCTGTGTAATTCCTGTAATGTTCTATTTGATTCTTAGGTGCGTTGTTACCTAGTTATTTTCCTAAAAAATTCACTTATTTCGAAACATTGCAATATTCAAGTGAAATTGTGAATTTGCAGAGACCATATAATTTCAAATAACTTTTTAATTTCACTCTTTGTTCCAAAATAAAAAATATAGCCAGTTTACTTTGTAATCTTTGAGCATCCTATATAAAAAATATAATTTTTCTCAACCTCGTTACTATTTTTTAGGCAAGCGAAAACTTTTATAAAGAATAACATTTTCTCGAAAATTTAAAATTTTAGCCATTACACCTATTGTAAACCCCAACCGCACACATACTGTATATGGATACATATGTGCAAATAAAAATGATTGAAAATATGAGTACTAATAATAATATACAATGTTAATCAACATTGTAGTAATAGTAATGATAAGAAAATAATATCGTGTATAGTACAGACAGGGAGATTTATGATTAAATATTAAATAAGGACAAAAATGATATGTATTCATGTACAAAGAGACTGGCTAGTTGATTTAAACCAGTGCTATCAGAGCAAACACACACACACACGAACAACATATGAAAGAGTGCCTCGTTATCTTCACCCAGAGTAAGAGATTCTTGAGAGACTGTTCAACAACTTACGCTAGTGGTGATTTGTAAAGCAAGGCGCAGTAATTCAAATCACACAAATTATTACGAAGATCATTACTTTTTCCTTTTTTGCAGGAATTTCAATCGAAGGTGTAAATTAAGAGGTCGCAGGGCTTTCGTCTTATTCCTTATTTTCACAATCATATTTTTTCAGGGCCAAATAAAGTATTATATCTAGTAGTTTCTTGTTTTAAAAAAATGTATTTTACAAAATGTTAGATAAGTGCAAATACATTTACCTGAAATTTCATATTTACGTACACATTTTTGTTTGTTACTTTCAATCGAAATTTAGTTATCTCGGATGTTTAGGCTATCGGAAAATTCAATTATATCATTAAAAATGATTCTACTTTTATTATTGAGAGGTTTGCTTAACATTACAAAACTGTTTATTGTCATCCAGATTTTAGCAAACTTTTGATTAAAATTATGTCAAAATAATGTATTACATTATGTTTAAGGTAGGAATTTGGATTACTATTGTGCACAATTTGAAGAATAGGTGTGAAAAAAATGATTGGTTAGTAAATTTTCTATATCAGAAATATTTAGCATTTAGCTCAAACTGAATTAATATTTCTTTTTTCTATTTCAATACTCGTAATTGTCTGAAAAATGTCATCTGTTGATAGAGGTTAGAAAAAATATTATCAATAAATGATAATCAATCAATCAAAAATAATTATTTTACTAAGCTTTATTTTTTAATCAAAATATATGCAATATGTAGTGTTATTGACAAGAATCTCGCACATCATTTCAATTTTTCAATAATCACATAACCGATAACCTATTTAAGTAAACTTAAACTTTAGTGGTAGTATTCTTATCTTTAATGTTGCGAGTATTAGAAATGTTAAATATCAAATTGTATTAAGGTAATTCTTTCACTAAAAATTGCTTCATTCCTTTCTGCAGATTTCACATCATAGAAGTATGCACCTATCTGCAGATTTTAAAATGCCTCGATGCTGAAATTTACATTGCACTAATTTGGTACGCTTTGTTTAAACAAATTCTGTAGCGTTTGTTAACGACAATTTCGAGAATAATTGGGCAGCATCTGAATCTAGAAAGAATAAGCTTTCTATTACGCCTATTTACGCCTTTTTGCAATTACGGCTAAGCTGGCGCCCTCTACATTTAGATCCGCAAGGTCATTCCACATAATGTACGAATATGCTCAAAACGAGTGCACACCATGGGTTTTTTGGAGCGTCTTTTGAGAAGATAGATTCCTGACTAGTAAGCTGACAAAAGTGTGCAAAAATGGGCAAAATATCACCGATTATATGTATTACGAGAAATTTTAAATCCAATATTCTAATTAAGAGCTTTAGCAAATATATTCCTGGTGCTACTTTAAAAATCTGTTTTCTACGAATAATTTTTTTTTCTAATCGAACCACCTTCAAAAAATATCTCCGAAAAGTGAGAAATAAAATTTCACTCAGTTTTACAAATACCTGTCTACCTATTAGTGGAAAGTAGCAAGGAACTGTACCTTATTACCAATTTGAAGTCGGTGTAAAAAAAAATTACTAATTTCAAAAATACGTTTTGCACCGACTTCAAATTGATATTTGGTAATAAGGTTCAGTTCCTTGCTACTTTCTACTAATAAGTAGACAGGTATTTGTAAAACTGAGTGAAATTTTATTTCCCACTTTTTAGAGATATTTTTTGAAAAAGGTTCGATTTAGTAGCTTCACATATTTAATAATAAATATGATAATATAATATATTTATTAACCTTTTCTGCCATACAATAGAAAGTCAGTAATTATATTGTATAAAAATACATGTAAAAACAAAATATAGTAAAAAACAAACAAATGATAACATAATACAAAACATTTGATAAAAAAAAAACAAAATATCAATACGCAAAATATACACACAAACATAAAAGGAAACATATAGAGATAACCAACAGATAGTACAGGAAATCACCACAAAAGTTTTCACACGTCTTGTGTCATGTTGCAACCGGTAACTCGTCCAGTGTGTAAAAACAACCTTTGACTAAAAACGATTTTAACTTTCTCTTAAACTCTGCAAAACAATGTGATGATTTTATTGCAGATGGCAAGATGTTAAAAAAAACTACAGCCTGCGTAGACTGGAGACTTCTTATATTTCTCGTGAGAAATTTTGCCAAGACAGAACATGTCTTTATTTCTAGTGGGGTAATCATGAAAGTCGACATTTTTTTAAAATTTACTTTGATTTAAAAATATGAAACATAGTGTTTTAAGTAAATAAATTGATATAAAAGTCAATATACCTTTTTTCTTAAAAGTCATACGGCATGATTCCCTGTAATCTAGGTTAAACATTAGTCTTAATATGCGCTTTTGTGTTATAAAAACGCGAGTAGCTTCTGTAGATTGTCCTCATATTGTGACATTATAGCCCATTGCTGAGTATACTTGGGCGTAATACAATGACAACAAGGAATCCTCATTTAAATCATTTTTCAACGATGACAGCGCAAAAAAAGACTTGTTCAACCTAGAGCATACCTGGCTAACTTGATCGGTAAAATTAAGGTTTTCATCCACCTGGATTCCTAAAAATGTAGTTTTAGTAGTAGTTTTGATTTGGTTATCGCCTAAAGAAAAGTATATATCTGGTACGTTGCGATTCCCATAGGAAAATTTCATACACTCAGTCTTATTTAAATTTATAATTAACTTATTTCTGTTGCACCAAATCTTAAAAACTTCTAATACAACGCTGACTTTGTCGACAGCATCTAAAGAGTTTACACCCGATACTACAATCAGCATACATAAATAATCCTCCATGTTGCAGAACATATTTGGTAAATCATTCACAAACAAGAGAAATAATAGAGGTCCCAATATACTGCCTTGAGGAGTTCCTAGGTTTGTATTAAATAATTGGGAATCCGCCTTGCCTGCTCTAACAACAAGAGATCTGTCAGTCCTGTATGATTTTATCCAATTATTAATTGGCCATCTAATACTTATTGCTGATAATTTATCTTATAAAAAGTCCGAATTTATAGTGTCAAAAGCCCGGGACAGGTCAAAAAACACACCAAAAACATGCTCACCTGGATCAGTTCTATCATGGATGTATTGTACAAAATCAATCGAAGCGGTTTCAGTCGAAAGACCAACTCTAAAACCATGCTGGCAAGTCGTCAATATTTTGTTTGTATTTAAAAAATGAATATATACTATTATAAACTGCCCTTTCGATTAACTTTGAAAAATTGCTTAAAATTGATATAGCTCTGTAGTTAGAAATGTCATGACAGTCGCTTTTTTTAAACACAGGTACAACTTTGGCCGTTTTTAATAAACTAGGAAATTGTCCGAGATGTACAGAATTATTTATTTTATTGGTTATATAGTGTAAAAATTCGTGGCAACACTCTTTAAGTAATTTTGTGGGGACTTCGTCAATTCCTGTAGATTTCTTATTGGGTAGTTGATATACCGTGCGTGTAGCGGAGCGCTAGGCATAGGGAGTAAAATTACAACATCGCGTGTGCCAGCTGGCTGAAATGAAATAACAGCTGGGATGCTCCGCCCGACGGAGGAATTTACGGCAGCAGTGTTGTCATATCTCTCGCGCTACGTGAATGTACATGCCTAATGGGAAATTACACGCACGGTATAAGCTCTACTACTGTTTCTTCCAACACTGGTATAAAGTACATCGAGTTCTCGCTTACTTTTTTTGATTCTGTACAATTACTATTCTGAGATGAAAAATGTTGTTCCATCAGCGTTGTTACTGAGTTCGCAAAATATTCCCCAAAGGCATTTGAAATCTGTGAGGGATCACTTAATATTTCATCATTTGATACTATATTTTTTGGAATGCTTTGCTTACCGACGTTTCCAAAGTTGTTGTTAATTATTTTACACATAGTTTTAGTTTTATTCACTGAGCTGTTTATGATTTGAGAGTAATGATTTATTTTTTTCATTTTTAGTTGCTTTATTTACATCTTTTTTAACTGTTTATATTGACTATCAATTTGTGGATTATTAGCATTTTTCCTCTACCAGTTTAGCAATTTAAGATGGTCTACACTCTTTTTTAATTCTGACGAAAATAAAATCTTTTTTTTGTTAATAATTTTATTTTCAAGCAAAATCTTTTTTTTGGGAAATGCCGCGTTAAAGCACCATTCAAAATAATCCCAAAAGATCTGAAACGCCTAATCTATATTGTCATAGTGGGAAATATCATGGTACACAAATTTTAAATTCTGAAATTGCTGTGTCGGTATAGGATCTCCTTAAACTATAAGTAGGTAAATCATTGTTAAAGCAGGGAGGCATTTTCCAAGTAATAATCTGAGCAGTATGGTCAGATAGGCCAGGATCAAATACTTGCCATTTTAGTAAATTAATAGGTAAATTAGATATTAAGTGATCTGAACGTAATGCCGCTTTTTTGTTTAGATAAACGGGTTGGTACATCCAATAAGGATGTAACCTGAAATCATTCAAGTACATCATTTAATTTATTCTGGACTATTTACTAAATTATCTGTTTAAATATCCGCAGACTATAGTTTTCTTAGCATTTTTATTTATGAATGATAACAGGTTAGTTAGCTGATCTAAAAAGACACCAAAATTTCCCTCTGTTGACTTGTATATTACAGCCAAGCAAATACTGCTATTAAAATTCAAGGTAGAACATTCAAGGCCCCCGTCTGGAGGATCAGCAAATAATACATCATAACCTCACTTTAGTTCATTATAATAATATACTTTTAGTCCACAGTACATATAATCGTTTACTTTTCGGTTTCGCGTAAATCTACAAAAAAATTGCTGGTATTATCGCATCTCAACTAAAAACCATCATGCAATGAAATCGTCATCATTAACAGCATTGAAAACAACGACATGAGCGAGAGCATGCTGTATAATTTGTTTGTAAAAACAAATTGTTCAACAGGCGCGTTTCTCAATAAAAGTCTCAGTTCATACTGTTGTAGAAAACATTCTTCGGCTGATTCGCCTTCATTTAAGGCTCTCTTTCATTGCGAAACGGTATATGACATGATATGTTATAATAATATCCTGTTGTTTGTGAAAAATTATCATTATTATAAATTATTATTAATTGATATCACCGGCACCTCCGCCAAATCTTCGAATATGCCCGTAATATAAAAAAATTTTGTTCACCTCACGCTAGATGTAGCTTGATTCATTTACCACCGCCGGACCATAGCCTACAATTTGCAGCAGATTTGACAGAAATCGCTTAAGCTAGGCCAGAGTAATCATAGAACAAATATTAAAAAGAAAAAACACATATGGGTCGAATTGAGAACCTGCTCCTTTTATTAAATTTTATGAAGTCGGTTAAAAATATAAATTGATAGAGCAATAAAATCATTCCTTATTTGAAAACTAATCATCAGCTCCTGTTAGATAATATACAACATTGATATTGCTTCATTAAAACACACGGCTTCCAATCTTTCCGTGATTTCACCAGTCTGCCACTTAATTAAATTATTGTATTAACTTGTACAATACAATACAAGATTAGCTCAGTGTTATCAAATATAAAATGGGTTGTGATAGATTTGCCAAATTCTACGTCATGTAGTGCCAACAGCATGAAAAAATATCATTATTACTCCAGTCCGTTTCTGTTAATTGTTGACAAAAGAACCCCATTTCCACCAGAAATAAAAGGTGAAAATGTCAGACGTTCATAAACCGCTGTTAAATTCGCTCTAGTTGGCAATTCAATTAACCCAAATCGATTCAAAAGCTACAAATTGTTCTCATTAGTTATTTAGGCTGACGAGATACAACAGACTATCGATTAAACTGCTAAAAGTGATAATGTCCCATAGATTTAATATTAAGCTAGGGTAAACATTATACCCTTCACAAATTTATTCTACTTTTTATATATTAATACTTGCTCATTCGACAGGATACATTCAGTAACTTTTTGAATATGTTAGTTTTAAACAAATTTAATTTTATAATGGTCATAGCTGCGCACCGCACATCGCAGTGCCCACCGCACAGCACCAACGTCAGTCGTGTCAATTTTAGTGTGTATATTCAACAATTCAGTACGGTTTCCCATTTACCATTTACAGCTTTAAGAAGTCTTATGTCTTCAAAACGAAATAAAAATTGCAATTCATCGTCTCAACAGTGAAATGATAATTGGGATGAATATCAACTTTAATGTGAATATCAGAATACAAAACACATACCAACAGGAAGATTCAATATGAAAGCAGAACATGCACGAATTTACTTGTTAAAAAGACATATTATACGGGAGATGTGGGAGAGTGGGACAATTTTCAAAAATTAATTTTAAAAATTTTTATTTTTGAAAATTAAAAAAAAAAATACAAAGTAATATACCTTCATATATTGGACCATTTCTTGCAGATTCGTCTAGTGATCTTAAGGACATCGGACGCGTTTTAGTTCGGTGCCAGTAATCAGGCTTAAATCCCGATTAAAAGCCGGCACAATAGGACGAAATTACGCTGATGTGATAAGTGAAAAATTATACGCAAAGTGATATATAAAATAACATTACAACAGTTAAGTTATTTAGCTAATATTTAATTAATGTGGGTGATTAGAATATCTCAGTGCATAACAAGTGAAAAATGGAGAATAACCCGAGAGCCTCTAGGAAACCATAAATCAATCAACACAAAGATAAGTCTACACTCGACTATACCATTTTACTTAAATTTATACCTATATGCTTTAAATGCTTGATAGTTCCTAGACAATAAATTAAAATAAGGGCACTAAATATTTTTCTTTCAGCAAAAAATATACAAACTAAACTATTATAAAAATACAAATAATAATTAATAGCCAAAACCGAATTTCTTTCAGCCAATCAAGAGAATTACGCGCGATATAATAATGGTGATAATAATAACCCGAAATAATCAGTAATGCTATTAAAGTGATTATACAGATTTTCTGTGTGAACCTTCAAGTGTGTTTTCTCATAATTACTAAAAATATTCAAACAAATTTAATCAAAATTGAACACGTAATGATCAGTGGCGCACTACTCTTAAAGTATACCTTTCAGGTGAGGTTCTCATAATTGCTAAAAATATTCAAACGTGTTTAACTTGGATTAAGTCAGAAATATTCAATGGGGCACCGTCGGTGTGTAGCGTCCGGACTGAATTCTTATGGCACCTCAATGTATGTATACGTGATACAGATTTCTCTCAGGAAAATGGTTTCCAAGAAAATACGCACAGAAAAGAGCAATCTTGATACCTAGAGCAGCGGAAACTCAACTCAATAAATAGATCATATTCTGGTAGGCAGGGAGATGACTTATAGTGTTTTGTCACCAATGGATACCCATAAAAGCTTGAAAAAGTTAAATACAAAGTGACAACGTATAGAAGTTATATTTAAGTTTGTATAAGTGAATGTGTTTGTAAAATAATTTATACCGCGGAATATTTTCAGCTTGATAAGGAACATTAGTTAGTGTTTAATTAGGTACACAAACCCAAACTTTCCACAGTGCTTCCCTCTAACGCAGTAAATCATAGCATATACATAGTGTAGTGAAATCGTGTACCTGGAGACTTGCACATATACTCCACACATGGTCTAACGAAAATGGAAACGCGCTGAAAAACCTAGCACACATGTTTGACTTAACAATAAGAAATACATGAAGTAAAAGTCAAACATGCATTGACACCTGGAGTAATGGAAGCTCAGTCATACAAATAGACCATATTCTGGTAAACAGAGAGATAAGGGGAAGGATCAAGAAGGTTAAAGCAAAAAGGACAGCAGAAAACCTACTGAAGAAAACGCTAACACTGAACAGCACTAAACTAAAAATAGGGAGACCATGTTACACATGGAAAACAACAATCGAGAGGATCATAAACAAACTGGGAAAGAAAAGCGAGGGGAAAATGAAAAACCATGCGTCATATGGCTCTCGCTGCTGACAACAAGCATGACTCAAATCTAACCCAGCATTGGAAATCAAGTAATCAGAAGACTAAGGAAAAGAAGATTTGAAGAAGCAGAAATAAAAAAAGAGGAGAAACAGTAATAAACACTCCATATTAAGACACAACACATATTTCACACGAAGATTCAGAAGAGACAGATACCCAGAACCAAAAGCACAAAAAAGGGAGCCTAAACGCTCCCTCACGACACAATGAGGTAACGCATCTCACAAATACCTACACCTCCCATCCCATATTCCTTTACCATGCGCCATGTGGCACTCGCTGCTGGCAACAAGCATGTCCTTAGTCCAACCCAGCGTGGACGTAGCAGGCCCAGCTGTATACCTGGGAGTGGCAGCAATGCCTACCGCACGCTGGTAAATCAATCAATCAATCAATCAAAAATATATTGGACCATTTCTTGCAAATATTAGTTAAATTTACATGGTAAATAGCGGTATGGAAAAATATTTTCTAGTGCCATGTATTTGTCCAAATCTCCCTCTTACGAGGGACATGTCATTAAAGCTTCACAAAGATATGGAAAAATATTTTATTATTGCAAAAAATAACAAACAACGAGAAAGAATAAAAATAATTCAAAATTCTGACAAATGCTCGGAGGAAAAACAAAAATATACTGCAACAAACGATCAGGGCCGCCAACAGTTTTACTGGGCCCCGAGGCTGCTTATTATTGAGGGCCCCTCCCCTCTTCCAATGTTTTGTTGTTCCATTTTTCGCATTTAGTTTAAAATTTATTAAAAAACTACCACAGTATTTAATTGTTATGGATTTTTATTGAATTGAAATATTTGTATAATTTTGTTTTTTTGATGTGCACAACTGAAGGCCTAGCCTATATGACATAATACAGCCGGAACCCAGGGCCCCGGGAATTTATCCCCCTGCCTCCCCTTATCGGCGGCCCTGCGAACGATTAAAAAATTTTTGCTGACGCAAATCGTTAATATTGCAAATACGTGGAAATTCGACCATATTTATTCTTTTTTTTTGTACCATAACGGCATACCTAAAAACGATCCAAATAATATAAGAAAATTAATTCATACATGGAATGGGTGAGATATAGGATGGGCCAACTCTCCCTTAAAATAACGTCCCAACTCTCCCTCACTGCTAGGTGTCATTAAAAGTGATCAGACCTATTTTTAGGTGAAAGTGAATCATGAAATGACTCCAACATTTGATTGCTAAAGCGTTGGTCGTTACATGTAAAATAACTCTCCAGCAACATTTGCACCCACATAGCAATGAATTGAATAATTTGAACAAAAAAAGTTGCTTTTCAGTACATAAAACAATTAAAATTACCTGAGATTTGAACTATACAACGCACGGGCGAAATACGCCAGTTTATTTCTCTCACAAATACACATGTCCCGTATGACACTCAATATCAAACTACCAACCAATCGGTATAAAAAGTCACTGTCCCAATTCTTCCACGGTACCAACTCTCCCATATCTCTCCTACCCATGTAGTAACACAAATCTTTTTTTATACTTATATTCTAATCAAATTAGTAAAAATAAGATAACAGCTTCGTTAAAAAAAATTCAAGAAGAACTTCGATGCTTGTTGGCCTCGGCTTGCGCCTCGGCCAACAATTGCATCGTCGTCCGGGAATGTATCGCTTTCACACCTAGATACACAATATACTATTACAGATAAGTTGGAAACCAAAAAGTCTTGTATTTCGATAATACATTCACCTGAATTTTTTTCAACTTTTACATACCCCCCACCCCCCCATTTGTAGGAATTTTCGAGTGTCTATATCTCGAAAAATATGCATTCTTCAAAAAAATTCACAAGATTAAAAACATCTTATTTTGGGCAAAAAAAAAAGGTAAATACATTGTTTTTTTCATTTTTGACCTATATCTACAAGTTACGGAACCCGTGATAAAATGAGTGTTTTCTACCCCTTCCAATAATTTCCTACTCTAATCTTTTTTTGACTTTTTTACTAACGTCATTACAAACACATTGCTCAAGGTTTCATCAAAATCCATCCATTAGCACTTAAGTTAGATTGACTGGACTATATAGAAAAACGCAACCATAAAAAAGTGTTTAATTTTTTTTTAACATTTCTGTGCTATAAATATTGTCGTACCTAGATATGATTTGCCGAATTATAAAATAATTTCGCAATTTTAGAGATAGCCGATTTCACTGATTATTTTTGCGAATATCATGAAATTTTTATTTTTTATTTTTCTACGATTACAATTCACCAAGTTACAGTAATAGGAACAAAAAAGTGGTTTTACTGTCAATCTTTAATAAAAAAAAGTAAAGATAGCTGTAGAAATATATTTTTAGAAAACGAAATACTGAATGTGAGAGGTCTGTACATGCACGCTGTTGTAGTCTAAACGCGTAATAAGAAACACAGGTTTAGTGCAACCAAATCACCAATATGAAACAAGAAATAGAACGAAAAATGCATATCAAACTCCACAAACGTAGCAAAACAGTATGTCAGAAACAAATTATATATTATGGTATCAAGCTATACAACCAGTTATCTGATCATACAAAAGCTGAGAATAAAAAGAAATTCAAACGACAATGCAAACAATATGTAATTAACATTTATACCACATTTTTCCCACCCTTGGCCTAGTAAGACAAGTTGTTCCCTCTAAAACTAAACTTCTCTAGATTAAGCAAATTATGTACAGGCAGCTGTCTCAATCAATATAAAATCTCAAGTGTTTAGAATACTTCAAAAATAAAAATAAATTTACATTATATTTATACACAAACCCGTATATAAGTAATAGTCTGATTCTTTCTAATATTTTTTCCATTCATTTTTCATTTTTCATTTTTCATTTTTCATTTTTCATTTTTCATTTTTCATTTTTCATTTTTCATTTTTCATTTTTCATTTTTCATTTTTCATTTTCCATTTTTCATTTTTCATTTTTCATTTTTCATTTTTCATTTTTCATTTTTCATTTTTCATTTTCTCATTGTTAGTCAAGTAGTAGTAGTAGTTAAGTTAGTTAAGTCTGAACAAAATGTTAATACTGCTAGACACAATACGAGGTCTCCTCAGCTATCATAATTCATAGAATTAGTATATGAAACTGTAATGTAGTAATAAATATATCAGTTATAGCTTAATAATGGCAAAATGTAAAATTGTAAAAAAAATATTGCAGTAATAAATAAATAAATAAGTTTTGTGGGCAAAAAGCCGCCCTAGGAAAATCAACAAGAATGAGTGGCTATGTTAGACCACTTAATTTATTATTTGCAACTAGTGGTGTTAATCATTGCAGAAACGCTCTTGTATATCTCTGATGGAGGTGTATCAAGAAGAATTTGAGATGGGGCTTATTTTTTTCCACCAACGGATCTTTTTTTCTAAACTATTAGACCATCATTCAATACGTTAATGTCTCTAATATAATGTGCCTTGTTGAAAATCATATTTCATGGGACATAATATTGTTATTATGAACTGTATATTAGTAAACTATATATAAATAGTTATTGGAAATAACACTTCGCAAGATTTCTATTCAATTACAAAATATGAAAATTACCAAAAAATTTTTAGAAGTTAAGTGTTTTATGACTTTTTCATTTACTGATTATTTTCAAAAATAATAAGGTTCTTTCCCTAGGTGACAATAATTCCTTGTCCACATTTCAATATAATCAGACTTTTGTCTCTTAAGTTATCAGCTTACAATAAATGTGACGGACGAACAGACAGGCTCATCAAATGCAATATATTTTTTATTTTCATATTTGCGAAGAATATAACTAGCATTATATCATAGCTTAATCTTTATGAAAAATATATAAATGTAAGGTAGTATTAAAATGAGAAAGATTTGTTTATAGTTGTGTTTATAGAAATTTTTATATTTTATACTGTTATTATCACTATTAGAAAGTTACTATTAAGCATTAGAGAGCAATATATTTGATCCCTCATAATAACTCTGGAACTAATCATTCAAGGATAATCTGCAAAGATTAATTTTAGAGAGTGCGAAATTCTCTATTAAAATGATTTATTGGCATTCTTTGATGGTTCACATTGTTTTTTTAATTTTACTTGAAGTTCAGATCTTATCGAGTCGTTGTTGGAATTCTGAAAATTACACATCTATTTATTATTGATTTTTCGACCATTACCGTTTACAAGTTGTGAACTAAAACGTATGATAACCCTACCTATTGTTCTGAAATGACGACTGAACTTGTAATTGAATTTATAGCAAGAGCTGAATTCGGTGTCCACAATTTGTACCGAAGTGAAACATCTGTTTGTGTCTGATTTGTAGCTTGTCTGCATTTAGCATACGAACAAGAACGATATTCAGTTTCCAATTACTCATAAAATTTGATTACTTTCAGAATTCGATAAAAAACGTCTAACAGTGGCGTTTTTTGCTAGCTTAATTATCAATTACTTACAGATATATATATTCAGATAAAAATATCAGTTTTACTAAGTAATAAAGAAGTTTTAAATTATTGGACCGATAACCTGTTTAAACGCACGTTAAAAGGTGTTTACGCGCATTTTGTACACGGGAGTGCTCTACCCAAGTGAACCGATTTACGAACGGATATGTGAGCGACGAGGGACGAAGAGAGGAGTCGCTGGCTGCAAGGAGAACCTGCTGATTGACAGATATATCACGCAGGACTCCGTGCAGTATAAGCGGAACCTCTCCATGGCCTGAATCGACTACCGCAAGGCATTTGACATGGCATCGCATGAGCTTATTGTACACTTGCTCCGTCCAAACAGAGTCGGTGACATTCAGAAGGGGAGTATTCCAGGGAGACTCACTTAGTCCCCTTATGTTTTGCATTTCACTACTGCCATTATCAGTTTCGCTCCGGAAAATCCGTGCATACAACTGCGGTACCCACGGTGATAGGAGGCATAAGGTCACCCATCTGCTCTACATGGATGACCTTAAACTTTATATCTCCGAAGAGAGGGACCTACACTAGTCCCTCAGGGTGGTACAGGAGTACACGCAGGCTGTCGGCGTGGAGTTCGGATTGGACAAATGTGCACTGGTCCATCTCAAGAGAAGACGATACTGGGAATACAGAGGAGACGCGCAGCGCAGCGTACACGGAAGCATCTTACATCATCTAGATACCGGAGAGTTGTACACTTACTTGGGTGTCGAACAACGCTCCACCCAAGAAGTGAGTATAGTAAAAAACGCTCTCCGCGGCAAGTATCAGCACCGACTCCGACAGATCTGGTTTTCGGAACTGTCGGGGAAGAACAAGGTGTCTGCTACCAATATGCTTGCCATTCCAAACCTTCTCTACTCCTTTGGAGTAGTGAAATGGAGTCGAGAGGAGTTGCGTCAACTCGACATAGGAACCGGCAAGAAGATGCATCTCAATAGGAGTTTTCATTCTAAATCGTCCGTTCCACGGCTATACCTCCCGCGACGTCGGGGAGGCCGTGGAGAGTCTCCATAACAGGATGGTTCTGAATAGCCTGTAAGATTATCAGGACTTCAGATGCCCTCCTCTGCATAGTCCGGGACCATGAAAATGCAGAGGTAGGAGCGTTTTTGTTTAAGGCAGCACAGAGAGCAGCCGATGAACTTGGTCTTTCTGTTGACATCGTACCCGCTCGACCCGAATCGCGACTCTGTCACCGAGTTGGAACCTGCTCGGCGAAAGGCCAAAAATAAAGCTGCATAACACAACATCTGTCTACAGCTTCATACAGATAAACCAATGCATGGAGTCTTCTCTAAAAATGTGGAAGACCTCCGATAAGCCTACTACACGTTCTCCATCCAGAAGAAAATGTAAACTTGTAGTTTTGTTAAATAAATCGGTGTCAGCGTCTTTACCTCTGCTATCCCCAATAGTTCATAGTGCAGTTATAATGGAATCATTAGATGAAGATTCAAGTGCCAGTAAAAGAAAGCGAGTCTAGTTAGAGCATTATTGTTATCCGTAAGCATTAATTTCATTATAAAATTTAGGCACAGGAATTTTTTTATAATAAAAACTGATTATGATGTGAATAAAATGTATATTTAAATTTCAACCTTTAAAGATGTATCGTAGTTTATCACATAAATATTTTTCAGTAAATTAATATGAAGTTCAAGAGAAAATGACTTTGGTGTTAGCTAGCAAGCTTGAGAAAAATTTAGAGTGGAGTGGAGTGGAGAAAAGAGGCAAAAGAGGTGAGCCACTTAATTTTGTTATTATATTGCCGTTTCTAAATAACTACTATTGTTTCAGGTTAATCTTTCACCCCAGATGTTAAGTTATAGAGTTGTGGAGTTCCTTTTGAATTTAAAAAGTGATTCAGAGCATCCCTATTTTCAAGAAGGAAGATATTTGTAAAATTAAACTTTGTTTATTTTAGATTTTAGTACTTTAATGCCTCGTTATATGTATTATTTTAATTTAAACATTTACGTCTCTTTTTTGTTCCTAATATAAATAAAATATAATGATTCAATAAATTACATTTGAATTTTACTCTACTACAGAGATAATTTCGTTTTGGTCTATGTTTATCTAATCAATCTATATTCTCGCGTGCCTAAAGATCTTTGTATTCCTATTTTCTTTTCTTTGAAATATATTGCATATTGGAGGTGAGAACCCCCACAACAACGTTGTTGTGCGTTGTGTGGAGGATTTGTGTGTGTGCGTAATGCCAAATCTGCGCTCATAAGCATCAAAATGGAGGCCCCTATGTTGCGAGTGTCGCGTCAGTCATCTCTCTTGAGCGGCATATATATATTTTTTTAATATGTGGGTATCAGCTACTTCAAAAATACCTAACCACTAATTTTAATGAAATTTACAAGAAATCTGAATTTCGTCTAGATTTAAATAGTAGCTTGGTCAAAAAGACTACAATGGAACCAACCTCCAGTCATAATAGCTTGTTAAAATTATTATTATAAATCGTGTCATTATCAATAACGCATTTTCAAAACTTTCAATTGAAGAAAAATTTTTCCAACTATTGCTCATTATAAACTGTAGCTTGATGAAACAATTATGACTATTATCGAATCATAACCTACTGTTTGTAAAAGATCTCATATAAAATGCTTAAACTAATCATAAGTAATAATTGAACATAAAAAAATACACACGCGTTGAATTAAGACTTTTCTTCTTTTTAATCTTTCTTTTAAATCTATAAAAATCAACAATAAATCATTTTGAATTTAAAAACTTCGACATCGAAATCCCAACCATGTTTTTTAGTTTATATATTTTTTCATCATTGTCTCTACTAAAACTAATCCCCGACGTCATACGTGTGTGTATAAACACAGTATTCCTAACCTGAAAATTTCACCTCATTTTATCGGATGATTAACGTACTCGCATCACAAATACAGGAAGCCCATATTTTTTAAACGGATATACAAGTTTTACAAAAACTTCAGGATCCAGCGATGCGTGTTATTTTAAAATATAATAGATATACTCCTATACGAAACATGGTAGGAACACTGCAGTTTATGTGAGTAAAACAACGAATATATTACAATAAATTAATTTTTTTTTTAAATAAGATTGCCTGAATACTTACAAGACCATACGACTTATACATCTGAAAGACATATTCACAACACTAGACAACAAGTTTTTCTACTCCCTTATGTAAATTTGCTGTTTTCTATACAGTCTGAAGAATGGATAAGTAGGCAAGTCCAGTTAACTGAACGGATAAATTTCATATCAGTTCTAAGATGGATATGAAATGAAACCGACCAATCACAGTTCGTGTATTAAGTACATAGACAACTATTCGTTTTAAAATCAAATTAAAAGTAAAAGTAAACTGTCAGTGTGTACTGTCAGTGTGTATTTGTGTAATATATTAATGTTTAATAAATTTTGCAGTATTTTTAAGCTGGTCGTAGAAAAAGTATACTGTACAACTCGAGTCGATTATCCATATCGCACTCAAAAGATTTGAGATCAAACTTCTCTATCGTGCGATATGGATTATCATATCCACTCTTGTTGCACAAACTACTATTTACACACACTTTAGGCAAAAAAGCTTTGAAAAAAATTATTTATTTTTTAAAGGATTAATAATGTTCAATGGTCTCCCTAACTAGGTAAAACAAATACTACTCTCAGTAGGTTATATACTAATTAATGAACTGCTTTTGATCAATTAACAGTATCCATAAACAAACAGCGTGAGTTATAATGCGTGAGTTATTATAACTCACGCTAGGTACAGAGCCAATCACTTTATCTTCATACCTAGCCTGTCCAATCGGACGTAACGTGCGACACACGAAGGTAGAGCCAGGGAGATAGTGACAGATTATTCGCGTTAATATCTATAAGGATTTTCTGAAATGTCACAAAATGCTACTTTTGATTCGTTCGTGCCGAGACGAATTTTCGAATTTTGCCCCGCAATTTACGATCAGATTTATCTGGGAGACTTCCTCTTTACGTCGCGACATCGTACGGCCGTCCCAATGGTGTTTTTCGAAAAATATGAACGTGTCAAGATTGCATGTTTTTGCAATTTTTTCGGCTCCGAAATGTAAGCTGTTTTTTGCTATTTTTCGCAGATATCTCCGAAACGGTGGGAGTTAGCTCGAAGTAAAAAATAAGGTCAAACGAATATTTTCCACTACGAATCTTTTGCTTCCATAAGAATTTTGATTTTTTTTTTTTTCGTTTCGGAGATAACTAATGAAATGTTGGCAAAAAATCGCAAATTTTGAGCTTCTACAGTTGGCAACTTTTTAATCTTGGCTCCTACGCCAAAAGACTACTCTAGTTAACTTAAATAGAATTAAATTTGCTAAAACACTTTTTTTAATTTTTTGAATTCCGACAAAAATTAAGGAATTAGAGGAGGCGGGATTTGGGACTTTTTTTTTCGGTAAATTTTCTCCATTTTGTCACTGTAATTAATCGGTAATTAACTGAAATCGATCTCATATATGATGTTCACTTAATCTCATGTACTACTTTGACGCTCCGTTAATCTTGGCCCTTCGAAACAAAGGTTTCTGAGAAAAATTATTTTTTTAAGATTTGCATACGCTCTATAGGAAAACGTGTAATTTCATACATTTTCTCGAATATCTCGATAATTATCGTTTTTTTCGAAAAATTTGTAGATAGCTTATGTAAAAAGGATTGAGCTTTCCAATGCTTTTTTAATTTTTTCTCTAACATAAAAACAAGTCTTTTGACCGAATATGCGCTCCGGGCTATTGCAATTAGCGGAGAAGTTTTGCATTTTCCGCCTTGTAATATTAATCTACAAAGCTGATTTTTTGTCTACAAGCAGTTTGTGCACTATTTCGATTAAAAATCACATTCTACCTCCGCTTAGAGGTGGCTAAATCTTTGAAGACAACAAATATAAAAGGGTGAATAAAAATTAAATTTTACAGTTAATTTTATTAATAAACAAACTCAGTAATTTAAACAAAATTTCCTCAATTTAATATTTATTGTTATAATCGTAGATAAAGTATAGTATTCAACTTGCGGTAATGGTAATAATTCACTTGTAAACTTTCATCTGCGTGAGTTATTACCTACATTACCGCTCGTTGAATAATATACTATACTTTAATAAATAAATAACATCCAAAACCAATTATGGAATTTGCGATGCTTGTAAATTTTCACGCCAGTGGGTTTACTGTCTGTACTTATTGCTCAGATTTTAACCACGTTTATATATTTTATTTTCATCAAGAAAACCCGTCTTCTCTAGAAATCAAAGTGTGTAATAATTCAAGGACAAACAAGTGTGCTACCATCCAAGTAGTGATAAATAACTATTTATACCATTATCTAAATCTTAGAAAACTGTGAATGAATTAATTGAAAACTGAATTAATCAAAATCGAAAGTCTCGTGTAGCCCCAGCAAAGGACACGTGAATAAAAATTACTCCACTTTCTTCCAGGCCCTGTGCCTTATACTTTCTATAGGACATTGATTCTACCTGCACTTTTCTTTACATACTTAGTAAATAAATTTAACTTACCAAATGCGCTTTTAGTGTCACCCACCCCATTTTAAAACTCGCCTTGTATTGAAATGTTAAATATGCCGAACTTGCCCGCGCTTTTATCGAGCAGCCGATATGTTAACAGTGTTTTAAAGAATATTGTTATTTTTACAGAAATATCACAAATCGGGTCGTTATCACAGCACCAGTCTCAACGGTCGATATATATTTAACAACTATTACATTAACAAAAACGACTTTCAATAATGCAACGAGTTTCAGGAGGTTAACCGGAGCTAGGACAACAATTTATTGATAATCCTAGGTGCGCATTTTGTCCCTGCGCAATTTCCAGCCTGAACGGATGGCAACGAGAATTGACGAGAAAAAGGCGCCGTAACGGTACAATAAAATCACTTTCTTGCGGGCTCAATTTTCCGACAAAATTGTTTCTTTCATTCGCTGAAGGAGCTATGCATGTCATTTATTTATATGCCCAAGTGGATCGTTTCGCTCCGGAAAAAAGAAAATTAAAATTGGGTACAAAAGTTATGTGAATTATTTAAACCACAAATATGTTGGATTTTATTATATTCTACATAAATCAGTCCAAACATTTATTTATTTAGGTCAATAGAACGAACTGCTCAAACAGAAAAGTGCAATTACAGGACACCCACCACCATCACCGTGGGGGAGGGAAAGTAAAGGGCCATTTTCAAATGCTAAATGCTTATTCGTGAAAAACGTTTAATTTTTAAGAAACATTTTTTTTTTTCGCCAAAACGTAGATTTTTTTTTTTTTAATGAAATTGAATTGTTTGTTCACCAGACTCTACATCCGCCAACAAAAAATATGGGATTCCGTTTAAGACCACCACTTCCCCCATCAAGGTCGTGGTGGAGGGGGAAGGAGGGTATTCAATTTAACACCATTGAATTACTTTTTCAAGAAAATGAACCATCTGTGACGAATCGAAAAAAATGTTTCCGACAAACTTGACGTAGTTTTTGCCATAGAATCCGATTCTGCAAGAAAAAATAGGGGTACCCATTTAAGGTTTTAAAGTTGCCCCCCGCCCCACTCCAAGGGGTGAGGGTGGGGGGTCGCGTTTGGTATCATTAGATTGCCCTTTCAAAATTATTAAGGACGTGTTTCTTATTTTTTGGATGCAATGTGTATTTCTCGAGATATTTGACCATTTCCAGACTTCTTGGACACCCGGTATAACACTAACACGAGAATTATTTTTGTCCACCACTGTTAAATAATGTACTCATTATGCATGTGTTTTCCCAAGGATAATGCTATCCATTATGCCCTATAGTGAATAATGATTTCATTATTCACTAGTGAATAATGAGGACAGTCAGTTGATTATAAGAAATCACGTTAGTGACTTGTTACTAGGAATTTAAAATGTCAAAATTGCACCAACTAAAAAACAAGTGTTGCTTCTAAGTTTTCTTTCTAGGAAGCAGTCAAATGGTACATGTTGAAGAGGTATTTTAATGAACAGTCGAAAATGATACATTTGTAAGTTTTTATGTCCACGACCATTTTATAATATACCAATTATACTTGTGTTTGTTCAATCGTAATTATATACATTATTCACTACTACCAGTGATTAATCATTAATCACTATGCTGTAGTGATTAATGATGATTAATCCCTGGCGAGTACTTCTTCAATTTGAGTGCAATCTCGCAACTTTTTAGTAGAATTTATGGCCAGTTTCTAAAACGTTAAATGGAATTATTCGTTACTTGTCACAGTTACGATTGTGTGAACAATTTTACTGTTAGTATGAAATTTATAAATAGATAACTTTCTTTAACGTTTCAGAAACAGACTCTTTTTTATCATACAATTTCATTTTTAAATTTAATTGAGTAGGCCGTTATGTGTCAAAAAAACGGTTTGTCAAATTAAATTTAAACGTCATCGTTATTTACAATAATTTTATATAATACTCAAAAAGAATAATATAATTAATTAATTAATCAATTTCTTCAGTAAACAATTTAATAAAAAATATAATCTTTTACTTGTATATAATGGCTACTATTCACTCTAGTGATTTACGGCACTCGCCTGCGGCTCGTGTCTTAAACTACACCCTCTTGCATAATAGCCATCATTAATACAATATTTTCTATGATCTTGCAAGAAAATAAATCTATATTATGCCATACAATAGCATATTCTTAGTATACAAAATAGAAAACAGTTTTAATCATCTCCGGATGATGCGAACGTGATTGGCGAAATGCACGTTGAGTGCTAGTATCCGATTGTTTTTGTGATCGTGGAAATCTCTTTAGTTATAGTTGGCCTTCTTTTGCTGTATAGAACGTCTGACAGCACCACGCGATTACTTGCTAGGAGGACAGCCTCAGCAAAGCATTTTTCTCTCAGCTCCTTGGTAATATCAACACAATGTTTTGAAGGACGTCCTCTTAGCCTCTTCCATCTAGTTTTCCCTGAACTATTAACCGTTTTATATTGCCCCCTCTCTGGTCTGTGTGTTGATGTGGTTGATTCGGAAGAATTCGATGTCGAGTCGTTTTTGGGGACGTATTTCTTGAAGAATTGAGCCATTCGTGCTTCAGATAATTCATGGCAAACGTTTCCAGGTTCACATTCTGAAAGCATCAATGCGGCATCTTTTTTGTAGAGGAGGGAGGGGAAACCTTCATAGATGCCCCCGTCTGGGATGTGGTTCGACGGGGATCTGTGGGATTCTCTCCCTTAAGAGGATAACCTACGCACTAAAACCCCTCCCCTTCTTCTCGCTTCTCCCACTGGAACCGCTTGCGCATTACTCCGGTGGAGAAGCCGTCCAAACATTTCGCCTCGTTTCTATATTGCATGGATTTCATCATATCTGTCTTTCATCTCTTTCTTTACTTTCTATTATTTTTTGTACTGCCATATAGGCGCA
Organism: Rutpela maculata; assembly: GCA_936432065.2. Classification (NCBI taxonomy): domain Eukaryota; kingdom Metazoa; phylum Arthropoda; class Insecta; order Coleoptera; family Cerambycidae; genus Rutpela; species Rutpela maculata. The sequence goes on from OW386286.2 coordinate 231,651,841, forward strand.
TTTCCAATTTCCCTCTGACGATGTTAAGTCAGCCATCATGTTTACATTAAATGGTCTTCCTCTTTTGAGGATGTAAATTTCCCAGATCTGGTTCCAATTTAGGCATTGAAACAGCGTATGCTCTACGTCGTCTTGTTCATTACAGTAGGTATAGTTGTCTGTTTACGCCCTCATGCGATCGTATAAGTATTTTCTAAAGCAGCCATGCCCGGGTAGTACTTGTGTTAGGTAGTAGTCTACTTCCCCGTACGGCCTGTTAATCCATAACTCCATGTCGGATACCAAGTTGTATGTCCACCGCCCATATCTTCGTTGCCTCTACTTATTCTGCCACCTAGTTATAAGGTTGGCTTTTGCAGTCACTGCATTTAGCCCTGTATATTTTTCAAGCCTTCCGAGCATCAGGAATTCTATTGGAGAAACTCCTGCTATAACCCCTACTCCCTCAATTGAAATGGTCCTGTATGCTGAGCTTATCGTAATAGTCATTTTGCGCTGAACGCTTGACAATATTGCTTTTAGTTTCTTATTCTCTGTCACCTTGTGCCACGCTGGGGTGGCATTATAACATCTGAGAGTGGATTACACATGACATCAATCTTCTCTTAGATGATCTAGCCCCTCCGATGTTTGGCATAAGACTAGCCAGAGTTGCTGCAGTCTTTTCCGCCTTCTGGGTCATTTTTCAAACATGTTCCGCGAACGAGCACTTTATGTCTAACCAAACCACTAGATACTTTATTGTCTTTTATGGAGTCACTGTTGTATCCTGGACGTTAAAACGTACCGGGGATATTTTCCTTTTTGCTGTTAAGAGTGTAGCCTCCGTCTTTTTTGGTGCAAGTTGGAGTCTTTTCCAAGCCATCCAGTTAGATACTCGTTGTAGTGCAATACGCCATCTGCTTCTTTTGATAACGGTCTCTATAAGAGGCATAAAGAGAAAAGGAGAGAACTAGGGCGACAGCAAGTCTGATCTGTGGGTTTCATGATACTTTTGTCACGCCAAATATTGCTGAACTGGCAAACTTTCCAATCCAATCTTGTCACCTGCATTCTTCGCTAGTTGCCAGTATTGTCCACAAAGGCTCCAAGGCATGCCAACTTATTCACTACCTCACAACCACTTTTCCTTGGGATATCACTCAATTATTCCCATATTTACTATATCATCATAAACTCTGCGTTTCTTATATCTCAAGCCTTTATATTATTCTTTGTGATCTGATTCGCTGCTCGAGATATAGTCATACAGTTTTCCAAAACTGTTCAGCATTTTAATAAAAAATATAACGGTGCATATTTTACTATACGACCATGTTTTTATTTTTTCTTCAATTTTGGCAGCTCTTAAAATTGCCAACTGTGTTGGCAAAACCTGTGTCGATATGATTTACAATATATTGGCGTATAAGTAAAGTCAAGTCTTAGTATCACCTGAAAGGTTGCAACCTTCTTTAGGTTAATTTTCTTATATAAATGTCTTATAACATTTTTATTCACTAACCGATTTTTTCAAGAACAGCTTATCGTGTAAATTTCAATACGATCTGAATTTCTGTTATTAACTTACCGTGTTTACAGAAAAACGTGGCCGATGGGTAGAGAGAAGAACAGACAAACAGTTGGACAATGGAAAACTGTCCAAAATTGGATGACTAACAAAATTATATGATTTCTTTTCTACGAGCGTTATTTACGGTTTTATAAATGTTTTGATCAAATAATGCAATGTACTCCGTTTTCATATTTGCAAAAAGTATTGTGACGATAGAGAATAACCACGTGCTTACGCTTTCTTCAAGTTCATTCAAGTGAATTTGAGGATTTTCTAATTTATGTGACGTAGTTTATCCCATTCCGCAAGGATTAGGATAATGTGGTTGGGTGTAATTTTCGTCTGTTTGTATCTTTATACCTTTATAACCAACAGTTGCACTGATTTTCATAACTTTGGTGTCAATCCGTTCATCTACATCCCGTGAGTAACTCTGTGTATATGGCTTCTAGGAAAAAGAAATATGGAGGACACTATGTTATATTATTCAAATCTAAAAATCAAATATTGGCAACCTATCGAGTGGGGTAAAATTTCAAAGGAAATGAAATTACCATTACCAAAATATATATAGCTAATTGGTTTTAACTAAAGGAAGAAATTATATGAACTGCAGATCATATAACTATGGCTAGTTGAGTTTCACTTAAACTAAAAGAAAAAAAAAAAGATAAAAAGTAAACGCCGACTACGCCAAAAACTTTGAACCAAAAAGTTTGAATCATGCAGTCGCCCAACAAAAGTGCCTCAGAAATACTGTTATGAAAGAGGATATTTTATATTATAAGCATGTAATATATTATTGCCCTTTTATTAATAAATCACCTGACTTTCACGTTATAACCTATTGGTTTTACTCGTCCTGGATACAGACTGAATCATTATACTTCGCACGCCTCAATGTTTGTCTTTTTGTAGTTTGCACAAGAATTCTGATATTCTACAAAGGATAGTTGCACGTCCCCAAATTGGTACTCATGTGTCTTTTCTGTGGATATTAAGAACGTGGAACTTCATCTACCGGGTAGCGTCTTTGTTATACCTTGTCACAGTGCTGACTCCACCCCACTAGCTTCTATTGGTTAATTGAAAATATACCTGCGTAGAGAGTTTTCAATAAAACATACCCGAGTGTCTATTGCCTACGTGTATCTTGATTCACGATATCAATTGTGCATTTTGCTTTGTTTGTTTGTACCCTCTTAATATTTCATTAATAAAAGCTGCTTTTTTTTTTGTTTATGTATTTAATATTTCATTAATGAAGATGCTAGAAAATATAAATGTGCTTAAGATGAAGTTTTTATTTTAATCAAAATATAACATAAATTTAGAAGGTCAAATTGTACCATAGATAGAAGTTAACAAAATTGGTTCCCCTAGTTACCTTTTTAAATTTAAAAAATTTCAGCAGAGCACATTTTCCCCTTCATTCTCACCGAGTCTTTTTTTCTCTTAGATTCATTCACTTTATTGAAACTGTTATGACGACAGACATATTTTTTGCGATATTGCATTTTCGGGTGATTAGGCCAAGTTTTCCTATCTATCCACTGTGTTTTTGTTAGATTGGAAAAGTCGGTAAACAAGATTATATTTAGTTCGTACTATCACCCTAAAATCTCTGTCGTTAACAAAGATTTCATCCAAAAATTCGCATTGATTGTCACAGATTGCTAATAATTTATTTTTGATGTCAATTATTGCGAATTTATCAAAATTCACTCACTAAGAGAGGTAGGTACTTACTTGGAAAGTTAACAATACTGCGAAAAGTATAAAATAATATTTAGTTTAGCGTAGGCGTGGTCTGCACTGGAACAAGGTATATTTTACAAAAACGCTACCAGGTGTCAATGGAGTGATTAGACTAGCCATAGATTCCAGAGCTTTTAAGGCATAAAACTCAAATTTGAAAGAGGCAAGTGTACAAAAAATGGCAAATCTTTCGTTATTTAACACTTCTCCATCACTTAAGGTTTCCTCGGAAATTACCCAAATTTTGAAATTTTAAAAGAAATTTTTGGATTCCGGAGAGGATTTTAAGTACAATCGCATAGCCTTTTTTAAATTTGAAACTACTTGATTTCTAGAGCCATTTCCTTTTTGTATCTAGCAGTGAATACACTCGAGTCAATCTAATGGACCAAAATGATAAGAAAGAAATACAAACGTGGGATTTTTCAAACTGGTTTAATACCTACGACCAAACGAAATTACAGAAATAACAAATTTGTAATTCAGTCAACTTCTCCGAATGGCACAACATATTTTAGACACCCCATAGTTAAATATAAATTTTCACTATATAGGGTGTTTCATTAATAATTGAACATACGCTAACTGGATAATCCTTAGTCCAAAATATGAAGATTTAACCTGAAACACTTAGATAAAATGTGCCTCCTTACTGAGATACAGGGTGTCAAAGTTGTAATTTTTTTCCTCTTTTTGCAATATCTCAACTACTTCCTGATTGATCTTCTCCCAATTTAGTAAGGAAACAGTTTTTAAGCTAAGAAACAATAATGTATGTATTATATCACGCTAGCCCGTGGAGGGCGTCTCATGAGCTATACCTGATGATGAATATTTTTTCTCTTTTCTTTTTACGAAACGTAGTGGCACTTTTGACCAGAAAATCTCATACAAAAGTACATTTGATAGAACTTGATAATTCCATACGTTTGCGAGAAAACTGCCGCATAGATCTCAAGAATTCTTTAAAAACAAACCCAATTTGAAAAGGAAAAATTGTATTTATTAAAAAGTATGCTTTGGTGATGTCTTAGTTCTGTCAAAATGTCAAACTAATGAAATTATACGTAAATGACAGACGTCATTAAAGCACACTTTTCAATAAATACAATTTAAGCTTAAAAAATGTTTCCCTACCAAATTAGGAGAAGATCGGTCAAGAGGTAGTTGAAAGAAAAAAAATTACAACTTTGACACCCTGTATCTCAGTAAGGAGGCATATTTTATCTAAGTGTTTCAGGTTAAATTTTCATATTTTGGACTAAGGATTCTCCCGTTAGCATATGTCCAATTATTAATGAAACACCCTGTATATTTCATTGATAGCTTCAAATCAAAAATTGGTTTGATATAAATAATAACACAGCTCTACATAAAAAAGTGGTCTGTACGGCAGACCAAACCAGTGTATCCTGATGTATTTGGACCCGCTGAAACCGAATCCAAAGAATAGCCAGATTGGCTCGCTTTTCACCTCTAACTCCAAAAAAAAAAACCCAAAAAATTAGTCTGTTCGGATAACCAGACCAGTGTATTATCATGTATTTGGACTTGCTGAAATCGAATCCGAACTCACCTCCAACTCAAAACAAAAAAAAAGCGGCCTATCCGGTGGACTATACTAGTGTATCCGTTTGTATTTTGACCCGCTGAATCTGAATTCGAAGTTAGAATTGTCATATTGGCTCAATTTTCACCCTTAACTCGAACCCCCCCTCCAAAGAAAGGTTTGTCCGACGGACCATACCAGCGTGTCCTTATGTATTTGGATCCGCTGAAATTAAATCCGAAGTCTGAATTGTCAGACTGGCTCGTTTTTCACCTCTAACACCAAAAACACCCCCAAAGCAAAAAAAGTGGTCTGTCCGGCGAACTATGCCAGGGTCTTCTTATGTATTTTGACCTGCTGAAACCAAATCCTAAGACAGAATTGTGAGATTAGCTAACCTAACCCCAAAAACACCCCCAAAACTAACAAAAAAGTGGTCTGTCCGGCGGACTATATCATGTATTCTTATGTATTTAGACCTGCTGAAACCGAATCGAAAGTCAGAATTGTCAGATTGGCTCTCTCCAAACCCCAACCCCCAAAAAAAAAAACAAGAAACCACCCCACTACAAAAAAAGAAATGGTCTGTCCAGCGAACTATACTAGTGTATCCTTATGTATTTTAACCTGCTGAATCCGAATTGTAAGTTAGAACTAGCTCGTTTCTCACCCCCCCTCTCCCCCCTAGTTTTATTCAATTATCACGACATACTTAATAAAGGATAGTTAGTTATTTAAAAGGCAGAAAAATTATTTTAAACTTTTTGGTTTGTTTGGTGTTTTAGGTTTTTAATATTTTTGTATTAAATGATTAATAGTTGAAGTGCACTGTTGGAATGTGAATATAAAATAGCGTATGTCACAAAGTTAATTACCAACTTCAACCCTTCAGAATTTATCCCATGTAGTATAACTAACTTATGTCTAGATGTGCCCGTGGAATAAATCATTCCGTGGTAAACCAATTACTATGAGTCTTATCATCTGTTTCAATTTACCCCTGACTATCTGTCTAATTTCATTATTTAGTGGCTATGGAATTTCGACCATCAGGAGTTTTACTGAGAAAGAAAAATAATGCGCACGTAAAAATAATGATGATTACCTAGTTTTTTTAACAAAAAATATAACGTATGTAATACATTGTTTTGGAAAAAATACATAAAGCACTGAACGATTCAATTCAATTAACTCTATGAACCTTTCTATTTAAAATTGTTTATTATGGTTTGTTAAGTCATAAAATATAATTAATCTGCTTATCTTTGTACTCGATAATCTTCGAAAGATTAAATGCCACTTTTGTAGATAATCCTCTTTCATAATTTAGCACTTTTTTCTTACTTCGTTAATTGAAAGTAATCATGTAGAAAAATACAGTAAAGAAAATATAGTAAAAAGAAATACCAATACAAATATCGATTCACACTTTCGAAGGCTTTTTTAGTATTACTTTTTGATACTGGTAAAAATGTGAAACATTGTAGGGAACAGATGTGGAGATTTTTTAGTCGACTAATTGGTCATGACTAATAATATATACAGTGTGACCCATTTCAAGTGGAACACCTTTGTAACTCAGTTATTGGTCATCCAATTTGAACCAAATTCGGACCGGTATCAAAGATCTTTAATATTTCTTTTTTGAGTAAAACAAAACTTATTTCAGTCAGTGGCGTGCATTTTTATTAAGAAAAAAAGTGTCGATTTTTCAAAAAATCATATTAGGCATTTTTTTGTTGAAAAACTAATGCAATATTATGATCAGCATGCTGTAGACCCGCTATATCCAAAATTTAACAACATTTTCATTTTTGGTTTTCGAATTACTGTCCCCTTAAAATTACCTATTTTAAACATTAAATAAATCAATAAATTGGTAACGGAATTTTTTTCGAAAAAAAGTCATTCTTCATTTTCTCTTTAAATTCACCTTTTCTACCATACCATATCATCGAAACTTTAAAATTTCGAAGGCCAAGAATTTTCATTGAAAAATTTTGGGTCATCAGACCTGTAAATTATTCGGGCATTAAGGATTAACGAATATGAAAGTATCGATGACATGGGGTGGTAGAAAAAATGAATTTAAAGAGAAAATAAAGAATGACTTTCTGTCGAAAAAAGATTCATTACCAATTTATTGATTATTTAATGTTTAAAATAGGCAATTTTCAGTGGACTGTAATTCTAAAACTAAAAATCAAAATATTGTTAAATTTTGAATATAGGAATTCTACAGCATGCTAATCAGTAATATTGCATTAGGTTCTCAACAAAAATGCCTAATATGATTTTTTGAGAAATCAGACTCAGGGGCGGATATAGGATTGACATCTGGGGGGGGGCACACCTTATATACGCTTTTAGCCATATATTATCTATTAAAAATCAATATTAGGTATATTTCACACTTCTGGGGGAGGAGGGGGCACGTGCCCCGATGTCCCTCCCCCTAGATCCGCCACTGGTCAGACTAAAGATTGATTTATTTTTTAATCATGAATATGTAACGACTAATTTCGTATAGTTTTAACTAGGAAAATATCTCAGCAATTATTAGCAAGGTTTATTTTACTTCCACATTCTCGTGGTGGAGTGGAACTATAATATCGGTAAAAAATCGATTTTTTTCTTGCTAAAATAGCTTAAAATGTCATGAAATGTCGATATTTGAAATTTACGCAAAGAAAAAAAATCTGTCTATCTGTCTGTGTGTCTGTCTAACTTTTTTCTGCTCTGGAGTGGTTGACTTGAAAAGTACACGTATGTATCATAACGAGTTCCGAAACTAAATTATATTTTGATCTTATTCCTTTGACATCAGCCACCCCTACTACCACCCCCACCCCCATATAAAAGAAGGTAAAGATATAAAATTGAGATGTAGTGTGTGTACCAGAATCAATAGCTTCAAAAAAAATGTTGACATCAGCCACCCCATCCACCACCCCCCCACTCCATTATTAAAGAGGGTGAAAAAATAAAATTGCGATTTTATGTGCGCACGAGAAAGAACCAAAGGCCTCAAGTTATTTTGGCGTCAGTCAGCTCATTATAGTAATCGTTACTTTACCATTTTGATTACCCTCCAACTTACTTATACCTGTATTAATAAAAGCTCATAATTATTAAAAATAATGCTTGCTTATTTGACCAGTGGGAACAGGAACATAGAAAAAGATGGAGGTCTTGTATTTCATTCACGTTCCTTGTATGCATAATAAATAGAAAGGTGTGTAAGTTGTGATTTGCATAATGCCTAAATAATGTTCTCTATGCACGATAACTTAAGAAAGAAAAGTCCGATTGTATTAAAATTTGGACAGTAAATTAGTATTAGCTATTGCCTATTGTTTTTGAACAAAATAGATCTGTAAATAAAAAAGTCTTAATTTTTATCGCTTCTACTTAAATAGAAATCTTGTGCAATGTTATTTCCTATCATTATTTTTTGTTCAAATATTTCAGTAAGATACATTTCATAATAATAGGTATATCTAATCGTTGAAATATGAAATTCGAATAATATATATGACCCTCCTAAGTCTTGTTGATCTAGATTTGTCTGCATAAAGGTATTTGTTTTAATAAAGATAATTATTGCAAATGAAATTCAGGTGTTTCTTACATGAGGCTGAAATTTTATGAATTAATTATTATTTAGTCAACTTCTACGACCCTCTTGCTAATTGGGTATATTTCTCTAGAGGGGAGTTTTCTATATACAATTTGAATTTACACCTCCAGTGTTTGATTTTACTACCATACTGCAGAAGTTTGTTATGTCCCTAACAAAAGGAAACTCCACGAAATAACATAAACATGAGACGGTAACCAATAGGTTGTTAAACATAGCATAAAGTTCCAACGATCCAAGAATACGTTTATGCTCATTCAAACGGAATATCAATGAGTTTATCAGAATGAAAATCCCATTTGGTTTTTCATGTAAATTCTCTCTATTTTCATCTGAGATAAAAGCTTTTCATTATAATTGTTTACCCGCGTTTGTCCCCTGTTTGTACAATTCCAGAACTCAACTCAGTTTGCGTAAGATATTTTCACCTTGTTCCATTTGTATCATGAGAAAACGTAGCAAGAACTTTACACAGGATTTATAATAAATTGACACAATGTATTTCATTATTAGTTGTTCAAATATTGAGGCATAATGTTTATTTTAAAATTTGAATCGAAACATGAGTTGGTTGGAGTTACACAGAATTGGCATGTATAAGGTGGTTAGCAAAAGCTCAAAAATAAACTTATCTGAGTTTCACAACAAGGATAATTGGAAATTTTATTATAATAATGCTAGGTCATGGCATTACTGGCACTACAGCTCTTGATGGGCCTTGGCCTGCTCCAGAACCTCCTTCCATTCCTCCCTACCCAGGGCTTTTCTTCTCTATCCTCTTACATCAATGCTTCTTATATCCTCTTCCACGTCATCTAGGTAACGTAGCCTAGGTCTTCTTCCTCTATGTCGTTGCCCTATTTGGCCTTGGAACATACTTATTCTTGTAGTCTCCCGACTCTATTATGAGTAAGTGTGCAACCCACCTCAGGCGGCTAGGTTTAATTGTTTATACAATATGTAGGTCCTTGTAGAGACTGTATAGTTCGAAATTGTAGCGCTTTCTCAAAACGTCGTTATCATTTATAGCACCGTATATTTTACGTGAAACTTTACATTTAAGACATTCCTATTCCTTGTTAGGTTCCATTTCTCGGATCCACACGTCAGTATCGGGCGTAAAAGTGTTTTATATAATTTGAATTTTGTTTTTCGAGATAATTTCTTGATCTAAGTTGTGAGGCCAGTCCAAAATAACACCTAATTGCTAGGAATATACGGCAGTTGATTTCTGCTGGTATATCATTTTGGGTGTTTACTATTGATCCTAGTTAAATGAATTCGTCCACAGTCTCTATTTGCGCTTGATCAACTTGTATTCTATTTTTTATTGGCCGATAATGTCTATATCATCGGCGAAGGCGAAAATTTGAATGCTTTTGTTAAAAATTTTCAAAGTTGTATTGGTTTAAACTTATTACCTTTTCTAGGACTTGGTTGAAAAATATACATGGGCATCACCCTGTAACAATCGGCGACTAGTTTCAGATAATGGGAATAGATTACTCTGGATACGTACTCTGCATTCTACTTTCTCCATTGTTAGCTTGGTAAGTGTTGTCAGGTAACCCGGTATGAATAGCTCTTCCATTGCTTCAAAAAGCTTGCTTCTGTTGATGGTGTCGTATACTGCTATAAATCGACAAGTGTGATGTGTTTTTATATTTTGTTTTAGAGTCTCCTCCAATATTTGTCGATTGTTGATTTACCTGTTTGGTATCTTCAAATTATTCTCTCTGCACAAGGTCTTAGGCGTGAGCATAGTAATGTGGAAAACACTTTGTATGCGGTGTTTAATAATGTAATCCTTCTATAATTTGAACATTCCATTACATCGTCCTTCTTATGAATGACTCACATTATGCCAGTATTCCAGTCATTAGGGAGAGTCCTTTGTGTCCATATTTCTGCAAGAAGTGTGTGTATGAACCTGGTTAGGTTTTTTCCATCACTTTTAAATATTTCCACCTGGAGGTTGTCGATTCCGGATGATTTATTATTGGCAAGCTTCTGAATGATTTGTTTGACGTCTAGCAGTGCAGCTGGTGTTCTCCCTTCATTTGGGTCATGACGGTATATATGTCTATTTTTAGTGGCGTATACTATTATGCATACATCATTCGCTGTTCATATTCTGAATCAGCTTTTGTTTACCATTGGATATCTATTTTAATAGATTAAAAGACAAGCCGAGGTGAGTATATTCTATTGATTTCAACAATATCAGTCTTGAGAAATACTTTCAGAACAAGTTGGCTTTGTTAAAGGATGTGGTACTAGAAGCAAATATTGATTTCAAGGTAAGAAGATAAGAGAATATTACGTGCCTATGTATCTTTATTTCACAGACTACTATAAGGTTCTTGACAACGTAGATTGTAACAAACTTTGAGTTTTATTATTGGAAACGGTAAAACCTACTATTTTCCGACTCTATGAAGGCATCTTTGCTTTGGTAAAATTCGACGATGTCAACTCAAGAAATATAAAGTTCGTAAAAGCGTCAGACAGGACTGTGTTATCTTAACAATCTTAACATTTATAGTGAACATGTAATGCGACGTGTGCTGGAGGACTTGCAAGGTAGAGTAGCTATAGGCAGAGTTAAGATTTTTAACTGGAGATTTGCAGGTGATACTGTTATAGAATTCAGCAAAATTTGGAAAACAGACACCAAGCAGAATTAATGTACTACAAATATCTGGTCCCCATGTAATGAAACATGATTTTCTCAATCCCAGAGGATGGTCCTCATCTGTCGACATTGAGAAGAATACTACATTACAGTTTTTTGAGAAGCATGTTAGCCCTCCAGAAAGACGTTTTTTCCTGAGATCAAAAAGTAATATTTTACAAAAGTGCAAAGAACAGCGAGTTTTTAATCCCACAGGACATTTTCTGTTCATCGATATAAAATTTTTGGGAAAGTACAGCAAAATCTTTTGCTAAAAAGTATCGAATTCTGACCTGAAACATTCTTAATCATTCTGAGGACTGTTTTTCATCCATCAACAAACGTTTTGGAGAAAAGCTACTGTTTCTGACTTAGTCCATTTTTAGTAATTTCAAAAGGAGAACTTTTTTTTTCAATTTTGCAATAGCACAAAGAAATCTCCAAAAAATGGGGTAGGAAGAGAGCTTAAGGTTACATATTCCCATTACATAAACAGATTTTTGGTAGATCATATCGCCCCACAGAGTGAAAACGTTCTTTATAGTAAATTATCCTCAAGAAGTGGTTGGTATTTACTATAAACTGCTACCCTGTTTTTGGAAGAATCAACTAATGTTTATAAGGGAGAACAGTAATGTACTTTATATTTTGGCTAGTTAGCTTCTCAGTGGGGACGTGGGTAAGTAAATTACATTTTTATGTTCTCTTTGTCTTCAAACAAATTAGGTACTAGAAGAACGATTATATAAGACGGTTAGAAGGGTACCAAATGATTTTTTCTGCTCAGCATATGCCCTAAAGCCAAAGTTAAGTGGTAATAGTGACAAAAACCATTAAACATTCACTACAAATTTAATAAGTACTAATAAACCCAATATACACAGAGATGTCCTATAAACGATTAGATTCAGTTTAGTAACTTACTGGTTAACAAAATGTATATAAAAATTATTACGAGTACACTCAAAAGAATTAGCTCTTACAAGGGGTACAATAAATTTCTAGAGACTTAGATAGTTATATTATGGGGCACCAAATAATTAATATACTAGATGGTTTTATGGACCATATTTATAATTTGTTAACTCCAAACCAAATTATAGTTTAATGTTGATCACTCAAAAACTATATTAATATTATTATATGCCGGATAAATACAACGATATGGCAAATAAAGAAAACAACGAATAAAAGTGATAATTCTTCCACTAAGTGGTACTTAATCATGACTCTCCACAACTCTCGTAGAAGAATCGGCGCACAGTGGGGCAAACAGCTCATTTTTTGGACAAGCGATAATTCCCAAGCCTGGAATTAATGAAATTTAAAATTTTTTTTCTAAACTCTTCGTCATAAAATTGCCTTTAATTCTATCGATCCTGAATTTTGAAATTTCAAAATTAAAGGACTTAAATTTTGAAAGTAAATGAAAATTTTATCAAAAGATTGTTTAAAATTATAAAAAATTGTTACTTGGGGGGTTTTTTTGGTTTCTAATCTCATTTCTGATCCCCAAATTTTGCGATTCAAAAAACGAAGATAGCGGATCCAATATGGCGGCTATAATATTTTTTAAATGAAATGTACATGCACAAACTGTTAAAAATTGTTACTTAGGACTTTTAAGGGTTTCTGATCGAGAATCTGAAATCTAAATTACGTAATATCGTAATCCAAAATGGCGAATCCAATATGGCGGCCATAATATTTTTTTAATTGACATGTAAATGCGCAAATTGTTAGGGGTTTTAGAGATTGCTGATCATGAACTTGAAGTCCAAATTACGTAATATCGAAATCCAAGATGGCGGATCCAATATGGTGTCCGTAAGCTAAAAAAGAATGACAAATCAAGAAGGAAACTGTTAAAATTTGTTTTTCGGGGGTTTCGCAGTTTGCTAATCTCGTTTCGGATATTAAAATTTCGATATTTTGCAAACCAGATAATTAAATTCAATATGACTGCCATAAATTTTTAAAAAATTATGATGTACATGTGAAAATAGTTAAAAATTGTTACTTGCAGGTTTTTGCGATTACTGACTACGCATTCGTAATTTCGAATTCTAAGATGGCATATTAGAATATGCCATCTTATAAAAAAATGAGATAACCAATCAAAAATTTTGACATCTTTAAACCTAATTTTTAATAATTTGCGTATGTACATTTCATTTAAAAAGATATTATGGCCGCCATATTGGATCCGCCATATTGAATTCGTCATCTTGGATTACGATATTACATAATTTAGATTTCATATTCATGGTCAGAAACCCTTAAAAGCCCTAAGTAACAATTTTTATCAATTTGCGCATGTACATCTCATTTAAAAATCTATTATGGCCGCCATATTGGATTCGACATCTTGGATTTCGATATTACGTAATTTGGACTTCAGATTCGTGATCAGCAATCTCTAAAACCCCTAACAATTTGCGCATTTACATGTCAATTAAAAAAATATTATGGCCGCCATATTGGATTCGCCAATTTAGATTACGATATTACGTAATTTAGATTTCAGATTCTCGATCAGAAACCCTTAAAAGTCCTAAGTAACAATTTTTAACAGTTTGTGCATGTACATTTCATTTAAAAATACATTATGGCCGCCATATTGGATCCGCTATCTTGGTTTTTTGAATCGCAAAATTCGGGGATCAGAAATGAGATTAGAAACCAAAAAAATCCCCCAAGTAACAATTTTTTATAATTTTAAACAATCTTTTGATAAAAATTTAATTTACTTTCAAAATTTAAGTCCTTTAATTTTGAAATTTCAAAATTCGGGCTCGATAGAATTAAAGGCAATTTTATAACGAAGAGTTTAAAAAAAATATATTTAATTTCATTAATTCCAGGTTTGGGAATTATTGCTTGTCCAAAAAATGAGCTATTTGCCCCACTGTGCGGCGGTGCAGCACCTCGCTTCCTGCAGAATACACTCGTACGGGCTCCGTAGGTTTCCCAGCGAAAAATGTGATTTTATTCTAACTCTATAGGAGAATATGGGGCCTCCACATCGAAACTTAGGTGACAGCTTGATATAAATTACGTATCGAGATCCAGTACTTCTCTCTAATCTATAGTCCAGTACTTTCAAACTGTTATATAACATCGGCGTCAGCACGTAACAACAGTAGCAACATAAACCACAGAAAAACAAACGTCTAAAATACGAAATTTGATATTAATTCGGAGATCATTTATTGAATTCTGAATGGTAAAGAAAAGAGCGCTTACTTCCAAATGGCGAAATCCCTAACACGTGGAGACGTAAAAAGCATTCATATGATGACTGTCCAAATTTTGACAAAGACGGCGCCGAAAACCATAAAATACCAAATATCCAATCATGAACCACGTGTTTTTATGCTAAGCGTGCGTTAATATCCATATAAATAACGTAATTAACAACAATAATTTTCCTTTTCTCAGTTCAGTACATATGACGTGTTTCTTCAAAAGTATTTCTCATGGAATAACTCGTTTATTTTGAAAGAGGTCATTTTGAATTCTTGAATATTTATAACATATTTTTAATAATTTCATGATGTCTTTACACCAAAAAGAACTTACGGCCTAACCAGAAGCCTTACCAACTTTCTTATTTCATATGGCAATATTTCTTAAGCAATATTATCATGGTCACCCGGTATATCATCATGAGCAAAGAATTAATATCCTCACAGGCAAGTTTCCGGTTAAGACTAAAGAGATTGAAGACGTGTTTTCCTAGTTTTATGCTTTAGATAAACTCCTTGGCTCAGAGGCGAACTCTCTTGACATTTGATTAGGTCTTTATGTGCTTCTGGTGAGATTTAATAGACGTAGCTGGATATTGATTTCGATTAGGGACAATTGTGCTTATCTGAAAACTTTTCAAATCTTTGACGGTAATTTTGAAGTGGTGTTTGAAACTAGAATGTTACTTTGGCTTTAAAAATCCTTCGGGGTAGTTGCTTTTTAATTTTATAGCTTACCGATATCTCTTTCCATTATCGTTAAACCACAGCTCAATCTCACCACTTCATCTTTAAGGTCTCTAGATGTTAGATTTTCGTATCGATTCTGTTTGCTATTTCTGTTTCATTGAAATTTCTTGCTATTTTAAATAAATGTTGTTTTCTGATAGTTAACCATTCTGGTTGATGAATTTACGTATATTCTCGACCCTTTGGTTTTTATTAAAAAAAGCGATTGGAAAAAGTGAAAGCAATTTAAGTCATTAATATTTGGCACCTAAGATTCTAGCGTTGTCCTGTGATTATTCTGTTCATTAAATTTTATCGCAAGCTAAACTTTATTTGTTCAGTGGTAGGGGAGGCACTTATGGACAATTCCTATTTTTCTCTTTCTAATCTCCAGGTTCCATTAAAAAGCATTTAATTGGTATAGTCATTTTTATTGATAGTAGATGAAACTTGAAAATTTTCCCACTAGTTGTAAATTGAGTTTTTTGTGTTCGAAAAAGCAGATTTCGATGTTCACAGATAAATTATAGTATAGTACATGAGTATATATAGTACAGTATATTATTATACTACAGGCATTACAAAAAAAATATATTTTGCAAAAATGCTTGCAAAAATACAAAATAACAAAAAAATGATTTTTATCATTAGTATCAAATTTGTTCAAAAAGATACAATTTAAGAAAAAAAATTTAATGTGACCAAACATGTGACAGTTTTAGCAGGCTCCAAAAATTTCTCGAAAATCGTTATTTAGAGGAAATAATAAATATTTCACCACGTTTCTTTAAAAAAAGATTTGTAATTTTTTTTTGTAATTTCGGTTGAAGGTAAACGGCCCAATTCTCGTCAATGTCCTAGTATTCGTCAAAATTGTCGTTTTACCGCGAATATTAAGAGTTTGGCTAGTTTAAATAAATATGTGACGAGATGTAAATTTTTAGTGAAATTTGGTGATGCTAGGTTGGTAGAACAAGTTTCCCGCGCTTACCATAGAATTGTGCAAAAAAGTTTACAAAACTCAAGTGTTAGTCGACAAGAAGAAAGTTGTGCTGTTTAACATTAGTGCTAAGGTGAGTACCTTCTTGATTACAGCTTATAATTAAATTGTAATGCACATATAATCATTCAACTATCTCATAATATGTATGACAGATTCACTTTCTTATCTGAAATCCCTAGTTTCTAACCTCGTTTTATTTAATTTCGGTAGTGACGAATACTGGAACATAATATATGTCTCAAACCCCAATATTCGTCACTAATGACGATAACTGGTACGGTGACTTTTAATAGAAATTTGCGAATTTCGCCCTTATTATACAAGATTTGCCATTTTTAAAATACCGACACAGGTAGTCGAATACGGACTTACTAAGGGATCAGTGTTCGTCACTTCTATTAGGGAAGGCAATTGTTCTATAAATTTTCAAAGTAACATGACGATTACTAGTACACTACTCGACGGTAACTGAGTCATTGCTTTCTTTTTAGATGCCTAGATATCAGTATAAGGAAAATGACATAGAGAATGCTATTAAATCGGTTAGAACTCAAGGAATAAGTATCAGTGCAGCTGCTAGAATGTTTGGTGTACCAAGAATGACTTTATCAGACAAGGTAAAAGGAAAAACTCCGCTAATTAGGAAGATGGGCCCACCTTCCATTTTATCTAAGGATGAGGAAAAAATTCTCCTAGATTGGATTTTTCATTTAGGAGAAACTGGTTTTCCAGTAAATAAAGACCAGTTACTTGATAGTGTCCAAATGCTAGTTAAAAAGCTGGAAAGGGATAATCCTTTTACGAACGGAAGACCAGGAAGGCACTGGTATCGATCCTTCCTTAAACGTAATCCGGAATTAACCAAAAGGGTCTCCCAAAACTTAACCAGAATTCGAGCTGGAGTGACTGAAGAAAATATAAAAAAATGGTTTATTGAAATTACTGATCACTTTAAAACCATAGAGAACTTGCCAGATGTTGTTAAAAACTCAACATCGACTTCAGGTTCTAGAATATTTAACTGTGATGAAACAGCCTTTTTTTTAAGCCCCAGTGATAACAAAGTTCTCGTTAGAAGGGGACAAAAAGTTGTTCATAATATAATTAATTCAAGTGAGAAAGAAAACATTACCACATTAATAATGGCAAATGCGGCTGGTCAAATGGCTCCACCAATGGTGGTGGTAAATTTAAAAAGGCTTGGTAAGACTCTTAGAGAATCTGTGCCGCCCTCATGGGCAATTGGAAAATCAGAGAATGGTTGGATGACCAATCAGACTTTCTACGAATATATTACCGGTGTATTTTACCCTTGGCTGGTAGAAAGTGAAATACAATTTCCAGTTGTATTATATTTAGACGGCCACGTTTCTCATTTAACTTTACCACTGAGCGAATTTTGTATGGAGAAAAAAATCGAACTGATAGCACTATATCCAAATTCTACTCATTTTCTACAACCGATGGATGTAGCATTATTCCATCCTCTTAAAGCTGAATGGAAAAAACAGGTCTATAAATGGAGAATAGAACACTCTGGCGTCCGGTTGTCTCGTGACAACTTTTGCCCTCTCCTAAAGAAAGTCTTAGACAGTACCGTTACGGAAAAAGCATTAAAGAATGGTTTCAGAATTTGTGGATTGTTTCCGTTAGATGCTGAGGCAATCACTTATTTTAAAACTAAGAACAAAGGATCTCAGCGATCTAATACCGAAGTCCATAAAACTCAACAAGTCATTTCTGATGCGGAATTAAAATTCATAGAAAATCAAATTGGAGTAGAAAAACTAGATCTTTTCAAAAGTTCCGGGGAAGTTTGGATGGGAAATATTGAAGATACTGGGTTGTTTAATTTTTGGATTGCAATTAAAAGACAGGGGCAAACAATACAGAATGAAAGAAACAACGTGACGACTGATGACATGACGCAAGTAGCAGGCGATAATGTTAACAACATGATTAATGAAGACACAGCACCGAATGAAATTAACTATGACGAATCACTGTTAGACGAGCTTTTGAGTGGCAGAGATTATGTTGATCTTCAAGTAAATCAGTCATCAGGAGTTTTGGAGGAACTTGAAAGCGTCGGTAAGCATTACTAACAATCTGAACTAGCTATTTAATACCTAATAAATTTTTTTGTTGCATGATGAAGATCCAAGTCTAGAAAATTCAGAATATGATACTGATACAATTAATAACTGTCAAGTATTTCCACAAAATACAACTCAAGCGCACCCCGAGAGTGCAACATCCCAGCAAAACACTTCTCCATCATTCCAAAAGAGTCAAGAATCAGACCAGAAGAGTTTACCGTCCCATGATAATAGTTCAGGATCCTTCCGCTCAAATTCGCCAGCCTCTTCGGCATCTAATCATTTAGATTCAGTAGCCTCTCTATCACCATCTAAAACACCAACGCCACTCCATGATACTTTAGTTCCTTCACAAAACTACCCAACACCCTGTCATGCTTCTACGACTTCACCCTCATTACCTGACCATATCATTCCAGAATCACATAATATCAGTCCTTTGCGCTCGCTTAACAGAGCAACACCAACACCATTCCAGCATACTCCAATATCTCCGAATACCAGCTCAACACTACAAGATACGTCCACATTTCAGGAAACACCTACCACGTCAAATGCACCAAAAAATATTCCTTCACCATTTAAAACAGTTCTCTTTTGACCGGAAAAGCCAGCGCCAAAAGTCAAAAAGCTGAAAGAAAAGATTCCTGCTGTGGCAACATCATTAATGTGGCAGGAGTACTATAAGAAGAAAGAAAATGAAAAACAAGAAAAACAAATACAGTTAGAGGAAAGAAAAAAGAAACGTGCAGAAGTAAAGGCTAAAAAGGAACAAGATGGAAAGATAAAGCTATCGAAAAAATCAAGGAAAGGCAATACCTCAATTACTAAAGGCGAAATTGTTGGACTGCGAAATAAACGAGCTAGAAAAAGGAAATTCACACAAGGAAAGCAGATGAACTCAGACGATACGGGATCCGGTTCATCCACTGACGAAAGTGATAAAGAAAATGAGGAAAAAAGAGAGAAGATTGAAGACGAAATTGAAAATGAAAAAGGTGACCTAATAGATCTCGAGCAGCCAAGCTATGACCCCAAAATTGAAGCCTTAAAATCAAACCAATTTGCTGTGGTAGAGCTAACGACAGAAAGAGGGAACAAAATGCGTTATGTTGGGAAAATTATTTCCACTAACCCTCTTCAATGTTCGTTTTTAAAGAAAACCCAAAAAACTGAAAATTGCTATATTTTTCCCCATATCCTCGACATAAGTGATATTAATTTAGAAGAAATAATTGGAATATTACCTGAACCTATAGATTTGAGAAGAGGTGGCTTGCAGTTCCCAGCTAAAGTGTTAGGGAAATATTTTTAGAATCTAAGTATGTACATTAATAAAGTATTGGAAGCATTTAGTTACAGGATTAACATTTACCTTATTTTATTTTCATTAAATAAATATAAAAATGTATCCATTTATTTATTCTTAAGCATACCTACTTAAGTATTATTTCCTAAACATGCTAACGAATATTGGGCACTTCGACTGACGGACACTAGTACTATGCCAGATTTGTATCGACGAATATTGGTGCATAAGAGTTTTTGTCATAAATGCGGAAATATTAATTCTAGGAATGTTATTATAAACAAAATGCTACTTACAGAATATTTTGTAATAATTGATGCGTAAAACACTTTAGGGTTTACATTATTTTAAAGATATTTGAATTTTTTACAATGAAATCATTATAAGTCCAACTGTTAAGGTGACGAGAATTGGGCCGTTTACCTTATGTAAAGTTATTAATTTTCGGAGTTTTTATTTTTTCGTAAAAAACAAAATAGCTGATCGCATTTGCAGTTTGCTATGCAGTTTTATTCGTAATTTATTTACAAATTTTTATTTCGAATATTGCATTTCCACAAACAAATTGCCCTCCCAAACAATCATTAAAAAAAGCACAGTCTTGTCAACTAATGGGATTCAATAATATTTACTGAGTGTATTTACTTATGCAGTCTTTCTTAAGAATTAAGTAAGTTATGCGTTTTCAGTTATTATCGGAAGCATACCACACAATACATATTTTTAAAAAATGAAGAGGACAGCCTTCCTAATTATATTATGCGGCTCGGTGGCGCAGTGATTAAGGTGTTAAACTTGCGACCACGGGGTCCCAGGTTCGAATCCTGGCTAGGGTATGGATGTGTAGTGGCGTTTTTCATGTGTTGCAGTGAACTAGATTGCTGTTGTGTGAGAGAGAACACAATCTAGTCGCTCTCCTCTCCTGAGTTTGAGTCTCAGCTGCGGCAGATGGCAATGTCGCAGGGAATGGGTGTTGTGATATTGTCTATGTGTGTGTGTCCGTCCTGGTTGAGTGGTAGAATAGCCTACGGATAAACTACGCCAGGACATTAATATAAATAAGGCGATTAAATAAATAAAAAATAAAATAAATATACAGAATGACCCATTTAAATGCGGAACACCTCTCTAAAATTTTTATTTGTTATGCGATTTGAATCTAATTTTACTCAAGTATAAAACAAATTAGGATCTAATTATGACCAGAAAAACATTCGCCTCCTACAAACGCAAAGCCACCTACGGTGCCAAAATATGTGGAAAAAATAAAAAAATCAAATTAGGCATTTTATTATCGGAAAATTTTGTTAATGAAACTTGTTCGGAATTGTCCAAAACCCGTGAGTCCAAAATTCAATCAAATTAAAAATATTTTGAAATTTTGATTAAAATAATGTCCAAGTCCGAAAACATCATTTTAATAGTTTTTTTTTTTATTTAGAAAACTGTACTATGACAATACAGTTTTGTTTGAAATTGAACCCAAGCTGCCAGGTAGTAGTTGTCAAGTTTTTTAAAATAATTATTTTTAAAATTTCAATTTTTCAATTTTTTAATTTTGATTAAATTTTGGATAATTCTGAACAAGTTTTATCAACAAAATTTTCCTATAATAAAATGCCTAATATGATTTTTTGATTTTCTCCGTATATTTTGGCATCGCAGGTGGTTTTGAATTTATAGCAGGCGAATGTTTTTCTGGTCATAATTAGATCTTAATTTGTTCTATACTTGAGTAAAATTGGATTCAAATCGCGCAATAAATAAAAATTTTAGAGAGGTGTTCCGCTTTTAAATGGGTCACTCTGCATGCATTTTAGTACGATAAGACTACAAAGTCTTTGGTTTTGAATATGCCTTGAGAATAAAAAAAAGCCCAAAATCATGGATGTAAAGAAATCTTGTTCCAAAGCGTCAAGATAACTTATCTTTCAGGAAACCAAGAAAGGAACATTAGTTTCAACAAAGTCATTGTAGATTTTTTTAAGTAATTTGGAAATTTTGATTCACTAGTATCAGTATTGTGCATGTGAATGTGAATGAAAATGTGAGTACCGCCTTGTAAACTGAGACTGTAAAAGTGAACAAAGAGGAGAGGAACAAACAATCTATATTTGTTGTATGATAATTGCCAATAGGAATTACCTCATGCTTAGATTTTGCCAAGAGTTAAGTTTAAGGAAGCATTCTCAAAGTGCATTGTTTCCCCAAACGGGTTGATGACAAATGCTGGGTTTGTGGAAGCTGTAGGTTATAAAGCGTTGGTCTAGAAGCAAATACTAATACTATATTGATTCTGTTGGATATTCATGACACCTATGGCACATTGGATTTAATATTGTATTGTAGGCAAGATGGCCTATTCCTTCTTTTTTTCCTTGGTTGTGGTTCCTGCGGTATCAGAAACCCCGCCGTATGGATGCTTAAATTTATTGTACCCCATAGTCTCGTTATCCTCGTTATCCCATTAATCCCGTTCCTCTCCAAAACGAGAGTGTACGGTGAATGGGGGTTCCGGCTATTTCTTCCGGGGTCACGGTTGGTCCTCCGAAGTATGAAAACCTCCCAGCCACCAAGGCTGGGCATTCACATAGTATGTGGTGAGAAGTTTCCTCATCCTCACCACACATCCTGAATTTTGGATTGTCCTTCACACCTATGTTGGGTAGGTGTCTATTCAGTAAGTGTCCTGTTAGGATTCCCACTGCACATCTCAGCTGTTTTCTACTCAGCTTTAGCAATTCGTTGGTCTTTGTCTTGGGTGGCCCGCCAGTGATGAACATACGTGAAGTTAATATTATGTGAAGTTATGTTTCTCACTCAATGGTTCCTTTACCATTTCTCTTTCGGTATTGTATGATATCCCGCAGAATGGCTCGGATCCCATCAAGGCTGTTTTTGTGCCTTCTTTGGCCAGCTTATCTACTTTTTCATTGCCTTCATTGCTCTGGTGTCTTCGCGTCCACTTCAGTTGTATATTGTTGTGTTCCGTCAACTTCGCCAGGGATTCAAGGTAGTCTTTTATCGTTTTGAAACGTATCTCTACTGCATTCAGAGCTTTGAAAGCTGCTTGACTGTCAGTAATGATGCGGATTCTTTTGTCAGTATATGACCTCCGTATCATTTCTTGTGCGCAGATTTCTACAGCTGTGACTTCTCCTTGGAACACCGTTGCGTTACTGCCCAGGTTCAGACTAATATGTATCCCTGGTTGTCCCCCGTAACATCTGTTCCGCTACTTCTTGACGTTTTTGATCCATCAGTATACCATATCATCATTTGAATGTCTTCGTAGTTATCTTGTTCCTTCCTCTTCCCTATCGGGTATGTATACCCTGAACGTCTCTGTGAAGTTATGGCTTTTGCTGTTTCTATTTGACTGCATATCTAGTAGTCGATTTTTTCCTATTTGTTGTAATATTTCGGTATGTATCCAATTCTTGGAATGGTCCCATGTCCGTTTGTTTTCCGCCTGTACGCCGCTACCAGTGCTTCACTCTCCACAACTAAATGTAGTGGAGGCAGGCAAAGTAGTGCTTCCGTTGCTGTGGTAGGCGTTGTTGACATTTTTTAATCGCCTTATTTAGATTATTGTCCTGGCGGAGTTTAGCCGTAGGCTATTCTACCACTCAACCAGGACGAACGGACACACCTAGACAACATCACAATACCCATTCCCTGCAACATTGCCATCTGCCGCAGCTGAGACTCGAACTCAGCAGAGGAGAGCGACTAGACCGTGTTGTCTCTCACACAACCGCAGACTAGTCCACTGCTACAATCTCGGCAACACGTGAAAAACGCCACATTGCTCCCGTTATGCCTAGACATGCCAGTCTTTGTACTTTTCTTAGTTTTCTCATTGCCTCCCCTTTTTCGGCTTTATGCCACCAGATCAGGGAGGCATAAGTTATTCTTGGTACTACAACCCTTTGGTACAGTCAGTGCACCATTCTTGGTTGTAGTCCCCAGTTTTTACCTACCATTCTTCTGCTGACCCATGAGGCTCGCGTAGCTTTGGTAGTCACTCTATCCAAATCTGCATTGAAGTTTAATTTGGTGTCTATAAATCAGTCCCAAGTATTTGACTTCATTGCTCACCTGCAATTCATTTCCACGAATATATAATCTTCCTAGATTGAGTTTCCTCTTCCTTGTGAAGGCGACCACAGTGGTCTTCCCTGGACTCACGGAAAGACCTTTCTGTGTACACGATCCATCTACCATAACGAGGGCTCGCTGCATCTTTTTCCGATGCAGCGCCCTCGTGTTTTCCTGTTACCAGGATGGCGATATCGTCTGCATAACCTTGTGCATATATTCCTCCTCACCTTTCCTCCTAACATGAATACGGCACATTACTAACAACCTTTAAAGTTTATTGTCACGTATCTCTTATCTTGTATCTCAGCATCTAAGAGGCTTATTCGGTTTTAAGAACTGAGGAGAAGTTTTCGGAAAATATTACAAACTATACCATATATGATGTACCTTACGTAAGCACTGATCCCGTATACAAGCATCACACAAAAGTCAATGAGATTGAGGTGTTATTTCTTGGGTATTGAAGAAATACTGAAATTTGTTCCGTTTCTCTCATTGCTCTAGAGTTGCCACTAAATCTACTTACCCTACACTCTACATATCTGTGATAAAAAAGTTTTCTTAGTTCTCCGTAGATATGTTAAACACAGAAGAGCTATCGAGTTAGCAATAAAAAATAGCAGTACGGAAACGGCGCTCTCGTATATTACTTATTCCTGATTAACGTGCCGAATGATTTGAACAACGTCCCTCATTAGTAAAATGCTGTTCGTTTATAAAATAATGAATAGGATTATGTACGTTTAATATGTCGTTAACGAGGCTACATGACTGCAGCTTATCTATAAGTCCTTTGTTGATTTGAATAATCCGATTTTAATTAAGCATTTAAGTGCCTAGAAACTGCGTACATCTCAATTTAAAGGAATAGTAATTTCACCACACAATTCTAGTCTCTAACGTAATTGCCGCATAAAATATCAGAACGTCCAACAAATAATATAGTCTAAGAGCTGGCATTCATTTAGTAAGGTAGTGAGCGAAAGACGGCCGTTCGGTAGCCTGAAAGTATCACTTTTTTATTAGGCCCTTAGCCCGACGCGCGACGGGCAGAGGTCGCAGAGAGTAATTTTTTTTAACGAACTCCCGATCGAAACGCTCGGTAGCAGTTAATATACGTATTTGACATAGCGAAAAATATAAATGAAAGACACCGCAGACCTTTTCAAAACCACCAGTTCAAAAAAAAGCCAAAAAAAATTAGTGAGCTTCTTGACCAACCTTGGCGGAAATTGTTCATTTGCATGTCTCTTTCTTCAAAAACAACATGGCAGACAATTTCATGCAGCCTTTTTAATGTGGCCAAAAATAGGTCTAAATTCATAATTTCTGTCTTCCAGTCTATTGGATAGGTTCATTAATATGGTAGCTGATGTATGTGCTTTTTTAGAAGTAATTAATACGGGAAGTACTATGTATGGCACAAGCTTAGAGAGAAAAATCAAGTTTAATATAAAAGAGATTCATATGAAACCGGGAAATATAATCAATGGTTTTGAGAAATTGTTTGTAACATTTATTGATTGTTTAAAACTCCTAGAAAAAATAAGCAACCAACGAGATGATCTGTATTATAGTGCTGTCATTTCGAAAAATAAATGTTACGGTTTGGCACCGGAATTGCTATTTTAGTTTTACTAGTAAAAGAAATGTAGAATATTTAAGAAGAAAATCAGAAGAAATGAAGGAAACTGAAAACAGTTCAAATGGATCAAATGCCTGGGGATATATTCATAATTGATTGGAAAGTTTAATCGGGTGTTTCCTTAATTATATATCGAACTGTTTCATGTTTCGTTTTCTGTAGAATTCGTTTTTTCTTGTAGGTTTAACAATTTCGACTCGACTTGTCAGTAAATTTATTTGTAAGTAGTCTACTTATCTACTCTCTTTAGATTTATATCCATCCAATTCTAAATACTTCTTATAAATAGACAACATAACTACGCTATGGGGGTGGGGGTGATGCCCCCCCCCCCCGCAATATCGTGGTCGAGTTGGGAAATTCAAGCTACAAGTTGGGAGAATTCGATAAATTTTCATTTTGGAGAAAATTTTTTGAGGAGTGGGAAAAATTCCTGTAATGAGGGTTGGAAATTATTAACCTACCCCCCCCCCCCAAAAAAAAACCCTAGTGACACCCCTACATAATTATATCTTTTTTGGTTTAAAAATCTTTCTCAAGAATTTTACATTTCTGGTAAATGTCAGATCTCCTCTGGTTGTTCGTTTTCCACCTTTATTTTTATTGATAGATAAACCTTTTCACTTTCTATTGTAACTTAAAACATGAAGCATGATATTTAGTTTCCATAACTATTAAATCGTTACCAGTAATTCTTTCGAAAATGATGAGATTTTGGTGGGCTGTTAGTCTTTTTTCTCTTTCTGAGTTTCTGGCTATTACCTGAAGCTTTTTTATTCTTGACGATTTTTGATAAAAATACATTTCTCTACAAAAATATTAGTTTTACGCAGGCACACACCAGAAGTAGTTGGTGGACATGCATTTAATCCACCTGAACTATTTTCAGGTTCTTTTTTTTCTCTGTCTTTTTTGTTAAATGTTATACATTTTGTTTACTAGTAAAACTAGAATAATAATTTCAGTGCCAAACTAAACCATCAAAATTGTTTGTTTCTTGAAATGACATAACTCTAGAATATAAGTCATCTTCTCTTTGCTTGCTTATTTTTCCTATGAGTTTTAAACAACCAATAAATATTGCAAACAATTTCTCAGAACCTTTGGTTATAGAGCCCGATTTCATACAAATTAAGCATAATTTCTTAAGAATTTGCTTTAGGTTAAATTTGATTTTTGTCTCAATCGAACTTTCTGAGCTTGTGCTGAACGTAGTATTTCCCATATTAATTTGTTTTAAAAGGCACATACATCAATTACCTATATGGTAGAAAATTCTAGTAAAAAATATATCAAATGAAAGTACCTATCTTGCAAACATTAAACTAGGGAGTTTCTTATATAATATTTTATGTAGATCCATTTAACACTGAATTAATGTTCAACAAATATACTTATAGTAGTAATCATTTTTAAGATATAAATTTCAAAATATCATAAAAGAACAAAAGTTAAAATGCGCTCAACTATTTAACGACGGACCATTACGGAAGGGGTTGTTGAAACAATATTAAAGTAATGGGGCAGAGAGTATCTATAGCAAATGTGATGCCGCCGATAAGCTTCGAAAATTGACATCACACTACACATTACTAAATATCTCGGTTAATATATTCTCAAGAAATCTGACTTAAAAACCATAGTATTCTGGAGAATATAGCGAATATTTTTTAAAGATTTTTTTTTTATTTACATAATAGTTTGAGAGGTATTGTCGTGGGAAGGGAAAAGTATACAAAAAATAATTAAATTTCAGCTGTAGTCGAACGGAGAAAATGAGGATTTTTATTTTTTACTGCCATATGAGTCCATGTAAAATGTCATTTATTTATTTATTTTAAAAATAGAAATTCTACAGAGAATTTAATGATATTTGGATAAAATATGCTTCATGATTGGTTCTATCACGTGGTGTGGTTAGTTAGAAAATTTTGATTTGTATTCAGTGCGATTTTTTTACGGCAAGTGGATTTGTAGTCTAACTGGAATAAGTAACATATCTGGCAAGGACATACATTTTACTCTAAAAGTACCAACGAGTTCAAATATCGAAATTAAATTGCACTCTACTATAATAGTGTGCACAAAACAAGTTACACACAGATCGACACAGAGAATTTTTTTTTTCAAACTTAAAATCTCGAGGTTTCATGACATTTTAAGCCTTTTTGAACAAAACAAATATTATTTTTGCCGTTACTATATTTCCAGTCCACTACATAGATGTGGAAGTAAAATTAGTGTTCAGATAGATTTAACTCGTTCATAATAATTTTCTGTAGATGAAATTAAAAACATACGTATAACTATCGATTGTTAGTTGAAATAGAATCACCATTTTTTAAGAATTAGAAATTTACAAGCTAAATTTAAATATTTCAGGCAATTACTAGGAGCATTAGCAGGATAAGATGGGTGAGTTTGGATCTGGTGGGGGGGCATTCATATGAAAAAGTTGAGACATGGCAGGACTTCAACAATAAATAAGGGTACTAAAATAAATATTATCGTTTTTATTTATAGCTAAGAAAAATTGATATTTACCCTCACCAAACACAATGAACTAAGGAACTCTAAAGGTTGTCCAACACCAATTTCCACGATATTTAAAATCATTCATCGCAGGTATATTTTTTTACAAGTATTTTACTTTTTTTGTTTCATGACACAGCCACACAAAAAAGTGATCTGGTCTGCGAACCAGACCTCAGATTGGCTCGTTTCTCACCTCTACCCCCCCCCCCCCCCCTAAACAGTGGTCTGTCCGGCGGACCATACCAATGTATCCTTAAGTATTTGGACCCTCTGAAACAGAATCCGAAGCCAGAATTGTCAGATTCGCAGGCCAGACCATTTTTTGTTTTGTTTTGGGGTGTTTTTTGTGTTGGGGATGAAAAACGAGCGAATCTCACAATTCTGGATTCGGTTTCAGCGGGTTCAAATACATAAGGATGCACTAGTCTGGTCCACAGCCCAAACCACTTTTTTTTGTGTGGCTGTGTCATTAAACAAAAAAGTTAAATACTTGTAAAAAAAAATTACTGCGATGAATGATTTTAAATATTGTGAAAATTGGTTCTATATACATCCAAAAATGTGAAAAAGGAAATTCCGAATGGCATCAACTTTGATTTAAGTTTGGTTGTGGCACACCGTGCCAAATACTGGTAGATTTTATCTGTTGGGTCCATATACTCACATTTTTAATTTAATAAAGCTTCCATTAAATTTACTACACGTATTGATTTTCATATCCACATGCAATGAATTTCATTGTTATAGAGCCTTAAGCCTCGAATTTCCTCTGAGATGCAGCAAGAAGGCTTTTATAAAACATATCACGTCTTACACCTCTCTATCGCCTCTAAAATCCCTAGGCTAGAAAATAAAATGTGGAATTACCAGGGACCAACTGAACTCTATATTTTCGACACTATCTCTCGTAAGATATATTATAGCTTGTAACTATTACTGCCTAACACCGTATGGAAATTTTCTTCTCCTTCCAATACTGACGGATAGAGATTTGGCTATTTTAATTAAATGCGGGCCAATTGAAACTGATTAAACGAATTTTTAAGTTGAATTTCAAGCCACAAATTTTAGGAGAAAAATAATAGACATTAATATGAGATTTTCAGGATTTAAAAGATAATTTATTTGCGAAACAGCGAGTTTTGCCAGAATTTTTAATTTTGAAAGAAATTATACTATTGATCAATTATTAGTATACAGTTTAGTTCTTCTCTTTTTCTTTAGTTGCCAATGTAAATAATAACATAGCTTATAAAAATAATTATATAAATATTTTTTATTATTTACTTAAGATTCCATTTTATTTCATTAAAAAGACATACATATAATATTTTGTATATTTCTGTATTTTATACGTGAAAAATACAAGAACAAATTTTGCAAAAAAATTTTTTTTTGTTTACAGACAAAGCCTTTTACATATGTGCCACATTTTACCTTGTGATCTTTAACCGTTCCGGAGATAATTTGGGTTTCGTTTTTAAATCTTGATGTTGCGAACCCAACAGAGCTTCACCAATCCGTGGACGTAATCCGATTTTCCACTGATCACCAAAGTACAAAAAATTTACATATTATAATATTAAAGGATTCATCGGGAAGCTAATTAATATCATCATTGTGTTCCCCGCCCTTGAAAATGTGTAAAAAAATATTTTCGGCACGTTCGGATGTTTTTTGCATATTCCGGTATTGAGGGAGTTGGTTCAACCCCCGGGGGTCGTCAGAATGTCTGGTTGCGAAATTTTACAGGACATATTGAGTTTCCTCAAAAAAAGCCGATCCAACAAGTCCTCATATGCCTAACAATGAAAAATGGAAGAAAAGGAGTGGTTTTTTGCGTTTAGGGGTAGTTCGACAGAGGTAGGGACCGCGCGAGTATCACCATCGTGTTGGCCGTCCTGGTCGTCCAAAATTTTGAAAATCAAAAAGGTAAATCAAGCAAGTAAGAGTCCATAAAATTGTTATTTAGTATACATAAGAGAAGCTATGGTCTCAAAAAATCTTTCGGCATTAGCCACCCCCCCTTACCACCTCCATTATTAAAGGGTATGAAAAAAATAAAAATTGTGATTTAGCGCTTGTACAAGAACCAAAGGCCTCAACAATTTTCTTTTTTTCATCCACCTCCACTGATTTTTTTCGAAAACTCGCCGGGGTAGGATAATATAGTAGGCCCTGAGCCTCCTTCCTCCATCCTTTTTGTGACGTCACGGGGGCGAGGCTGGGGGGCGTGGCGTGGGGATAATTAGTAAGGAGGGTAGTTGGTAGTTAGAGGTAATTAAAGGTAATTAAGGGTAATTAGGGGAATGTGGGACAAGGTGCGACAAGATGGGACAAGGTGGAACAAGTGGGACAAAGTGGGACAAATTGGGATATAGTGAGACAAGGTGGAACAGGGGATGACAAGATGGGATGAGGTGGTGGATAAGTTAAGATTACAATATGGATAAATAGAGATAACCTACTACTTATTAATATTTGATGTCATACTGTGAAAGGGTAAACATGTTTAAGTGTAGTGTTTGTGATGCATCATTCACTTGGTCTTACGGGCTAAGCCGCCGCGCTAATTTCATAAAATTCTTAAAATATTTGTTTTTATGAAATTTTTTTCGTTGTGTTATATAGAAAAGCTGGATGCGGAAGTAGTGATTCCTTGGGCAGCTGTTTTTTTTTTAATGGAATCTGAGTATGTCTTAGCCGGGAAAGAAGGATAGTAATAAATTCACGTGATTAGTGCGTGCAATAGATCCTATTGGCGTTTAAATTTGGAGGGTGTGTACTTGAAGATAATTTTTACAAAGGCTTATCAAATCAACAGCGCTCAATGATATGTGCCACTTGACATTATCTGCAGCTCAATTTATCACTATCCTCCTTTCTTGGCTAAGGTATAGTTATAAAGTTTGGTAAAACGACACGATTTTCTTTCATGGACTGTAGACAGCAACATACTTCAAGATAAAAAAAATTGACAAAACTCGCTGTTCACAATTAAATGGTGTCTTAAATCCTCAAAATCGCATATTGATACGTATTCTCCTTTAAAAATAAAATGTTGCTTTAAATTTCTTTCTAAAAATTAACTTAGTCCGTTTCAATTGGCCAGCAGTTTATTTTTTATATTAACCACATAATTGCTGGCGAAATTCCTGTATTAAATCTTAATATGGGCCAATTTTTATAATGTTTCAAATTGCCTTGTAACGATGGCTGATATGCCAAAGTACCACCTCGCGTGCTTCACAAACTCAAACATTTAGTAGTAATTTATATAAATGTCATTTTATTGTATGTGTTACGATCAATATTTACGCTATTGTTTGAGTTTTGTTAAAACATGGGTATTGTATTTTCGGTTCTGTTTGTTTCTGTTTTTGTATCGTCGGATCATTGCAATTTTAATTAGAATAATTAAAATATGTGATTCATGTTTGTATTTTGCGGTCTTACCCTTAAAGCAACAATAGATCATACTGTAGCTTGTAAAATATGCTTTAACTATATATCTTATATGCTTCCGAAATTACCTATTATACAGTGTGTCTCACTTTTCACCACTACACCCCAATATCTCGGCCATTTGTTGATTGATTTAGATCAAATTTGGTATACTTCTTTTGTTTCAGATTGTGATTAAAAAGTTATTAAAATTTTTTTTTTTTCGAAATTAAATACGCCTACTATAATCAAAAGAAATTGGCAAAAATTAGGAATTTATATTAGCGATTTGTTTTTAGAGAATCTTGTTCGGCATGACCAAAAATCCATATATACCAAATTTCGTTAAAAAATTCTCATTCTTTTACAAAAAAAAAAAAATCATATCTAAGATTTCAATAATAATCACCATACTATTCGAGTTATTTATTGTCGGATATTTACATAACTTGGTAGTCGTGTAATAATGACGCTAATTAAGCATTAGCACACATTTTTTATTCAAAACACTATTAAGAAATGAATATTTGAAAATTGGTAGCTATTTTTTAAAATAATTAGAACTCGGCATACCAATATCTTTGTTAACATGGAGTGCTTTGGAATGGATTTGACAATCGCATCGAATATCAAATTAAACTTAAACATGGCTGCACAACAGTTAAGTATTGCTGATAAAATTGAAATAATAAGAATTGTTGGTGACAGTGTATATTCTTATCGAGATGCAGCCATTATCTTCAATTTGAGATATCCAGAACGTCCACAGTTGGTTCAATTAACAGAACATTTAATAGAGCTGGAAATGTGTCCAAATTTAGAGCCAAAAAATACAACGTTGCCGATCGTCCCTTGGATCAAGTAATATTAGATGCTGTTAATGCTGAACCACGTTATAGCAATTATATTTGCTATATTAATAAATAAATCATTTAAGTTTCCAAGATTTTAATTTTGATTTACGAAAAAGTAATTTTTATAATAATAATTGTTTTTGTTTTTCTTATAACCATAGTTATAATATACCCCCCCCTACAATGGAAAAACCAACTTACCAATATATCAATATTTACGATGACATTTAAAAAGAAAAGTCAGTTTTGACTGATAGATGACAAAATAACGTAACACAAGGAAAACTTATTTCTGTAATAACATTATCCTTAGTGCGGGCATGTTATATGTCATTGGTGAATTGAAATAAAATAGCATGTATATGACTGATGCTAAGTGGAATGAAAGTTCACAGTCATATTTGGATTGAGCGTCTTTAATAGGTAAATGATAAAAATAGCATGCATGTGCTAAGTGGATGAAAGTCCACAATCTATGAATTGAGCATCTTTAGTAGATAATTGATAAAAATAGCATGCATTTGCTAAGTGAATGAAAGTTCACAATATATAAATTGAGCATCTTTCCGAATTGATAGAGTGCATAGAAGAAATAAATTGAGGTAAGTGATAAAATAAAATAGCAAGTATTTGCTATGCTATGTGAATATGAAAGTTCACAATCGAGCATTGAGAGTGTCGAGATTGAGCGTCTTTCAGTAATTTAAAATTGATTGATTGAATAGATAATTGAAATGAATTGAGAATTAATTAAAATGGTAAATAAACCATAAAATAGTAAATAATTGATACATTGATATGTCGATAAGGTGATCTTACATTGCAGGGAGAAACATACAGAGTACCTACCCACACATGTACATAATTTTATGTAATTAAAATTTTTCTAGAAATTCTGAAGATTCAGTCTGACTCGTTTCTCGGTAGCACCTTCATTGAGAGACTGAGGGATCCGTATCTAGTGAAAATATCTATGGAACGGCCGACCTCTAGCTGGCTGTCCTCGTTGTGGACGTCGTCTCCGTAGGCCGTTAAAACTGTTAGCAGCACGAGCAGTTGCGCTCGGCCACTCAATCTCGCAGCGACTGACACAGTTTGAAGACTAATCATGGGAGATTATTTTGGCAGAACCATTTGCCCACATAAACACATTATCCAATAATGCTGTCAAAAATTATTAAACTTCAGTCTTCATCACCAATTTTTGACAAATGCCTCTAATATCCATTGACTCACAGGAGGCACACAATATGTGAAGACGTTCGGGGTCACCAATATATATCAATTATATTTGCTATATTAATAAATAAATCATTTAAGTTTCCAAGATTTTAATTTTGATTTACGAAAAAGTAATTTTTATAATAATAACTGTTTTTGATTTTCTTATAACCATAGTTATAATATATATATATATATGTAGTATGTACCCTACACATGTGTTAGTGTCATAGACTTATCTCTTTAAGCTTGAATGTAGACAGAAATAAAATTTGGAGGTGCCTTAAACGTCATAATTTAAAACCATATAAGCCCAAAATTTTTACACACTATGGAAGAAGGAGACGCTGCGAGGAGATTGGAATATTGCTTCTGGACACAGGGTATGTTTTTAAATGACACAATTTAAAACATATATATTTTCAGTGATGAGGCTACTTTCACTACAAATGGCGTGGTCTCATCGCAAAACTCAAGGCATTGGTCAACGGTAAACCCACACTGGGTTATAAATTGTAAAGGGAAATACTCCGAAAAAGTAAATGTCTGGTGTGGAATTTTAAATGAGACCTTGATTGGACCATTTTTGTTTACACTTTAAATAGTGTGAGATTCCAAAATTTTTTAACACATGAATATCGAGATACCGTTCAAAATTTACCTTTAGCCGTACAACAAGACCTTTATTTCCAAGTAGATGGGGGCTTCCATTCATAATGCAGTAATAGTTAAAAATTGGCTGAATAACAACTTTCATATGTGTTGGATTGGAAGAAATAGTCCCTTAATTGCGTGGCCACCTAGATCACCAGAAGTCACCCCCATGGATTTTCATTTTTGGGGTAACATTAAAAATAAAGTTTATAAAAATAGGCCACGAAATAGAGCGGAACTATGTGACAGAATTAGAGAAGCATGTAATGAAGTAACAGTTGAAGAATTAAGAAAAGTTGTTAAAAATAATAAGAAGAGAATTGAAAAATGTATCAGAATTGATGGAGAACTAGTGGAGAAAGATTATATTTAATATTGTGTTCTTTAAGTTACAATGACTTTACAAAAACAAAAGTTTAGTTATGTGATATTTTCTTTAAAGAAAAAAATGTATCCTAATGCTTAATTCGCGTCATTATTACACGACTACCAAGGTATGTAAGTATCCGACAATAAATAACTCGAATAGTAGGGTGATTATTATGGAAATCTTAGATATGCTTTTTTTGTAAAGGAATGAATATTTTTTAACGAAATTTGGTAT
This sequence comes from Rutpela maculata, assembly GCA_936432065.2. Classification (NCBI taxonomy): domain Eukaryota; kingdom Metazoa; phylum Arthropoda; class Insecta; order Coleoptera; family Cerambycidae; genus Rutpela; species Rutpela maculata. The sequence goes on from OW386286.2 coordinate 231,686,466, forward strand.
ACAGGGATTTTAGGTCATGCTGAACAAGAATCTGTAAAAACAAAAAACCCTATCTCAATCGCTAATATAAATTCCTAATTTTTGCCAATTTCTTTTGATCATAGTAGGCGTATTTAATTTCGAAAGAAAAAAATTTAAATACCTTTTTAATCTCACTCGGAAACAAAAGAAGTATACCAAATTTGATCTAAATAGATCAACAAATGGCTGAGATATTGGGGGTGTAGTGGTGAAAAGTGAGACACACTCATATAATATGGTATTTAGTTCGCTCAGTGGGGTGGTTAAGCACTGCTGTAGAAATGATTTTGATATATGTTGTTTAAGTTGTGTTTAAGCTGAGACCCTGATAAAAAATATTTTCTACCTTGGAAGTGGAAGACGAGAGCCGCCATCTTGAATGTAAGGTGAAAAAAATTGATTTTACAAAATTACTCTGCAACGGTAGATCTTATGAGAAAACCAAACATTCGAGACAAAGTTGAAGAAGACAAAATTTCTCACACTTTTTGTATATACATTTTTATTGTCTAATATGTAACGATGTACAGCCGCAGAAAGGTGGATTTTTAAAAAATATATATTTTATCATGGAATGTACATTTACAAAATGATATAATTATATTATTTATATTATTATATCTTTTTTTTTATGGTCCTGGTCGATTGATGTTGACGTCATCATTATCATGTTCTAATTTGTCACTACTTCTGAGAATCTGGACCTCCAAGAATAAAATTTCTTCGTCTTCGTTCTCGCTCTTGCTGTCGATGTGAACTTTTGGTGTATATTCGCATGATTCACCATTACAGAATCCACACAAAATGGAGCGTTTCAACCTAGCTTTTCTACAGCCACACGCTCTGCCGAAATTTTTTTGCATTTACATGAAGTGACATTTAATATGGTCTCAGGTCATTGATGCCAAGTTTCCAGTCCCAGTTTTCTGGATTTATGTGGATTCCATATCATTTTGGGACTTGGTGGTACATCCTAAACGCATGATATCGTGCAGCGTTCATTGCAGGTAGCAAAGAAACAATATAAAATTTGCTTCTTGTTGTCAATTTTATGAAACGTTGGTAGCGGACTTCTTCCAAGGTTTCTTTTCTTGTCGCCACCATGCAAAGCAACCATTACAAAAGAAACTCGAGAGGCGCGGTCTATACTCGCTCTAGGAAGCATCTACTACAAGAAACATAGAATGAAAAATGACAAAATGTAATTTGTTCATACATAATTAACAAACAAAAATGGAGTTTAACGATTTTTTTTAAAAACTTCGTTAAACAGCTGTACTTCTTTATAGACTAGGCTTATTTTCAGAAAAGTGCGATGCAAGGAGCATTTTATGTAACAATTGAGTAACCATGCTTTCCCCCCTATCTCGACCCCGCTGAATCCGAAAGCTGAAAAATCGACCGGAAGTCAGATATTCAAGATGACGTCCAGTATGGTGCCAAAAACTACAAAATATTGTATCTCCTGTCCCCTGTGACCTAAAAACGTGGTTAAATGTCTAATTATATATATTTGAGGTTGAGGAACACGTTTAAATACATTTCAACCAGGCCGGAAGTAAGATATTCAAGATGGCGGCCAATATGGCATCAAAAACCATAAAACAATCTCCTGTCCCCTGTGACTTAAGAACATGGTTTAAATATCGCATTATATGTTTTTGAGGGCGAGGAATGTATTTGAACATATTCAAACCCGACCGGAAGTAAGCTATTCAAAATGGAAGCCAATATGGAGTCAAAAACTGTACAACCGCGTATCTTATTTCTTCTCCTGTGGCCTAGATACATGGTACAAATGTTTAATTTTATACTTTTTTGAGAGGAAGGAACACATCTAAACACACCAAAATAACATTAATTGTTCTATATATAATTAAGAAAGTTTAGAAATTATATCTGTTAACATAAAATGCCATTCGAATTAACAATTAGGCATTCGCCTTTGCAACTGCATAATTTCATGCAAGAGACAAATGATTTCTTGCAATAGCCTAGTATTGCATTGCCCCTTTCGTCCGCAAATGCTCATTTCCGGGCAGGCCATTGAAACAGCTTCAAAGCAGCGTGGATAAAAGTCTGGAAATCGTAATTTTCTGGTTTGTAGGATGGCAAAAAAATATCCCCGTCTTCAAAATACTTATGTGCAGCTAACTTCTTGCCTTTCTGCTTTGGAATAAGTAGCATTTGTCTTTCATAATATGAAACAAGAGACGTATATTATATGGCTGGAAGAACTAATAGAAATCTTCAATCCCACATTTCAATTTCTCTTTGAAACTACTGCATCTCGACTGAAATGATTGTGGAACTTCAACATTAATATCTCTAGCCAGTTGGGTCTATCTTTTCCATACATTGTCCAAAGCTAAAACCTAAAATAAAAAAAATAGTGCATGGTAAAGTTAAGTAAAGTAATGCAACAGCACCTTTTCAACAGATGAAGCAACACGAAGTTCTTTGCAAATCTGGAAGAAAGGCACGCACTTTTTAAGATTCTTTTCTTTAACTTTTGTGTTTTCCTTATTTCTTTTGTGTTTTAAAAGGCAGCTGCTGTAATACAACGTTTCGTTGATGATCGAGTCAGAAATACTACTTATCCTGATACGCAGCATGTAATCATAGTTTCCCAAGATAATTATTGTTGCGTTCATTTTCGCAGACATGACTTGCCTCAAATGTTCATTACTTGTCTTTTGACACAAAATGCATTTCTTCATATCAGTTTTTCCAGTCATGGATCTTGTAATATACTGAGACCTAGCTGGTCCTTCTGCACATTCTCTGTCCTCTTCTTTAGCTTTTCTATTTTTTCTGCAGATGTAAAACTCACAAAACAGCGTTTATGATACAAATTAATATTTTCATCATTCTTGTTATTGTTATTCTCAGCATCATCATTGCTAAATAAATTCAAAATACGTAAAACTGCATTTGAGTACTAGGAATCGTGTGCACTTTGCGTTTCTTTAGCTCTGATGAGGAGCCTTTCTCTGCCAGAATCCTTGACCGCACGTAGTTTTTCCCTTTGGGATTTTCGTATTTGGCAGATAAGGTATAGATTTTGATTTACATCATTTGGGGAGGAACAGGTCAAATTGTTGTCGGCCATTATGGAAACTATCTGTTGACCAAAAAAACTAGAAGGTTTAAAAAACACTACAACAACCAAATTAATTTAAAAGATCTGATTAGTATATAATTCAATTTATCGTTACCCGGATCGATACCCCCCCCCCTCCCTTGGTACGCCTCTGACATGTATTTCCCATCCCCAGAAACATATAATTAGACTTTTAAGCCATGTTTCTAGGACATAGGGGGTGGGAGATACACCATTGTATAGTTTTTGACGCCATATTGGACACCATCTTGAATATCTTACTTCCGGTCGATTTTTCAGCTGGGCAATCCTAATTTTCGGATTCAGTGGTGTCGAAATAGGGGGAAAAGCATGGTTATTCAATTTGTATTAAATATTATTAATTCACTTTATGTGAAATCTAAAGTTATACCTTAAAAAGTCTCTACCAAAATATCACTGGCTTTAATGTTAATAATCGATAGGTGAAACGGGATCTCCAGTGTGGCAACACGTGCATTGTGTATCCATACAATATCGTATAGTGGAAGTAAGGAGTCGGAAAGTATGTAAAATCGTGCTAAAGTTATGAAACCTATTCTCCCCCCCGTTTTCGAATAACAGGGTTAAAAAAGTTTTTGGTCATGCGCACCCCCTTTAACTTATTTTTCATACGACAGCTTGGCATATATATTTTTATTAATATATCGAATTTCTAACCAATTTATACTCTTTTTCTTTATATGTTGTAATTAGTGCGTACGTAAATGCATTATTGTTTAGTGTTGCCCTGGTGTTATAATTTTCGAACCCACGATACAGGGTGTTTACGAAGGGGGGTGACAGCACGTAACATTATCTTTGCCAATTTGACTACGTTATCTTCGATAGAGTTTTGTAAAAAATATACGTTATAGCTTATTGTATGGTGTATAATTAGTAAAAAAATAAAGGTGGTTGTTAACGGGTAAGTAGGTATATAAATTTTTAGAAAAATTCAAAAGCATCAATTTTTGTTTTCTTCATGAAAAGATTTCATGAAAATATCAGTAATAAATTGTCTTGAGTATATTTATATTATATGCGAAATACAAACAAATTTGTTCACTTGATTAAGAAAAAAAAAAAATTTTTTTGGTTTTTCAAAAAAAAAATTTTCCCAGATATTATGAAGTTCTTGAGGTCAAAACTGTTTGTGGTAGTATCTTACGCAAAGATAAATCACTGGAAAGAACTATACGCAAAAAGGTTACAAAGGCACAGACACTTATCTTAACCTGCCATGGCCTTTCTTACCAGACAAACAGGCTTTGTGTATTTTTACAATATAAGTAATTTTGATTTAATAAATTAGCAATGAAAATTAAATTGACTTAAAATAGCATTAAATGCGGGAAGTACGTATAACAAAATTGTAAAAGTACCGAATTTCAGTGTATTAACAATTCATTATTTGCTTTCAACCAATAAAAGAAACAAAACAGCTAAAATCTGTTCGCGTGGTTATTTTAAGCCTGATTTAAATTAATAGTAAAACGTAAAATATGAATATCCAAGGTAATAAAGCATAAAATGGATAAATATTAAAGCACGGAAAGACCATTTTGACCGAAAATGGTGTGTATCAAAATATTACGTAAATTTTCTTTATTAAACCTAATGTAGTACGAAGACTATATGTTAAATGCAGTCACGTTGACATGGGTCTGAGAACATGATGGATGAACTGTCAGGTGAGGTATAAAAATTATCCACCCGTTGCTGTTTTTCCATTTTCATTTCGTAATTCTGGCTTATCTAATTTGAACAGAATAGCCTGTTAACGATGATGTGAATTCTATTCCAAATTTAAGTAATAACAATAAGGGAATAGAAACGCCGGCCTTTAATATAGTAACCTTGTCTACGTTATGCTGCAAATGCAACATGCACTTTTCACGAATATATATAGGAAAGATGGTGAGTAAAATTATACACTTTTTTCCGCTATGAGCTTCCGCTCTATAAAAGGACTTTTGCTAATCTACCCGTTATTTTTCTGTCCAGTTCACATATTATGTTACATTTGACTATAACTAATTTCCACAACTGTCCCTCGTGGCGGACAGTGTCATAATTTAAGCTAAATTTAAATTATTATCCGCGCAGAGAGGTCATTTTTTTAGCCGTTACTCAAACTTTTTATAAAGGAAATATTAAAAAACTTTTTCAATCCAATTTAATATAGCCATAAATCTTTTCTGAGATCGTGTTATTTAACTGGCTGGATATAAATGTTTGTATCCGAAAACTTAGAAAAATTGGAAATAACTACACGTTCACGTATAAGGTGAAGTTTTGTGCTATGAAGAATTCACTCGTGTATAAAATAGAATAAGGTTTGAAAATAAATGGGTTTATAAGAAATAGAATTAGGTATTTTCACTACCCACAAATTTGCTTTTTTGATGTTATTGAAATTAAGTAATTAATTAAGTATCTGCATTTGTCATCTTCTGCCATGCCCATGTTCTTGAGATGATATCACAAGGGGCAATGGCCAGTTAGAAGGCCTGTGATCAGCCTTAGGTCGAACTTTTCAAGTTCGAGAAGCCTTGTGGCATTCCTTGTTGAATATGTTTTAAACCTTTTTGCTCATCTTTGGCCTGGAGTGTTCCTCCAGTAGGACTACTTTTGTTCCTTTTCCCATTTTAGGACCTCCTCCGTTATGTGTCCTTTGGATAAGCCACAGAACGGTTCGGGTCCAAAAAACGGGGCTTCAGCCACTTTTCTTGCGAGGCTATCAGCCAATTCGTTGCCTTCTATCCCCTCATGCCCTGGCACCCACATCAAGATAACCTTGTTGTTTTTTGCCAGTTGTTTCAGGGATTGTCTGCATTACAAGGCAATTTTTGACTCGAAGGTATATGACCTGAGAGCCTTCAATGCTGCCTGACTATCTGAAAGTATATAGATCTTTGCCCTTCGAGTGCCTCCTATTTAGGCATTCCTGGACACATAGATCTATAGCATAAATTTCTGCTTGGAAGATGGTTGGGGTGTTACCAAGGGCTTTAGATAGCTTGCGTTTAGGCCCTGCTACGCCCACACCACTCTTTCTCCAACCGCAGTGCTCCGACCCCGCTCGCCTGACGGCTTTCAATCAGCACATCAAACGGACAGTCGAAGTCATGCTTGATTGGCATTGAGTCAGTGGGTTTGGTCATGGATTCGAATTGGATTAACTCCAGAATCCTTAAGTGACCAACCAGGTCGCCTGGTCTGAATTTGAGTGCCTGAAGTCAATTCTTTTACAAAAGCTTTTATCACACATTCAAACAAAAGACTCTTTAACAGAATATCTTAGTAAAGACCTGACAAAGTTGGGATTTAAAAATAAAAGCTGTTGCTTCTAGAAATAACACTGACTGCTCATCTCGACGTAGTTAAATTGAAAAGTACCCAGGAGGAAGCCGACACAAAAATGTTTTTACATACTTTTCATGTCACAAAAAGGGGAGCGAAAAATGTGAAGATATTCTCAGCTGATACCGATGTGATACAGAATTCATCGATTGTATTTCTTGGGGCTAATAAATGAGAGATTTTGTTGAAGAATGTATATGTTGCACTTGGCCTGTTAGGTGCAAGTGCATTGCCAGGACTACATGCGCTGTCGGGGGTTGATGTTATTGAATCATTTAATAGAAAAGGAAAAAACATTCTGGAAACAATTTCTAGAAGCAGACGATCCCACTCTTAACGCCTTAGCCTCGCTTGGTAAATAAAATATGCAGCAAGAATAATTTGAATCAATTGAACGATTCATTTTCCAAGTGTACCAGGCTCAACAGAACATCAAGAATTTGGCAGATTTGAGATGGTGGGTCTTTATATAAAAAAAAAAAAATGCCGCCGTAGGATGCCACCAACAAGGGGGTCACTTAATCCCGCTATTCGAAGGGCAAATTTTCAAATGATTCAGTGGGAACGACGTGGTATGCCTCATCCAAATTTACCGAAGACAACTGATTATGGATGGAGAGGAAAATAAGTTGTCGCCGGTAATTTGTGATAAACCCTGTGCACCTCAAGAACTACTACAGCCAGTTAAATGTACATATACAAAAAACAAATACAACCCACCATGTAAATGTGTCTTAAATAACCTTAGATGTACGAAAATGTGCAACAATTATCAACCGCAGGAAGATTTATGTGAGAATAAGATTACAGAAAATTTGAGCGATGAAGAGGACGACGAAAACGACGATTGAAAGATAATTTAAATTTTACCATTTTTTATTTATTCATTATATGTGAGGCGGAAAGCAAAAAGGGACCTCTTGTCGGCAATTTTCGGTTTTTAGTTATTGATATTAAATGAATTAAGCTCTACTTCTGAACAATTTGGTGCAAAAATCGTGTCTCTATGATTTTTTTTGTTTAAGTTACTAGTGCGTTTATGAAAAGGGACCTCTTGTAGGTCCCATGTTATTTCTCCATATTTCTCCATAAGCAACAAGAGGTACCTTTCCAGGGCTGAACATTGACTGCTTTATCGATTATTTTAAGTGTTTCATCCAATTAGATCGGTTTTGTAATCGATTACAACTTGTAAAGGACAAAATCCGAAAATCGATAATTTTGACCCAAACCACTAATTTCAACTGTACTGAAAAATTGACATCGCCGACAAGAGGTCCCTTTCTGCCTCACATATAGAGCACAATGAAACATTTTTATTATTATCGTATTACCATATTCTGCATTACATCCCAATTTAATGCCCTTAACATGAAACTTCAAACAAACACAATCAAATCTGATAAAATTGCAGAAAAACAGTATTGCATTTTAACTCAGAATACCATTGGTCCTGTATGCCCGTTAATCAGAGTTAATAGTAATGCATCACAACAAAAATACGACAGATAAAAGTGTTAATTATTTTTTAATTTTTTTTTTACACAAAATCCCCTAAAAAAACCGGTCGCGCCTATGAGATGGTAACCATCGTGATTCGTAATCTATAAATTTTTCTGAAAACAACGGTATCACCCACACGTCAAGCATTAATCAAGCAGTTCCGAATAAGTGAGAGTCAAACGGACTCACAATGACCAAAAACTTTAGATATGTGAGATTTAATAGTAACAATGTTAATTAAGCACTCATGTGTATGTAAATGGTGAGGAAACTAACACGTGGAAATTATTAAGGGTTAATATGCATGTGTAAACTTGCACATTAGTATACTTCTACATGTATAGCCCCTATTTACTATTATAAACGCATTTACTAGCTAATTTATGTATAATAACGAAGTTATCATTCCTTGATATCCCAGCATCTTCTGAGGCTTCTGTAGATTAAAAGAAAGGAGTAAGAAGGTTGGGAGACTTTTGTTTAGGAAGGTCAAAGGAACATCATACTAGAATTTGAGCAAAATTCACCATTGCCACCTTTCGGGGCCCTTTTTCGGCTGCGGACTTGTTTATAATTGCCGAATTTTTTACTTACGAGCCGTGATACTAGTGTGAAAAATTCAGTTTAAGGTACGTGCAATTCTTATAAGTGCCTTAAACTTGCATTTTCACATAAGTATCATACAAGATTTCTTTCTCTAGGAACATTAAAATAAAATAAGTTATCCAAAACGATTACATATCCTCACGTTTCATTAAATAATAAATTCTCCAAAATGTCATAATCATTAAATTCGTAATCACACCATACAAGAAATTGCAGAAGCTACTGTAACTAAGACAATAAAAGTTTATTTTTCAGAATTGTTTACAAGCGACGCGTGACGTTTCAACATTAAAGTTTAAACAATCTCCATTCATTGCGAGTATTATTACTATAGACTATTAGTGGATTTTTAAAACGACAATCTGAGAGCTATAAAGCGAAAAAATCTAAAGTATTGACAAAAGAGAATATCGAGAAATTCTTAACACGAGCGGATGATCAAATTTTTTTTATAATGAAGGTATGTCAAATAATATAATAAAATAAAGAATATAGAGTTTATTTGTAAAGTATTTCTTTTAAGGCCACGTAAGCTCGAAAATACTAAAAAAATAAAATTCACCACCTGTGCAAAATAATTAATAAAAGTGTATAATGGGAAAAATTAAACAACAAATAATCAATGTTTATTTATTACTAATTACGTTAAATGTTCTGTTCCCCCACCGAAATGCGTAATCCGCTCTTCGTAAAAAAATTCTTTTCAATCGGATTAATGGATTCTCGATTAATTGCAACTGCAATTCATCTTCGCAAATCTTTGGGACTTTATTTCCTCTACTAAAATTATAGCGTAATAAAAATAGAATCTAGGTTCATCTTCTAATTGTCATACACACAAGCAGTCAACATTAATTACGATAATTTTAGAGTCGACAGGCGTCAGACAGGATTGTGTTCTGTCACATTAAAACCTATAGTGAATACGTGATGCGATGTGTGTTGGAGAACTGGCACAGTGGAGTAGCTATAAACAGAACCAAGATTTCTAACTTCAGATTTGCAGATGATATCACTTTAGTTGCAGCAAGCGAGGATGAGCTCATACATCTGTTGGACATGCCTCAGACAATGAGCTCTGAGTATGGTCTAAGTGTAAACTATAACGGAACGAAAATTATGATTTTCGACCGAGTAAAGGTATACTTTGGAGCCCTTGTGAACAATACTTACGAATGCGAATATTAGATTTGGCGAAGAATGTAGATGGCAAGATCGGCAACTTGCCAATTGACCAAAATTTGACGTGACAGATATATCAGATCAGAGTTGCTAACGCACAGTGTGCTTGAAGGTGGAAAAATTATGATGAAAATGAGTCCAAAATCGGTTTGCGCAGGCTGATTCTACATTATAAGTAGATTCAAAATTTATGAAATTTAAAATCGTAGCTGATCGCGCTTTATCCACATTTTTGTATTTTGACCCTTTGCAATACAGTAACTCGTATACATCAACTTTTTCTTCGAGCACTTAGCACTTTTAGAATTAAAACTATCGTAAATAAGTTTATCATATCTTGTAAATACAGTTCTTTAATTAAAAAAACTTACTCGACAATATTGCATTACCAAAAATTAAATTTCATTTGTTGTAAAACACTTGGAAATAACCAAGAAACAAAAACGTTTAATTAAAATTAAATTATCTTTTTACTTGTAAGTGTTTTAATGTTTATACATTTTTTCATTACTGATAAAATAATTTATTTGGATTACACTTTTTGCCGTTAGGTAGCTACTCGTATTTTGTTTCCAAACATAAAGTGTAACTCTCAAAAGTATATAGTATACTTTTGTGGAAAAAAAAATTATATTTGGGAAAAAAAACCAGAAAAATTTTTCATAACTGAAAACACTGAAAAATTGATTAAAAAATTTATATTTGAGGACTTTGATCTAAAAAATGAAAAGTATCCTTTAAGTATATGTACAACTTGTTCTCTCACACTACTTGATGCTAACAAGGGTAAATTTCAAAAACCGTTTCAGATGCCTAATTGCCTAATTATACAGATGTCATATTACCAAAGGATACTCGTACATCACAAAATACATGCAACTGTTATATATGTTTGACTGGTCGTTTCAAAGACCACGTTAAAATTGATAAAGGTAAAGGACATAAAAGAGATTTAGAAAACAAAATTGATGTTTCTACGGGACTTTATGGGCGTTCAGCAATAGATAACCTGCCGATTTCATCTATAGAGAGTAAAGATACTAGAAATTTGTTGTGTGGTGATTGTTTTCAAGAGATTGGAAGGGGCAAAAGTCACATTTATAAAAATAGCAAAGAAAATGTATTAAAAATTGTAGAAAAGCTCACTGAAAAAAATCAAAATCAAATTCTAAGTACTATTATAAAAAAAAAAAAAAAAAAAAAGGTGCTGCTAAGAAAAATGAAAATGTTAGTTTTAATGTATCTGCTGGTGGTCAGGAGACAAAAGTTGTTTTAAATCCGAGTATTAAAAAAACTGTTTCATTTGATAAAGAGAGCTTAGCTAAACTCTCTTCATCAAATGAAACATTTTTTTCTTAGTTGTAAGAAGACTAGCAGATTGAATCTTTTTTTATATAATAGTACTTAGAATTTGATTTTGATTTTTTTCAGTGAGCTTTTCTACAATTTTTAATACATTTTCTTTGCTATTTTTACAAATGTGACTTTTACGTCTTTTAATCTCTTGAAAACAATCACCACACAACAAATTTCTGGTATCTTTACTCTCTATAGATGAAATCGGCAGGCTATCTATTGCTGAACGCCCATAAAATCCCGTAGAAACATCAATTTTGTTTTCTGTGAGAGAACAAGTTGTACATATACTTAAAGGATACTTTTCATTTTTTAGATCAAAGTCCTCCAATATAAATTTTCTAATCAGTTTTTCGGTGTTTTCAGTTATGAAAAATTTTTCTGTTTTTTTTTTCCCAAATATAATTTTTTTTCACATGGAGCACATACCTTTTTTCGATTATCCTCGTGAGAGGATTTATTTCCATGGCTCACTTGAAATCGTTATAATTTGACAGACTTTTACCAATGAAATTTTTTTTTATTTTTTGGTTCTGGAAAAAAGTATACTATATACTTTTGAGATTTACACTTTATGTTTGGAAACAAAATACGAGTAGCTACCTAGCGGCAAAGAGTGTAATCCAAATAAATTATTTTGTCAGTAATGAAAAAATGTATAAACATTAAAACACTTACAAGTAAAAAGATAATTAAATTTTGATTAAACGTTTTTGTTTCTTGATTATTTCCAAGTGTTTTTCAACAAATGAAATTTAATTTTTAGTAATGGAATATTGTCGAGTAAGTTTTTTTAATTAAAGAACTGTATTTACAAGATATAATAAACTTATTTACGACAGTTTTATTTCTAAAAGTGCTAAGTGCTCGAAGAAAAGGTTGATGTATACGAGTTGCTGTATTGCAAAGGGTTAAAATCAAAAAATGTGTATAAAACGCGAAAGGGATCAGCTACGATTTTAAATTTCATAAATTTTGAATCTACTTTTAATGTAGAATCAGCCTGCGCAAACCAATTTTGGACTCATTTTCATCATAATTTTTCCACCTTCAAGCACACTGTGAACGCTAACGTTTTATCCATTTATGTTTACGCCTCTGAGACATGGACCATTAGGGAAGCAGACAGACGGCGTATTGTTGCGTTCGAAATGTGGGTCTGGATACGTTTGTTACGAACTCCCTGGACAGATAATCTCATTAATACCACGATTCTCCAAGAAATACGTCCCCCAGCATCATATTCTCTCGAATCCTCTCATTTTTTAGCCATAGTAACTGGAGAGAAGGCAGTATAGAACGGTTGATAGTCTAGAGAAAACCAGATGGTAAGAGAAGAAGAGGACGCCCTCCAAAACATCAGGCTGATGTCACCAAAGAGCTAATGGGAAAGATCTTTAATGAGGTTGTGCGTCCAACAAGCAACGGCGGCAGATGGCCTAATGCTGCCAGACGTGCTACACAGCAAACGGAGGCCAACTAGAATAACTTTCATGGATCATAAAACGTTTGGGAAAATGTCCCGAATAAGAATAAGAAGAAGTAATACTACGGTGAAAAATATACTTATTTTGATTGTGTGTTATAAACCTTAATTTTTCCTTGAATAATTTAAAATTGGGAATTGCACTTGAAACAAAGTTTTTTAATAAGCTGAAAAGGACAAAAGGTAGAGCAGAATAACATTCATGTACCAATGTTAGAATCTCATCAATCAATCAGAGGGAAACGTTATGAGGTGTAGAACGATAACTCAGGCATCACGTATATCCAATTTGTTTTAGTTTTTCAATGAAAATGTAACTCAAATAATGGAATGTTCTATTGAGAACAGCACGTGAGTGTTCCATAATATCAATAAAGTTAATTGAAAATCATATTTGATTTGTTTCATTCACGTGACAATTCTATACATGAAAACACGTTACGAACAAATTGGAATAATTATTCATATTTTATTAGAGACAAATCATTAATTTTGTTATTACTTTTAGAATAAGCATTAATATCGTAGTCACGTGGAATCATCGAGATATTAGTGTATCAAATACATTGTAAAATTTCAACGTTTCCTTGTCTTATACAAGGTGTTCCATTCATATACATCCAACGTAGTAATAGAGCAACGATATTGACCATTACATATGGGGTGATAGCTGAGTAATGTACAGGGAGGTCATGGGAACATTAAAATCCCATTTAACTTCGTTATTTTTGGAGTTACCTAAAAAAGTAAAAAAAAATTAAAGTTACTTAAGTATTTTCCAAAAATCATGCCAGAAAAACAATTAAAATTCATATTTGGAAATATGAACTTTACTTGTTTTTTTTTTTTATGAAGCATTCTACATAAATAGATACGTTTGGAAATCATTAAACAACTTGGGTATTAATACTAAAACAAAAGAAAAGAAGAGTATTTCTGTACATGTTTCAAATGTAAACTCAATAAATCATCACTTCTTAAATTCTGCACCTAATAATAATATTTTAAACTATTATAGTAATGTAAAAGAGTCTCTAAACTAGATTCTTACCTTCAAAACTGCCACCGTAGCAGAAATTAGTAAACTCTTATTCTCGATAAAAACTAGCGCAGCCGGTTAGGATGAAATTCACATAAATTACTTCCACATCCAGTGGAAGTATAGTAACGACAAAATTTTTTTTTTTAATTTTTATTGTTCAAATAGGCTTAGAATGTCACGAAACGTCGAGATTTTAAATTTAAGCGAAAAAAAAAATTCTGCCTGTCTGTCGGTCTGTCGGTCTGTCTGTAACTTTTTTTTGCGCACATTTACTCTGAAACCGTTTAAGATATTGACTTGAAATTTGGTACGCGCATGTACTTTAACGAGATATGGAACTAGATTATATTTTCATCTTGTTCCGTCCAAGAGCTGAGGGGTAAATAGGTAAATCAAGCAGGTAAAAGTCCATAAAATTGATATTTAGAGAAGGGAAGCTGAGGTCTCAAAAGTTTTTTTGGCATTAACCACCCCCATTACCACCCCCACCCCATTATTGAAGGGGATGGAAAAAAATGTGATTTAGTGTGTACAAGAACCAAAAACCTGAAAATATTTTTTTACTTCATCCACCCCCACTACCAATAGTATCGTTTCATGGGCTTTTGGGGTAGAGAATTTCAAATATTATATTATTTCCACATAAAAATGTTTTTCATTGTGAGAGACTTGGATAGAAAATTTGGATGTGGAAGTAGTGATTCCTTGGGCAGCGGTTTTTATTATCACTATATTTTATTACTTCTGCATTCGTCACACTGTATTTCCTATTGACCGGAAAAAATCTCACATTTTACAACTTCCTAAAATAAATTTACCTCTAAACTACAACGATTTAAGACCCATTAGTATTTTGCCAGTAAAGTCAAAAATATCAGAATACATTATTAAAACAGCTTATTGAACATTTGGACATTAATAATATTCTGCCTGATACTCAGTCCGGATTTAGGAAAGGCCATAGTTGTGCTACTGCCCTTTTAAATGTCACAGATCGTTTAAACGGCAACAGTTGCTGGGAAATATAGACTATCGAAAAATGCCTGCTATTGCAAAAACTAGCTTACTATTAGCCTAACTAAAATCGATAATCATGACGGACTTGTGGAAAAAATATAAATAATAAATAGCTACCATTTTCTTATGTAGTACCTACATTTTTTTAAAATCAAGTAAAAACACTAGTTAGCTATCTTCTTAGTGTAGAGTGAAATACGCAAAAAAAAATATAGTAAAACCATCCAAAATTAGACCCCATATGTAACAGTCAATATTGTTGCTATTGTTGTGGTCCTCTAACACCCTGAATAGTTAGCTGCAAAGTTTGAATCAGTCAGGTATTTTTATGTAATTGAAGATTATTATTCCTCTATTATATTAATATCAGACGATAACTACGTAATGGTAAAAAATCAATACATACCGTAGTTGATTGCGACGTAATACACTTGAATTTCTATTAATATTGGTTCATAAAATATTACCGGATGGTTATATGAAGCGATGCCAAAGCAATTACTTTTAAATGTCACGTTAGCACATAAAAGTTCCTGTATATGTATGTACCTTTTCCATAAAATTGACATTTATTTGTACCATAAGGCCTCATTCATGTCACTAACAGGTTTCTACTGTAGCAGACCGCTGGCAATTTTAGGCTAACGGTCGACATGAAAGCGACAAATTACTTGATAAGGCTGCAATAGCCTTGTATTTTCTCTTTATAGCCAGTTAACGAAAACAAATGATTCATTGTTTGAAGTAAAATGCAGATGTGGTAAATATGATCATCTGTGAAACTGATGCTTATATTTTACTTCACATCCAGTGGAAGTATAGTAACGACAATAAAATGTTTGAAAATTTTGATTGTTCAAGTAGGCTTAGCATGTCATGAAACGTCGAGATTTTAAATTTGAGCGAAAAAAATTTCTGTCTGTCTATCGGTCTGTAACTTTTTTGTGCGCACGTTTACTCTGGAACCGTTTAAGATATTCATTTTAAATTTGGTACACGTATGTACTTTAACGGGATCTGGAACTAGATTATATTTTCATCTTATTCCGTAACGGGGGTGGGGGGGTAAAATGGGGTAAATCGGGGGTAAACAGGTAAATCAAGCGGGTAAGAGTCCATAAAATCGATATTTAGAGTATACAAGAGAAACTAAGGTTTCAAAAAAAAATTTGGCATTAGTCACCCCCATTACCACCCCTATTATTAAAGGGAATGAAAAAAAAATGTGATTTAGTGTGCGTACAAGAACCAAAAGCCTCCAAATATTTTTTTTACTTAATCCACCCCCACTACCAACTCTCTACCACCCCCACTACCTATGAGGCATATCGTTTTATAGGTTTTTGGAGTAGACGATTTCAAATATTGTGTTGTTAAGTTACCTCGAGTAGTATGGATGCGCAGTGGCTTTCCTCGACTACTATAGGTGCGAGTATTTTGGATGCGCAGTGACTTTTCTCGCGAGGTTACCTCAAGTAGTATGAATGCGCAGTGGGTTACTTTAAGAAGTATGGATGCGCAGTGGCTTTCCTCGAGTACAATGGATGCGCAGTAGGTTACCACTAGTAGTATGGATGCGCAGTGGCTTTTCTCGAGTGCTATAGATGCGCAGTAGGTTACCTCAAGTGATATGGATGAGCAGTGGGTTTCCTCAAGTAAATTGGATGCACTTGAGTAGTATAGATGCGTAGTAGGTTTCCTCGAAGAAAATGCCTGAAGTAGAGGCTTTACTTCTATCGTGTAGTTTACGGCACACAACGATTTTTTATATCTTTGTCATGCCATTTTCTACGTATTATTTCCACATTCAGTTAAAGTATATTAACGCAAAAAAATGGAAATTTTCATTGTTTAAATAGGCTTAGAATATCACGAAACGTCAATATTTTAATTCTCAGCAACATAAATTTGTCTGTCGCGTCGGTCTGTCTGTTAATCATGTATCTTTTTGGTGCTCACGATTGCTCTGGCACCGTTTAAGATATTCACTTAAAATATGGCACACATATGTATTTTAACGAGATCTGGAACTAGATTATATTTTGATCTTATTCCGTTGCAGAGTTGGTAAATTGGGGTAAATGGGGGTAAATAGGTAAATCTAGCAAGTGAGAGTCCATGAAATTAGTATTTAGTAAATATAAGAGGAGCTAAGGTCTCAAAAGAAAAATTGGCATTAGCCACCATTACCACCACCACCATTATTAAAGGTGGTGAAAAAATAGTGTGATTTAGTGTGTAGAAGAGCCAAACTCAAGAATTTTTTTCACTTCATTCACCCCCACCACTACCCCACCTCTATTACCGATGTGGCATATAATTTTATGGGTTTTTGAGGTACATGATTTCAAATATTATACTGTTAAAGTTCCATAAACAATTATTTCCACATAGTGGAGTGCAAATATAGCATTTTGTTGTAAGAGACTTAGATGTGGAAGTAGTGATTCCTTGGGCAGCGGATTTTAAGCCACGCAAGTAAATTGCAAACATTATATTTTATCCAGCAGCTGCACGACCTAATAGCTTTCGAATGCAATCGCAATTTGTATATTAATAGTGTATGAAAGGTAATTAAATAGTTGGTAAAATCAAGAGTGCACACCCCATAAGTTGTTTTATCCGATAAGTATATAACATTAGTTTATTGGTTAAATTATTATTACTATTTAAATTTATGGTTAATTTTTTTGTTATAAAAAATTTACCAACAGTAAATGAGTGGTGCTATTGGAAATTTAAGACAAGGTAAAACTGTGGAGGGAATATATACAAATGCAAATCTTGTTTGATGACATGGGAACGTGGGAATATAGCAGCAACTAATTGCAATACTCGGCCACCAATTACCAAAGAGAAAATCGTACACACACGCGATTTTCTCAAAAACTGCTAATTCTAGAAAAAACGTGTCCATCTAATTAAAAGTCCCCGAAAATCAAAGCCGTGCTACGGCCTAAATCTTGAAAGATGGCGGCCATAATTTTAGATTTTCTAAGCTTTTTTTTTTCATCGAATGCATGGTTAGAGCAATGATAGCTATTAGCACAGTGAATGCCGACAATCTTTTTTGAGTCCTATCTTAGTAACAAAAAATTTCATGTGCAGCATCGAGGCTTTCCATCTATTAATGTGTTAGCAACATCAAAAGGCCCACGGGGTTCCGTTCTCGGGCCACTGTTATTTATTCTTATATCAACGATATTTGCAGAGATATTCAAAACAATGTTCTTTTATGTGCTGACGATCTTAAAGTGTTTGCATCTATAACTCTGATGAGGACTGTTGTTATTTACATGATCTCTTGAAAGTATATTAATTTATGGTGTGAATTTGATAAATTACCTTTAAATATATTAAAATAAAATACCACGAGTTTTACCAAGAAAAATAATCCGATACACTTTTCGTATAAAATGGACCATGAAACGGTTAATAGAGATGCAGCCAATTTAAAGATCTCGGAGTCATTTTTGATTCAAAATTAACCTTTGTTGCCCATATAAATAACATTACTGCTAATATCTACAAAAATTTGGGCTTTATTACGAGAAATTCGGGACATTTTAGGGACATTTCCACATTTTCTCTTCTATTTAATGCCTTGTCAGATCAAAATTAGAATATGCTAGTTATGTTTGGAATCCATAATATGTTACTCATGTCTTTAGTTTGAAGCGACTTCAGATAAGGCATGTTAAATATCTCTGCTTTAAAACTGATGGTATTTATCTACCTAGGGGCACTCCACAATCGGATTTGCTAGTTAGATTTGTCTTAAACAACTTAGCAACTCGGCGAGTATATTTTTCTATACTGCTTTTACATAAACTTTTGACAAATCAGACGAACTGTCCGGATATTCTCAGCTCTATACATTTTAATTTCCGTCATTTCAAACTCGCTCAAACTCCTTATTTTGTTATATAATAATGAAAAATAGTACAGTTCTTTTTAGCAGTCGTAGAGAATTTACTATTTGCATATTTGCGCTAGATTATAGAACTATGTACTTATTGTAGGTATACAGTAATGTTAAGTCGGTCGCATTAGATATTTGCCAAATATTTAATACTTTGTCACTACTGCCAACGGTAGAATAGTAAGCACATAAGTTTCATCCAATACTATATTTACCCTATAAAAATAAGTAAACCTGGATAAAATTGGTTTTATATAGGAAACATACGATTAACATATTTTATGCGTGACTTGAAAAGATTATACTCACAAATCGAACTTCGACAGAAAATATTTACTATGCCAAATTCACGAAAAACTGAATATCGATTACTAAATGGAGTACGGGTACATACATTATATATTAAGAGTTATCGAATATGGAAACATGTTCGATTTGATCTGTGGTTGACTGCTTTTGAAGCGTTATTTCACATTTCACGGGCAAGGAAAATATGTAAAATTCCGTTATTCAAGCTTTCAATATTTATCTCTTAGAAGGGAGAGATCTGAAGTAGAAATATTTATAATTATTGGTTAATTTTTTTTTATACAACGTACATACAAATTCATTCAAGTACAGACAATAATTTTATCCCAATTTTTTTTGTTCATCTCTCAATTCCCTTTCCATTTAAAAAATAAATACCTATTATTTCTGCTTACATCATTGTTAAAAATAATTTTTTCGGTATTTAAAGAAATACATTCGTTTCTTTCATATACCATTGGTGCAAATCTGACCAAAATAGAAGATCAACAAGAAAGAAGTCGACAAGTCGTTTCGTAGGGGGAACACTGTTGATCTTCTATTTTGGTCAGACTTCCCTTTCCATTTGTTTCACCATTACTATTAAAAATATATATATCAAGTTTATTAAACCAATCAAGCTTTGGTTCTTTTGTTTTTGTCGTGTTGACTGCATGTTTATTTTACTCAGATTGACAAATAGCATGATTCTGCGCATGAAAGAATTTGGGAAGCGTTTGTAAAAAGATAAAAATCTTTCATCATGAGAAATTAAATGAATGCCGAGGTGGTTGTATGGTCTTTGTTTATGGCTTATCCACAACGAAAAATGCCTGTTTAAGGACATATTCCAACATCTTTCGTCGACTTTCAACTACTAAAAGTGCTATAATAGAACGGTGCCTGCTTCAAAAATTCCAGAATTAGAAGAAATAAGTAAGTAGATGAAATTAACTAGAGCAAGAAAAATTAGACTAATGTTAAAATGTGAGTCGTATGGTTGTTTGGAGGACTTTCAAAGATCAGCTGGTTATATCCGATCACATCCAACGTGTGCAGGCACTTATGCCATGTGATTTCAACCACGTGTAGAGATTTTTCAATGCTTGCGATGAAAGTTGCATGAAACCTTCAATTTTTCCTCGCATTCTGTTTAGAGATGAGGCCATTGTTTCAAGAAACTCGGCAATTTAGTATTGTAACTAGACTTTTTTGAACACAACTTATTCTAGTCGATGAATAAGTAGAAGTGGTCAACAACACTAACCACTTAGAGCACCTGACCTAAATTATTTGGATTTTTTTCTTTGGAGGCACCTCAAATCATTGGTGTATACTAGTTCCATTGAAAATGAGCAAACGCTAAGGGAGCGCATACTGGCCTTTTGCCAGATAATGAGAAACACTCCTGAATTTTCTAACGTGTTTGGAATTTTTTAATGAGGAAGACAGAAGCACGTATTGCAGTAAATAGTAGACCCATTGAACAACTATTATAATAAGTAATCATTAAGTAAGTTCAATGTTGGTGTTTTTTAATTACACAGTAGCTATATCGTATACATTAATGAGTTGGTACGAAAAATACATAAAATACTCCTCCATTTCATAAATGAACAGCTCCTGTTTTTGTTTCGAGTACCTAATAATTCATATTACATTATTAATGAAAAATGATGAGTCGAGTAAAATTAAGTACTAAAAATATGATTTCCAGGGTTGTTTGAGAGGGAGAGGGCGGGGCGGCGCGTGTTCATTGTTTTGTGCAAATGCAATCCCTACATTATCAGGAAGTTGCAGCAAAGTTTTGTTCAATCAGGGAAGTGAGCGTTTCATGAAAATTAAGTTTTAATTTTGGAAAAGTGTTTTTGCTTCGTTTTTTTAACCTCCCTACAATAAAATTGTGGGAGGTTACTACAATTAGTCCAAAATCGAAAATTGAGATAACATCAAATCTTTACGTTTTGAGGTCCCAGGAACCCAAAAAAGTGGTTTTTAAAAAGTGTTTGTATGTGTGTGTGTGTGTGTGTGTGTGTGTGTGTGCGTGTGTGTGTGTGTATGTGTGTGAACACGATAGCGGCGAAACTGCTAAACGAATTTGGATGAAACTTTGCATGAGGGTTTCTTTAGTGCTCCAGAAGATCTGAAAAGGTTTTGGTTGAGATCGTAATACGTTTAGTGCCGTTTTGGCACAACAAGTTGTTTATTTTACGATTACTTACAATTTGTAATCGAACCACTGAAGAGCAGTAAAAATTCCGATTTCAACGATATACCACACTTGCACCCTTTCGATTTGGTTTCCGTGAAAAAATTTAAAAAGAATTCATTATATGTGTACACATGACAGCATCTAAAAACATTATTGCTATTATTGTTAGGGGAAAATATATTTTGCCATCTGTCAAAAATATTTGGGTTGATAACCTTTGTGGATGTGGATTAATAGGTTATGGTACATTTATAAGGAATGTGCTCCATGTAACTAACGTAACCTAAAAGTTTAAGATTTTTAAGTTAATAATCTTATTTAATGTTTGTATTCGCATTTTAAACTTGGAGCCATACTGGCCAAGGAGATATTTAAAAATTTATGCAAACATATTTTTAATATTGTTAATTAATAAAAATGGATTGCTAATTATAAGGTAGATTTCTAACCTGCAAAATGCGTTTTATTTTATTGGGAAAAACTATTTAAAACTTCATTAACATTACATTGAACTAGATTTTGGTTGAAATACGGGAACCAGGCAAACATTTTAGTAATAGCTACATAATACATGTAAATTTTAAGAAACATATATATTTTTGAGGTTAGCTGTGACGTCACGTGCAGATGCCCCATAGGTTGTCTCTAAATTTATTTCATAACCTAAAAATCAACATTTAAATCAACCCAAATATTTTTGACAGATGTCAAAACTTATTTTAGTTGTTTATAGCCGTATTCAGATATTACGTCTGATTGATGGGATGCGTCACAATCGTTCGTTTAATGCAAATCGAGCTAACCGAGCTAAATCTGAAACGTTCGAATATTACAAAGTAAAGCCCTCGAACTAAATTCGACTTGCTCGGACCTTTTTGATCGAGCAGGAAGATTTTAATTTGACACATGCATAGTCTGCTTGAATTGTCGATAAGGTTATTGACTTGTTGAGGTTAGAGTGTCATTTTGACTTAATTCTGTGTTGTTGTTTTTGTTTGCTATCCAATGTTCTACAAAATCTTCGAAACGTTATCTGTTAATACCCTTATAATATCCGGCAATTAATTAACATGCAACATAAACAAAAATGAGAGATATTGTTTTAACAGATTTCTTGTAGTCCACTTCAGTTCGTTCGATATTTGTTCATGAAATAAATGGCTCCAAAGTCACGTGTAATTTATCTGTTTGCTCAGTGCTCTGATTTCCGATTTAATATCCAAGCACAGCTTATAAAGATCCACTGTGTGGGGAGGTTCCAGTAGCTGCCGATTTTTTCTTAATATATTTGGTTTTGTTCATCGGATCAAGCAAAAAGAATACTTTCCTTTAGACTATGAAATCTAAACTGTCAATAAAAACGTATATTTCCAGAAAGAGAAAACCGAGATGAAGCTATTATGCCATAAAATTTTAAGTCTGCCCTTTTGTTAATTATTATATTACTGGTAATATATTAATAAAAAAAATTCTTTATGAATTAGTAGATGTAATAATTATTACAATATGCACGAGCATAGCAATTTGAACTCAAATCCCCTAGCACAGATCAAATAGATCAGGCAGACATAATAAAATAAGTAGGTTATAAGTCGCTGGACTCATTTGGAATCTAAACCCTACGGCAAACTTTTGCTTACAAGCGCACGTTTATTTTTAAAAATTCTGTTAAATCTTGAGGTAGGACAATAATAGGAAAAACAGTAGTGTTCAAAAACGACTTCTTAACGAGTTTTGTCTAAGCCATTTTTCAATTTTTTTTTAGTTTTCAACTAAATTGAGAAAAACATGTTGACAGAAAATTATTCAATATAAGACGGGCCATTTAAACTATTAATGCAGGGAAATTAGCTAAAAAAAGGAGGAAACCTGTACAAAATTAGTAAAAATCTGAAATTTTGTACATACGTTCTTTGAGGTGTCCCAAACCCAAATCCATAAAAATCGCATCATGGCTACCCAAGATACTGAAGGTCAATGTTTTTTGCAAATATCTCGCGTCCTATGCATCGAATGCACATGAGGTCAACGTGAAAGTTGTAGAGAATTAAATTATTTACAAGTTGCCTTTTTTCTCTTTACCCTTTTTCGAGATATTCAGGGTCAAAGTTTCAAAAACATGGTTTTTCGCGAATATCTCGCGCCAAAAAAATCGGACAGCAATAAAGTTAACATGTAAGTTGTAGAGAGTTCAATTATCTACAAGATTGATATTTTGTATTTTTTTCCCAAAACCTCGCCCTTTTCGAGATATTCAAGGTTGAAATTTAAAAAAATGGTTTTAGTTCTCTACTGCTTGCATGTAGACTTCATCTCGGTCCAATGCATAGGGAGCGAGATATTCGAGGAAAATCGTTTTATTAAATTTCGACCTAGAATATTTCAAAAAGGGAGAGGTTTTTTGGAAAAAATGCAAAATATCAATCTTGTAGACAATTGATTTCTCTACAACTTTCATATTAACTTTATTGCTGTCTGATTTTTTTGGCGCGAGACATTCACGAAAAGCCTTGTTTTTGAAACTTTTGCCTCGAAAATAAAAAAAACAACATTGACCTCATGTGCATCCGATGCATAAGACGCGAGATATTTGCAAAAAATTTGACCTTCAATATCTTGGGTAGCCATGTTGAGATTTTTGTGATTTTTATGGAAATATGTTCCGCTGGATAGTGTATTTAAGTAAATAAATAAATTTAAATTTCTAAAATCATCAGAACATGGTATGGTAAGTATATAATATGATAATTATTTTCGTTTCGGAATTTTCAAACTTGACTGAGATGTGAAATAATATTATTGCTAGCATTTAGCGTCATTATTTAAATATGGCGGCTCAATGATGCATTTCACGGTATTTTAATATGTTGTTACGAGATTTGTAAACAATTCCTGAAAATTTCTGAAAGTTCGATTTTTTTATGTTCCTAGTTTCCTTACCCAGCTAACATAGCTTACAGTTTGCTAGAAATATTACCTCAAACTAACATAATATTCACGATGACAAAACATACCTGTGAATTAATAGCTCTGAGATGCAACTGCGCCACCTTCAGATCGAACCTTTTCATCGAGATATCCTCTTGGAGCTCGTTAGCCTTGTTGTAGAGCGAAGCCTCGACAGACCGCTGTTGAATGCGAAGTAAAGTATCTAAAGCATCCTGGATTTGACGTATCTGTGCCTCTAAATCTTGGGCCTCCTTTCTGAGAGCATCATGAGATGGTTTTATCTGGACGGCTGATAACCTATCTATTACCAGTTCGTCCTTTAACGGGGGAGGGATGTTGTCCTGCATAAAGAAGGGTTAGTTTAGCAACTTGATAAAACATGTTTTAGATGTGGTTAGATTAATTACTTAATTGAGCCGTAAAAAATTCACAAAAACCATTATTCGCTGTGAACAATTAAAATTTCTGATATGCATTATTTACATAATAACGTTTCTCAACCGTTTTTGCGTAAATTTCTTATGCTGATAGGCCTGGCATTTTCATAAAATTTTAATGATGGAGGAGAATGTTACGAGAAAAGAATTTGATGTACAGTGTGTCCCACTTACGGTAGACATAAGTCCATAAAATATTTATTTATTGAGATAACCGAATGAACTTATTTTTATTTAGAGCACAGAGAGGCACATTATGAGGCTACATTGCCATGCTCCAGATGCCGGTGGACGGCCTACTGCGGATTTCTTTATACCCTCAAAATTCGGAAAAGCATATTATGGATTTTTCAACTTAAAAATCTGACATCTTAGAGTTAATCAGTACATCTTTAAACGCCTTTGTAACAAGTCCATTTAAATACGTCAATGGGTATTTGTTTTATTGGGAGTCAAAGTTAGAATTAGCACCGTTTAATTTTCTGATAATATGCTAAGTAGGCCTTGCAAAAAAAAAACAACCGAATGTTTAGGAAACTAATTTAGTTTGAATAAGAACGAATGATGAAGACAATCTTTTCTTATGCATACCCAAGAAAGCCAACATTCATTTTTCAAAAGGGTTTTTCATAAAAATGCATAAGAAAACATTGACTTCATCACTTGTTCTTATTCAAAGCAAAGTATTTTTCCATTTCCACATTTCTTTTTCTCCAAGAACATAGTTTGTTTACTAAAAAAAGAAATTGCTCCATTTCCCACTTTGAATCCCCTATAAAATATATATGCATTTAAATGAAATTTGGTAAAAACGCGTTTTAGAATGTCCTCAATAATGCTACGACGTTAGATTTTGAATAAAATATTCCCAATAGGGTTTTCCGAATGTTGGATGATTTGTGGTTTCTATAGTAACCGAGTTATGTATTATTTAAAACTATAAAATAATATGACATACACTGACAGACATAAAAAGTGGCGCACTCGAAATTTTACTCAAGTTTAATGTGTCATAATTTCTAAACTACTTGATTGATTGCCACGAACCTTTTTTTATTTTGAAGAATGATTCTTTAAGATCATCATACAGGCTCAAATATTTTCATTGATTAAATTTTTACAATTTATACAGGGAAAAAACCGCTGCCCAAGGAATCACTACTTCCACATCCAGATTCTCTATCCAAGTCACTCACAACGAAAAAACTTTGTATGTGAAAATAATTGTTTATGGAACTTTAATAATATTATATTTGAAATCCTCTACCCCAAAAACCCATAAAACGATACCTTACATCGGTAGTGGGGTGGGGGTGGTGATAGGGGGGTGGTAGTGGGGGGTGGATGAAGTAAAAAAATATTTTGAGATTTCTGGTTCCTGTACATGCACTAAATCACATTTTTTTTTCATCCCCTTTAATAAGGAAGTGGGGGTGGTAATGGGGGTGGCTAATGCCAAAAATTTTTTTGAGACCTCAGCTTCTCTTGTATATACTAAATATCAATTTTATTGACTCTTACCTGCTTGATTTACCCATTTACCCCAAATTTACCCCAATTTACCCCCCAACCCTTCGACGGAACAAGATGAAAATATAATATAGTTCTAGATCTCGTTAAAGTACATATGTGTACCAAATTTCAAGTCAATATCTCAAACGGTTCCAGAGTAAACGTGCGCACAAAAAAAAGTTACAGACAGACAGACAGACCGACAGACAGACCGACAGACAGAAATTCTTTTCGCTCAAACTTAAAATCTCGACGTTTCATGACATTTTAAGCCTATTTGGGCAATAAAAAATTTTTTAAATTTTTTTGTCGTTACTATACTTCCACTGGACGTGGAAGTAATAAAAGTAACTGTTTTATTGAGGAACTTTAAAACACCCTGTAGATTTATTCGGTACTTGGACTAAGCTCAAAAGACCTTCTACGTTTTAAGCGAAATTCAGATTAAATTTTGTTTTTTTGATTCACCTCTTTATCTCGCTTTGTTTAGAAAATACATATGTTTAAGCAAAGTAATGTTTAAACAAAACAAAATTGGTATTGGCCATAAACAGATCGTGTTTGTGATTTTTAAGTAATGCTTCATCAAATAACATCGGGGTAAGTAGCCCGAATTATGGCTTTAGTAGAAGATGGAAGAAGCAAAAGATATGCTGCCCAGGTCGTTGGTGTTCCCGAATCAACTACACGGGAAATTGCAAGATACGAAGAGACGGGTCATTATCGTAGAAGAGCTGGATCAGGTCAACATAGATGTACAACCGTTATTGATGATCGGTTTATTCGGCTTCAAACTTTACGAAATCGCTTTCATACAGCAGTGCAAACAAATATTCATTTAAGGCAAGCAAGGGGAAGGTTAGTGATCGTACAGTAATTCGGAGATTAAAGAAGTCAATTTAAAGTCTAGAAGATCAGCAACTGCACCATGATTACTTGCAAGACATCTAAGAGCACGCCGCAACTTCGCTAGAGAACGCTCAGATTGGAATGAACAAAACTGGTCCCGGATCCTGTTCGCTGATGAATCTCGATTCTGTTTACTTTCATCCGATGGCCGTCAAAGGGTATGGAGAAGAGTTGGCGAAAGATATGAGCGGAGCCTATTCAGCACAAAAGAAAGCTTTGGCGGATGTTCCGTTATGGTCTGGGGAGGAATTTCATTAGAAGCTCGCACAGAACTTTACGTGCTCTCAACGAATTCCCTCACGGCCAAAAGGCATAACGAGAACATTTTACAAGACTATAATTCCATTTGCACCCTTTATAGGGAACGATTCTATACTGGTTCATGACAATGCACGCCCTCACATTGCTCACATCGTAAATAAATATCTCGATGAAGTTGGCATAGACCGTATGATTTGGCCAGCAAAAAGTCCCGATGTGAACCGCATAGAACACCTTTGGGATGAAATGGGGCGAAGAATTAGGTCTCACAATGGGGTTCCTGACACTGTAGACACTTTAGGAGAAGCGCTTATAGAGGAGTAGAATAATATTTCACAGATCAATATTTTAAATTTAATCAGAAGCATGCCAAGAAGAATAGAGACTTTAGTCAAGGCACGAGGATGTAACACACGCTACTGATCTTTTTTCTCTGTTGAGAAAGTTCCACTTTTATTTTATGTTCGATTTCTTGTTGGTAATTGTAAAATGCAATCTTATTCTAATGAAATGTTTCTAATTGTAACTGTTTCACCTACAATCGTGTATTTTTTAAACGAAGCAAGATAAAGAGGTGAATCAAAAAACAAAATTTAATCTGAATTCCGCTTAAAACGCCGAAGGCATTTTTTCCTGTATCAGTTATAAAAGTTTAATCAATAAAAATGTTTGGACCTGTATGATGATCTTAAAGAATCATTCTTCAAAATAAAAAAAGGTTCGTGGCAATCAATCAAGTAATTTAGAAATTATGGCACATTAAACTTGAGTAAAATTTCGAGTGCGCCACTTTCTATGTCTGTCAGTGTATTTTGACGTTTAGTTGAAAACGTGACAATTGTTATAAAAATATAAACTGAATAATATGTTGTTTATAGTACAACACTGTGCCCCTTTTAAAAAACATATTGTACATAATACGTCCCAAAGTGCTTTTGCTGGACTCGCAGGCTTCCAGGACTCGCCTGCGGCGAATTGTTACGTAGATAACTATTTTATTTTTAAGTTTCCATGCTCGAATGACTCCAGCGGACCCCCATTATTCCTGCACTACGAAGCACTAGTTACTCAATGGTAGCTACAATTATCAAATTTTCACAGATTATTCTGTCGCCTATGGTATATCGTACGTCGTATATCGATGCTTTATGTCGTCTGAGTGTGAATTCCCTCCATAACGTTGTTTAGATATACCAAGGAAGGAAAATAGCTTAGGTGCAACCTTACGCCTAACAAACAACTGCCACAGATGACGTGATGCTTTCAGACGTGTGATGCAGCAATGTAGACTAGAACTAGAACTAGAATAACGCATGGCTCGCAAAAATCTGCTCTTAATCAGTTACCGAAACCGAAATTAATTTCGGTAAATTTCGGTTAGGGTTAAATAACGTATATCATTTTCAGTTTTCATAGCAGCGAAAATTTGGTTTTCATTTACGGTTTCGGTTGTCAAGGCAGCAACAATTCGGTTCTCGGTTATGGTTTCGGTTTACAGATGCGCGGCAATTCGGCTTCTATTAGAAAAAAATAGTAATTACGGTGCGGTTTTCGGTTTCGATTTCGGTTTTTGGCTTTTTACCTGCCTTTTACCTTATTTAATCTTTATAATGGACGAATCGATTTAGATATGGTTTTCACCATACAATTTGGTATTTCTACATCATGGTTTAAAGATTTGAATATATATAAATCTTTATTTAGCATCTTAGCTAATTTTACAATACTACAGTACAGTACAGTACAGTTGTATACACTATTAAATACATTACTATTTTATAATGAAAATACAACTAAAATTTTACATAACGTATAACACATTAAAATTTACTTAGGATAGGGATAATTACATAAAAAAAATAACAAAGCAAATAATAATAATAATAATAACATAGAAATTAAATAAAATATATTAATTACATTCATATAGTAAATAAGATTTTAGTTTATTTTTAAATGTATTAATAGCGACGCAGTTCTTTAAGGAATCGTCAAGGTTATTGTATCTAACGATTCCTTTATGATAAAGAGATTGTTCCGTTAGTTTTTTGTTTTTAGTTGTGACTCGTATATCTGTCCGTGTGCGTGTGTTATAATTGTGTATGTCGGTGTTAAGTACTATTTTTGATGTCAAATATGTTGGAGTCAAAGATAACTTCATTTTATGGATTAAAATAAGTGTTTGGTATTCTAAGTAATATTGCACTGACAGCCAATTAAGGTTATTTAGCATTGTTCTAATGGTAGTGTCTCGTGGAACTCGTAAAATAATCCTCATGGCTCTGTTCTGCAATTTCTGCAACCTGTCTATTTCATTTTTATTAGCCACATACAAAATAGATGCCGCGAACGTCAAATGAGGAAGGATTAAAGTATTATATATAGTGATTTTTGACCATTGTGTTAAGAAGGGAGCAATCCTCGATAAAAAATTTGTGTTTTTTGATATTTTATTGATAATGTAAAATGCATGTTCTTTGAATGTTAGGTTTTTATCAATTAATATACCTAAGTACTTAATTTTCTCGACAACTTCAATCTTAACGCCCTCTAGTGATATTCCGAAAGTACTTTTAAACTCTTGATATTTCTGGTTATTACTAATTAACATAAATTTCGTTTTTGATGCGTTTAATTTTAAAAGGTTACCATTGCACCACCTAACTATATTTCTCAACTCATTATTTATTTTATCTACAAGGGTTGCTAAATCTTTAGAAGAGAAATATAACAGCGTATCATCAGCAAATAGATGTATTTGACAGTTTACAACGGATTTTACAATGTCGTTAATATATAATAAAAATAGCAGCGGTCCTAGTGTACTGCCCTGCGGTACTCGGTACGTTTTTATTCAATATTTCATTAGATACTTTCCCGTTTACCTTTGTGACTTGTTTTCTGTTTTGTAGATAATCTACTAGCCAACTTAGTGCTATATCTGCTATACCATAACCCTTTAGTTTCTTAATTAATTTATCTCTATCGATAGTTTCAAAAGCCCGTTTTATGTCTAAAAATACTGCACCTATCATTGAACCTTTATCATATTGTTCTTTCCAATCGTACAAAACATTTTGTACTGCAGTTTCACAACTGTGCCCTTCTCTAAATCCGGACTGGTTTAAGAATAAAATTTTGTTTTCTACTACGTATTCCGATACTTGTTTGTAAACTATTCTTTCGATCAGCTTTTCTATAGTAACTAACATATTGATGGGTCTTAAATCACTAGCGTCTTTTACATTATTTACTTTAGGGACTGGTATAACTGTAGATATTATGAGAACTTATGGAAGCTTGCCTGTCTCTAACGAAGTATTGACTAAATTTAAGAGTGGTTTTTCAACGCTATGGTATATATTTTTAAGAAACTCTGCAGTTATTTCGTCTGGACTACCCTTATTTGGGAAAGAAAATACGATATTTTGCATTTCGTTGTAGTCAATTAACTCAAATGTACTAAGTGTATGGCCTGGTGTTTCAATTTCATCAATAAAATCAATTTGGTTAGTTGTATCTACGTCCGAAATAATATTATTTATGCTATTAATATAAAAAGAATTTAATTTATTGCTCATTTCCGTTGGATCTGATACTTCCACATCATTAATTTTAATTTTTTTAATGTTAGAATCTTTTGTAGTGGATATTAGTGGTTTTAATGTATCCCACATTTTTTGGGGTCATTTTTACAATAATCAATTTTATTTTCATAATATAATTTTTTCTCTTCTCGTATTGTCTTATGTGCTACATTTCTGTTATGTTTGTATATTTCCCTAGTCAGTTGGGTTTTATTTTGTTTATACATTTTATAACTGAGGTCTCTTTGTGCGGTCGCGTCACGTATTTGATTGTTCCACCACTCCTGAAACCTGGCTCTAATGACTACTTCTTTTTTTAGTGCAACTTCCTCTAACTTATTTTTGATAGTAGAAATAAACGAGTCATATTTATCGTCGATGTTTCTGTGTGTATAATTCCAGTTTACTAGCGAGAGATTTTGATTAAGTTCAGCAAAATTGATTTGGTCGCGAGAAAGTAGATGTTTGTCTTGTTTGTCACTTTTTCCAGTATTAAGATTAACACAAACTATATAGTGGTCAGTTATTTTAGGTGTTTGATGCACCGTACATTCTAGGTCAACGATGTCTGAGAAGACTAAGTCGATTATGCTACCACCAGTGTCATTTGGATGAGTCACACTCCCTACCCACTGATGAAAGCCTACATCACTCATTAGGTTTTTTAATCTAATTTTATAAGTATTGTTTACTGTCCAGTTAATATTAAAATCTCCTACAATAATTCGAGGACAAGTGGTATCTCGAATATTTTGATACCATTCTTCAAGATCCCTTAAAAAATCTGCGTCGCTACTACTAGGTGAATGATATATACACACCAAAACATAATGCTTACCATTGACGGAAATTTTGACACTTAACAACCAAAAATTTTTGAGGTAAGTATACTTAACAGTTTCCAATAAAATAATAATTTCGTTTTTTTATATATTTTTTTTAAAATGACATTTTTAATTCATTGATAGGTGAACTAAAAATTGACTTTTATAATGTTACATGTTAAAAATGTTACATGTTAAAAATACTTTCAACACTAGTGTCGAAAACACTTTTAACACTAGTGTTAAAAACGAAATATACCATATAGTAATATGCATTCTTCTCAAGATAATAGAAAGCTGTATTGATAAAATTAGAAGAAATATATTACTTAGAAATAATACATATTTATTCAAATAATTATAAATTAATTATTTAGATATTTGATGTTTGGAGCTTCATTCAAAAATGTATTAATATATTCGCTAGCAAATATTTTCGATTTTTTTGATTTTATTTTGTTCGTGGGGTTGCTCCACTCGCTACGCTCGTTCCGCAATATTCCCCACTCACAAAATAAAATGTTACTTTTAACACTTGTATCATAAATAACTATTTTAGATAATTATTCATTTAAAAATTGTTATAAAAAATTCCTAATAATGATGTTTTCCATAAATTTTTAGCACACAAAGTACAAAATCAGATCCCCTCAATTCTATTTCCTAAAGAAATTTATTTATTGTCAAAGTTTAATTACTTCCACATCCAGTGGAAGTAGGTAACGCAAAAAATTTTTTTGTAACAATTTTACTTCCACATGCAGTGTGCACACGATTACTCTGGAACCATATAAGATATTAACTTAAAATTTGGTACACGTATGTATTTTAACCAGATCTGGAACTAGTTTAAATTTAGATCTTATTCCGTTGAAGAGTTGGGGGGTAAATGGGCAAATCAAGCTCCATAAAATTGGTATTTAGAATAAATAAGAGAAGCTAAGGTCTCAAAAAATTTGTTGTCATTAGCCACCTCCATTACTACCCCACCCCATTATTAAAGGGGGTGAAAAAAACAAAATTGTCATTTAGTGCGTGTACAAGAACCAAAGGCCTCAATTTTTTTTTACTTTATCCACCCCCCTACCGATGTGGCATATCGTTTTATGGGTTTTTGAGGTAGACGATTTCAAATATATTATTAAAGTTCCATAAACAATTATTTCCACATACAATTTTTTGTTGTTGTGAGAGACATGAATAGAAAACCTGCATGTGGAAGTAGTGATTCCTTGGGCAGCGGTTTTTATTGTCCTGACGGTCTGTCTGTCTTTTTTTGTGCGCACGATTACTCTGAAGACGTTTAAGAAATTAACTTGAACTTTGGTATACGTATATATTTTAAGGAGATCTGAAATTAGATTTTATTTTTATCTTATTCCGTTGAAGGGTTGGGGGATAAATTGGGGTAAATGGGTAACTAAAGCAAGTAAGAGTCCATAAAATCGGTATTTAGTACATATAAATTTTTTGGCTTTAGCCACCCCCATTACCATCCCCAATATGAAAGTGGGTGAAAATAATAAAATTGTGATTTAGTGTGTGTACAAGAACCAAAGGCCTCAAATATTCTTTTTACTTCTTCTAACTCCCACTACGAACCTCATCCCCACTATCGATGTGACGTATCGTTTTATGGGTTTTGGGTAAGTGATTTCAAATATTATATTATTAAAGTTCCGTAAACAATTATTTCCACATACAACATTTTTGTCGTTAATGGATATAAAATCTGGATGTAGTGATTCCTTGGCCAGCGTTTCTTTTTTTATATATAAAATAAAAAAAGATTACTGTTAAAGAAGGAAATATTGCTAGTTTTTTTATAATTTTGCAGCTTTTTCTGACGGTTCCATTAAAAATCATTTTAAGAATACAGTTTTTTCGAAGACTCCTTTCACATTTTTTGAGCAGCTGGTATGCCACCTGAACTTCGCACATGTAAATAAACTTTGTTTGTTTAATAAAGTCATTTATAAAGTCAACGCGCCTGGGCCCCTTGGTAAGTATCCATTTTACTTTCACATCAAGTGGAAGTATAATAACGACAAAATTTTTTAAAAAAAATTGTATTGTTCAAATAGAGTTAGAATGTCATGAAACGTCGAGATTTTGAGTTAGAGAAAAAAGAAAATTTTGTCTGTCGTTCTATCGGTCTGTCTGTCTGTCTGTCACTTTTTTTTGTGTGCACAATTACTCTGGAACCGTTTAAGATATTGGAAAGCTAAAAATATCGCCCTCGAAATATCAAAGTTTTTTCTAATTATTTAAACAAAATGGGCACCTTAAAAGCCTCACAAGTATCATTAGCATAGAGCTGTGGTAATAATTGAGACCGTCTAATTGCACTGGTTTATAAAATATAAATGTGAATTAAATACGATAAATATAATTTTTACAGAAATATTTAATGCACAAGAATTTGTTAAAATGCTTAATTTTTCAATCATTAAACATTTTTCACTAAGAAGAAAAGTAATTGATAAGAATTTCAGTGATTTAACAATGAAAAAACCGGTTGTTTCAAATAAAACTTTACCATCGTTTCTTGTATTACCACTAAGCACTGATCATAAAGATACGAATCAAGGCTCTTGCTATATTGTTACTAAATTGTTTCTTATATCTTCAGTTATTATGGTTAATATTATTCTTACTTTTTATCTGAAAATTTAAACAAAATTGATTCACAGATGTAACTTCTTTTCTCTACTGAAAGTCAGTACATTTAATTTTCTTTTTTAAAAAATTGGTTGTAAAGAAATTTATGATAAAGTAGTTTTATGCTATATATAATCTAACAAGAAAACTTTAACAGTTTCGAGAGTTTCACTAAATTACCCAAGCGAACATGTACACACAACCCTAAATTTTTTATTTCCATATTCCTGGAGCTCTTCTGGCGTTAAGGAAAACTTATAATCCAACTTTTATCTCCGGGGAATAAAGGAAATAAAATATCAACTACTTTTTACTTAGCATCCTAACCTAGGGGTAATGCGAACTTTTAGCTCGGCGTCAATGTATGAAGGCATCCCCCTGTAATGGCTGTAATAACTTACATTTACTTGTAACTCTTGCGGCTCCCCGTCGACGGGTTCAGGCGGCGGCGGTGGCTGCGGCGGCACGAATATCCTTTTCATTACAGGCCCCCGACCCGTTGGGGCCGGCAGGGCTCTCGCTAAATGTGTTAAGTCTGCAGGGCCTGAAACCGCTTTACATTGAGATACTAGTCCCTCGTATCGTCTACACTTCTCCAAAGCCTGCAATATATTATGACATATTAGATAAAATATAGTGTAACTTTTGAGTTATTTTATTAAAATTTATTCAAATAGCATCGTGATACTCTACAGAACTTTGCAAAATCAACACAAAATTTATTGCAATTAAAAATGACTTTTCTTTTTTATCAAGCAAATGTATTTTCTCTAAACTGCAATAAATTCAGCTTCGAATGATTTTCTTTGTTCATCTAGGAAATATGCGGGAATCTGATTTTTTCCCTTTCCAAATGGACAATTTTAACGAAAATCTTGGCGAAGTGAAATAAGCATCGTAAAATGAGGATGCAGACACCTACGTATGAGTCGCTCGAAAGCGAGTCACGCTATCCTTTTGCAGGTTATATGCTGTAAGTACGTTTGCAAAAACTGGCAAAACCTATATAACTTATATTTCACTTTAAAAGGTTTTTCAAGTGATTAATCCCAACGATTCATGTTCGTCCATGGGGACAAATAAAGCTAAGCCATAGCGAACCATTAATTACCATTACTATCAGTTCCAAACCTTTCAACCTCAAACCAAATTGCCCAAATATGGAATTTGAATCTTTTTGTGTGAGTCGATTGTTACCTTAACTCTAATCATTGTATGTTGTAGAACATTATACTTATTAAGTGAAAAATATGAAGTTGCAGAATACATAAAAAATTACATAATGGAGGTAGAAGCATCTATGAATTTAAGAGTATACAAGTTATGTTGCGATAATGACGGAGGGTACATTAACAAAGAATTAATATTATGATGTAAATCCAGAGGCACAGAAAGGGACTCGACAATCCCATATACACCGCAATTAAATGGAAAAGCTGAACGACTCAATAGGACAATTTTGGAGAAAGCTAGATCTCTAATTTTCGACATGAAATGGATAAAAAATTCTGAAGTGAGGCTGTATATATAGCAGCATATTTATTGAACAGAAGCCCTACAGAAAGTCTTGAAGTAACACCAGAAGAAAAATGGTTGAAGAAAAGACCTGATTTAACTAGATTGCAGATTTTTGGATATGCAAAAGTATTAGGTTACTTAAAAAATTACATGAAAGCAGCCAGAAATAAATTTTTATAGGTTATGCAATAAATAGATACAGATTATTTGACGAAGAGAAACAAATAGTAGTAATATACAGAGATGTGATTTTTGAAAATGTGTGGAAGAATTAACAAAAAGTAAACAAAAAAATGACATGCAACAAGTAAATATTGAAACGATTGCTAAAGAAAATCCGGAAATTCAAATACAAGAACAACACAACCAAAACGATGATGAATAGGAAGAAGAAATAAACCGAAATGAACAGAAAGGTCAAGTTGAAGTAATAGAGAACAGGTCTAAACGAATCATAAAAAACCAGAAAGATAAAATGATTATGTAATGTTGACCTACCAAGAAGCAATAAGCAGTGAAGGAAAGAAAAAATGGCTACATGCAATAAATGAGAAGACAACTTTAAAGAAAAATAGTTCGTGGGTTTTTTATAAACCGAAGTGCAGTAGTTAACAAAAATATTTTATCAAGTAAATGGCTATTTCGAGTGAAGGACGATGGAAGGTACAAAACCAGACAGATGATAAGAGGCCTTGAACAAAAATATGGTATAGGCTATCAAGAAACATTCAGTCCAGCGGTAAATATGACATGTTTACGAATTCTGTGTGCTCTAGCTGTAAATAAAAATTGGATAATAAAAATATTTGACATAAAAACCGCTTTTTTATATGGACAATTGAATGATGAAATTTATATGGAAATTCCAGAATATGAAGATAAGAATAAAATATGTTTATTAAAAAAGCCTTTACATGATTTAAAACAAGCAGCTTCAAATGATTAAAAGTTAAATTTTGTTTAATGATTTTATTATTTTATATTATATTTAAAAGTGTAATTTTGCAATTAGGAGAAGATGTTAAGAAAATTTATTTAATAAACATTGTTGCAAAGTTATGCTTATAGTGACACCTATTGTCACGAGGATGTGCTAGATTATATAATTTATTATTAACTAGCTGATACCCGCGACTTTGTCTGCATGGAACTTCGTCCGCGTGGAATTAAGAACATTGAGATACTACTCTTTTTGAAAACCGTCGAATATGTGTCTTCTTATTTCCCCAGAAGAGCCCATCAAGTCTCTGACTTACGCGATTTCAGAGATACGGATACCCTTTAGACCATCTACCACCCCGGTCTTATCCTTTCAAAAAGTGAAAATCGAAATTTGGTCTCACTCGTGTTTAATAGATTCCAATAAAGAGTATTTCTGCCAAATTTCATGCTTCTAGGTCTAACCGTTTCCGAAAAGTTTAAACACCACCCCTTCCCCGTTTACCCTTTCGGGGGGTCTCTTTCTGAAAATCGTCGAATACGTATCTTCTTATTTCCTCAGAAGAGTTCATCGCTCAAATAATCACGTTTCTGACTTACGCGATTTCAAAAATACGGGTGCGCTTTAAACCATCTACCACCACGTTTTCATTCCTTCAAAAACTGAAAAATCGAAATTTCGTCTTACTCGTATCTACTAGATTTCAACAAAAAATATTTCTGCCAAATTTCAAGCATCTAGATGTAACCGTTTCTGAAAAAGCCTAAAATTTCAACCTCCTCTTTTACTTTCTTGAGGGTCGAATTTCGAAAAATCCCTTCTTAGTGAATGCCTACGCTATTCGAGGAACCTCAATGCAAAATTTGAATAGACTCAACGGTTTGAGCTGTGCGTTGATAGATGAGTCAGTCAGTCAGGGTATTCAATTTTATACAGTGCGTGTAATTGCGGACTGGGCATGTACTTCCACGTAGCACGAGAGATATGACAACCCAGGTAACAGCAAACTCGCCCGTCGGCGACATAGATTAAAGAGTCGGCGCTAGACTACTGAAGCATCCCCGTTCTCAGTTATTTCATTTCAGCCAGCTGGCACACGCGATGTTGCAATTCTTACTCCCTATGCCCAGTCCGTCACTACACACACTGTATATAGATGGATATGTATTGTCATAGTTACTGGGTTAAATAATAAATACATGAAAAGAAGTAAAACACATAGTTGATATTAAATTGTGCATACCGTACTGTGTTCCGCATACACTGCATATAATAAACCAAGTAATAATTAAAAAAAAATTACTGCATTATGGAAACACGCATTGGTTAAACCTGTTGCCAAAAACAATAATCCCACTGATTTTTCTGATTTTAGGCCAATCAGCTTGCTATCTATTATATCTAAAATATTAGAGAGACATATTTGTAACCAAATCACTGACTTCTTAAATAACAATAAATTAGTTTCAAACATACAATCGGGATTTCGAAAAAATCATTCCACATCAACAGCGTTAACACATTTAGTAGATGAATTTCTTAGAAACATTGATGGTGGAAAATGTATATGTTTGGTACTGATAGATTTTTCAAAGGCCTTTGATACCTTAGACCATTCTATGCTATTGGCAAAATTTCATTATCTTGGTTTTTCTAAATTTGCGACAGAGTAATTACTTAAATGGGAGAAAACAAGCTGTGGTTATAGATGATGATGGTACTCGAAATGTGTCACGTTTGCAAAACTTAAATTCAGGTGTTCCTCAAGGTTCAATCTTGGGACGACTGTTGTTTACCTTGTACGTTTCCGATATTTCAGATGTAGTCACCAGTTGTCAACTACATCAGTATGCAGATGACTCGCAAATATACAAATCTTTTAAAGTCCAAGAGTGACGAGATGTTTTAACACTAATAAACCAGGACTTAAAAAAAAATTCTGAGCATTCTTCTAACCACAATTTAAAACTAAACCCTGAAAAATCGCAAGTAGTTAGACTCAACGCTAGGCTTTGAAAAACATGTTTTATCCAACTTGAAATTCGCTTACAATCGATTGAAAAAATTATACAGTTTTGCGAAAGACATATCTAGAGAGTGTAAATCAAAATTATGTGATTCACTCGTATTATCTTTAGTTGATTATGGTGATGTTGTATATGGAACGTTATTATCGGTGACAGCAAAAAATAAAATTCAAAAACTTCAAAATTCATGTATGCGTTATATTTACAGTATCCCATATAGACAACATATATCACCACATCTAAATAAACATAGCATATTAAACATGGAAAATCGCAGACGTTTACACATGCTCACACCTGTATGGCGAATAATTCATAATGATGAACCTCAGTACTTAAGAAATAAGTTAATTTCACGAGATCACTTGCATAATACAAGATGCATAAAAATTTTTTTGGTGCCTCAGCATAAAACTGCGATTTTTCAAAGATCATATACGTATTTTGCATCTCATCTTTGGAGTGAACTTCCAAATGAATATAAATAATATAAATAAAAAATATATATATTAAAGTTGTCAAAAATTACATTTTGGCTGATCAGAGGCAGGAGACTTGATGCTGCGTTGTGGATGCGCGTATATTTCTTTCTTTTCCGATATAATTTTATTTACTTTTAAACTTTTTGCTTCGCTTCGCGGGACTGCCCGTTCCCCTTGTCTGCTCGCATGTGTGAGTGCTACTGCTGCTATTATTACTGTTGTTATTATTACTGTTGTTATTATTATAAAATATAACATTTATTAGATTACAATTCATTACTGAATATTAAAAAATAAAATAATAATTTTTTTTTCTTGAAATTTTAGATTTATATGTATTAATATTTTTTTATAATCTTTTTCTAATCTTATAGTTAGGTTATTTGTATTTGGGCAAATGGAAGAAGAGCTCTACAGTTCAAT
The DNA here is from genome assembly GCA_936432065.2 of Rutpela maculata. Taxonomy (NCBI): domain Eukaryota; kingdom Metazoa; phylum Arthropoda; class Insecta; order Coleoptera; family Cerambycidae; genus Rutpela; species Rutpela maculata. Next base: position 231,726,118 of record OW386286.2, read on the forward strand.
TTGTACCATTTTCACTTTGAGTAAAATAAATGTATTATTATTATTATATGGTCCTTATTTTACTTCCACATCTAGTGGAAGTATAGTAACGACAAAAATTTTTTTTAAAATTTGTATTCTTCAAATAGGCTTAGAATGTCATGAAGCGTCGAAATTTTAAGTTTGAGTGAAAAAAAATTCTGCCTGTCGGTCTGTCCGTCTGTCGGTCTGTCCGTCTGTCGGTCTGTCCGTCTGTCGGTCTGTCCGTCTGTCCGTCTGTCGGTATGTCCGTCTGTCGGTCTGTCCGTCTGTCGGTCTGTCTGTCGGTCTGTCTGTCGGTCTGTCTGTCGGTCTGTCTGTCGGTCTGTCTGTCGGTCTGTCTGTCGGTCTGTCTGTCGGTCTGTCTGTCGGTCTGTCTGTCTGCCTGTAACTTTTTTGTGCGCACGTTTACTCTGGAACCGTTTAAGATATTGACTTGAAATTTGGTACACGTATGTACTTTAATGAGATCGAGAACTAGATTCTATTTTCATCTTGTTCCGTCGAAGGGTTGGGGTAAATTGGGGTAAATTTGTGGTAAATAGGTAAATCAAGCAGGTAAGAGTCCATAAAATTGCTATTTAGAATATACAAGAGAAGCTAAGGTCTCAAAAAAAAATTTGCCATTAGCCTTCCCCATTTCCACCGCCACCCTATTATTAAAGGGGATGAAAAAAAATTGTGATTTAGTGTGTGTACAAGAACCAGAAACCTCAAAATATTTTTTTACTTCATCCACCCCCACTACCACCGCATCACCACCTCCACCCCACTACCGATGTGGGGTATCGTTTTATGGGTTTTTGGGGCAGAGGATTTCAAATATTATATTATTAAAGTTCCATAAACAATTATTTCCACATACACAATTTTTTCGTTGTGAGTGACTTGGACAGAAAATCTGGATGTGGAAGTAGTGATTCCTTGGGCAGCAGTTTTATTATAATAATAATAAAAAGTTAAAATCAGAACAAAGAAATCTTAAATGGAATAATAGTGTAAATAGTGACAATGACCTTACCCCAAATAGTTCAGTTTATTAATTCGTCGACAGGAGACAAATTTTATGTAGGGGTAAGGGTATTTTAAGTGATAGTATTTCATTATATTTTCATATTTATTGCGTATACGCGTACATACTATTTGAAAACTAGTAAAAGTTTTAGTCGGGCGTGCCTTTGAGATTAAGTACCTACATAGCCAATACATTTTTATTTGTATTGTTTAAACAGGTATTCGCAGTTGGCAACGCATTACTGCAACTTTAATTCATTTTGTGATAATCTTATTAAACCTTAATATTTTAAAACAAAATTAATGTTTCATTTAATCAACGTAAAGTCCTTTGAAATTGAAAAACACTGTGTATCGCAGTTCAGGTATCTTGATAATCTACGTAATTTTCTGTAAATTAAAAATTAAGTGAGGCAACTCCTAGCTGTGGCTTTCATTCGTTTCGTTTAGGTGTTTCTTGTTAAAAATATCTCGGTAAAAATTCTCGTACATTTTCGTTCGTTTGCAAACTCAGAAATTATCCTAACATTTCGATTTCAGTTTTAATAAAACATGTATAAAACATGAAAATTAGACGACTCTGGCCATCATTAGAATGATGGCTATGGGTCATTTTTAATATTTTAGTATGAATATATCATACTAGAATATGTTCCAAAAAAATAAAAATTTTAAGTTATCGTATTTACAAAAAACGGTTTACATCGTTACACACACATACATACAGACATATAGAAATATTTTTATTCAATATTTGAGTTCAGCATATTTCAGAATTGTTTTCTGTACAAACACTTTGTTCCACAATGATTATTAAAAAATTATCTCGTGTTCTAACATATCTATTTGGTTAAAACAAATACGTATAATAAGTTAAACAATATTCTTCTATCACGAGAGAATTAAATCCATTCCTAGATTATATTTGGACCAAAACGCCGCGCCGGCTAGTGTTGCAAGCAGATGTGATCTGTTGCACGAATATTTCAATTCATATCGTTGAGAGGAGTAATTAGGAAACTTCAAAGGCCTGTCCGTTGGATAACTGAGCCATTAAGATATTCTATTATGTGAACTGCAGCATGACATAGTGCATTGTTACTCTTTTGGCATGATACAATAGGACTCGCAGACATGCAGGCACTATATACTATTAACCCACATTTGAGGAGGTTTAACATGGTATATTTGTTTTCCATGAAAACCACAGTTTAATCAAAAGTAATAATTACTGTTTTAATAGGTCAATAAGTTAGGTAAATATCTTATAATCAACGAATTTGATTCAAGATATATTTCCTCTGGCTGGTTTCTGTACACAATTCTGAAAGGAAATTAAAAAAAAAAACAGTTTAATAATGTGTTACTTAAGACGATTAATTAGGTAAAACTTACCATATTAATTGGTGTATATCAATATCTTGGAAAAAACTCGATTTTTTTTAAATATTTAGGAATTAGAAATATTTAGGATTTAGTTTAAGGAAACTTATGTATACAGGGTGATTTTTTTAACCTGAAACTTTCAAATATCTCGAATAATAAAGACTCTACGAAAAAAATGTCCATAATAAAAATCTAATCATTCCGCGGAGAAAATACATTAGTGCTAAAATTAGCCACCGGTAACTTTGAAATCTTAAATCAGATTCTGATTCTACGGCTAAAAATACGTAGGCTTTGTGTGAGACATTGTTTTCGATTCATGAAAGATGGCGCTAGATGGCGTAATTGACGAAATTCAATGTTTTTCGATTTCTCCTACTGAGAACCTATGCATACGATTCTGCAATACGTGTGCAATAAAAAATGCCACGTTTTCATTATAAATAATCAAAGTTCGCCTTAAAACAAATTTCATTCCTCAAATTTTCAACTACTGAAAAATGACTTGTAACTATTTTTATCATAACCCAGAAACAGGCGTACTTTTTGGGATACTTGGTCAACGCGATTTCCTTCGCTTATGACTTATCGGAGTGCTTGATTAAATCTGCTTTTAAATTATTGTATTTTTTTGTAGTTTGTTTTAAAAATACCGTTTCTTATGCTAAAAATACTTTTTATAAAAATGTTTTATTATGTTTACATTTAACGTTTATATTATTTCTTCTCTTCCTGTTTTTTATGTGTTTGTTTCGTTTTTTTGTAAATAAACGTAGAAAAGAAAGAAAAAACTTTAAGAAATAACTCATTTTACCCAGTTCGAAGATAATTTGGCAAACAAAAAGACCTGCTCCTGTTAGGCTGTTGATACTACTACAGATTGCATTATTTAAGTGTACAAGAGAAAATTGAAATGGTTCTAGTTTATGGAGAAGCTGGCAGGAGTCTTGATGATGCTGTGAATCTCTACGCCCAGTTTTCTGGATAGAATTCGGTTACGTGCTTCATTTTATGGTACTGTCAAACAATTTACTACAGACGAAAAAAAGAACCCGTCGAGCAACAGTCACTGGAGAAAATAATGAAATTGCAGTATTAGCTGCAGTGGCTGTTAATCCTTATGTTAGTACCAGTGGCGGTTGGTGAAATTTCAATATTTTTTTTCTCGTCTGTGGCGCATGTGACCTATACAAAATATGGGAAATAACATCTAGAGAAGCACTTCTCTAATGAACTCTAAAAAATTTTGAAAAAGCAGTTTGTGCTTTTAAAATTCGATAGCCTCCCCTGGTCTAGGGACTCCTGTTTATTATATTTTTTTTGTCATATGCGTTTGACTTTTCATACAAATACAACAACACGTTTTGGAGTTTACGAAACTATTTTCATTATTAACTGAAATATAATGAACTGAAATTTAACAAATTGCAATATTTCAATTCGTTGTATCTCAGTTAGTAATGAAAATATTTTCATAAACGTATTGTATTTTTATGGAAAGTCAAATGCATATGACAAAAAAAAAATAAACAGGAGTCCCTAGACCAGGGGAGGCTATCGAATTTTAAGAAATTTTTTCGCAAACTGATTTTTTTCAAAATTTTTTAGGGGCCATTAGAGAAGTGCTTCTCTAGATGTTATTTTTCACATTTCGCATGGGTCCCATGCGCCACAGACGAGAAAAAAAAATCAAAATTTCACGAGCCGCCACTGGTTAGTACACGAGAAATAGCTCGCGTTGCACGGCGCGTGGTTCGCCGAACCAAGTTCCTGATGCGTTGTTCGCTATGGTTCGCCTGTTTGAAATCAAGGGTGTCAATACGGTACGTGGTTTGTTCTGATTTGTGACGCATTTGGTTCGTGAAAAAATGTGGAACCTTGTTTATTATTTGTCTGTTTATTATTCGTCTAGTGTCTAGTCAGTGCTGCATCGACGGTCATGGATGCTAGGCAACAAATTAATGCGTGTGTATTCTTATGTATTATTTATTCTGGATTGTTGTTGCAAAAACAATTGACTGGTCACGGAGGCTACTGACTGTGACCCAGCAGACGCTCCGAGGCACAAGCGGCCGAAGATGCAGATCCTGGATAACGGGTGAGTATAAACATACCACCGTCCGATGAAGCCACCCCACGGAAGAGACAGGATAATCATCCAACCACCCACCCAAAACCCTGCGGGTACCGGACAAACAACCGTCCAGTACCTGTAGCCCCCCTAGCTCCGGGCAGACCAAAAATGCTACCAAAGCAATTAGGTTTGCCCTTCCTCGAGCTACACAGCTCATCCTTACCCTACCGATGATCCGGATGACAGGATGTCAATTGGCATTCTATGTACCGGCAGTCACTCCCTGCCAAAAACACAAAACACCCAATTGACTGATGACCCCCCCTCCACCCCGGGGGGGACAAGCTGGCGAAGAAAAGAAAACGAAGACAGAAGAACTCCAGAAGAGGCCTTAGCCAGCAAGGTCCAACGAGCCAGGACCCAGGGAGGTGGGCCGAAATCATCTGCACCGCTCACATTTGTGAGTGCGGCCGATGTAAAGTAAGCTCGCCCGCCTTGCACGAGGCTGGTCCCCGGTCTACAGCGATGTACTGGGCTAGAGGGCAATAGTCCTGCCCGGCTCCAGACATCCGAGACCGACATCTTTAGCCAAGAATATTGGCGAGTTCTAGTCCTTTGATCAATGCAAGTGTACCGACACCAGATGGATCGCGGCAGCTTGCAACGCCAACTGCGAGCTAATAGCGAACCACCCATGTCTGACGGCTTATGGTTCGTGATTCGTCGGACCAAGTTCAGCGAACCACGCGCCTTATAACGGCGCCTTAACAGTTTCATCATCCAAGTTTGCATCGTCTGAAAATGATAGGTCGGTGTTCGATTAAGTGTGGCGCATGGCACTTGAAGAGGTAGCTCTCTATTAGTGTTAGTTCAACTGTTATCCAAACTTATCTGATAATTACAGACATTAATTAAACAGGCGTTGTTTAGAGACAACTGACTACGAATTTGTACATACTGCAGGGGTATTGTCTATAATGATTTAATAAACAATTTTCTCTCAACTTATATACAGTGCGTTTCACTTCTCGTGTATCTTTTTTATTTGTGGCAGAATTCATTTCAAATTTTTATCAGCCATACAACTCCATAAGACGACTTTATTCAACACATAAATGCCGCCTAGATCTAAAACACCGGCGTACTGCGATAAGAAGAAAATAGCACTTAGTCAGTAATCATGGTAGCCTTAGAGATAGAAAAATAATTTTGTTAATAAAAGTAGGGCGATAGGGCGATTTTATCTAACACCTAAAGAGAACTATTTCCAACAAATGGAAGTTGTGAACAATAATCGGCATTCAATAAAACGCTAAAAGGGACACTTTTTATCAACTTAAATGTAATATCTTTTCTTTTTTTTTAAATGGTTTTATAATTCTTGGAAATCTGTATGTATGTATGTATTATGTATGAATGAATCAAATTTACATACACGTATAATTAAATAATGAATAATTTCAATAATAATTATGTATAACATGACTTTCATTTGCTGTAAAAAGTTCTCTTTATGTGTTAGATAGAATCATCTCGTGGAGTTCTATAGCTGATGAAAATTTCCACAATTTCCACAAATAAAAGATACAAGGGTGTCTTCACGAGAAGAGAAACAATTTTTTTTTAATATTCCGATTTTCACAAAATTTTACTGGGGGGCATATCTAGTGTTTCTGAACAACTTTCAGCAACAAAATTTTTGTCTATCTCTAAGCCTACTATGATTTCTCGAAAATAGTGATTTCCTTTTTATCGCAAGAGGCCGGCGTTTTAGATCTAGGCGGCACTTATGTGTTGAGTAAAGTGGTCTTATGGAATTGTATGGCCGATAAAGATTTGAAATGAATGGGTCACAAACAAAAAAAATACAGGGGTGTCTTCACGAGAAGTGAAACACACTGTATATTCTTATTGTAGTTATAAATTTTCAAAAACCAAATCTTTTATGACCTTTTTGCTGGAAATGCTTATTTCATTAAATTCTTAAGGTGTTTTTTTGTAGAGCAGTGGCAAAATACCCAACAAAATATAAGAACAGCAGGGGATTGCAACTAGAACAACGTCAAAAGAACATAAAACATCTGTGACAACTTCTCGGAGTCCCAAAGAATAGAAATACTTGAGTTTGTAAAATAATAATGAAGTAATGTTCTGTACCATAGATTAGCAGAATAAATATTTTAATACGGCTAATAATTCAGCGTCTATCTAGATCTGTCCCTTTCAGTTTACAAAGTGTTATTATTTAATTATCCGTTTGATGTTTACTTTCATTTAGGGATTTAATATTGTTCAAATTATTGTTGGTAATGTTTATTTTGTTATTTACTTAATTAATTAATTTAAAATGAATAAAATTTATCAGCAACGCAATAAAAACAATAAACTAATGGAGATCCGCTTCCCGTTCCGGTGTACTTAATTTAAATTTTAAATCGATCTTATGTTTTTTATTATTATTTCCTGGAAATGTATTCATATTTAACTCATCATAAAAACAAATGAAATACAAAACATTATTGGATGCATACAGCGAAATTTTCATCATATCTCGAAAAAGGTTGGTTTAGAAATCGACATATAGCATTGGTAAGGACATCATGATATGTCATCTTTGGATTGAAATGTAATTAATTTTTCTTTCCGACTTTTCGGGGAAAAATAGATTATTTATTTTAAGAATTAATTACGTCTTAACAGACGAATATTATCCTGGTTGGCATACCATTGTTATGTTATGTCAAAGTTCTTTCCCAACGTTTTGCAGCCTGTCATTTGGTTTTCCCTGTAGTATGTACCATTCTCTATTTTTCTGTCTCACGCTGATGTGGCCAAAAATGAGATGACATATTATGCTATACTATGCTATACTATCTTACATTCGCCTATCCTTAATGTGTTTTAATGGTTTTTATTTGCTTGTTCTATAATAAAAATTTCCGTTTTAGTATAATTTACACTTTAACTGTTAGCTACCAGTTAGCAGCATGCGCCTCGTCAAGTATTCAAAATAAATGTTAAAGAAGGTTGATGACAGAACACAGTTCTATCGGACGCCTTTGCCAACTTTACCTTTGCCGATCTAAGTTTTCTTCATATAGTTGGCGCATAATTAAATCAGATATCTGGGTATTTTCACCTTGTATAGTTCAGTCTAGTTTTTTTGTTCCACATTAGCAAAATTCTTGCGGTATTCTATGACGGAAAGGTACCTATATAGATATGTTGCCAATTGCCTTCTCGATAAATGTTTGTAATTTCAACATTTATTCTCAAGTATGACGCCTTCATAAAATTATCTTTGCTTACAAGGTATTTACTGAGACAAGTAACGCTGAGATCCGAATTTAAGAATATACAGCATTATTTTGTTGGTGTATTATGTTAATGATATCAATCTTAAGTTATTTCAAATATTAATTAAAAGTATTATTAATGGACGACTTGAAATAATGAATCATATTTGCATAATTTTTACTTGCCATCGATACAAAGTTGATGCAAAGCGAAGTACGAACAGATAGTTCAAATTGCCTAAATAGCGGGATTTTAATGCAAGTTTGCAAGTTGCAAGTTTGGTTTCAGATCAAAGAAGTCAACGACAGATGCTATAAGTCTACTCTACCTTTCGAAGGCATTCGACTGCGTTCGGCATAATATATTATTAGAGAAATTGAACAAATATGGTGAAAAACCAAGGTCATTAAATCTACTGAAAAGTTATTTCAAAAATAGAAACCAGGTCACTATTACGGTATGACATCAACAATAGCGGGCAAAGATCATGGAGTACCTCAGGGATCCGTCCTTGGATCCCCGTTATTCTTGATCTATGTCAATGACTTACCACAATATATTTTAAATGCTAAATTTGTATTGTATGTAGATGATGCTATTAAAGTAAATTGTAATGAGAACCAGATTGAGTGGAGAATATTATGTTGCAAAAACAGTCGACTACTTCCGAGTAGTTCCACGCCAATATCTTATGTTTAAATGATACCAAAACAGCAAATATTGTATTTTCTACTCGATATATTGAAAAGTATGAAAACCAGATAATGTAAAATTTCTGGGAGTAGTTCTTGATCCAAAACTGTGTTGGGATCAACACTATGTTTTAAAAAAACTGGCAAGGTGTGTTTATATGATAAACGATCTCAAAGGGGAAGTATTTTTAAATGTCATTAGGACAGCCTATTTTTCATATTCCAAGGCACCTCTTCTCACAAACAGTTAAAAGTTAACTAATAAACGGAGCTTTCTGTAATTTTCAAAAATTTTTTTCGACTGATTTTGCCAATGAAACTGTATGAAATTTTTATTGCTAACTTAGAAATATTTTAAAGTGTAAAACTTAACTGTTATTTTATTTCCTGTTTGTCAAAACTATGTGCGTAATTTATTTGTGTTTATTAATTGAATATCTTCGATTAGTATCAATGTTTTGTATTATTAGTACTTAACTGATATAACTCGTGTAAAATTTTTATAAGTTTGTAACGTCAATAAACTATTTATATTTTTATTTTCTACTGCAAGTAATGTATTAGCATCTTTCCTACTACAAATTCAGGTAAACATAAACTTAAATATAAACACATCACATATAGTAGACGACCCCCCAAATCCAAAGCCAAGGCTGTACAGAAAAACATTTGGAAAAACGCAGATGTACGTTCATCCCGACCGGAAAAGTCAGTGCCGGAGCTCAAGCTCGAACGCAGTACGAGAGAGTCAGTACGACCGACATATTTGCCACACAATATACCTTAGCCGAAAGAGTTACCGTGCCCATAAAAGAAATGAACAAATACCATTTAATTGATTTGCTTTAAATTTATAACCGCAATTTCAGTATTAAATGAGCGACCTTGTAGTAATAAAACTATCCCCTATACTTAATGTAAGTATTTATCTATGGTAATAAGTTTCAAAAAATGTATGTTGAAATAGAAAATACAAGCACCATATAAGTGTGTAATTTTGTAGTCAATTTTTCTTTTATTTTGCCGCTGTAAAATGAATATGGCACAAATAATAATTAATTATAGACAATATTTGTACTCCACCATTATGATTTATATATTCATCGATTTATCTAATCATTACTAAAATTAAATGGTAATTCGTCAATGTCTGTCTGGTTGAGGTTTATCATCCCAGGTTGCGTTTAAAATAGTGTTCGCGTTCACTATAAATGACAGAAACATGATTACCTGGTGCAGTACATGCAAAAATGCAAATGTTTAGACAGTAGATGGAGAACATTTCGAACAGTTGGTGTAAAAAAAATATTTGAAAATGTTTCCTGTTTTATCTATTATACCGCTGAAAATAGGACTAAACATTGCATCAGAAAAGAAATAAAAAGAAAACAGTGTGCTATTTAAAACGTCACATCTTAAAGTTTCAGACAAAATAGTTTACACACGCCAAAACATTTGAACATTTCACTGGAATATTATGTTCTACGCGCCTTTTTCCAATCAACTTGACATCATCTGGATATGATTCGAATAGTTTTAACAATTCCTAGATGATGCCCAGCATGATTGACGAAACGCGGGTCGAGTATAGCGATTAAGTATTTCAGTGTTCGTAAAAACTACTTTACAGGCATCACACTAAAGGTTCAAACTCCTTCCAGGATACATGTTACACATAATCGACAATTACTTTAAAAAATATATATTGGTATAGATACAGCGATTATGAATAATCATTAATAAAAATCAATCCGTAATTTAAAAAAATAGAATTAATATAATATTATCGTGACTAAAGATATTACTCAGCAGACAATACCCTGCCCATATTACTGTTTTCAGGAAAAGAGGATAAGAAAATATAAATAAGATACTAGAGCTCAGATGGCTCTATTATAATTCATAAATCATAAATTTGACATGATTTATGGCAACAGAATCTTCTGATATAGAATCACGTACATTACTTTAATAATTGGTATAACATTTTAAAAAGGCCTCTACACATAATTTTCATACGAGTAGCATACTTTGGAAGATCACCTGTAACATTTATATCTATCAGTATTTAATCAATAAGTACAGATTTAATCACTGATTTTTCATTCGTCTGTTCGCAGATAAAAATACCCAGGCATTAGGTGTCCTTATAATTCATTTAAAATCGATTACTGTTCATACTTAATTTTAGACATCGCACTCTTTGTCAATGACGTAGTCTATCGGAGAATTCTCCGGAAGGAAATTTAAGTAACGTTGATTTACACTGATTTATTCGATTTACTTTGTAGTTTCGTCACCAATTTATTATCTGCTTAATACAAAAGAATTTTGTCACCTATAATTTGGTGTATCTGTGTATTTTAATGTATTGTGTTTTAATTTATATTTATATGTTTGTATATTTATTATAATATATTATTTGAATACAGGGACACCCACTTCAAGAATTAATAAAAATTCATATAAGGGTTAATACAGGAACCAAGTGAACTGGTGAATAGCGTTTCACCAATAGACAGTGCTACAGTAGGTAATTGAACTCGACAAAGCCAAAAACATTTAGAGTTTTTAATACTCTATACATGTGCAATCATTCTCTTCAACTATTCAACTAACGTCCATTCACGTCCAGCGTATGTTTCACCACCATACTAAATTTGAGTTTAAGTATTATCATTTGATTTCGTTTTAGTGCAAAAATTGTAATCAGAATACCTTCTTATAACGTGTCTTTGTGTAAAAATAGTGATTCCAGGAATCAACAAAGTTTAAAGTTTTACAGCATCATCATAAAAAAACATGTTTTTTTGGACCAACAACAGGTAAGATATACTTTTGTAATTTGAAATGTTTTTATAATAACCGTTTTTACCATCTGTTTTACCTTTTTGTTTTTTTGTAAAAATTATCTTATTACTTATTACAAGCACCTAAGAGAAATTAAATGAAGAAGAAAACGATAGCTTCAGTGATTTGGAGACTTTAGCAGGGATTAGAGAACGACTAAAATCATCAAAAAACAAAACAAAATTAGAACAAAAAGCTAACAAAAAGGAAAAGAAACCTAAGAGAATATGAAAAAAGGTCTATTTAATATCAGAAAATCAAAAACTAGATAACCTACAGAATGTGGTCCCAGATATGGCGGATAAAATTAAAAATGAAAAAGACACCACACATTTTATAGGTAAATTGGTGGCCTGTCAAAACTGATGAATTTTTGATATGTTGTATGTTGACTATGGCTGCGTAACAAAGCATGTGTCTTATCACAGCAGTGTACAGCCAGAGGGAGATTCTGGGTGAGAAGCCCCAGGACCTACTGACCGCCCTGAGTCACTACCAGAATGCCGCACATGCCTTGTTTATCTTAACTTCCAAATGTCTCTTCCAATTCAGAGTGCGATCAAGTATGACCCCCAGGCACTTGACCTCACTCGCTAAGTGGAGTTGACTACCCGATAATTTGGGCATTTTCATATTTGGTAGTTTCCTTTTCTTGGTGAATAGTACTAGCTCAGTTTTCTGGGGGTTAACCAATAGAAAGTGTTCTGTGCACCAATTATCGACCAACTTGAGGGCATGTAACATGATGTAACCAGCACTTCTTATTATAATTAGTTTTAACTTCAGTGGCAGAAGAAGACGACTGAAAGTAGTATTGAATTGTTTCAGAAAATAGTCTGAAACCTTCACCAACTCTGTTACACTCGTATATTTCAGCTCATGTTTCTGTATTTAAATAATTTATGAAGGTATTAGTTTCTTTTCCGTAGAAAATCTTTTACGAACAAACTCTGTACTTCCCTCATATTTAATATTCAATGTTTGTGAGAAATACTCTGATATACCATTAAATGCAATCATAGAGGATATTACATAGTTTTCAATGTCAGAGTTTAAACAAACATAATCTATTGCATTGGCTGAATATTTGGTTGGCTGATTAATTATGGGATTGGCATTGTATGCATGTAAAATATCTAGCAATTTATCCTGGTTTTCCGAGGAAGATAAAATGTTAAAATCTTCACATAGAATAGTTTATTCATTTTTACTTTTACAATTTCTTTTAGTAGTGATTCTAGTCGTGTAAAAAACGTATTTTCATCCGGTGATGAAGATCTGTAAAAATAAATTTTTTTTTTTGTTCAATTCTTTGAATTTAATTCAGCTCCGCAGACTTCAAATATTTTTTCTTCTGATTTACATATTTCCTATTCTAGAAACCGGAGCATTTAAATAATTTTTAATATATTATGTTTCACCTCCGTTATTGAGTTAGGATTCTTAAAAATACTTGATGAGGTATAGTTTTCATACGTATTCATTCTCTTTCAACCCCCAATAAATCTCTACGTTATTTCTCATACTTTGTTCATTTTGATGAAATATTTTTATGCATCATTTATTACAACTGCTGTGTACTAAATGTTATTTATCTGTGTTGCCTTTTATTTTACACCTTTCTAGACATATTCTTCTTTGAAACACTGGGCATACTCAAAATGGAATGATTCAAATTAAATTCAGTGATCATTTTCTTGTTGGCTCTGATACATTTCAACCATTTTTTTGTCATAACTTGTATATTTATCTTTAGCATGTTCACTGTCGCCACAGTTTAAATATATAAATATTTTACGAACATTTTATGCCATTTTTTTCAAGATGATTGTTCTTCATCAGGGTGTACACATGGTATTTTTACAACAAAGACAACATTAATATCAGCAGTCAGCAAATTATACTGTAAAACATTGTTTTATTTATTTTCATTTTATTTAATGCTTATTTGATTTAGCTAAGTAGGAGAAAAATAACAGCAACAAATATTAATTATATTTAAGAAGAGGTCGCAGAAAATCTAGATCAATGAGAACTCAAAATGAAGAGATAAGGCTAGTGATAGTCATAGAAACCGGACATCTCCATTAACCTAGAGCAGAAAGTTTTGGACACTTACATACTATCTGTCATCACCTACGGCCTCGAAACTGTTCCCCTAACACAGAACAGAGCACACTATCTCCGTGTTTGCCAACGGGTAATGGAACGAACAATGCTGGGAATTAGCCTGAGAGACCGAATTAGAAATCAGAGAAAGACCAAAAGTCGTCAACGTCATAGAGTTGATCGCCACCAATAAATGGCGCTGGCCAGGGCATGTCGCTAGGAAGACTCCAAGCGGACAAACACAATAATGCAGTAGCGACTGCGACCCAGGGAAACTAGGCGGAGAGTCAGGCGCCCCTAGATAAGTTTTTGGGACGACATACAGAGGCAAACCGGCAGAAATTGTATCTTAAGTGCTCAAGATAGACAACTGTGGAGACCTATGCTAGGAGTGGACAATTATGGGCTCAAAAAGATGAAGAAAATAAAAAAGAAAGAAGAATTGACTTGATTTGGGCATACGAATAGGTGGATGAAAACAGGCTTTCAAGAAAAATGTTAGAATGGTCCCACCAAAATCAACGGTGAAAGGCTACCAAAGAAGAGCTGGCGAGATAATAAGAACGATTCAAGAGTGATCAGTTTATAGAAGATGTCATGACAAAACTAATTGCAGACAAAGAAGTGGCGACACCCACAGAAAACCCGTTAAAAATATCGCTAATATTAAAATATACCCAAGTTGATATTCTTTTGAAACTAAGTAAATTCTGTGTGTAATCTCGCACAATTAATCAGTATTGGTAAGAATTTTAGAGCTGCTTGAATAATTTCACCTGTAATGCGTCAGCGAATTGATATTTCGTAAACATCTGATAATGGATTCGATTTCGTATTAATTTATTTCACCAAAACACAATGAGTTTACAACACCTTTTGTAAATAAAATATTCTCACACTTAATGTGATTTAATTTCAGGCATCAAATTAATTGGTAAAGACTATAAGGTCGTTTATTCGACATCACGAATAATGTATTAGGGAATGCTGTTAGTAGGTATTAAAATTTAAATACCCCTTTGAGATTGGTTTGATCGATATAACGGAAATTAATTGCAACACTCGCTGCTCAAATAATTATCAGACTACACTGTAGACAAAAAGTAATACGTTATTATGTTATATATATTGTACCTTAGGCTACACATTACATAATTTAATTAATATAATTAATTATCATATTATATTACATGAAAAATTAACATGAACAGTCGTAAGGCTTTTGAGTACCTACATATTTTGATTTATTAGAAAATACTTGTTTCCGTAAACTATAATATTTATTGCCAGTAATTATTGCGTCCGTGGTAAATATGAACTTTTTTATATTAAGCAACTGTCTTGTAAAAGATCACATTTTTTTATTAAACAATCTTTCGTTGTTCTGCAAAGGAACACATAGAATTTTGTTTTAATTTATTTGTTGATAGTCATCAAAATATCTTATATCCGAAATAGAGATAAATACCTAAAACGAAATTTACTACATATTCCAAAGAATCAATTAATATTTACTACTAGAAAGTTAAGCCATTCATCGTTAGATGGTGATACTGTCTAGCTAGATAGCTTTTGAATTAAACGTGACAAGTATTCAAAAACTAAAAATTGACAAAGCAGCTGGGATTGACAATTTCACGACCGAGACGCTAAAATTATAGGGTGAAGATGGAGTTAGAATTCTTCACAAACTAGGTCAAAAGATAGGTGAAACAGGAATCGGGGTGATAACTATAGATTGTTGTATTAATATCACGCATGAGCAAGAAAACACTTTGTATCCTTCAAGTCAGACTCCAGCATTATCTGTCTTGGCAAATAACTCCAGAGAAGCAGTTAAATGTTGTGTTAAAGGACGTGGTACTAGAGAACAAATACTAAATTTACGACATCTTATAAAAAATTCAAGAGAATATTACTTGCCTATGTTATAGCTTTACTATTTCAAATAAGGCTCTATAGATAAACCCACCAATTAAATTATGACAAAATATAATAAATAAAATAATTTTTAAGAAGAGCATAAAAGACATCTATAGGGGGAGTAATAAAATAATGCTTTCGCATTATTTCAACATACAAGAGATTTATTCATAAGTGCACAGTATAACTGCAATATATCATCATACATAAAAACTGAACGTTAGTTGGCCACCTCCAATATCAGGCAAATATATTACTTGAGACATTAATGACAAACATAAACGTTACTGCATAACCGAAATCAGTAAGCAAATTTCTTTACTTGGAATTTACATGAACAAAAGAAAGTGTACTACAAATGAACTTACATAAAATGCATATAAGTGTACTTAAATCAAATTTACAAACATGATATGCATATCAAAACTGTACATATATAATAAGATGAAATATTAAATGAATCTTTGACAAGATAGCAAGAAACACTCCCAACGAAATATTTGTACCATTGGTTCTGAAAGTCTGACAGGAAATTCGATTTAGCATTAATTGTGGAACCAAGAGTTACTCAAGTGATAGGAACACGCACTAACACAAAAACGTACGCAAGAGGCATGGAGAAAACAGCTACGACGTCCTCCGCCTCGTAGAAAACAGGAGCCTGGCTCTAGGCTCAACCATTTTTGCTTCACCAGAAACAACGTAAAAGAAATGTTCATTACTTACAGTTTTTAATTGGGAACTTCGATGCATTCACTTATTATAACGGCAGAATACAAATTTAATAGACAGTTATCTGGATTGCTAGGCCAGGGAGTGAAATTTATACTAACAATTTGGTAAATTCAACACAGCATTCGCTGATTTGTTAAATGGTTGATAACTCACACTGGAATGATGCAATCTTAATCTTTTTGCATTCAGTACGCATGCTTAAGATTACTTCTAGAAAGTTCTAATGTACAGGGCGGGCCTAAATATAGAAAAGTGATGGAAAAATCCAAAATGTAATAAATTTGGTAAATTAAACAAACCATTTCCAAGGGTTAAAAGTGAACCGTTACAATGTACCTTTGTTTCTTATACTATCGTAAAAAAATGACAATGTGATATGAGTAAACTGTGAGCTGTATTAGTGGAAATGAGAATAGCTTAACATCTGGACGGCTATTCTGTAACTTCAGTGAAAGTAATCATCTGTCGTGAGAGGAGAGAGATAACCTTTTTCCCAGGGCGTGCAAAAACGTTATTCTGTAATTAGCGTGACTATGCGGCGATATGATTTGATTTCTTCAGAGTTGCCAGCATTTGCTCCCATATTTCAACCAATAGGAAAGCCACAACGTCATGGTCTAAGATCACATGTGTTACAGTGGGAAATGCATCCTGTTAAAATTAGCATATTTTCTATGTGTTTGCAAATACTGTAAAGTTAGTGTGTGATCTGTTATTTTGTAAAAATTAAATAATTCGTATTGGGCAAAGAATATTGACATAAAATTCTGCTAAATAAATAAATGGGACTCAAGAAAAATGTGACTGAACAGATGAAGAAACAACCATACCTTAGAAATGGGCAATTTACAAATTATTTAAATGAAGACCAAATATTACTACATTATTATTATTTTTTCTCGTTTTCCTCTCCAAGTGTATACATCTTTTTTTCCAGAATTTTGGTGTGGTTGATTTGAGTTGATGTTATATTATCTTGAATTTTAGTTTTCATTTCTTCTGTTTGTTTTTCATTTGTTTTTACTAACAGGCTGTAGAGTTTTGCATGGTCTGGGGGTAATTCTTCATCAACCATGGTATAGCAGATAGTTATACAAACATAAGTACACACTAGGGTGGGCCGAATTTTAACAATTTCGGAATTTTGATTTGGAATAGTGAGGGAAAGTTGCGTTTCGGCAATACAAAGAAAATGTTTATTTTCGATTTTTTTGTCAATTTAGTTTTTTCACACTCTACCGAGGGTTAAAAAATTTGAACATTTTAAAAAACTGAAATTTGCAAATTTGACTTGGAATAGGGTGGAAAAGCTTCCTTTTGACAAAAGAAAGAAAATATCTATCTTTAATTTTTTCATCAATTTGCGTTTTCCACCCTCTACAGGGGGTTAAAAAATTAAAAACAAAGATACAATTCAGATTTCCGAGTTTACCAAAGAATAGCGTGAATTATACTCCGTATTTTTATATATTTGGCTTTATTATCCGTTACCAACCCTTAAAAATGATGCTTGTGGAGCAGCTCTTCGCTTTTTTAATATGTATTAGGCCAAAAATAAATATTAAAAAACCCAGAACTCACTGCGGGGAGGTGGCTGCTTAGCGAGTTGTATCCCACCCTCCCTCTTCCTAAACTCAAGTTATTTATTGGTTAAAGTCTTGTTTAGTTTGAAACTGTGGCATTGATCTTCGTGAATCTATATTTGCTTTAATAAAACCATCCCTTTTATCTATGCCAACAACTGAACATGAAGCTTCCGTCACTAATTTTACATATCGTTCCACCGCTTGAGTGTGACATGGATATGACTCAAATTCTAAAATTTTCTCAGGATCATTTATGAAATGCTCGATATCTTCAGCGCTCATGCTTTGTTATATCGGATGACAGGTAATCTCATTTTCCTGCCAGTTAATCAAATCGATGTAATCATGAGCTTCAAAATTGAGTTTTGGTAATGTAAAAATCCGAATATTATGTTGATTATCTTTATTAGTTTTTTTTTCGCATTGATAATGCGTCTAAGAGCAAGTTCTCTAACAAACTGACGAGAATCGCATAACATACACAACAAAATGTTCTCTGGATATTTAAACATTTTTACAAGAAAAGAGATATGATGTAAGTGACTTGCTTGTGGTTGGTTGTGACGGGACTGTAGTGAACACCGGGTTAAAGAATGGTGTAATTGCCCAACTTGAGGTAAAATTAGGTCGTCCATTACAGCACTTCGTGTGCCAGCTGCATGCTAATGAACTTCTTCCTCGACATATCTTCCAACATATTGATGGACAAACAAGTGGTCCTAAAGTATTTGCGGGTCCATTGGGAAAGCAAATACAATACTGCGAAACTTTACCAGTTGTAAAATATCAAAAAATTGACTGTATGCTACCTCCTGTGACTTGTAGTAAGCTCAGTACAGATCAAAAATATTTATACGAAATCTGTAAAGCAATTTCCTCAGGAGTCTGTTCCACGAACTTAGCCAATCGAAATCCCGGTATATTAAGCCATTCCCGATGGCCAACTTTAGCTAATCGTATCTTACGCCTGTATGTCGGCACAGAAAATCCCAATACAAATTTAAAGCAGTTGAATATTTTTATTTTAAAAGTATATGCTCCCATGTGGTTTCTAATAAAATTTAATCCATCATTTAAATATGGAGCAAAGCATATTTTGCAAACTATTAAGGTGAGCCGATATTTAAGCCAAAAATTAAAAAGTATTATTGACCCTGTGATCCAGCGCAACTCATATTTTGCACATCCAGAGAACATTTTGTTGTGTATGTTATGCGATTCTCGTCAGTTTGTCAGAGAAGTTGCTCTTAGACGGATTATCAATGCGAAAAAAAAAACTAATGAAGATAATCAACATAATATTCGGATTTTTACAATACCGAAACTTAATTTTGACGCTGATGATTACATCGATTTGATTAACTGGCAGGAAAATGAGATTACCTATCCTCCGATATTACAGAGCATGAGCGCTGAAGATATCGAGCACTTCATAAATGATCCTGAGAAAATTTTAGAATTTGAGTCATATCCATGTCACATTCAAGCGGTGGAACGATATGTGAAATTAGTGAGGGAAGCTTTATGTTCAGTTGTTCGCATAGATAAAAGGGATGGATTTATTAAAACAAATATAGATTCACGGAGATCAATGCCACAGTTTCAAACTAAACAAGACTTTAACCAATAAATAACTTGAGTTTAGGAAGAGGGAGGGTGGGATGGAACTCGCTAAGCAGCCACCTCCCCGCGGTGAGTTCTGGGTTTTTAATATTTATTATTGGCCTAATACATGTTAAAAAAGCGAAGAGCTGCTCCACAAGCATCATTTTTAAGGGTTGGTAATGGATAATAAAGCCAAATGTATAAAAATACGGAATATAATTCACGCTATTCTTTGGTAAACACGGAAATCTGAATTGTATCGTTGTTTTTAATTTTTTAACCCCCTGTAGAGGGTGGAAAACGCAAATTGATGAAAAAATTAAAGATGGATATTTTCTTTCTTTTGTCAAAAGGAAGCTTTCCACCCTATTCCAAGTCAATTTTGCAAATTTCAGTTTTTTAAAATTTTCAAATTTTTTAACTCTCGGTAGAGGGTGAAAAAACTAAATTGACAAAAAAATCGAAAATAAACATTTTCTTTGTATTGCCAAAACGCAACTTTCATTCACTATTCCAAATCGAAATTCCGAAATTGTTAAAATTCGGCCCACCCTAGTACACACTAATAATTGATTGTAACTACTGGAGGTAATTGTCCCGTACTTTTATCCAGGTCTTATCTTGTAATTATGATTTTAGCCTTAAAGTTTTCAGTCTTCACATTGAAGTTTATACTTTAAACTTATGTTTTTTCAGTTCACTGTTGGTTATTTAATATCACCCTTTTCCCACTTGAGTATAGTTGGCGTAAGAGATATAAGATATTTCCTCTTAGTAAATATCAAAAGCGCCGGGTATGCCGACAAAGGAATTAGCCGGCGCGTACAAAGTGTTTTGCGTCTTGCGTCTTGCGTCTCACCCGTCGATCTACTAATGCGACTTCGGCTACTATACTTTTATCCGTTTTTTGGATCTTGAGAGTTTAATACATTTTCATTTATTTAAAACCACTAAATTAAACAATATTAAAGGAACCAAATACACAAAACTATAGCAACTCTATACTCTTAGATGTATATAATTGTTTTGTAAATACACAATAAATAAACAAGAAATAAGTAGGGTAAACATTCAAAATGAAAATTATCTAATCAAACAAATTATTTGATAATGCTTTCCTACCATACTTTATTTGTCTATAAGTTATCCGTTCACAGACGGTAACGAGGTTCAGATGGTAATGAGCATAATGCATCGCGCAGCGGCCCTGGTGGACAAATAATGCTCTAAATTAAGGGGCAGATTTCAAATTTAATATGTTTTAGGGTTATCATGCCAGTGCGCAGTTGGCATAAACATTGGCTAATTATTAATATCTGTGATAGAATATTTAGCACCTCTGTGATTTTTACACATTCAGGGTACAGGTTGCACATTGAAGTGATGGTATCGATTTCGCACTTGGTGGTTTTCTGAATAACTCAAAATGTAAAATGTATCACATACTATGTTGTATCATGGGACAGTCCAATTGTTAAATAAAATATTCTAGATTACATAATACAATTAAAGTTTTTTTTTGGATTTCCGGAAAAATAATCTACTTCCGTCAAATAAAGTTCAAAATGCTTTCATATCCATATTTCATTTTTAATATCAAATATATGGCATATATTTTCAGGACAATTATTGGTAAATTCCCTCTTAATACAATTAAAATGAAAAGGATTTTACATACTTAAAACCAACTTAGGTACCTTATGCAGCTGAGAGACTTAAAAACTGAAAACAAAAATGAATTTAATTTAGTTCAGTAATTTCTGTACTTTATCTTTCAGCAACTTCTTACAAACTTTTAGTTTTATTAGATATTTCTTGACTTGAAGACGTTAAAAGTGTATATAACTTTTCCCTAATGGGTTAACTTAAATGGCTAAATATTGAACGATATAATAACCAAGTATTTGGGCGACGAAGAACGACTTTTGAACAGAAGTTATTCTATTTATTTGAATTAAACGAACAGACATCACACTAAGAAAAATTGTACAGGAATCGAAATATTAATGTTAAAATATTAAATATACAGGGTGTTTTAGGTATGCGGTCATTAATTTCTAGTGATTCTACATAAAAAATATGGAAAAAGTTCATATAAATATGGATTTCCGGACCCATGTTTATATAAACTTTTTTAATATTTTTTTCATGTAGAATCACCACTAGAAATTAATAAACGCATGCCTGAATCACCCTGTATATATGCATGGTATGGAATAATCGAGACACAATTATTTCTGGATGATGATGCCAACATTTTTTGAGATATATGCGTCAAGTACAAGATTTGAGTGACAGTTCAGAGTTTTGACATTAGTGGAAGCTGATTTAGTATCAGTTTCACACCATTGATGCCATCTTCACCTTCAGGACAGGGACACAAAGTATGTCATTGCTGTGATGCTGGTATACAGCAATGACATACTGTAAATTAACATTACAGAATGGATATGTGACCGTTATTTGAGTGTTCAGCAATATTACCACTTCTGTCAATTAACAGTTTATGCATCTAATATTAAGGAGCCAGATTCTTCTCCTTACCATATTTAACCAGTCGAAATCATTATTCTTTTGAGAGATATATATGATCATATTATATAATACGATCATATTTTTTCACCCTACTACAAGAATATTGAACTTTTCGAATCCCACTTTTATAATTGCTAATAGGGAAAGTGAGGTGCGTTTAGATCGTCGCGCGTTGTGAGACAGGTTAGTTTTACTCTATTGATCACTAGTCCTTCTGATAGTAATCCTGCTCAGTACGAAAGTAACCGCAGCTTCGAACAATAGGAGGAATGCATAGGTTTAGTAAAATATTTCGCCGCCAGGCGGTTACCGATCGCCTTTGGATACTCTATTCATTGTGTTCTGTGCTTTGTAGTTTTGATGTGTTGAAATAAGTTTGTTTATTTGAAACATACAGAAAATGGATAGTTTAGTTGAACTAAAAGAAAAGCTTGGCATTTTTAAAGAAGTAGTAAACAAAGATGCACAGAAAATGAGGTTATGTTGCAGTACCCAAACGCGACTCTGACGCCGCCTACATGCATTCGGTCTATTGGTTCACGAACTCGGTCGAGCGGTGGGTGGTGCGAAGCTACCATCCGTTGGATTATGCCTAAACGCCTCTAAGGCCGTATTCTTTGTAGTCGAATGTGGCAACGATATCTCTTGGAGTTCCGAGAGTCGAAAAGCTCAAAACAATGTGACTTTCCTTGCCGTGTCCGACCTGATCTCCTTGTGGACGGCCAATTATGGGTCGCACAAACGTTTCGATGTTGGAACACGGAATTGTCTGTAGACGACTTACGTGCCCAAAAAAGATAAAAGGCAGTAAGTGACAAATGTTGAAAAATTACATTTTTATAGATTATCAAAGAGCAGTAAGTGACGCAGCTTCGGAATTAATCCTGTTTTAAAAATTCCTACGTTTAACTAAATAGAACGGAATGGCAAATAGCAGTATGTGGCATTATTTCAAAAAAATTGAGAGGCATGAGGCAGTATGTGCCTGAACAGCAATTACTGCGATTTACCTAAGTATGATATTCGCGTTTTAAAATATTGTACTTGGCCAAACGGCAGTATGTGCATGAACTTTCGCAGATAAAAGATTTCTCGTTCCACTTCAGAATTAATTATCTAGCATTAAAAATCAGCTTTACGAAACTGGAGAACGAAGAATGTGTATATTGTGTCATTCAAGACCAACACTTTAAATTTCATTACTTACTGCTGACTTCTTCAATCAAACTATTACAGAAAAACGGAGGCAGAGTACAACATTCCATTAATTAAAGACAAAAATGGTGATTTTTGTATTTATTTTAGACAATAACTTTACTTCATTTTTACGGAAGGGTCATAAATTTCATTAAAGTTCGATTTATTCAGATTCGATGTTTTACTGCCTTTTGCCTTTTTTTGGGCAGACCTGGCAGGGTGTTTTGCTCGGTTGCTCGGTAAAGCAGTTTCCACGCTGCGATCTGTTGAGACTCAGCCCTTAGCTCGGTGAGATGACCCAACAAGCAAAATTTAAACGTTACACAACTATTTTGTTTTGTTGCAATTTTATAAATGTAATAAAATAGTAATAAAACAAAATTGTTATAGAAGTGACAATTATAAAACAAATTTGTTTTTTGTTGTTATTTATTATTATCGTAGTCGTAGTAGTAGTGGTCGTCGTCGATTTGTTGTTACAATTCGATGACACATGCACGACACGACATAACGATACTAACGATAGCCGTTGTCGATTGATATCGATGCTATACCCCACGTTCTTTTCTTAACGAAAAGGGATTAGACATTTTTGGTAGAAGTAAACCAGCTACCCATTTTCACAAATCTGCATACAAATTTTTTTATATACTGAAATTGATAATATGTGTTACATAAATATTAATTACATAAATATTAAATATTAATTAAATGTTAAGTAAAATAGAAGATATGTTATAGGTATCATAAGCTAATATCTTAATTTGAAAAAGTGAACTTGCGCCTTTTCTACGGTGGCAAGTTTAAATTCAACTTTGACAGAATTAAGGATTATTATCATAAAAATGTATTAAGCTCCCATAACTTCGATTATTTTGTTATAGAAATGGAAAAAAATAGTTGCCAATATTCTTTGAGTTGGGAACAACATGCTGCTTATTTGTCAATAAAAATAAAAAAATAAAAAATTATGGAAATCACGTGCCACCTCAATGACATATTTTTTAAAAATCCTTCACCAAGTATTAAGAAAAAATAGGCGAAACAATATTGCGACAAATTTAATGAGTCGTTCAAATCTAGTGGGTTATCTGAGCTCCCCCATTCAATAAAAATAAATGCAGCATAACACTAGGACATGTTATTACGGAAACCGAGTCGATGAACTATAACCTGAAAATTTCACCGCGAGAACGAACTAGTGGATAAGCGTGATCTACCGGGAAATAATTCCAGAAATTTATATCAGTCGGTAATAAATACATTCCTAAGACAATGAGAATTTTCTGCCATGTACTTGAGCATGGCATATATGAAATAAAGTCAGAATATGTAATAACATTTTGGGGTCATTTGCACTGAAAATATAAAAGTAAATTGCTTGTGAAAGCCATGTAAATAAAAACAAAATAAATGAATAATTCAATGCAACATTTTTGAGACAAAATATAAATTGTTTTTGTTCTTGTAGTGGAGTAAAACTAAAAGTCGGAAACATCTAAAAGTTACTACAGCAATTTTTTCTGAAACTTGCCCTAAACACAACAAGAAATGTAGCAAAGAGTTTTTAATTAAATCCGAGTCCCGTAAGGCATTTACTTAAACAAAGGAATATTTAAATTGTGTTTTCTCGCAGCTTTTCTTAAATATCTCCGTTGTATATAGTTGGAGCAATGGATCTTTGAACTGACGTCACTAATGCAGGTAGCAAGCAAAGACTATCGTTTGTATGTTGGCCTCTCACTTCTTACAATTGAACTACCTGGAATGAATGCAAGGGGGTGTGTATCTTTCACAGCTTACGACCTAGGTATGCTTGTCCTGCGTGTTAGATTTGAGAGCAATGGTAACGCATACATCTATACTACATAGAAGTGCATCAGTCTCTTGTATCAATCATAAGTGGCGCATAATGTTGTTTACTTTTCGTAACGAAATTAATTAATTTAACGCATTATGTCTGGAAAATGTTTGAATACGCAAGCTAGAAATCTGGCAGCTAATTTAATATCGTATTGTATATTAGAAACAGAAACTGATTTCTGTCAACGCTATCGGAGTGGTAATTATTTAAATGTAATATATTTCATATTTCTTATTAGTCGAATAGAGGCTTTCACGGCCATTGTTCAATGATATTTCATATTTCCTATTACTTATAAGTAACAGTATATTCACCCAGAGTGTAATAGCTATAACACGCTAATAGAATACTATACTATATGTATCTACAATAAATGATTTATTCAGTAGAAGAATTCTTTTGTCAGTTGTTTTAGTCAAGGCACTCTTTTAAATGCACAATCCCGTGCAACAGAGGAATTTCAGAATTATTATTTCTTACGGCAAACTTCCAAAAATAGTTATTTTTTCACGAAATTTGGTGCAAACCCATTTGAGCGCTAATAACACTTGATTTTCCGACCCGAAAACAGACAGCAGTAGGCCGAGCTTTTATGTTTTATAAAATTGAATATATCACAAGATATATTCAATATTCAATTCAATATCATTCTTCAAAGGTTTACGTTAAAAAAAAAACGATCCAAATCGGATTTAAATAAGGTTTTTGTGTTGGTGGTTCCAAGCAAAATGAAATACACTGGTGTCACTCAAGAAAAATCCAAAGTAGACATTTTTCACAAAAGTTGGTTCAAACCAATTTGAGAAGTTACCGAATCCAGTGGCGTCATCGAATTTGAAATAAAAAATTATTAATAAGATTTCTTTATTTTCCTATCCGAAAGAAGATTGCAGCAGGCCGAGCTTTTATGTTTTATAAAATGCAATGTGCCGCAAGAATGCACTTTCCAGAGGTTTACGTTTTATAAAAACCTGATCTAAACGGACCTAAAATAAACGTTTTATGAGGGTGGTTCCATGCAAAAGGGGACACACTGTATATGAATCAATGGCCATTTTCAAAAATTAGTATTTTATATCATGGTTACCTCCAGTGTAAATAAAAGAATAATTAAAATTGAAATATTGTGAAAAGATAATACAAATATATGTAAAGTTTTTTAAATTCCTATCTTTTACTTGTTTGATATTTTATATTTACTCGTTGAACCTACTGACAATGCAAATACTGAATAATTTATGCAATAGATATCAATTTTTACTTAATATTATAATAATTTCCAATACGCATCTTAATACAAATTTGCCACGCCTATAGTGCGAAATCATTGTCATCTTTCAATGAATTATTTCAGGCAAATGAGAATGATGACGTCAGTTCAAAGATTCATTGCTCCGACCATAGCTCGTATAACAGTGAAAAAAAAAACGATTGCTTATAATGAAATTGCAAAGAAAACTAGATTTACTAGACATTTTTTGGTCAATTTGTTAAGTAGCGCAAAATAAAAACAGTTAATAGTGGCCAATTGTAAACAATTGATAATAACTTAAACAATAATGCATATATATTAACAGAACTTTAAGAGAATATGGCTCTCATAGAGGTAAAGAATCATACCATTTTCAAGTTGATATGTTAATAACAACACCTAAAAAACAACAGTAAAATCGAAAATTTTATCGTAGAGCGGTTGATTGCTTCAAATTTTCAACTTTTTTTTTAGATTGATATTTTTTATGTAATTTTCAGAGGTACTAATAAAAAAAAAATTAAAACCGTTTTTAAAATTTGCTTAAAAAATGAATGTTATTCACCAATATTTTGCCCTAAAATAGAAATTATTAGCATGTATCAAAAGTATATATAAAATGAAACGACCAACGTCAATTGGGAGCGAAAAATGATATTTTTTTTCGTTTTGGCCATTTATAAACTAACTAACTGATTATAAGAATTTTATATATAATATTTCCTAATATTTAAAATCCGTGGGTAAATATATTGCAATTTTTTAAAATTATAATAAATAATTGGAAAATGATCGCGTCGAAATTACTCGATTGCGCGTCGAAACGATAATCTCGCATATACTACAAAATATTTATTAATATTTTAATAACGCATTTGTTTTAACTTTAAATTAAACGAGGTAAAAAAAATGGTTTTAAATAATTTAAACAAATTGATTAATATCACTGAAAAGTACATAAAATTACAATCTGAAAAAAAATGTTGTACGACTTAACCCATTCAAATAATTGACGATTCAGTTTTCAAATTTTTCTTATTATTTTCTAGGTATTATTGTAAACATGTCAAATTGAAATTCGGTAAGATAATTTAACACCATGGAGGCATATTACAGTGTAACATGCATTATTGTTTGAGTTATTATCAACTGTTTACAAACGACACTTTTAACTGTTTTTATAATTTTTTTAAATCAACAAATTGACCAAAATTCGAACAAAGCTAGTATTCTTCAAAATTTCATTATGAACAATTCGTTTTTTCTTCGAGTTATACAATCAGCAATTTAAAGGAAAACTAAGCAAAAAGATAATTTTTAACATCCGTTTATTTAAATAAATGCCGGGATCTGGACTTAATCCAAAATTTGTTGTTATACTTATTGTAATGTTTACGCCAACTTATAGCAAAAAAAAAAAAATTTAATAGTAAGACAATTCTTTACAGATTTTAGTTTTACTACATTATTACAGTTTTTTTTAAATTTCTAGGCACCAGATTTATTTTAATTTTTATGCGAACAGACACATAAACGCATAAACATAAACATACCACATATAGGAGACAAAGCCAAGGCTGTCCGGAAGGGAGTTACACATTTAGAAAACGCAGACATACATCCATACTTCCATACCCACCGGTATTGTCAGTACCAGGGATGGGGCTCGAACCCAGAACGCGATAGACAGTCGGTCAGCATATTCGCCACTCAATCAGTTAGTCAATAACAAGTTTATTAATGTTAAGGGTACAGGTATGTTCCTCCCCGGAATCTGACCCGTAGCCAGCCAGACAACTACGACGCGCAGCGCCGTCATGGGTGTTGAGCTGGGCGGGGCAGGTCCGGTTGGCTAAAGCTGAAAATGAAAGGTTAAAACTCCTGCCTAAGAATAAAGCTTAAAATTAACACTATGAATCAATAATAGTACACAAATATACATAAAAAATAATAAATTAGCACTTTAAAAACTAGCGGTTTCACGCACAGACGAACACTTTGGAATTTTGATTGCTGACACGGGAAAACAGAACTCAACGAAAAAAAACCGTTCGAAGCAATTCCACCCTGGCGGTCTTCCTGTCAGGAAGGTGTGATGGTTGGATTTTTAGGATATCTTTCGGCCTAGACGGAATTTAGAAGCAAAAAGGACAAAAGAACAAAACGGGTAAGAACAAAATTGAACAAATATAAATAAGGAAGAGGGGACTGTAAAGTTGCAAAGTTGAGGTAAGATAAAGAATAGGGTAGAGATAAGTTATGGTAGAGGCAATTTTGACTAAGGGAGTTGCCGGAAAATAGGCAACGCCTGGTAGTCTTATATCGAAAAGTATGGCGGCATGCTGTCTGATTCGAGTTATGTTGCGAGTTAGCGGACTATGCCCAGTTTGAATTGACAGAATTTTTTTTGTCGTGCTGTAGTATTTCCCTTGTGACCTAAAAGTAAACGATACGGATGCGTTTGCCTACGCACAATTTTTACGCGAGAAGAAAATACTAAACATACTCCCAATTTGGCTACCACGTAACAGAAATGGCCACAAAAAACAAGGTTTACTAATTTTTCTTGAAAACTGTGCAACCCGAAGAAAAAGTGAGCAATACAAAATTTAGAGGACATAAGTTGCATAGGCAGTAGTGGGGCGTGAGTCGAGTATACTGCGTAGGGTCATAATAAATGTTCCAACCCCTTCTAGAATGTTAGACAACCTCCAAATCTAAAGCCATGACGGTCTGGAAAGGAGTTTTAAAAAACGCAGACAATATCCGTTACTCAACGATATTGACAATTGTCAGTACGCTATCGTGCCGCGGGCGTTATTTTAATCCTTTACTTATTTATTTTTTTTAAATTGGATAGATTAATGGATGTTCTTATTGATATAACATGTTATTTTTAAAGTAATCAGAAGTCTCCATTAAAGTTACAGTTCTTATTAAAACATTCTCTTAAAAAGGCGCACATAAAATATGCACCGCTTGAAAACGTCAAAGGTACAATACAATTTTGTATAAATATCTTTCAGGAATTCATGAGAAAACGAAATGAAAAAAGTAATATTATAAGATTTTATACTTTGTTATTTCATATACGAAAATACTTCCCTTAACGTGAAAGGATTCCGTATACACAAATATTAAAATTAATATCCGAATTTTCACAATAATGTATGTCATATTCCGCATTTCGATCTCATGAAATATTCATCATGTTTTGTAAAGCGGCTCGTACTATATACGAGTTTTGCATAAAATTACATACAAATAGGAAATATTACTAAAAATTATATTTTCTGAAATAATAAAAATGTTCAAATTTATTAAGTCTAACCAATTCCATACATCAGAGGTTACCTTGCTAACTTTTATATGGTGTACAGGTTTGAGACAAATTTATGGTTCAAATGCCATTCAGGCGTAATTTTTTCCAAGGAATCCGATGCCGCTAAGAAACAAACAAATGAGCGTCAAAGAAAAAAGTTATGGCCGAAAAGCCAATTGTGAAAAATTCAAAATGGTGCGTTTTTGTATTTTCTTAATTTACTATTAAAGAGAAGTAAAAAGATGCATGTAAATGTTAAATATCACTTCCGATTTTATCGGAAATGCCGTTTTTCTTCTAAAAAATAGCTGCTTCACTACTTCCATATCCAGATTTTCCATTCAAGTCTCTCACAACGAAAAAATGTTGTGAGTGGAAATGTTTGTTTTTGGAACTTTAATAATATAATAAAAGTTTTAAAACCAGTCTCTGTCTGATCCTTTGGGCGCAGAGGCTTATTTCATCAAACATTTTTAAATATTTTTACAGTGGCAAAAAACCCAACAAACATAAGAAATCATGAATATGCAATGCCACAAATAATAAATTATGAACAATAATATTTTAAATCCCATGACACATAAAACGTTATCTCACATCGGTGGAATGGTGATATGGGGGTGGTAGGGGGGTGGATGGAATAAAAATATATTTTGAGGTTTTTGGTCTTTGTACACACACTAAATTACAATTTTTTTCAGCCCCTTTAATAATGGAGTCTTATCTGTTTGACTTATCCTAAATTACCCCCAACCCTTCAACGGAATAGGATGAAAATATAATCTAGTTCCAGATCACGATAAAATACATACGTGTACGGAATGACAGGAAAATGACCCTCGGTTAAATTGCACCAAATTTTAATATGTTATAGGTCTTGGCCTCCTAAACAATATTTCTCGTGGGCAAAATGCTCAAAAGTCAATATAGCGCAAGCCAGTGCTTGTCGAAGACAGAACTATTAAGTGCGAAATCAAAGAACTAATATACTGTTCCTACCATACACTGATTAATGTATGTTCATAAACAAGTTGTTTTCGTTGTGAGAGACTTGGATGGGAAATCTTGATGTGGATGTAGTGATTCCTTGGGCAGCGGTTTTTTAGCATAATTCACTACCAAATAGTCCACTTCACATTTATTCATTTATTCTAGAAAATAAGTGACTTCAGCTGGAGGAGAAACTTGGGTGTTTCTTAAAAAATAAGAAAGGTATTAAACATTTTAATAGAGAAAATGTACATGAAGAGGGCTGCAACTTGTGGATAACTTCTATAAAGAAATACTGCACACTATACTGACTAGGGTTCTGCCAAACAAACTGATATCATCAGGAGATTATACGTATACCAATTATGCCTAAGTTAACTTATTATAAAAACTTTAATGGGCCGGCGCGGAGTATAACTTTTACATCTAGTTTTATTGGTACTGTTTTAATTAAGTTAATTAGAATGTAATGTATTTTATCTGTAGAATAGCTGTATAGCTAAATAAATTAAAATTTAAAAAACCGCATATTTTGTTTACCTCATTTATCTCTTCCGGTATTTGCTATTGCATAGGAAGGAGTAGAGAGATTGTGGCAGTTTATATCAAATTACAGGAAAAAATTAAAAGTATTTTCCATTAAACCACCTATAGAGGAATTTATCTATTAACGCGGAGCATTAAGGCGGACATCGTTTACTGCTTTTAACATTTTCCATACGACGACCACCAGCCGTGGAAACCGATGTACCTTTCACATTTACTTTCTACGTCAAGCAGAAAGGAAATATACGGGTTGCCAAGCTATGTATGTATGTATCTGCCATTTCCCCCGTTTAACTAATTTCAATTTGTGGTGGTTGGGTTGCATACCTTCAAAGTGATTTCAATTTTAACCGACTTCTAAAGATTTTAAAAAGGAGGAAACTAATAAATTCAGTTACTGACTGGAAAAAATTACAGAATGATTTATTAAAAATAAAAAAGTGGTGTGATGCAAATAGTCTCCCCCTCAATGTAGAGAAATGTAATGTGATGTCATATAATAGAAAAAAAGATCCCATCCTCTATGAATATAACTTAGATGATATTGCGCTAACTCGTCCCGAATTTATCAAAGACTTCAGCGTCACTTACAATAACAAACTTGGGTTTTATTCTCAGGAATTCTAAAGATTCTACAGATGTTAATGTATTTTTGTTGCTTTTTAACACCTTCGTAAGGTTAAAATTGGAACATGCGTCGCTGATTTGGAATTCTGAGTCCAATCCATATAGACTCTCTGGAATATATTCAGAGGCGTTTTATAAAATTTATGTCGTATCAAATTGATGGAGTTTATCATGCAGTAGGGTTTTCACAACAAGAACTTACTAGATTTGATATAGAAAGTCTTGAAGTGAATAGAGATAAACAAGCTTTGCTATTTTTATTCAAATTAATTAATAATATGTTAAATTCTCCCTCACTTTTAGAAAAACTAACATTTTCTGTACCACGTGTTAATACTAGGCACACCAATACTTTCTATCTTCCCACGCCTTGAACAAATCTCCTAAAATTTTCCCCACTTCATTTTATTTGCAACATCTACAATCACCTGCAGGACAAATTTGTATATGTATATTTTTGTATATGTACTATATACTATTTGCTATTTCCCACCTTGTAATTGGTACTTGTACTGTTGGGTGATGTATTTCTAAAATAAAATAAAAATAAAATAAGTAAAATACTCTGGGTTGTCTTAAGAGATTTGCATGAAATGCAGCCAGGCTTGTAGTTCGTAATCCAGCGTTGGGCGGGGCATTAGTTCAGAGAATAGCTGTTGGTTGCAGTCTGGTTTTTTATTCCTTGCATATTTTAGTGCGGCAGCATAAGAAATCCCGTGTGCTGTTTAGTGTTACAAACAAATAGTAAATTTTGTTTTATTTTATGATCCCCCTGGAACGTGAAACAAGTTGATGGACATCTGGAAATCGTGTCTGATTGGTGCAATGCCCCACCATCATAATCACCATCACAATCACCAATCTAGTAAGGGAGGTAATCCATAAAATGGGTATAGAAGGTCCCAAAATTACACAAATTACATTACAAGCAGTAGAAAACACAAAGTCGTCGTCAGAAAGGATACTAGGGGGAAGGAGGGGTTGGGGAGGAAGGGAGTGCCAAATTTACTTGAACCGCGCTAAAATTTACATTTTTCTACAAATAGAACAGCAAATTGGCACAATAGCACAGAACGAGTCATTTATTTAATTAATGCGAACACGAACTGAAGTACATAAACTAGCTGGTACTTAATATAAAAAATATAACGAAATCAAATTGTGGCTGAAATTTTTTTTTACACAGAAATTTTGATATAAATAGCTTTATCGAATATCTGGCTCACTCGGCGAGTTTGTCAGTTTTAGAAGGCTAGTTGTACCATAAAGTAACGAACATATAATTGATGAGTGACAGCTATTTTTGTTAATTTCCCAACCGTAATTGGTTGGCTCTGGAAGCATAGAGTAAGGTTTTTTGTCTCTATACTATTCCATGGCTTAATAATGTGCCAGAAAAGTTGCAGTAGATTTTCTCCTGTAACTTGCTTCTTTTTAAATAAGGTCAGCAAGGCATATGAAGCTTGGTGGCAAATTCACTTTTCAACTGGTAAAATAATGTCCCAAGCTTTTTAAGTGCTAACAGTACGTCCTCCTTAAGTTGACAATATCTTCTAACAAGACACTTCTTTCTTTGAAAAACCGCCCGTTATAGTTATAGCACGAAATTTAAGAGCAGGGATTTCTGTTTTCCTAATTTATTGACGAGATAAGTGGGATTAATTGACAGACATCTGACAGCTTTTCCAGGAACCTATCTAAGAAGTATCGTGGCAAAGGTGTGAAAATTTTATGATCATTATGGTAATACCCGTGTCGACAAAATATATGTGTATTTGAGTAGCTGCGCAAGCTGTAGCAACAACAGCATGCAGCAGCATTTTCGCATCTGCTTTCTCATGTAAACTTGAGAGATAAAACATGAAACAATAATATTAAGATATTCTCACTTACGGCAATTTGACAATATGCTTTGAATCTGTTGAAATTCTTACAACAGAGTACCTTTACCCCAAATATAGTCCTTTAATCCCTCCAATTCTTCGGAAATGTCTAATTGATTGAAGAAATCCCGCCACTAACTATATTTGTAATGACACCAAATAAGGATTTAAATTTGATTGGGTTTAGTCCAGGGTGTATTAAATAGGTGGTGCGACGACAACCCTCACAGTGGCTTCATAAGTGCCTACTTTGTACATAATGTAATAGATGGCAGGACCAATAAGTTCTCTCATTGCTTACGCATAGCTAGATAATTTTACAGGTTCTGTGCATACGTGCATACAGTGTTGTATACATTCCCGGTATTTTGTTTTTGTTTAGTGAAACGAGAGTCCAGTGACATCTGATATTAAGTAGCTAAATTAAAACATTGAAAGAATATATGCAACACTACATGCAGCATTGCACATGTCGCCATAGCTAACCTCAAAAGTATATATTTCTTAAGATTTACAAGTATTACGTAGCTATTATTAAAATTTCTACCTGGTTCCTGTACTTTCAACCTAAATCAAGTTCAACGCAATGTGTATGAAGTTTTAAATAATTTGTCACAATAAAATAAGACACTTTTTGCAGGTTAGGAATCTAACCTATAATTGGCAGTCTATTGTTATTAATCAACAATATTGAAAAATTATTTGCCTGAACTTTTAAATATTTGCTTGGAGCCAGTATGGCTCCAAGCTAAAAATGCCTATACAAACATTAAAAATGAGAATAAACGAAAAAACCTTAAAATTTGAGGTTATGTTAGTTATACGATACACATGCCCAGGTAATTGTAGGACCTTATTGCTCGCGCCATCTACTAAAGTAAATAGTAACCATGCACTTATGAAGCCATTATTATAATAGGAAAGTGCCGTACGTCGGACCACCTATTTAATACACCCTGGTTTAGTCCAGCTAGATAAAAGTTGAGGCCTGATACATTCCAGGAGAAATTTCAAATTGAGTGTCTTGAAAGCGATATGGCCAATATTCGTACCTATATTGAATTAATGAAATTTCCAAATATGCAATTTTAGAATTTTATATCATATGATGATAACCGGTTTATCAACCTTAAATGACAAATACAGAGGTAATAAAGGTAGAAGAAAAAACGGCAATAGACATAATGCCTGAAAGAATAGTGATATTCCAAGTAGATACTGGGACACCCAATAAATATAGAGCTATAGAAAAAAGTTTGGGTTTATCTTATAAGTAACTAAAGAAAACGGTGTCAAAATCGATCTTGAATGTTATTTACCATTGTATTTACGTCATTGCAAGCTCACTTCAGCCACGATGCTTTAATATCTACTTATTCTACTTCATGACTTGTGATTGGCAACATATCTTTGTCAAACTTAAAAAACCTATTAGTCGGCGTGCACGATATCTTATATATGATAAGAACCTAACTCATAAAATAGAGAGACCAATGGCCATGTATCACGGTACCTACTCAAATTAATCGTTGACCAATCAATTAGTTGGTACGTCATATTAAGAATTTGAATTTCTTCTAATTTTTTATGGGCTCCTACTGTGATTTTGAGAAAAGTGAAAAAGTATATGTCCTTTGTTTTTTTATTTAAATTCAAACATGACATCACTTATATTTGCGTAAATATCATATTTTTATAGGTGTAGCATATTGTTGTTAATATTAAGTACTGTGAGTATCAAGTTAATCGAATAAATTTAAACTTAAATGTGTACAGTGTGTCCGAGGATGGATAATGCCAAGTGCAGTTCGAACGTAGAGTTTTAATTATTGACTATGTGGATCAAACTTCGTATTCGGATTGTATTTGGCATTATTTACAATTTTTCTTCATAAGATTTTATTATATTATTTAGAAAAAAGGTGTTGTAATCTTAATAAAATTTTATATATTTTTTATTTCAACACCCTGAATAGCAAATTGTTTGTAATCCTGAGAATGGTTAAGGTCTTTTCAGAATAATCAGAAGTTTTTATGAAAAATGACTATAAAAACACTAAAAATAGAAAAGTTTACAAATTAGAAGTATAGTTAAGTCCATCCGTGGATATACTGTATATTTTTTTGCGCACATCTCATTTCTAATATAGGCAAATTTACTCCCACACAACTCTATATACGTAAAACTATTGAAAGAACTTATAATATACCACACTAATATAGTGGCAACACGCCCCACTCCTAATTACGTCTCAGAATCAATCGGCAACATTTTTGAAGTGGCCATCAAACATATTTGTGTCAAGAAAACGTTATTATATCAAAATTCATTTGCCATTTTCTTGTAACACTAGGGAACATACGCACTATTTAAGGAAATGTATGGAGTTTGACAAAATATTACGTTAGTAAATAGTCTGCCCTGTGAAACCGTACCTATCCCCCCCGTATACTTTTATGTATTTCTAACTTGTACTTCATATCAGTTGTAGGTTTTAAAATTAACATATTTCTATCTTATTTTATTGTTTTTTATTTATAAAAGTACAAATAAAAATATGCATATATAAAATATGTAAAAATATGTTAATTTTAGAACCTAAAATTGATATGAAGTACAACATAATTAATTTTATGTTGCATACGTTATTCAGAGGTAAATAATGTATGCCTAAAATAATTTACTACTATGCTACTTTGTTTATATTTACCCTACTAGACACTACTTCTGCACCCTGTAGTACCGCATCAGTCACTGTTGAACACAAATCAGTGTAAATTTCTTCTAATTCCTGAAAAGAAAACGTTCCATTAACACACATTTAATATAATTTAATACATTGCAGATTTTTTCACTTTTAATACAATAACATAAGTTAATCATTAGTGTAATTTTTTGAGAACAATTACAAATATTTATCAATAATTTTTCTATAATTTGCAAATGTTTGGTAAATGCTTAATTAACGTAAAAACGTTGTCTCATTGAGTTAATTCAATTTGACTTTTTCCTATATATTTTTAATTACCGCCAGGAAAAATAAAAACAAGAATCTTAAAAAAATAATTTTCAGAATTTTTATTGTCTTAATATAAAGATTTAAGTATAAATATGGTTATAATATCAAATATGATATTATAAACAATAAACTGCAAAGAACTTCTGGCAATTATAGCCCTTTGTCGAAGATATATGACCATTATCTACTCCCCTACGCCACATAATTGATAAATTATACGGATATTTATTGCGGGAATACGAATAGGTGTATGAAGGGCTTATTTCATCGTTAAGAATAGCAATAAGGACTTTTAGAAAAATGTATGGGAATTTCGAAGATAAATAAATATTAATATAAATCAGCAGATTAAAGCGAACTTGAATACAATAACATTTTTTTTTTGAAATTGAACTAAGACTCTATAATAGTATGGAAAAGCCTATTATATATTTTGCTCGTAATTACATATATGAATTACTTTTTAAAATAAAAAAAAACATCTGCCAAACGTTTAAATTTGGATTTTTTTCTTTTTTGAAATAATATTCCTTCCTTTGTTTCTATTGATGATACTTTCTGACAGCGAACTATTGAATAACTAGCAGATCTCAGATTAATGTTAATAAAATTATATAAAAAAATATTTTTAAGAAAAAGCTTTTATTTGAAAAAACTACTAAAAAGTAAAAATAATTATTTTAAAATTCATAGACCTGGAAACCAAAAGCTTTGGGGACGGTCATATAGCGCTATTGCATAGTTACTTTGCTCAATTGACCGCCCCCAAAGCTTTTGGTTTCCAGGTGTATGAATTTAAAAAAAAATATTTTTACGTTTTAGTAGTTTTTTCAACTAAAAGCTTTTTCTTAAAAATATTTTTTTTATATAATATTATTTTTTACTGTTTAGTCTACTTATTTTACAGACAGACAGACAAACTCTTTATTTGCCACCGCCATCCACCCCTTCCCTCTCCCGTCTTCTCACCCTTCTAACACTCTTCCCACCTCTTCCTCACCTCTTCCCACCTCTTCCTCACCTCTTCCCACCCCTTTACCACCCCTTCCTCAGCTCTTCCCAACTCTTCCCATTCCTTACCCACCTCTCCCCACCTCTTCATAATATTTGGGATGCGTACTCTAGATGGGGTTAGAAATAGATACCCGAAAAGTTCCTCCCTAATTTAGGGGTAGAACGTCCTTTTTTTTTGCAAAAAACCACCCCCAACGCCGGTTTTTCACTTTTATCTTGTAAATCATTCGTCAGAAGAGAAAAAAGTATAGGAAATAAAAAGTTTGCCGTTAAATTCTGCATAAAAAATGTCCTATTAACCTTGTAGCTTATCCTCACCTATTTCGCGCTAATAGCGTCCGAACAGAGGGGCGCAGAGGTAAAAATCGATCCTATTCCAAGTTTCACAGCGAATATCGTAAAACCGGTTACTTTAACAAGAAAAATGTTCAGGGATGAATTTATAGAGCGGAATTTTCTCTATAAGATGCATATATAGCGGGTTTAGCGGCAAGTGATTTTTATGTATTTTCCAATTTTTTTCCACAAAGCTGCGTTTTTCGACTCCACGCAATTATATCAGAGGATAATCTGTACTGTTCACTCAAAAGAAGATTTGGAATCAAGTTTCAACTTAGAGCTTGCTTCAATTCCTCTTCTTCTCTTCAATGAGAAAGGATTAATGAGAAAAACTAAGAAATCGTCTCTGTATGATATTTTCAATGCTGCACGAGAGAGGCCAATAGATTTTTCCGATTGCCAGTTCATTGTTGATGGCGGCAATTTGATTCATCGTGTAGTATGGCCGAAGCCGACGACATTTATACAGCCTACGCTCACTTTATTCGTAATCATTACGGCCAAAAAGTGAGACAAGCATCGAAAGACAGCAGCGACTTTTGAAACGCATTTCACCGGAACTTATTTTCAGTGAGAACACGGCACTGATTGAAACGCAAAATAAAATGATAAACAATTTCACAAATGAGGAACGGTTTATTTCACAATTGGTGGAGAGATTTAAAGGGGAATCAAAACAATTACTGCTGTAGACGACGCTGACGTACTCATAGTTCAAACCGCCTTAAATGAATTTCATGAAAACGATACAGTGGTCATCATCGGACAAGATATTGACACCTGAAAATAAAGATATCCGTTTCTAAAAAATAAAGCTTACAGTTCTCGTGACTTGTAGCGCTCAGAAGTTTTAAAAAGCTGTAAGGAGACAGTTTTGTTTGTTCACGCGTTTAGTGGATGCAATACCACTTCAGCTTTCTTTGGTAAAGGAAAAGTGCAAACGGTGGAATGCGTCAATAAAAGAAAAGATCTCGAAGAAGATGTCCATATATTCAACAACCATAACTCAAAGAAAAAAGAAATTACAAGTGCTGGGGAGCAATTACCGCTGGCAGTACACAAAGCCCCCAGAAAAGAGACATATTTGAATCATCAAAGATTCATTATCTTCAATAAGTTAGTCGGTCAATTTAGTACTGTCGGGATTCTACCAAGACTGCCACCAACATCTGAAGCATTACGTCAACATTCTCACAGAGTATTTCTCCAAATGTATGCTTGGCGAGGAGAAAACTTGGAACCAACGGAATGGGGTTGAAAGAAAGTAGGCAACATTTAAGCACCCATTTATAAAACCGAGTCACCAGCATCAATTTCCACCCTAAAGCTAATATCCTGCAGTTGCAAAAAGGGTTGTGGAAAACGATGCAGCTGTGTTAAGGTAGGATTGCGCTGCTCAACAATGTGCTCTAATTACCATGGGCAAGGGTGTTTAAATTCTGAATTCGAAGAAGAGTTCGTCGATGAGGAACCCCTTAATGAGTAAAATTGGAAAGAATTTTAGTGGAATAGGCCTACAGGAGAAACCACCTTTAAAAAAAACGCACCGAGTGCTCTACCTCGTGTGTGGTATGGAAACGAGCTCAAAAAGGACGTTCCCCCCTAAATTGGGGGGGGGGTTTCGGGTATCTATTTCTAACTCCATCTACAGTACCTACGCATCCCAAATATTATTACTTTATAAATTATTTCTTCTAAAATATCTAATTTACGTGGACTATAATAAGTATTTCAAAGTTCATTTCACAACACGGGAATTCGTAATATCTATGACCGCCAAAAAACTTCTTAATAATCCAAATCGAAGCATTCCTAAGGCTTTCGTCATAATGTCCTCAATCTACTCATTTCCAGAGATATAAACTACTTTGAAAATGCCTGACGTAATTTTTCTTTAGCTGTAACTGCTAGAACAGATGGTATAAAATCTAAGGGTGCAGATATTTCTTCAAAATCAACTCCAGCTTCTTGTGTAAAGCCTTTCGCCACTAATTTAGCTTTGTACCGGACGTTACCTTCAGAATCGTCTTTTATCTTGAAGACTCATTTGTTTTTCACCAATTTCCCTTCAGTAGATAGATCCATCAGCACCCAGGTGTTATTTTCATGCATAGATTGCATCTCTTCATCCATTGCCTTTCTGCAATTTTCTACTGTATTTGAAGCAAGAGCTTCCTCGAGAGCTCTTCTGTAACAAAATATATATGGGCATCATATCTCGTAGGTTTTGCAATGGCTGATCTATCTCTTAGTTTGATTTTTGCGTCAGATGTCTGCATTTCATCTTCAATTTCAGTTGAATCAACATGATTTTCAGCATACCTCCGCACATTGGACTCCTTAAAAGACTGCTTTTCAAGTCCATTCTTAAGATAATCAAATTCGCCATTTTCCTCCTTACCGCTATAAAAGAGGTAGTGTTTCTTTCACTCATCCTTCCTCTTTAGCTACAACATCTCTACTCAAAACAACTTCCTTTTTTCTGTGGAAACCATACTCTGTAGCCATCTTTCTTGCCACAGTAAACCACTAGGTAATCCTTTTCACTTTTTCGGCTCCACTTTGTTCTCTTCTGTTTTGGAATATGAACAACGCATTTAGTCCCAAAAATTTTTAAATGACTAACAGGAGGCTGGGACCCTGACCATAGCATATACGACGTTTTATTTTACACCATTTTACACCCATAGTTCTTCAGAAAAACTTTCAGCATGAATCATACTTCTTGCAGATTCGACCAGAGTTACATTTTCTCTGTCTGCTCCTCCATTCTGTTCAGGAGAATATGGCATCGTAATTCTATGACGTACCCCATTTATTTCAAAAAGTTTATTTACTTCCTTGTTGTCTTTTTCACGATCAGTTATAAGTTCTTTTATAATGTGTCCTTGTTCTTTGGCTTCTGCTAAGAAAATTTCTATCTTTTATACTGTTTGGATTTGTCCTGAAGAAAATATACAGATCTACATTTTTTGCTAAAATCATTCTTGAAAAGTAAGAAATATGTTGCTCTACCCAGGGATTTTATAGGCATGGTACCACAAACATCATCATGTATTATTTTGCCATACATAGGCGCATTATAGAATTCTTTGTTACTCAACTACTATACCCATATTTTTCATAAATTTTTGCACATTATGTTTATTTTGATGAACCAAGAGCTCATGCCACAGTTGCAGGGTTTCTACAGCAGCAAGTTGAACTTCTGCACCGATGACTTGCATATGCATAATATAAAGTCTCTGTCTGCGACTTCCAGATGCACCAATTTCTCCATTTCTTGGAATATTACAGACACCTTTATTAAAAGAAGAGGTCATTCCTTTATCCAGTGCACATGGGAGAGAAAGGAGGTTTTCTTGATTTCAGGCCTAAACCAGACATGATGTAAAAAATTTCGAGTCTGTTGTCCTTTAACAATTATTTCAACATTTATGACTTCTCTTCCAAGAGCCTGTTTTTGATGACCATTTTCAACAAGCACATACTGAGGATGTGAGTTAAAATACAAATAATTAATAGATACTAATGCAGATTTTGTATTCTTCTCTTTTGGACAATCTTTCTTCAATCCGCAGCGATAACACTTACATGGAAATTTTTTATATGACACCAATGCAGTAGTATTTGTAGTGTCAGCTGTTTCTCTTTCTTCTAGGCAAATTTCCACCGTACGTAATCTCTCTCGAAGTGGCTTTATTTTTCTCTGTTCTTTGGGTACCGACTCCCACGCATTAACAAATTCGAAATATTGCGATGGCAGGGTGTTTAGAATAGGACTTAGGAATAACGGACTCAGGTAACTTTATCTTATCTTATTTCCAAGTCTCATCTTGAAGTTATATCCACAGTTTCTCAAGTTTTGCAATATGTTTTGCTATACTCTCCACTGGGTCCTTTTCTTTTACTCCAAACTATTGATTAAAAAGTCTGTCTTGTTTCTGTTCTGCCCTTTGTTCGAATATGCCACATAATTTTGTCTAGATTTATTTGGAAATATCACACATATTAATAGGCTTTCTGACCTAGGAACTCAAACTTGTGACTATTAAATTTTGAGTTATATATTCATATTTCGTAACAGCTTGTAAATTCTTCCTGTGCGTGATCAAGCGCCTTTTTTCTGCATTATCTTCTGGTTTTACAGGATAGTCCAACTATCCATCAACTGCACCCCATACATTGTGTGCATAGCAGCTGAATTTTAATCTGGAATTTTCAGTTCCTCCAATTAGACTGCCCCTCCAATTTCTCAATGTGAACCTTGGGAGTTTCTATATCTTCAAAGAATATTTTTTTAACATTCAATTCGTCTGCTTTACTGCTTTCAAAGTTAAGTACACATACCTGGGCCCATAACCTATTGAGGATAGTTTCTGTCAGTGAACTATTGAATAACTAGCAGATCTCAGATTAAAGTTAAAAAATAATTGACAGTTTTTTATTCATCAAGACCCTCTTTTTTGTTACAAAATTCACAGATGACTTGATTGTAACACAATAGTGTAATACAGACTAATAAATATTTCAAAGTTCATTTCACAACAGTTCCATTTTCCTCCCTTTTGTCTCTCCTTTTATTTAATGTTTAACATCTTACTACAGGGAAATTAGCCAAAAAAGTAGGAAACCTGGACAGAATTAGTAAAAATCTGAATTTTTGCACAGGCGTTCAGGTGTCAAAAACCCAAATCCACAAAAATCACAAAAATCACAACATGGCTACCTAAGATATTGAAGGTCAAAATTGTTTGCAAATATCTCGCGTCCTATGCATCGGATGCCCATGAGGTCAATGTGAAAGTTGTAGAGCATTCAATTATCTACAAGTTGTCCTCTTTATTTTTTACCAACCCCCCTCCCCCCTTTCGAGATATTCAAGGTCAAATTTTCAAAAACATATTTTTTCGCGAATATCTCGCGCCAAAAATCGGACAGCAATAAAGTTACCATGAAAGTTAGATTCAATTATCTACAAGATTGGTATTTTTCATTTTTTCCTAATATTTCGCTCTTTTCGAGATATTCAAGGTCGAAGTTTAAAAAAACGGTTTTTGCAAATACCTCACTTCCTATGCATCGGACGTACATACATGAAGCATTATTATTATTATCGACAATACTCTCCGAAGCGAGGTGGAAGTGAGAGGAATAACAGACAATCAGGGGCGGCTTAAGGTCCGGGGCTCCAGCTCGGAGGGGCGCCAAACTGAAGGCAAAAGTTGTTTACTTTTTTTTAATGTACCAATTTTATTACTTTTCGTTGAAAAATAATATCAAATAATATCAGTATCTATATCAGCTAAAATGGTAATAATTAGTCAACTAGTCGAAAAACATTAAAACCTCCTAAATAGTTCAAAAATGTAACACAAACATCTTTGTTGTTATGTGCTATGAGATACCTCACTATTATAAAAAATATAAAAAAATATTTGAACTGGAAGATCTTACTGCTGAAATAGATAATTTCGAATACTCAGATATTGTAACAATGAATGACAATGAAATTAGCAATTCCGATCTGATTCCTATGACAGTAATGATTACAATGTTAGCGATAATGATAGTTTACAGAATGAGTTGGAACTCAATGAAGTTGAGTATGAGTCAGAGTAGGATTGATCCTACTCTAACTCATACTAATAAGAGTAGGAATAATGTATATATGGTAATATGGTAGGATTAATGTATGTAATAATCGATGCAACTTTCATGGATTAGGCCTACATACACAGGGGAAACCATGTAAAAAATACGCGCTATGCATTCTACCTCGTAGGTGGTGTGGAAACAAATTCAATTTAAAAATTTTTATTAACCGTAAATTTACCAATCTTGCAGATATTCAAGTTCTCTACTACTCTTCAGTTGTAATGACCTATTGGTTATAGAACATATTTCCCTGAACAGGTAATTTAAGCGTAAAAATTTTGTTTAATTGTGGTCGTTAATAGGTAATATTTACCAAACCAGTTATCCTCTTTCAACTGCAATCTTTCTTTCTCAGAAATAACTAATAAGATTTTCTTATGTCACGAGGCATAAGCAGCAAAGACATAACTAGAAACCATCAGAAATCTTTATTATAATGATGGAGTAGGAGTTCATCATATAATGTCATACGTAGTTGTGAAATAATATGTCCACTTCCCCTCTGTGTGTGTTTTTTTACTGCCAATCAATTTTCATTGTAAATATATCCATTCTACCTCGGACTATTAAAGGGGCCTCAAGTATTTTACGTTTTTAAAGAAAAAAAAAATTTTTAGCTTAAATGTATTTTAAAAATATTTGTAAAAGCCTATTCAATTGCCCGGCAGGACTTTCCTGGAGCATAAAATATTATAGTATTGTACTTTGTATCTGTTAAATAACCTTATATTAATGATTTTTTTCAATTAAATGCTCATCAAAATTTCATTGTAAAATGGCCTCTTACAGGCGAACATAGTGCCATGCGACTTCGAAGTATTCTCTCCCAATATTTTAGGCCTCATTGACGTTTTTCCTTGAGACGAAGTGTTAAAACTTATATTATTTACTTTAAAGTTAAATGGGACAAATATAGGTTAAAATAATTTTGTAGTCTTCAAAATTGTAAAGTCTTTAAAGTTCATGCAGAACTAAATTGGTCATATTTCCCAAATTAGGTTAGAGAAGGCGGTAAATTGAGTGACGTCACTTCTGTTTCTAACCTCAAACTTCTTTAGCTGCAATTGTTGTTTTGTGCGTTTGTGGTTTATTTCTTCAATTTTCTCTTGTACTTTGTCAATAAAAATGGATGTGTTTTGTTTTGAATGTGAGTAAGTATTCTCCAGCCAGTCAGCGTCAAATCGGCACAACAGAATTGTGTATAAATAAACAAATCCGACGTATTTATATGAAATCTACGGTGCCCAAAAGATACCTGTGCTTAAAGTGCAAATTGTGTATTAACTTTAATAACCACTTGCGTTTGCATTTGATAGAAAAACATGATCACATCACGGATTCGGTGAATTTGGAATTTAAAAATATTTCAGGTAAAATAATTAATCTTTTGTTAGTTGGTTAGTTTAATACTTTAT
This sequence comes from Rutpela maculata, assembly GCA_936432065.2. Lineage (NCBI taxonomy): Eukaryota > Metazoa > Arthropoda > Insecta > Coleoptera > Cerambycidae > Rutpela > Rutpela maculata. The sequence goes on from OW386286.2 coordinate 231,771,069, forward strand.
TTTTTATTTGAATAAATGTATTAACAGAAAACACATCATACGAAACTTGTTTTTTAATTCTTAATTACTACTTCCCCATCTATCAACTTAAATTTGTTCATAGGCATAGGTTTAAACCTTCTATAGGGCCATAAACCATTTTTACAACTTCTCTTCAGTGAGTACATTCAGGAACACTGAATACAATCCAAATAAAGTCACTCAGTTACACTACTAACACTACTGAACTTCACTTAGTTTTTCATTCTGCAAACTAAGTACTGAAATCTAGATAAAAAAAATAGTTATATTGTACTAAACTCTCTGAAAGATTAACAACTGTTTTACCTGATATAATGTAATCATTACTTCAAATGCAAACAAGTCGGTAATAGAAAAGTTGAAATACAATTACAAGTATCTTTAAGTACACCGCATGTTCGATATAATTATAATTATGTCCTATTTGCTTATGCACTTTTCAGTTGTTGACTGGCTGTTGAGTACTTTCTCGCATTTAAAACAAAAACAATTTTATTTTTAAAAACAAGAAAACAGAAAATCCAAACAACAACAAAATAAATTGCTACAAATTGCTACAAATGAGGACATTATCCCACTAATAAAGTACAGTTGACACTGGGAAGGGCATCAACATAAAACAATCATTATAGTCCTTTGAAGTAATTTAGACAATAAAAACGTAATTTTGCTTTCCAGGGAAGGGACCTAATTCTATTTTTTAAGTAAAAATAACTTTCAGGACATTTTATGAAGTAATATTTGCCTTTAGATTGAACACATATGCTAGGTTAGTGGAGAAGTAAAATTGGGGTAAATTTTACCTAAAATTGGAACTAGTTGTGACCATGAGGTTAAAGTTATAACCTAAATCTGACTACAAGGACAAGACAAAACTCAGGTTATACTTACGTAAAAAATTGGTAAAATTTCCCTGTTTTTATTCAGACAAAAGACAGCGACTCCAAAGTTAATAATTTAGACTAAAATTATATAATATTTTCTTACACATAGACCTCAATATGCACTTTGTTAAATTTTAAGGAACAGTAACGTAAATATTTCTTGTAAATTATACTAAAGTCAATGTGACTTTATCAGGCATTTCATAAGAAAATATTACCTAAATATTGCTTGCTAAATTACTATTAAGTCCATATACCTTCAAAGTTGAAAGCAATGGTTGCAATTACGTTATATCAACTATCTTAGGTTAATGTGGCTTTAAACTGGTAAAATAAACTAATTTTGCTGCTTGGGAGGGAGCAAGATATTCGCGAAAAACCGTTTCTTTAAAATTCGACCTCGAATATCTCGAAAAGGGTGAGGTTTTGGGAAAAAAAGCAAAATACCAATCTTATAGATAATCGAATTCTCTACATGTTAACTTTATTGCTGTCCGATTTTTTTGGTGCGAGATATTCGCGAAAAAACATGTTTTTGAAACTTTCACCTTGAATATCTCGAAAAGGGATTGGGAAAAAATTAAAAAGAAAACTTGTAGATAATTTAATTCTTTACAACTTTCATGTTGATCTCATAGGCATCCGATGCATAGGACGCGAGATATTTGCAAAAACTTTGGCCTTCAATATCTTGGGTAGCCATGTTGGGATTTTTGTGACTTTTGTGGATTTGTGTTTGGGACACCAAGAACGTCTGTGCAAAAATTCAGGTTTTTACCAATTTTGTCCAGGTCAAATGCTAATTTCTCTGGACTACTATGTAATGAAAATCTCACGTCACTTCGTTTGATAAAAGTAATTTCTGCATTTTTAATTATATTTTTCAGATAACAATTATATAGCAAGTGTAAACAAATAAATAAGCGAAATACTAGATATAAAAGGATAAATTATCTTCTGCGTTTAACCGCAAGCCATTCGAGTTTTGAATTTCAATGGAATTAATCAAAGGATGTAATTGGACACTGTAGAAGTATTTCAATTATAACTGATATCAAAAGAACAGAAGAGGACACGCAACTTTCTCGGAGAGAATGCCGTCGGTAAATCATTTTCTACTTTATCAATAACTAGATTCTTCTCAGCAGCATTTTTTTTACTCTATTTGCTTTATTTTTCAAAGATCAAAAACAAGAAGTGTTAGTCAAATAAATTAGCTGTAATAAAAAAGTGAAAAGCCAATTAATTTTATTTTCATCAAAAATGAGACTACCTTTGCAGGGCAGAATTACATTTGATTAATATTCGTAATATATAGGCCTCTAGCTATTAATATTGAGAATATCAGGTTAAAATTACTTCCTGGGGCAACTTACTGTTTTCTTTTTACAATTTATTTTCTGTAAAATATTTAATAACATATGAAAACTGTATAGAAAAGAACGAGAAATAATTTTGTAACAATCCTTAAGGATTTCATAAAAATCATATTGAATTTTGCGAGAGGGCAACCGCTGAGGGGAAATAGTGTACAAATCGGAGGAATTAGGAAGGAATTGAAGGTATTTCGGAAGGAATTATTAGATATTAAGGGAATTGCAGGGGAATTTAGAGGAAATAAATATTGTTACGAGGTATTAGAAGGGAATTAAGAGGAAATAAAAGGTATTAGGAGGGAATTAGAGCGTAAAAATATTGAAATGGAATGTTTATCTTGAAGAATTACATATCAATTCTTATAAAAAGGACGTCATTGTTGTAAAAACATTAGCGCAGAGATTAGAGCTAAAAATATCTAGTAATAAAAGAAAAAATATTTAATTTAATTAAACTACCGATGACACTATGGACTTCTAGTTTAGTAATATAACGATTTATAACGGACAAACTTCATAAAGTTTTGAAAATTGGTAGAAATGTTAGGGATAGCATAAGAATTACTAAACCAAAAAGTTCCCACCCATAAATAGTGTGCTTCATCCCCAAAGATGCCGTTTCCACCCCCATTTTGAGGTTTTCTAGATTATCTCTGGAACGGTGCACTTTTTGATTAAGTATTCCTCATAAAATTCTCTATAAAAAACGTCTCTACACTTTTTTTCCTAAAATTAAGAGTACCGTGGGAAATAAGGCGCACACATAAGGGTTGGTTCCGGTCAACACAATAAATTGTAATCTTTACTATAATCTACTTTAAAGTTCAATGCTTAACGCTAAGGCAGTAGCTACTAAACTCCACCTAAAATTATAATAAATGTGTCACTTCCACCCTCTCACTTCTATAAAATAACGCGATTTTTAAAGAAGCGAAAATATTGTATATTGTACTTGTTTCCACGCCACCCTAGAAGTAAAGTACTTGGCCGAATCCACTAATTATCAAAAGGTTACCTACGTTAATTAATCTTCATCGTCTTCCATAGATTCGACATTCATGTATGCTTGTCCGTGATAATGGTGACACATTGTGGAGCAACGTAATCCTGCTCTTCTGCAACTGCACCTGTTTTCGCACCCTAATTTGCATGAACAAGAAATAAGTGTTATAACAGATTCGGGAGCTGGTTCTTTTGTTATCATAGTTCGCGTTAATATACAGCCAACTTTTTACATCCCCAATCAGTAGCTTCTAGCGCAACGTTTTTCCATGTTTGAATTTGATAAAAAACGCGATATGAGTGTTGCCGAGCATCAGAAGAAGTTGTTGGTAGTTTTGATAATATTACAGTATTGTTCGCTTTACTAACAAATTTGTTAAAAGTCATGAATCTGTATACATCTGGACTTTTTTCTGCGGAGGTAGAGTTGTATAAAGCTAGAACAAATCGCTCTAATACGTCTACTATTTCTCCATGACTAGCTTTTTCATTATTAAAACTTTGCACGATGTCTTGTAATACTTCAGTAATATAACAGTTAAAATTGTAATATTTTGGAAAAAACTCATAAAGCTTCAAAAATTGCGTGCTTCATCCCCTAGAGGACGTGATTTCCACCCCCATTTTGAGGTTTTCTAGATTATTTCTGGAACGGTGCATTTTTCCATAAAAAAAACTATATACAGAATTATTCCTTATAAAATTCTCTATAAAAGACTTCTCTAAACTTTTTCCTAAAATTAATAGTACTTTGGTAAATGAGGCGCAAATGTAATCAGCGCAGGTCATATAATTTGCTGAATATCCGTATGGCTATTTCCAAAGCTGTCTTCACGCGAAAAATGTATAAGTATCTGTACACCACCACAATGTAAAAAATTTCAATTTCTCCCACTACATCTCAGACGACCCAAGGTCACTGCATTATTTTAGAGCTTGCTGTAAACGCTGTGACTGTTAAGGGCTGCCAATGTGCGGGATTTTACACAAAAACAGGGTATTTTAATCCCACTTTCGTGGGTTGCGTTATTTTATAGAGGTGACAGGAATTTATTATAATTTTAGGCGGACTTTAGTAGCTACTGCTTCAGCGTTAAGTATTGAACTTTAAAGTAGATTAGTAGTAAAAAGATTACAATTTATTGTGTTGACCGGAACCAACCCTTATGTGTGCGCCTTAATTCCCATGATACTATTAGTTTTAGGAAAAAAAGTGTACGTAAAACATTTTTTATAGAAATTTTATAAGGAACAATTTTGTATATAGGAATTTTTATCAAAAAGTGCACCATTCCCGAGATAATCTAAAAAATATTAAGGTATTAGGAGGAAATAAAGGTATTTGAGGAATTAGGGGAATTACAAGGAATTAAGGGGGAAATAAAGAGTATTTTTCTAGAATAGGTGTACAAAATTTCGCCAGCGGTTGCCCCCTCGGAATTGTGATACAAAAATTAATATTTTATAAAAGCTAATATTTTTTATAAATATGTTAATTTCATAATCAAGTCAGATCCACAATAGTAGGTAACAAAATAGTGAACGTTACTGTTCAAAATTTTTCACTGATAGGAATCATTTCATTTGTCTTTGGGTGAGTCAAAACTAATCGTCTGTCTTTTCAAAGTGGCAACATTAACTTATAGTAAAGTAAAATTAGTACTTTAATGGGGTCATTTAGTAAAATTTCATATTTTGCTTTTTAGGCGTTTATGAGAAGTAATCGTCGAATAATTATAACACTGAAAATTTGAGGTCAATCCGATAAGTAGTTTCAGAAATATACCATTTTAGACATGAACCAACGCTGCTGATGTAATTGTATCCCAAAGTCTGTCTCGAAGGTGCATTTACTTTATTAGAATCCAGCAATTTGTCTAATCTGCCAAAGATGTACTTACTTGAAGACTATTGAAGTATTTTAACACAAAAGTATGCAGCATATCAGTGCCGAAAAGAGGGGAATGAAAATGCAACTAAGATTGAATAACGTCACGCAGTGTCGATGTTCTTGACCAGTCTTAAATCCTATATAGATCCCAGAAAATTTCGGTTTGTGCATTTCGCTCTAAAATTAAGAGATGTTTTGGAAAACGCAATAAAAAAAATGTTAACTGAGCTCATTCTGAAAAAGTTGGCCCACTTTGAAATTCGGCAGATTTGTTTATTAACCATCAAAGAACACATAAAAATATTCACTATCCAACTTAACGCAATATGGTTTTTATGGAGATGAGAAGGTGGGGCAAAATGGGTTTTCGTAAATAACTGAAAATCTTTATTGTTGTCAAGATACGTTTTGAATAAAAGACATACATTAACCGTCTTATAAGTGTAATATGGCAAAAGAAGATTAAAAATTGATAGATCTGCGTAAATTATTATTGTTTATTATATATAATTTTAAATGTGCGAACTGTTTGACCTACATGAAATGGATGACAATCCCATCTAGTGACAAAAACAAAGTAAAAAGTGTTTTCCTACATTATAAAATTGTATAACTTGGAGCTCCTGTTGTTAATAACAGTAATTACATAATATGATATTCTATGCAAAATTCTTATAGCAAGATCGGCAACTTGTCATGTCAAAATATGACTGACAAAGAACCCTCACAAACCTTATGAAAGTTGGCTCTAAGTCGAATTTTCTGAAATTTGGATATGTTATAGTTTTTGCTTTTCTGAGCAAAAGTTCTCATGGGCACAAGTCTCGGCTATGACTGCTTTTCAAGTTATGAGGGCTTGATCGTCACTATAAGCATAAAAATTTAGCAATCCTCCATATTTTTCTTTATTTTACGTCGTATAATTTATTTTCAGTGGAAAATAGCTTTATACATATATTCCAAGGAAACAGAACAAAATAGATAGGAGCTGACGGGGTAGTGATCCCAAGGAAGTAAAATATTTTTTTTGCAACTTTTTCAATATCGTTTGTGAATTAACCATAATAACTTTATACATATATTTCAAGAAAACAAAACAAAATCCTATGTAGATAGGGGCTGACGGGGTAGCAATCCACAAAAAGTAAAATACTCTTTTTGTAACTTTTTTAATACCGTTTGAGAATTAACCAATTTCAGTGGAATAATAGCTGTAAAAATAAATTTAAAAAAACACAAAAAAAATCCGATATAGGTAGGGGCTGACGAGGTAGCAATCCAGAAAAATAAAATATTCTTTTTGTAACTTTTTTAATTAATATCAATTGTGCATTAACCATTTTCGGTGGAATAATAGATACATTTTAAGAAAACCGAATAAAATCCGATATAGTTAGGGGCTTATGAGCTAGCAATCCACAAAAAGTAAAATATTCTTTTTGCAACTTTCTTTCCTCTGAAAATGGCTAATGCACAAACGATATTAAAAAAGTTACAAAAAGAATATTTTAGTTTTTGTGAATTGCTTCAACGTCATCCCCTACTTATATCGAATTATGTTGTGTTTTCTTAAAGTATATGTACATAGTTAATTTCCCACCAAAAATGGTTAATGCACAAACGGTATTATTATATTGGATTTTATTCTATTTCCTTGAAGTATATCTACAGTGTGACCCATTTCAAGTGGAAACAACTTCGTAATTCAGTTATTGGTCATCCAGTTTCAACCAAATTCGGATCGGTATCAAAAATATTTAATATTTATTTTTTGTGTAAAACAAAACTTATTTCAGTCAGTGGCGTGCAATTTTATTAAGAAAAAAAGGGTCGATTTTTCGAAAATCATATTAGGTATTTTTTTGTTGAAAAAATAATGCAATATTATTGATCAACATGCTGTAGAACCGCTATATTAAGAATTTAACATTTTGATTTTTGGTTTTCGAATTACGGTCCCCTTAAAATTACCTATTTTAAACTTTAAATAATCAATAAATTGGTAACGAATTTTTTTTTCGAAAAAAAAGTCACTCTTCATTTTCTCTTTAAATTCACTTTTTCTACTATGCCGTATCATCGAAACTTTCAAATTTGTAAGGCCAAGAATTTTCATTGAAAAATTTTGGATCATCAGAACTGTAAATTATTCGGGCATTACGGATTACCGAATTTGAAACTATCGATGATATGGGATGGTAGAAAAAATGAATTTAAAGAGAAAATAAAGAATGACTTTCTTTCGAAAAAAGATTCGTTACCAATTTATTGTTTATTTAATGTTTAAAGTGGGCAATTCTAAGTGGGCCGTAATTTAAAAAACAAAAATCAAAATGTTGTTAAAATCTGAATATAGGGGTTCTACAGAATGCTGATCAATAACATTGTATTTGTTTTTCAACAAAAAAATGCCTAATATAATTTCTCGAAAAATCGACCCTTTTTTTCTTAATAAAAATGCATGCCACTGACTGAAATAAATTTTGTTTTACTGAAAAAGAAATATTAAAGATCTTTGATACCGATCCAAATTTGGTTGAAACTGGATGACCAATAACTGAGTTACGAAGGTGTTTCCACTTGAAATGGGTGACACTGTATATAACTATTATTTCACCGAAAATGGTTAATGCACAAACGATATTAAAAAAGTTACAAAAAGAATATTTTACTTATTGTGGATTGCTACATCATCAGCCCCTATCTATATCGGATTTTATTCCGTTTTCTTGAAATATATGTATAAAGCTATTTTTCCGCTGAAAATAATTTATATAACATAATAGAAAGAAAAATATGGAGGACTCCTAAAAAGATTGCTATCTTCACTCCGCCAAATTTGTATTCTTATTTTGACGTTCAAACCCTCATAACTTGAAAAGCAGTCAAGACTTGTACCCACGAGAACAGCAAAAGCTATAATAATTTCAGAAAATTCGACTGGGAGCCAATTTCCATAAGGTTTGTTGGGGGTCTTTTCATGAAATGCAGAAAGAGCATGATTGTTAACACCCTAATTTTCTGCATTTTTATTTGCGCTTCTGAAACATGGACTGCTACTGAGGCTGACAGATGATTAATATTTTTTTGATAAATTTTACAAGTGTTACTACAAATGAATATGTTTTCTATTAATTTCATATTTTGAGGAAATGTTTTAATTAGAATATTTTACAATCCCTTTTTAAAGTATTGCAGATTAACTAGGCAGTTAAAGTTGTAACATTATATCGAATATGAACAGTTTTCGTGACTTATTTTAATTGTATATACGAAACTTCTTCTGTAGTTAATCTTTTAATGTAAAAATCTCCACGCTTCAGAAACGTAAAAATAAATAAAATTACTTACAGTATTTTTAATTTAATTATACTATATTATAATTACAGTTCTTACAGTACTTTTATATATTATTCTATTTCTGACACATATAGACCTCTTGCATTGAAAGTTCGACTACAGAACAAGTTTAATAACATTTAATAACTCATCACGTCAGGCGGCCACTATCGATGTCTTTCGGAGAATTGCATCGAAAATTGGGTTTAAATCTCCCTTCGACAACGTAAATGTTAGCTTAGCTGAAGCGGTTTTCAGAATAAATTTACGTCATTATAAAACGGTCAGCCTGCACGTGCTTTAAAACTTATTTAGAACAGCTCTGAATATTTCCGTTTTATATTATAATCTGACATACGTGAAATTCTATAATCTGGCGGATGCGCCGTGGCCAGGGATACCGGTGCTTATTAGCAAAGAAATCTGAATATTGCTGAAAAATTTTTCTAAATATTCTTGTCGAACAAATTGATGTTGCTTTCCCAATTAAAGTAAAGAATGTAGTTCCTGAAAAAACAAAGATAGAATGGTATAATGACGAGCTTCGAGGTATGCGCGAACATCTAAATTTTCTTTACTATTTAAAAAAACAATATCCAAATCTAACAGGCATATGTGATAGAGTGAATCAATATAGACAGTTTTATAGGAGGAAAATTGAATATTACAAAAAAAATGCCAACGAGTCTTTCATTTCTCGTAGTACAAACATGGCAAAAGCATCTTGGGATATAGTCAATTCTAAACGTGTAAATAAAAAGTGTACCATTAATGACTGTAATTTAAATGCAAATGACTTTAATAATTTTTTTATAAATATCGCTTTCGAGACTACAAAAAACATATCAAGTACTGTTGATCCTATCAGCCTAGTCACAAGTATGGCAAATAAAAATGATTTTATTTTTTCAGAGATTTCTTTTATTGAAATGCGCGATCTTTTAAAAAACATCAAAAATAATCCCAGTAAAGACATATATGACGTAAATATTAACATTATAAAATATGTACAGGATGTTATTATTATTCCTCTTACAAAGTTGGCAAATTTATGTATAAATAGTGGAACTTTTCCGCAGTGTCTAAAAATTTCAAAAGTAATTCCACTTTTTAAGAAAGGCGATGTAAATGACATGAACAATTATCGACCCATTTCAATCATACCTACGCTGGGAAAAATAATAGAGAAAGTCCTGTTTCGACAACTCGCTACTTTTTTTGAATCAAATAATATTCTGTCAAATTGTCAATTTGGTTTTCGCTCTGGAAAATCTACGACTGATGCACTTAACAAAATGGTGGAAAGCATAATAGTGGCATTTGAAAATAAAAACTTTGCTGGAAGTATCTTCTGCGATTTGTCGAAAGCATTCGACTGTGTGCAGCACGATATCCTGGTTAATAAACTTAAAAAATATGGGCTAAACACTTCTGCCGTAAATTTCATAAAATCATATCTAACAGGCAGAGATCAAATAACTATATATAATGGAATATCATCGTCATCAGGAAAAGTAAAATTCGGAGTTCCTCAAGGTTCCGTACTTGGGCCCCTATTATTTATAATATATGTCAACGATCTACCTAATCATATAAATGACACTTCACTCATATTGTTCGCTGATGACACCACCATGATTAATATAAATAGCAATCCAAACAATTTATTGCAGGATATGCAGCTCTCACAGTTGAAAGCTTCTGACTGGTTCAGATCAAATAAATTATATCTTAATAATTCAAAGACACAAACTATGTTTTTTTCAACCCGGTGCTTAGATCATTTCGACAATCCCGATAATGTAAAATCTTTAGGAGTAATCATGGATCCCCATCTACGTTGGGATCAACACGTTGATTACCTATGTGTTAAACTTTCTAAAGTTGTATATCTTATAAGAAATTTAATGACAGAATTGCCTGAAAATGTTGTAAAAACAGTTTATTTCTCTTTACTTCAAAGTGTATTCTCTTATGCTATTCTTACCTGGGGACACTCCTCTCATTTATACAGAATATTTTCACTGCAAAGACGTGTTATGAGGATAATAACACGATTGACATTTAGGCAAGATGTAAAGCAGAAATTTATAGGGATGAATATTCTAACAGTTCCTAGTTATTATATTCTTACCGCGCTTATGTATGTTAAACAAAATCTAGACAAATATGTTTCGCACAGTGATATACACGAACATGATACCAGACACAGATATCAAGTTTGTTTAAACTACACCAGATTGGTTAAAAGCCAGAATGCAATAAATTATTATGGTCCGAAATTTTTTAATAAGTTACCGCCAGACATCAAGCAGTTACCGGAAAAAAAATTTAATTTTAGAATAAAAGAGATTCTGCTGAATGGAGCATACTACTCATTTGACGAGTTTTTGTCTGATGTTTTATATTAAATTACTTTTCAGTGTTTTTACTATTGTTTGTCTTTATATAATGCATATCATGTGATGTAATTTACAATATCTGTATTGACTTGTGTAAACCCACTGGGTATTGACATCAATAAATTATTTGTATTTGTTATTTGTATTTGTATTTGTATTTGTATTAATCCAGTCGAAATGGAATTATTAAAAAGGAATGGTAATAATAATAGATGATTTTGTTCATAGGAAATATATACAAATAGGCGACACAATATGCTAATTGTACCACTAGATTGTAGATTGTTCAAGAGGTCGCTCGGCTCTTTCAGCCTTACTTCACATTGACTTGAACAGATCTTTTGTGAATTACCCTACAATTAGTTGTTGCCCAGGACTACCAAGCTTTTTATAAAGCTTTTATAAAGCTTGTGATTTTCTTGAGGACTTTCCTTATGTCTTCAGGCGTTAGTTCCACCTTTTCTAGATACTTCAGCCTAGTGCGGACCAGCATCTTGCATTCGCAAAGAATATGTTCCGCAGTTTCTATTGCAGTATCGCAGTATCTGCACGAATTATTGTCTGCCTTGCCCATGACCTTAAGAAGGTAATCTTAAGAGGCAATGGCCTGTTAAAACGCCTGTCATCAGGCTTAAGTCGGACTTTTCGAGTTCGAGAAGCCTCGTTTCATTCTTTCACGAATAAGTGCTTGTCTTTGACCCGGAGTATTCCTCCAGTAGAACTCTTTCTGCTCCTTTTCCCATTTTAGGACCTCCTCCGTTATATGTCCCTTAGATAAGCCACAAAACGGTTCGGACCCAAAGAATGGGGCTTCAACACCTTTTTTAGCAAGGGCGTCAGCTAATTCGTTTCTTTCTATTCCCTCTTGCCCTGGCACCCACATCAAGGTAAACCTTGTTATTTTTTGCCAGTTGCTTCAGGGATTGTCTGCATTTCCAGTCAATTTTAGACTCAAAGGTGTAGGACCTGAGAGCTTTTAACGCTGCTTGGCTGTCTTAGAGTATATAGATCTTTGCCCAATCGAATGCTTTTATTTATGCATTCCTGGGCACATAGGTCTATAGCATAGTTTTCTGAATGGAAGGTGGTTGGAGTCTCGTCTAGGGCTCTGAATATCCTGCAGTTAGGCCCCGCTAAGCCCGCGCCAACCCCTTCAGTCATCTTCAATCCATCTGTGTACCCCTTCTCCAACTGGTGGCTCTCGATTAGCACATCAAACGGGCAGTCAAAGTCCCACATAATTGGCATATAGTCAGTGGGTTTGGTCATGGATTCTAGTTCAATTGTCCCTAGAATCCTTAGGTGACCAACAAGGTCTACTGGTTTGAAAGAGAGTACCTGCTGCAGTCTTAGGGCACTAAGTGCTGCCTCCTTCCTTACTTGCAGATGTAGAGGAAGCAGGTCTAGCATTGCCTCTATAGCAGTAATTGTACCAGTAATTGCCTATCAAATTACGGAGTTCAAACAAACTCTAGAGGAACATTCAACTACAAAGATATACGAATGTGCCTGAAATAAACATGTTAACAAAGAATATGTAACAGTTTTATATACTATATAAATTAATCACACTAACACTTGCAATGAACAAATTGCTGCTTAATATCTACTTACAAAACATGTATACCTATATGAAATTAACAAAGCCTTCTAATTAAGCTGCAACTGTATTTACAGAAAAATTCAAAAACTAAAAAAGCGATATTGACATTTAAAAATTAAATGAGAGGATGCCCTGTATAAATAAATAAATGGTACATTCTTGTTTAGAACGTGACGTTGATTATTTCACAAAATATTTTACTGTTTTTTTTAAACATGTAGCGACACTAATAAATACACTGCGGTACACTGTAAAGCAGAATACGGCATAAGTCTAAATCATTATACTGAACATAATAAATTAGTTAACAGTTTAAATAAGAAATCTTGCAAAATAAAAAACCACGTTAATATTTGCAGGAGACTGTTTGCAAGTTGGATATTCTTGTTTTTATATAAAATCTTGACAAAAGGATATTTGTTTGTGATTGTTTATCTGTAATCTCTCGGAAGTTCAGAATCCTTTTAAAATGCTTTAGATATTCATTTATTTCAAAACACATTTGTAAATGATAAGAAGGCAAAATGAATGTTAAAAACTTATGTAAGTTTGTTTATTTTGTAAATATTTTTAATCTGTTTCATTAATAACTGTTATTATACTCTTCGTAAATACGAAAACGAAAAGTATATTGCATTTGATCGGCACATTTATAAAACCGAAAATATAGCTCGTAGACAAAAAATTTTCATATTATTTTGTTAGTGAACGAAATCTGAACAGCTTTCAAAGTGTTCGTCTGTCAATCCGTCACGTTTCTTGTAGGCAGGATAACTTAAGAAAGAAAAGTCCGATTGTGTTGAAAATTCGACACTAAGTTAATGTTAGCTAGAGGAAGAAATCTATTGTTTTTGGATAAAATGATCAGTAAATAAAAAAGTTATTAATTATTTAAATGGAAAAAAAGAATTTTTTCATTTTTATTTATGTTTTTGTATTGAACAGGTATCCGGTGAAATGATTTTTCCTTTTAATATCTATTTATATATTTTATTGATATACATTTCATAATATAATATCCAACCGTGGAAATATGATTTCAACCCATCGCTTATAATGTAAAAATGTACTTTTTTTACGGTGGAGAAGTTCTTATGTTTTCGACTCGGTCCCGGGTTCGAAACCCACATAGATTTTTTTTACCTAACTTTATACTGAGTGTTTCACCAACTAAGTTCGTATTGTAAAATTAAAAATGTCTAGAACTAACATTACACAGGTCTGCGAGGTTTTGTTGTTGGGCAGATGGAGGTCACTTCCGAAGTAATTTTTGGCGCTGAATGTCAGGCTTTGAAATACTTGAGGTTAAGCATTTAAAAAATGGCTTTTTTGGCAACTTTTGAGGTAATATATAGGATTCAATTTTTTTTCAGCTTATTTCTAATAAATACATCATTTAGCATCTTTCTCTTTAAAATAAGCTTTCGAATGATCACCTACGATGTTTCCTCGCAAAGTTATGACCATTTTAAGATGACATGAATTTGAAATCATGATCCCCTACAACTCGACAATCTTAACCAAACGATTCCAAACGAATCAAGATTTAAAGCTAATTAAAAAAGAAATAATCTCTCACGCAAATGAATTGGATACGATTGTTGGGTTGTAGAGGATCATGGTTTCAAATTCATGTCATCTTAAATGGCTATAATTTTGCGAGGAAACATCATAGGTGACCATTCGAGAGCTTATTTTAAAGAGGAAGGATGGTACTAAATTACACAGGTCCGCGAGGTTTTGTTGTTGGGCAGATGGAGGTCATTTCCGAAGTAATTTTTCGCGCTTAATCCGAATCTGGCCTCAGAATTGGCCCATCACATCGGGATTTTGAAATATTTGAGGTTAAGTACTTAAAAAATGTTTTTTTAGCAACTTTTGAAGTTATGTATAAAACTTAAAAAATTTTACATAAATTAATACATCATTTAGTACCATCCTTCCTCTTTAAAATAAGCTTTCGAATGGTCATCTACGATGTTTCCTCGCAAAGTTATAGCCATTTTAAAGTGACATGAATTTGAAACCATGTTCCCTACAACCCAACAATCTTAACCATGTTTGTCTTAACCATTCATAGAATAGAATATTAATTCCTTAAGATTATAATTCAACTCCAAGCTAGAGGGAAGAAAATTCAGAATAGAAAAAGTCCTCGTTACCGTCTATCTTAAACAGGAAATGTCATTGTGCGTTCTAAATAATTATTATTATTACTAGAAACGCTATGAAATTTGTTGGGAAAGAATCCCGGTAAATGATTCATAGTGAAGTGCACTTAGACGAAAAAAGTTATTGCGAACTCAGTTGGACCTGAAAAAATTGCTTGAATCAAATTTATTTAATTGCTTGCTATAAATCATAAGTGAAGTTTTATACCACTTTTTTTTTGTCGGCCGCTTTTTTAAAACTCCACAAAAACTATTTTGAAATCGAAAAAATTCGGTTCTGTTGATCTAAAAATATGCACCAAGAACGCACATATGCACAGTTTAAGAACGTTCCCAAAACACACAAATTTTTCCAAAAAAAAAGACAATGAATTTCAAACTCGTGTACCAAAAAAATAAGTGGTAAAAAAGAAAATCCATCTATGTTAATTTTGCTGTAACAGTATACTTAAAGAAACGACATTAAATGTTTTTGTACTTCTTAAATAATTTTTGTTTTACAATAATTATGAAATTTTGTCTCCTTTTTTGGTCCATAATTTTTATCAAATTCAAGTGGTTATAGAAAACGTTGTAATTACGACAAATGGACATAGTTTATTCTATTTAAAAGGCAGCTGAATGAATTTTATTTCCCAATAAGAATTTGCAATATTTTGTCTGTTTAAAAGTGATTGTATATAAAAAATTCAGAGAAAAACAACTTTATCCAAAAAACCGATCGATTTTTTTTTATATTTTGAATTGTTTTTAAGGAAAATAAGTCACTGAGTTCATTATTTTAAGAGCTTGAAGTTTAAATAAATTTTTTTGACAGAAAAAAATTTAAAGGAATAAATTTTTCATTTTCGATTTTCATAAAAACGTACTTTGTAACAACAAATATATATGACTTCAAGCGTTTCACCAGCCGTCTTCTGGAAATGATTTAAATTGTGATATTAATAAAATAATAATGCATTTTTCAATATAGAGTTAATTACTCTAATTAGCGACATTTTCCGCTATTCAAGAAAACAATCCATTCCTAATATACAAATTATGATATTTGTAATATATTTATTTTAAATATCGTCTTTTATATGTTCATTGTCCATAAAGCAGAAGCCACTTTTTATATCACGAATACGTATAATTGCGATTAATTTCTCGTCAAGTTTTTGCATGTCCACGTTTTAAAATCATTTTCTACCTACATTGATCACATCAAAAAGTAAAACGATCTTGTTTGTGGGGAAATTGACTTTAATTTATGTCGGGTTAATTCGCCAGTGAGTGAGCCAGAATGTTATGTTTCTGCCCTGTTGGTTTATTATCTATTTCACATGAGTAACTCACCTGATGGGCATGATGTTAACATTGTATTAATTTATAATGAGAGTCTATTGAAATGGTAATTTAATTAAAACTTTTTCCGCTAAGAATTTAATTATCTATCGATTTGCTGAGAACTAAGTTGAAGAAAGTTACTTTCCAGGTATTGTCTAAATGTTAGTTTATTTGTTCTATTTCTTTTCTGGGATTTTCTATATAATATAATTATTCAGTATATTAATGGAAAATAACTTGCTACGCCTGTGACTTTTATGTCAAGAGAGGAGTTGGAGGGTATTTTTTGAAAAAAATAGGATATAAATAAGGTTAAAAAAACATAATAATCATGGAAATGCAGTGTGTCCAACAAAGTCGGCACCAGATGGGAAACTTTTTTATTATTGGTTTTATGAAAAAATTTATTCTTGATAAAAAGTTTTGCATGGCCTAAAACTCAGAATGAAATAATCAGATATCAATTTTTTGCAGTCGTATATGGGGGGGTTTGTTGAAAAATGTAAATTTTGCTCAAGAGTAAAGTACCTTTATTTATTACAATATCGACAATCGTTATTAAAAAAAGTTTGATCCTAATTGAAAACTATGGTCAGATATCCAATATTATCCATCTACCATGAAAAAACGATTTTTGGGTATAATATCTATTTTTTCATGGTAGATGGATAATACTGGATATCTGACCGCAGTTTTCAATTAGGATCAACTTTTCTTAAGATCAACAATCGTTATTAAGAAAAGTTGATCCTAATTTACCATGAAAAAATAGATATTATACCAAAAAATTATTAAAGATCGTTTTTTCATGGTAGATGGATAATATTGGATATCTGATCGTAGTTTTCAATTAGGATCAACTTTTCTTAATAACGATTGTCGATACTGTAATAAATAAAGGTACTTTACTCTTGAGCAAAATTTACATTTTTCGACAAACCGCGTATATGACTGCAAAAAATTAATATCTGATTATTTCATTTTGAGTTTTAGGCCATGCAAAACTTTTTATCAAGAATAACTTTTTTTCATAAAACCGATAATAAAAAAGTTTCCCGTATGGTGCAGACTTAGTTGGACACACTGTATATATGGTTTGCTTTCTCAACGTTTCATTAACATTTTTTTTATGTGTTGTGTATTAGTGGGGCGCCTGGGGGTTTTGACCTCGGACTTCTGTTACAGTGAATGAATTTATATGGTCGAGGTGGGATTTTGTTTTTTATACTATAAATTTCAAAGTTTACCAAAAATTTTTTTGTGCTTTTGATTTTATCATTATTTGAACAAAAAAACTATAAAAAATTAATATTTTAGCATATACTTTTATTTTAAATAATATTTTTTTTTATGTATACGTTGAATTTCACCTAAATATACATAGAAGAATATCTTTCAAATATATCTGAGTGTAATAAGGGTCGTAGGGACCTTAAACAGGTAGTAAAACGTGGAGGGGAGAACGACAGCGACAGCTGCAATGTTCTACTTTACGGACGTAGTTCTAGATTTTTAATTGCAAAAATCAAGTTATAGCCAAGATATTATTGAAGGCATTGAACATTTTTGTGATATATCGTTCAAGAAAAGTCATCAGCATAGTGATTCGACAGATGCCAGAATAGAAAGGAATGATGTCGATGTAAAAAGATTGGTGGACATCTTCAAGTAACGTCTTCCTGATACAGATACTGTTACGTCCATTGCTACCGGAATTACTGGACATAAAGATACAAATTGTTACGATGCTTTTGAAAAAGGTTTAAATGTAATGAAGAAAACAGAGGGAAAAATTTTTCGCGAATTGAAATTATCAAGGAAAGATATAATAAATCCTTTATTGGCGAAAAATAACAAAATTAAAATTCATGACGATGTGATTCCTGTTGATTCATTGCTGCTGTTTCAACGTATTTGTATTTAAAAAAAAACCGATGAAGAGCTTAAAAATTATATGAATTATGAACTCGCACCATATCCGCTTGCTCTATTTGAAAATGGCGAACTGCGAAAGACAAAAAAATCAACTTTTTACGAGTTATTCCCGGAAATTTCCATTAATTTAAAAAGTCTAGACAATGTTCATTACGTCATTGATGGAAGCATGTTATTACATCGTTGCAAATGGCCAATAACAATTCTGCAAAAATTAAAGATTTGAATATGTTGAAGTTCAATTCTTTCATAAAAGCAACGGCCAAAAATACAAGTGTTCTTTTGTCGTCATTATCTCCTACAACTGATGCAGCATTTGAACACCTAAAGAGAATGTACCTGCAAATCCAGATATGGCTAGGAATAACGTAGATATTGAAAATTGGGGATGGAAGTATTCCAATAACATGTTCATCCCAATAACAATGAATCAATTGCCGGCTCCGGATAATCTATTGCAAATGTTATTTTGTAATTGCAAAAAGAGATATGGAGCTGCTTGTGGATGTCGGAAGAGTGGCTTATATTGTAGTGTAGCATGTCTACAGTGCAGAGAAAATAGTTGTTTTAATACTCCATCTTTCATTCAAATAAATGAAATCGAAGAAAATATTTGATATGGACAAAAATGTAAATTGTTTAAATAAGCAGATATTTTATTAATAATTTTCTTTTTTATTTAATTTTCCTTAATTTACTTCTTTTCCCCGATTACTGTCTTTATATAATAGATACGTTAACTTAATTTCGTTATACAAAAATACTCTACAGCCTAATATGTATTATACTATTTGAATTGTAGTACAGTAACTAGAGGTTTTAACTTCGGAATAATGTCATATTGAACGGATTTCTTTCATTTTTGGCAGTATAATAGTAAATGCTTCACAGAAAAGTTTCTATATTGTACGGGGGCTTGCTAAATTATAGGGGGTGGATGCCACCCCCTCTCATGGTGTGGCACTTAAAAAATATATATATTTATTGGAGCTGAAACAGAATCAAATTTTAAGAAGAAAAGGTTCTATGCAATTTTTCACATAAATTGATAGTTTTTAAGTTATAACGACTTCAAAATTATGATTTTCGCTTTAAAAAAAAGGTATTTGAAAGTGCAATTAATTGTCTTTAATTTCATTTCTTAGCATGCGTCACAATTTCTGAGATATTTAACATTTAAACTGCATTTTTCGTCTTATGAACGTTCGGACGCCATTTGTAAACTTTCATATCTCCGAAACTATTAAATCTATGTCTCTACCCATTTTTCAATAAAACTAATATTTATTGAGATATTTGGAAAAGAAAAAAAAAGAATTGCGGTTTATCGAAAATACCTTTACAGTTTAAACTGTATTTTTTTCCTAACGCAAGTGGTGTATACAAACCAGACAATTTGAGCATCTACGTCATGCTATATATTAATGAGAAACAGTGTTTGAAATTCCTTTTTTTTTTTTAATTACTGGCTAATTACAGTAACAAACTGGCGACGTTGTTATTAAAGAAATATGTAGACGCACATTGCTTCGGTCATAACTTCTTTGTTTTTTATGCTACAGAGACAAATAAAAAAACAGTTGAAAGCATAATTAATAACCTATTGTTCTACCTATTAGCATCCTTGACGTAGGTGTCACAGTTTCTGAGATATTTAACTCTAACTATAAATAATTATCTTATCAACACTTGAATGCCAAATGTAAACTTAAATATCTCCAAAATTATTAATCCTACATCAATAAACAAAAGATATAATTAATTCCCAGTTTGTACTTTCTATAATTGGTCTGTAACATTTTTTCTATAAAGTAATACTTTTCGAGATACTTGACGAAAGCCGTTTGGAAATACCTTTTTTTTTTTAAGCTAAAATCGCAATTTTGAAGTCGTTATAACTTAAAAACTACCAATTTATGTGAAAAATTGCATAGAACCTTTTCTTCTTAAAATTTGATTCTACTTCAGCTCCAATAAATATATATATTTTTAAATGCCACCCCTTGAGAGGGGGTGGCATCCACCCCCTATAAATTAGCAAGCCCCCGCACAATATAGAAACTTTTCTGTGAAGAATTTACTATTATACTGCCAAAAATGAACGAAATCCGTTCAATAAGACATTATTCCGAAGTTTTGCATATTTTTTACCTCTAGGTACTGTACTATTGTTGCAATTATCAATTTTTTTTTATTCAAATCAAGATCACAATTTTTTAACAGGTAAACTTTTTTATATATATTATTAGCTAAACATTCCATTTTGAATTTTTAAATTTCATTCACTGTAACTGAAATCCGAGGTTTTCATGTTTTTAACGCTCCAGATTTTAACACCAGATTTAAGAATATATTTGTTATATCCAATATCCCAGATACTTGGTGCTTACACAGATCTATTGATAAAGTTGATAGTTTTATTTTAAACAATGTTAAATGTAAACCTATTTTAGCATTGGTAACAAGCCTGTACAAACATCTGCGAAAAAATTCGACACCCATTTATCCCCATTCAACAACATTATTGCTGTTTTTTTATTTCTTTGCTATTCGCCTATTTTGTTCAAGTTTTTGCTGAGTTCCAGTTTATTCGACGTCCTTTCTTTCATACGTGTTCAGAAATATTTGGTCACTGAGTTTCATTTTACTAATGTAATTTTTATTCATCCAGTTTTACACTGAAAGATCTGGATCACTGACCAACATAACATTTATTATACTCACGATGTAGTTTTTACATTTTTAAAATAGTTTAGAGATTTTATTTCTGTCAAAAAGGATCTCAAAGTATTGCTCGTCCAAACATCAACTCTATCACCTATACTGCGTAGCTTTCCAGATAATCCATATACATACATAAATGTTTAATGTTGAGTAACATTGTCCAAGTTGAAGTCATGTTCAATATTTATAAAAGTTTTCTATGAATAAAGATTTTAAGGTAAAACTGATTATAAGATTGACTGTTTCTTTGATAATATGGTTTTTGAAAAGAAATAATTTTGGCTTTAAAAAGAAATTTAGACATCAAAGATTTACCAGAGTGTGAATTTTGGGTGAAAAATAGCTTTTGCATTAATTTTTTACTTAACTCTCAAGTGTCTTTCTGTTTGAAGGTAGAAATTCCTTGGAAATATGGAAAATGTAAAGTTTTATATTTCTATTTATGTCAATAATAATGCCGTAATAATAGAGTGCTCTGTGAAATATCAACCCTGCACCCATTTGATTTTCT
This sequence comes from Rutpela maculata, assembly GCA_936432065.2. Classification (NCBI taxonomy): domain Eukaryota; kingdom Metazoa; phylum Arthropoda; class Insecta; order Coleoptera; family Cerambycidae; genus Rutpela; species Rutpela maculata. The sequence goes on from OW386286.2 coordinate 231,792,257, forward strand.
TTTCTAAGTCATCGTTGAGATGCGAGGTGAGGTACGATGAGGTGAAGTACGGTACCGGTTTCAGTGACGGGACCTCGATCGCACAGTGGTGCCTTTATTGAAAACAATCGGTAACCTAGCCAATTTTTGATAAAATTTACGAAATTTGGTAGAGTTAGGTATTTGGATATGCTAAATTGAGTTTTGCTGCAGAATTTTTTTTTCAATACGGCGGCTTCAGAATTTGGGTCAGAGGAAACAAGAAAGATGAAAAATTATAATACAATAACCTAGCCACAAATAAAAGTCCTGATCCTGGAACTTGACCTGAGTAGTCCAACGTATTTTTAGCTGAATTCATTCAAATCCCAAACATCCTCAAAATTTTGAGCTAGAGCGAAAAAACACCCTTAGAATAGGGTAAAATCACCTCTCATATATGGTGATGATAAGTACATGCAAAAAGTACTTCTAATGTACAATTCTAGGATTTTTGAGATTGCTGATTTCAAACTTCATTCTTAGGGTGAAAATCTAGTAAAATAGGTGTAAAAATGAAAATTTGACAAAATGCGTAATTTTCTAAATTAATTATTTTTTATTTGCTTTTATCATGATTAGAGAATATTATTTAGGTATTATGTAAATCACAACTTACACACTTTTTATTTATTATGAAAATACCTACTTTCTGTATATTGTTGCCCTAATCTGGGCACGCTAATATACTAGTTAGGTATATACTTTAAAACACTCATTATTGGAGAATCAATTAGGTATATACTTTAAAACACTCATTATTGGAGAATCAATCAAAACAACTACTCTTCTAGCTAATACTGACGAAGTATTGAATTACATGATAGAATTTTTAGCATTTTAAAGAAAAAAAAATATTGAAAATACTTAAATCATTTATTCAAATTTAGTCATTCACACTTTCTTATTTAATATGAAATTATCTAGTATTAGCTAGAAAAGTAGTTGTTTTGATTGGTTTTCCAACAATGAGTGTTTTAAAGTGTTTTCCTAAGTAGTATATTAGCGTGACCCGATTAAGGCACCAATATACAGAAAGTAGATAATTTCATATTAAATAAAAAAGTGTGAATGACTAAATTTGAACAAATGATTTAAGTATTTTCAATATATTTTTTTTCTTTAAAATGCTAAGAATCCTATCATGTAATTCAATACTTCGTCAGTATTAGCTAGAAGAGTAGTTGTTTTGATTGATTCTCCAATAATGAGTGTTTTAAAGTATTTACCTAACTAGTATATTAGCGTGCCCAGATTAGGGCAACAATATACAGAAAGTAGGTATTTTCATAATAAATAAAAGTTGTGATTTGCATAATACCTAAATAATATTCTATAATTATGCGTAATTTTCATTCTAAACTTATATTTCTAGGGGTTTTTGGTTTTTTTGCTGATTTCAAATTTCATTCTTATGGTGAAAATCGAGTAAAATGGGGGTTGAAAGGGGCGTTAAAATGAAAATTTGACAAAATACGTAATTTTCATTGTAAACTCATATTTTTAAAGGCTTTTGAGGTTGATGATTTCAAAGGACCCCGCACAAACCTTATTTGCCTGAGTTCCCGGTCGATTCGTCTGAGTTTTTGATATGTTTTATGTGACACCCTCCAAAAGTGTTCATAGGCCCAACGTCTGGAAATGAACAGTTTTCGAGATAATCAAGGACGCAAGATGGAAAAAAGTGCTCTAACCTGGAGGTCAGACCATATTCTCGTTATGTATTTAGGGTCGCTGAATCCAAATCCGGGGTCCGTTAAGCCCCATCATGTCAGGGTCAATGGCATTTGAAGGTCAAATTGAGAAAATACCGTCGAAATCGAAATCTGAAAAAATTCATATACATATTTTTGGGGTCGCTGAATCCAACTCCGGAGTCCGTTAAACCCCATTACGTCAGGGTCGAGAGCATTTGAAAGTCACATTCAGAAGAGACCGTCAAAAATCTGGAAAAATTCATATACATGCTTTTGGGATATTTGAGTTCGAATCTTATATTTTCTTAACACCACAAGTGTACAACCTCACACCACAGACAGGTAGCCACATGACGTGCAAAATCTGATTAGCTTCCTCCACGCCGGTGCACGTTGGGTAATGCTAAAGCTAACAGTGAATAATATAAGATGATTGAATAAATAGGAAATAAAAATCACATGTCATGATTTAGGGAGTGAATTAGACCCACTCATGATGCCACAACTAAACGTAGAATATCCCGTTCTTACCAAATCTGACGTATAGTTTATTTGAAAATATCAAAGTTGACCTTCAAATGACCTTGAGCATCAAATTCAAGGTTAAGTTTGAGGTAACAATCAGCTAACCCCCTCTGAACCATACAACTTTTGCACAGGTCATATCTCGCTACCATGCACCGTGGTAATTGGAGCTACTGTCAGCTGTTTTGTGTCCCCCGGATCTCGTGGTTACTGGGGCTGCTGTCTGCTGTTTAGTGTCCCCCGGGTCTCGTGATTATTGGCTCTCCGGTCCTCTGTTTTAGTTTATGTGGTTGTGGTGTCGGCTACCTGTCCGCGGTGTGAGGTTGTACACTTGTGAAGTTAAGAAAATATCAAATTCGGACTCGGATATCCCAAAAACATGTATATGAATTTTTTCAGATTTTTTGACGGTATTTTCCCAATTTGACCTTCAAATGCCCTTGACCCTGACGTGATGGAGTTTAATGGACCTCGGATTTGGATTCAGCGATCCTAAAAACATGAAGAAGACATCGTCTGACCTCCAGGTCAGAGCACCTTTTTCCATCTTGAGGTTCATGGAAATATCCCATGTTTTGAGACCTTGCGTCCTTGATATTTCGAAAACTATTAATTTCCGGACTTTGGGCCTATCAACACTTTTAATCAGGAGGGTATCAAGTAGAACATATCAAAAAGTCAGACGAATTGACCGGGAACTCAAGCCCATAAGGTTTATGCGGAGTCACTTCAACATGCCAAAAGCCAAAAATTTATTCTTAAAGTGAAAATCGAGTAAAATGAGGGTTGAAAGGACTAAAAAATGAAAATTTGATAAAATACGTAATTTTCATTACAATAGTATATTGTGTATTTAGGTGTGAAAGCAATACATTCCCGGACGACGATGCAAACAGGGATCGAAGTCCGGGAATGTGCTTTCACACCGAAGTACACATACTATTTTTTCTGAAACCACAATCAATATTATTATAAATTAAGGAATTTGTATTAATGCATAACATTTCTTCATTACAATCTAACTGCTTACTAATAAATACAATTTTAATGTGAGTTGGTTTGTCTGCGTGTATTTATTTACTGTCTAAAATATACATAAAAGACCGTACGGGAATGTTGATCGTTGCTTGGCAACGGATATTTTCCAGTCCGTTTTCTGATAGTTTCTTGGCAACGGACTAAAATACTGGAATTGTGCATTTTTCGATCTGAAATCGCGCCGAAAATGTAGACATTGCCGATCGATTTCAGAAAAAAGTATATTTCTAGGTTTTTGAGGTTGCTGATTTCAAATTTCAGCATGCCAAAAGCCTAGAATTTATTCATAGGTTGAAAATAGAGTAAATTAGTGGTTGACAGGGGTGTGGAAATAAAAAGTTGAAAAAGCACGTAATTTAGATTCTGAAATTACATTTTTAGGGATTTTGAAGTAGTTGAGTTCAAGTTCGAGTCCGATCTCAGAAAAGCCCCGCAAAATTTTGAGCCTTTAGCCTATTTTACTCGATTTTCACTCTAAGAATAAAATTTGAACAGAACAAAAACCTTAGAATTGTACATTAGGAGTACTTTCTGCATGTACTTGTTGTCACCATATATGAGGGGCGATTTTACCCTATCTAAGGTTGTTTTTTCGCACCAGCTCAAAATTTGGATGTTTGGGCATTTCTGAGGTCGGATTAGAATTCAGCGTCGCAAAATATATTGGACTATTCGAGTCAACTTCCAGGACCAGGACTTTTATTTGTGGCTGGGTTGTTTTATTGAATTTTTCATCTTTTTTGCTTCTTCTGACCCAAATTCTGAAGCCGCCATTTTGAAAAAAAAACTTTCTGTAACAAAATTGAATTTAGCATATCCAAATACTTAACTCTACCAAGTTTCGTAAAATTTTATCGAAAATTGGCTAGGTTACCGATTTTTGACGCCAGTTTTCAATTAAAGCACCACCGTGGATCGGCGATGTTAAGCACGCCGGGCGAGTCCATCACTTGAATAAATGACCGTGTCTCATCTTGCCGTCCTGGTTAAGTGGTAGAGTAACATTAGCTTAACTTCTCTAGGACGTTAATGTAAATAAGGCATTAAAAAAAAAAAGAAAATTATGTACTGGGCCTGCATTGGTACCTAACACGTCTGGATTTTCAGAATCAAAACCGAATTTATTAAATGATATCCCATTACCTCTCGTTTTATCTCCAGGGATTCTGACCAATACATATATATTATTATTTTTTGAAATCCGGAATTTCTAATTTATTTAGTTCACTGTTTCACAATATGCTTATTTCTCTACTCATAAAGCAATAAGCAAATAAAGGATGATACATTTCGTGTTTTTTATTATCTAGAAAGAGATATTTCGCATTTTTAATTGTCACAAAGAAAGTTGATGGTATTGCATTCAATAGTACCGTGTAAAGAAGTGTCAAGTGCGAAGAAAAAACAAGAAAAAAGTTGTAATTGAATGCAAGTAGAAAATAAATATAAATGTTATTTACCAGTCTGAAACAAAACCTCAGCGGCGAACGCTGTATTATGGTTATATACCTTCTTTATATTTTGTTGAGTTGATATGATTTTGCAGAGTGAGAGGGAAATATGCGTTTATTTTCGGCTTATTATTAATATTTAAAAAATCATAAATGGTATAATCTCTAAAATAGTTTCAAATACTTCCCATCGCTCTAAGGAATACAACCATATACAGTTTTTGTCATGAATTTTATATATAGCTAAATGCCATGCTCTAATAATGAAATTAGAAATTTTTTTCATTGACAAGCTACAATATTCAAGTATAACAAAAATTTACAATAAAATAGTATATTGTTTTATTAGGAGTAAAAGTGATACTTTTGTGACGATAGAAGTAAGTCCGGCAATTACAAACGAGTCCCAACAAGTGGCTTTTACTCCGAATAAAATATGCTATATTTTCTTCAAACTCGATTAGCTATAAAATATCTCGAATTTCACCACCAAAAACGCATTGGGTAAATATCGCATGGCTGGCATATTAAACAAAATACGCTCACAGCGTTAGAAAAAGTGCTTTTATCTACTCTTATTAGGTTATATACTAATTAATGAACTGCTTTTGATCAATTAATAGTATACATAAACAAACAGCGTGAGTTATAATGCGTGAGTTATTATAACTCACTAGGTACAGAGCCAATCACCTTTATCTTCATGCCTAGCCTGTCCAATCGACGTAACGAGGGACATACGAAGGTGGAGCCAGGGAGGTAGTGACAGATTATTCGCGTCAATATCTGTAAAGATTTTCTGAACTGTCACAAAATGCTACGTTTGATTCGTTAGTGCCGAGCCGAATTTTCGAATTTCGCCATGCAATTTACGATCAGGTTTATCTGGAAGACTTCCTCTTTAAGTAGCGTACGGCCGTCCCAATGGTGTTTTTCGAAAAATATGAACGTGTCAAGATTGCATGTTTTTGCAATTTTTTCGACTCCGAAATGTTTTTTGTTATTTTTCGCAGATATCTCCGAAACGGTGGGAGTTAGCTCGAAATAAAAAACGAGATCAAACGAGTATTTTCTATTACGAATCTTTGGCTATTATCAGAAATTTGATTTTTTTTTTTTTTCGTTTCGGAGATAACTACTGAAATGTTGGCCATGTACGGCAAGAAATCGCAAATTTTGAGCTTCTACAGTTGGCAACTTTTTAATCTTGGCTCCTACGCCAAAATTCTACTCTAGTTAACTTAAACAGGATTAAGTTTGCTTTTTTTTATTCTTTAAATTCCGACAAAAATGAAGGAATTAGAGGGGGTGGGATTTGGGGCTTTTTTTTTCGGTAAAATTTCTCCATTTTATCACCGTAATTAATCGGTAATTAACTGAAATCGATATCATATACGATGTTCACTTAATATCATGTACTACTTTGACGCGCCGTTAATCTCGGCCCTTCGAAACAAAGGTTTCTGAGAAAAAATATTTTTTTAAGATTTACATACACTCTATAGGAAAATGTGTAATTTCTTACATTTCCTCGAATGTCTCGATGATTATCGTTTTTTTTTGAAAAATTTGTAGACAGCTTATGTAAAGAGAATTGATTGAGCTTTCCGACGCTTTTTAAATTTTTTCTCTAACATAAAAAACAAGACTTTTGACCGAATATGCGCTCCGGGCTATTGCAGTTCACGGAGAAGTTTTGCATTTTCCGACGCGTACTATTAATCTACAAAGTTGAATTTTTGTCTACAAGCAGTTTATGCACTATTTCGATTAAAAATTACATTCTATCTCCGCTTAAAGGTGGCTAAATCTTTGAAGATAACAAATATAAAAGGGTGAACGAAAATTAAATTTTACAGTTAATTTTATTAATAAACAAACAGAGTAATTTAAACAAAATTTTCCAAATTTAATATTTATTTTTATAATCGTAGACAAAGTATAGTATTCAACTTGCGGTAATGGTAATGGTAATAACTCACTTGATGAATTACGGCACTCGCCTACGGCTCGTGCTGTAAACTTTCATCTGCGGGAGTTATTACCTACATTACCGCTCGTTGAATAATATACTATTATCTCCGTTGTTAGTGACAACGCACAGCCGTCTAAAAAGTCAAACTTTAATGTCACGAAATGAGTTAAGAAATATCATATTTTTCTGATGTTTGAAGAAAAAAAAAAGTTGTATTCGTTAGAACAATAGCAAGCATATAAAACAGTTTTAAAGATTATACTATGTTTGTTTTTTTAAATACTTATAATAAATCGAAAATAAACGCATATTTCCTCTCACTGCAAAATTCCATTCTTAATATAGCGGTGTAAACAATAAAATCACGTTTCTTCGAAAACATACTTTTGCACTTATATCATATTTGAGAAATTCTCCTCTCTAAGCAATTATTATTATCACTAAAACAGAAATAAACACTGGTGCTCCTAACTTCTCTTACGACATATCTCCACACGTGCATTTTGTTTTATGAAAGTATAGCCCAGACGACAGAGAACATTTTATAGCGAAATCCACAAAAATTTGCAAACTGAATAATTTTTTTTTAATGAGTTCGTGAAAGTGTATCGAATAATATCCTGAAAAGTTTACATTTCGCTTGGATGCAGAACATAAAAAAAAAGTGAAAAAAAATGTTTATCCATTTTTTCAAAATTTTGAAGGGTAGGAAAAAATAAAAAATACAGGTGGATAGACCACGTGTTTCTGAACAAAAATCTTAATAAAATTTATCGCTAAAGTCACGGTATTCGTGGAAAAAAATAGTGAAGTAACCTTGTCACTCTGCGCTGCCAGCGCATGGTTAAATGCATACTATGGAACCTTTAAAAATTCTTTGCTGTTCTATCGAGTAAAATAAAGCTTTTTTCTCTTTCTGATTACACGTTTTAAACATTTTTATTAGTGAATAGGAGGATAAATAGTGAGTATGGAGGGAAAATATATAATTATGGACGCATACACAGACACCACGCATAGCGGCTGAATCGCTCGCATGAATTTTTACGTGTCTTCACTGTATTGTATTTATTACCTATCCACATTTCAGCTATATCCGATGGATTCCTTATACATTTGTTAATGTATTTTAAAAATTCCAGAATTTATATTCAAAACAATCAAAGATATTTTCATAGTTATAATGATAAGATCGTGAAAATTGCAATTTCTTATCATGATCTGATTGATCATATTTTCGAAAAAATGCAAACAAATAAACGATTTTGTGCTTGAACATTCGAAAAGTATACATTTTTTCCGAAATAGCGATATTTTATTTTTTCCAATGGGTCAATTTCTCGACAAGTTACAGCCTCCAATATATATATTTATCAAAAAAATCATCAAGCAAGGAAATTAAAATTATTTGAGATGTACTTTTTTTAAATCCTCGTTAGTGCAACTTAATAAACCATAATAATCATGAAGTGTACCTACTTTTTAACAGTTCTCAACGAATAAAGAATTTTTTTGAAGGGCTTTTATTTTTTTCTATATTGTTTATTGCGGCGATTGAGTTCGGGCGTGATAATACATATAAGTATATTTTTCCCATCCATTCTTTGCTTGTATTATTTAAAACAAAAAAGCATCAGAAAGCTACAATTTCCATCTTTTAAATGACCCAACACTCATATAGATTGAACAAATTCTGATTTAGTGACATGTAATTCAGTGCGTCGGTGTCACAGCCATGCGTATTCAAGCGCGTGCACGCATGGATCTCGCTCCGAGTTATAACGTTACACTTGACTATTTTTTTCCGGAAAAACCGTGGTTTTAACCATAAATTTTGTTAGAATATTTTTTGTTCACAAATATGTGATATAACCATCTGTATTTTTTATTTTTTTCTAGCTTGATTTAATTTGAAAATTTAAAAAAAATGGATGAAAAAAAATTTTTTTTTCACTTTTTTTTTATGTTCTGCATCCGAACTAAATGTACATTTTTCAAGATATTATTCTATACACTTTCACGAACTCATTAAAAAAAGTTTACTCAGTTTGCAAACTTTTGTGGGTAAACACCTTCATCGACTGGGCTAGTAGTTATATATTTAATTTATATATTTTAACGTCATTAATTAGTGAATTGTTGGCAACCGAACAAAACTAAAAGTAATAATTTCAATCCGTTGAATTATGATAAAAAATAGCGCCTCAAAATTTACTAACTATTATACCTGTTCATTCGAGGTGTTAGATCCAATATGCTGCCTTGCATTTTGTACATTATTTTATTAGATAATTTTTAAAATGTTCATAAATGTACATACAGGTCTGACTCTGTCAAACGTAAAATAAATAAAATAACCACAAATTCGGCTTAAACTCTCAATATTCTAAATACGATTCAACTACTATTTAGTTAGAGTCTAGGAATAAGAGTACAAATTCGCCGATGAAAGGTTACCGTCTGCCAGTCGGTAATCCAAGAGACCATATAAGTACCAAAGTTTTTCTCTCTGGAAATTTTTGGTACGGTCTGGCGAGGGGACATTTTTAATCGGATGGTTACCGATATCTCTCCGCATAGGTAGTTAGTATATGTACTTACTTCACACACCTCAATTACGCTGGCAGACGAAACTTCCGGACGGCGCGCGGAACCCGAAATTGAAAAAAAAAAAAATTAATTACCGGACCAATTTCAGCGCAAAATTTTTGTTTTGGCGTACTCAGTATTGTACTGTAGTGGCATATATTTTCATCGGTTGGTTTTTGAGCAAGTTGCCATCAAAGTAGCGAAAAATGGACTAAAACTTTAAATTTTGTCAAAAAATAGTTAATATTGAAACTAATATCTGCCCAGCCAGCTTATGGTGCATAAGGCACTAAAAAACACTAAGTTGGCTGGCAGACATTTTTGCAAAATTTGGGTTAAAAAAATTTTTTAGTTTTCCGTGCCTCCATTTTGTTCCTTATAAATATTAAGAAACATCCTTTGGATATGTTAGTACAGTAGGAAATACGAAAAACTTGAGCTTTGGTTCATCTTGATCCATTCATAATTGAAGAGCTAAGTGGATAAAGGTGTTATGTGACATTTTTGATAATTTTGAGATTTCTACACAGACAACTATTTTAACTTATAATCTATCATTTCAATAAGTTTTTGGGATAATAAAACTTTCCTAAATGCGTTTTAATGTTTGACAAAGGTGTTATGAACATATGGTTTTTATATAATTTAATGGATAAAGGTGTCATGATCACATACCACCTTTATACATTACTGTGCGATATTAAATTGTTTTAATCCAAAACACTTTGCTTTTAAAGTTATGTTATATTGACATTAATGTGACAAGTTGTGTTAAGTGTCTCTTACTATTATAGTGAAAATGGCCAGTCGTAGTAAACTGATATTACAAATGGCAATGAATAAACGTTTTCATGAATCATGTAAGATGTTTATAAATTGCATGAAATTTGGAAATAGTGCTTATAGTGTTTTAATCCATATATTCATTTCGTTCAATTTCGAAATGGTATGAGATGGTACAAGAGTCGAGATGGTACTTGAATATCTAATTGCTGTAAACACATTTATACCTTTTGGCAATTCAGCAGAAATCAGTCACATAGTGGCAAGTTCTTCCCAGGCAAGTTTTAATAATGTTTTAAAAATAAAACATTATCAATATAAAATGCAATAATAAAATACGAATTTACCAAAGTATTCTAGCAAATTAGTCTGTAAATCAGAAATACTGGAAAGTGACGCTTTGAGGTGTTGATTTTTGTACAAACATTTTTATGCTGACAAGTAGAAGAGGGCTGGACCGTAGAAATTTTTATGACAAGAGCAAAACTGATATCTGGTATGGCTTCTGCCCACCCAATATTTTGAAAGAGCATTAAATTGTTTTAGGCAAATCTGTCGAATTCCGAAATTTTTGCGGAACAAATAATAAGTATGATAATTACGCCAATCAAGTCAAAGGTCATTTGGGTTTGTAAGGTTCTCGTTTAAGAATTACAGGGTTCGCTATGCTTACATCTATTGGGTTATCTGTGAAAAATCCCTGCCTACCCAATAAAAATGCTGAAATTACGTCCATGGCATTCAAAATTGTTTAATTGAGATCATGAAATGACTCACATTTTTTCCCAAAAGTGATGCTGGAAATAATACTAAAGAATACGGAGAAAATTACAAACTGGCTTTCGAACAACAAAAGCGTGACGGAGCAAAAGTTACAGTAGATAGAACGATTTGCTTTCTTACTTTAGATCTTCAGCAAACCATGCCGCTGCCAAAATTAAGTACATCGAAAGCATTTTACCTTCGTCAAATGTGATTTTCCAACCTTGGCATACATACATTGAGGAATACTGAAAAAAAAAAACGTTCTTTTTCACATGGACTGAAGATATGGCCAGCCGTGAAAGCCTAGAAATTGCTTATATACCTTTTCACAAATTTACAATGAATATTTCCAAGAAAAGATCGATTACATTATAATATGGCCCGACTCCTGTGGTGCACAAAATAAAAACTTCAATATCATTATACTTTACCAGTTGTTGATTTTAAAGAGAGAATTTAAAGTTATCGACCATAAATTTTCGGAGGTGGGACAATCACATTTAGATTCAGACAGAGACTTTGGCAGAGTCGAGAAAATTTTAAGGAAACATCAAAACATCTACGTTCCGGACCAGTATCGAGAAATTTTAAGAACTCCCAAAGACGCCGTTGTCATAGATATGAAGAATCATTTCAAGGATATTGATGGAATTGCCTCAAAACTCAATTTGTACAACAGGAAGAAAAACTTGAACAATGAAAAGGTTTATTTTCGCGACGGTAAAAAATGGCACCTGTGGGTGCTACTATTACATCACTAGATGAAATGACTCCATTTTACAAAGTCGATATTTTAAAGAAAAGGAATATTCATAAGATAAATTCCGACAGTATTGCTCTAACGGTGTTTAATGAAAACGAGAGCAGCCTAAGTGTAGGAAAACTGGCCAATCTTAAAGAACAATTACCAGTCATAAATGAATGGTAAGGCCTTATTATCACAACATACTTGGAAATGACCAAACTGTGGCTCAAAACCGTAGAACTGTCCGACTACCTAAAAATTGTACAATGTTTTAATAATAAAATATGTTTAATTTCTTAACACTTTTATTCACTAATTCCTTATTCATTTCAGAGAAACTTATGAACGGATAAAGGTGTTATGTACATTAATTTTTTTAAATTTTCGAAAATAATGACAACTGACAACTTTAGTTATTTGTCTCTGAAAAGTACATCAAATGTCAATATCATCGCAAAATGCAAGCTATATAGTCGTTATAACAAAAAAGTTCTCGCCTAAAAACTTTCGAGTTAAATTACTCAATAACACCTTTATCCACTTAGCTCTTCAATTAGTAAAGTTATTAAAAAAAAAACTTTTTTCAACCGTGCTTTGTTCGAAATATTGTTATTGTTATTGTTACATATAGTGCTCGGTGAGTTTTATTGACTGTTTTGAAAAATTTGTATTTTTCTTATTTTCAAGGCCTACTAAGCTCCTCTAAATTGGTTCAAACGAGATCAACTATTAGACAATTTTTTATCGGCAAATTGGATAGCATATTCGATTCGCAGTTGTCTCAAATACCTCTATACAAAATTTTAGCTCGATACCTCATATAGGGTGTTTCTTATTAAATAGCCAAATGTAAAATTTCTTATTTTTCCACTGGCCCTGTATAAAATTCGGTTAGATTTACTAAAAAGGTAAAATAGTCATTCGACTTAAGGAACATCAAACACTAAATGTGGAAGAAAAAAGAAAAGTTATTCTTTAAATAAATAGTGCTTCTATACATTATTCGGTTACGGTACGTTGGTGCCTTAATGAAAATATTTCAAACTAATGGACGGAATAGCTTTTCTTTTTCCTTTCTTATTTAGTGACATCAACATCAGATACTAAATATGGAAGAAAAAGAAAAGCTATTCCGTCTAATCCATATTTTTTGAAAATTTTCATTAAGGCACCTACGTACAGCAACCGAATAATGTATAGTAGCACTATTTATTTAAAGAATAACTATACATTTTTCTTCCTCATTTAGTATCCGATGTTTCTACTACTTTACCTTTTTCGTAAACCTAACCGACTTTTATACAGAGTAGTCGAAAGGTGAAAAATTTTAAATTTTTTTATTGAATAACAAACACCTTTGAGGTATCGCGCTAAAATTTTATGTAGATGTATGTGAGATAACTGCGAATCGAATACGCTATTCAGTTTGCCGGTAAGAAATTGCTAGTAGACGATCTCGAAATTTCAACCCATTTAGAGGAGCTTAGTAGGCCTTGAAAATATAAAAATTATATTTTTTAAAACAGTCAAATAAAGCTCATCGAGCACTATATCTCAAAAAAAAGAATTTTACTATCGGCCAACGCGTTCCAAAATAACGGGGTGTTGCGGTATTAAATAGCGCATACTGTATATATCCAGTTTTATCCTCCGGACAATATGTATGTATAGTTTCGGCACTGAAGTCTATATGAAATTCCCAGGAGGACATCAATCATTTTACTTACAGCATGACAACACAAGTTAGCGAGTGCCAGAGAAATCACAACGGACCCATTCAATATTGTTTTTCTCTGTATTTTTTGTTACCATTAGTTTATTAGAGACAAACAAAAACTAAATATGAAAATATCAAATTAAAAAGTTCTGTAAGTGCCTCGTTTTTGTTCAAATCAGTATTTAAAAGCTATTACCATCTTTAGTATTGAACGCAACTTGGAAACAAATAATAATTTTTCTTTAACTGAAGATAAAAATGAACGAGTTAAAACTGCACTCGGGAATTGGCCAACTGCGGGTACCTATTTGAAAAACTAAATATACAAGAATTGTTATCTAGACACTTACGCTTGAACAACCTTATCCATAATAACTAGACATACAAACTAGATTAAATTCTTTGGATTTATTGAGCTTTTAATATTTCTTGCACATTCTATAGTATACCCCTCGCAGTTTTTTCGTAAATTATGGCATTTTTAGTAAAAATAAAGGTAACTTCATCCAATTTCTTTGCGTTTCAATCCTGTGACCCTTTGATATCGAGTCAAAAGTGTAACACTAGACGACCATTCATTACTTAAAATAACGTAAATTTCTTTCGATCTGTAGTTTGTATTCTGAGAGTGCCTAGCGAAGTGGGTTTGAGCCCCACACAGCGAAAAAAATTTGTCATAGGAAATTTTCTCCAAGAAGTGGTTCGGATTCCATTATAAATTGTAGGACCCCGTCTTCCTTGCTCAGACAAATTTCGATCTCCTAGACATAAGAGGGTCATTGAAGTGACACAGAAGGCGGTTAATACAAATTTTGTAACGGTCAACTTTTTAAGTATTGGCTAATCTTCGTTAAATTACATTATTTTATATCTTTATTACAAAAATTGCCTATTTTGTTAGTTTTTTTAAACGAAATTTAACGCCGGCCCTGTCGGAAGGTAATTGTTCACCAGTTACCATTCCAGAAATTCCACAAAATAAGCGGGTAAAATAGCCGCCCTGGAACTATGCCTCCAATGGCAAATGCAGTTATGACATAATGCCCTTGGCTACATACTCCCGAAAATTGTTTGTTTAGGCGCGAATATAAAACCGCCAATTAATGTTATGTAGACACTCTTCATATCGGCTGCAAGCCGGAAGGTTGTTAAATTATGGCTGGAATTTGAGCCAGTTAAGTGTTTATTAGTTATGAGATTTAGTTTCTTTGGTGAATTGTACGGAGCAGCTGAGAAGCTAATACCAAAATCTGAGTAGTATAGACGTCCTGAATTAAAGTAACATTTAATCTGTGTAAAGCTAGCTGCTTTAAGTGTGTTAATAAGACAGTTAAGCTTAAAGTCAGTGTTATTATACCTCTAATGGGTATAGTTTTACAGTTTCTTGAGGTTATAGCTGGTACCGACGTATAATTTGAGCTTGTAACCCATAACAGTGTCTTCGTCCATTTTGCTGCAGGTCCACGTAAGTACTGAGATATTTACATATCTCTGCTCTCTTGTCTGAGGGTACGTGGACTCCTGTCAAGCAAGATGTTATCCTTTCCATTTTGTATGATTGCCGTGGCTATGTTTTCACTTATATTTTCCGTCCTTATTTCGATGGGGCTCTCTCGTCTGGTTACCCATTCCTCCTCTGCTGGTCTTTTCTTGCCCGCCCCCGCTTAGTTGCCATTTGTAAGTTTGTGTGATTGTTGTTCCGTCTATCATATGTGTTTCTTGTATACATGCGACGTCGATGTTTTCTGCCTGCAAGACCTCGTCGATTCTTTCCCTTTTTGCTCTCTGTATGCATCCTCTGACGTTCCATGTCGCCAGAGTTATCCAATCAGCTGGTGCTTCCTGACTGTGTCCCTCTTCCGTTATTTGAGATATTTGGTACCTGTTGATATTCGTCGCTTCCTCCCATTCTGGGCGAGACATTATTGCTCTGCTTGGGGGGTTTATTTCTTCTAATAGTTCTAGTTAGTTTCTTTTCTGCGTAGTAATTTCGCTGTCGTAGTGATTTCTGTTGTTCCCTGCTCCTGTACACAATCTCAATTGGTATGTTGTCGTCTTCTTGTTGTATGTTGGGGTGAAAAGTTATGAATTCGCCCTTCTCTTGGTGTATTATTATTGTCCTTTTCAAGTTTGCTGTTGCTGCTATCGTCTCCTGCCCACCCCAAAAACCGTCTTTTCTCAGATTTCCGATGAACGCCTCTATCTTTTCCTTGTTGGTGCTCTGTTGATTGTAACGGGGTTCCAGTTCGTTGATGGATGCCAGCATGAACGGAGTGAAATAATCTATGTTGTTTTGTATATAGTCCGCTACTTGTGTCCGTAGATTTTTCATAGCGTTGGTGTGGGCCGGAGTTGTTATGTTTTCCCCTTCTAACTGATGGATTAGTGCTCCATATAGCCAGTTCCCGTCGCCGTTGATTTTTTGTACCAGTAGCTGATGTGTCTTCGTTTTTACATTCTGTAGCGGGTATATTATTTTTGTGTTCTCTGGAGAGTTATTATTTCTTGCTTACTTTTTGCTTATTCTTACGGACCTAAACTTTTTAGTAAAAATTCTTTAGCCTTACCAGAGCCGTACCAGATGTAAAGTGTAAACAGTCAGTATGTTTTTATAGCATGCATGAGATTTTCTAAATTTCAGTGGCACTGAAACCAAGCCAATGGGCAACAACCTTAACCAAACTTGTTATTTTTAAATTGATTTAATTTGGCGTGGTGTGCTGTTACTCTAATGGTACGCCCCTGGTATATGTGTTTGCTGGAAGAGAACTGTTTATTGACTTATTTCTAAATTATTGCCTGGCCTGCGTTAAATCTGTTTATGAAATTCTTTAAGTTGTTAAGTACCTAAAACGTAAATAGTTTAAATGTCAGTGGACTTATCTTGATTGATTTATGGGTTCCTTTATCCCTCGTTGCCCCTCGGTCGGTACTCAATGTTTGTCAACTGTTTTCACTTTTTTACACTGCCCTGAGAGGATTTAATCACCCGTACTAATTAAATATTAGCACTGATCACTTAATTGTTGTTATTTTGACACCACCTCCGATTTTTCACTTGACCACTAGTGTAATTTTGACCTATTTGGGCCAGCTTATTACCGGGTTTTTTCCGTTTTAAAGCAGCGTTTTTAGTAAGCATCTATTCCCCGTAAAGGTCTCTAGACGACTCCACATCTTTGATTGAGCTTGTTATGAAATGAATTTTTTCATAAACATTTCTTGTAGGATGGTCAATAAAAATATCTATACGTTTATAATATGCCAATTTCTTTGTTAATAATATAAAAATGCTAATAATATATAAATTTTAATGTTAATGCATATACTATATTAAAGGCTTGTATAAATATTAATGTTAATTTAATTTCTATCTAAAAAAGACAATACTTGTTAAGGGTTTCTTGTGTAGTCAAATGCATCAGATTTTTACTTTTATTTGTAGACAGAATTTCGCAGAGTGGGAGGGTAATATGCGTTTATTTTCGATTTAATACAAATATTTAAAAAGCCAAACATACTATAATCTATAAAACTATTTTTGGTACTAGCTATTGTTCTAACGAATATAACTATACATTTTGTTTATTGTTAATTGTTGTATTTGAATATTGCAGTTTGTCAATAGTTCCTAATTTGATTATTAGAGCGGGGCATTTAAAAATAAATATCTTGTATTTCTCCTTACATTACTGTTAAAAAATATTATTTTGGGTATTCAGCAGATAAGTTTCAAAGAAACCATTCATTCCTTCCATATACCATTGATTTAATTCTGGCCATGGTAGTATATCAAGAAGAAGTTCCCCCAACGAAACAACTTGTTAACTTTTTTCATACACTTATTATATCTACCATTCAGTATGAAAAACTAAAAGAATAGTCATTCCCTCCATACACTGGCGATCCAAGTCTGATCATGCCAGCACACTACAAGTAGCCTCCCTTATGAGGCATTTTTCCTAGTATCTCTAGCTTTACCTAGAAAGGAACGAATGGTTACACTGAAATCTGCTGAAAACCCAAAATAATATTTCTTAACATTTAGCATTTAATTATATACAAAATGATAAAAACTGTATATGGTTGTATTCCTTAGAGAAATGGAAAGTATCTGAAACTGTTTTAAAGATTATACCTTTAACGAATTTTTAAATGTTTATAATAAACCGAGAATAAACGTATATTTCCCTCTCACTCCCAAAATCCTATTCTTAAGTCACGCTTACTTTTTCTGATTCAAATTCTAATTATTATTAAATATTCTCTCATAGTATTCTTAATTCTATTTTACTTAACATTAAATTAAAATTATTAATAATGGAGATAGAGTTTCGGGAGTTAGGACTTTTTTATTGGAAATTTCTTCCTCTTTAAGAATCATTCTTTAAAATTTCTTAAATATTAATAGTTTTCGAGTTATTTTCAAACAACGAAACTCGTTATTTTTTCAATCTTCATTTGTTTATAACTTCTGCAATTGTTTATATGTGGATTTGAAACTTTTGCACATTTTTCTAGACGTCATTCCGAATCCAATGAACCCTCACTCATATTTTTCCGAGTTTTATCAAGAATTAACACGGCATTGAACTTGTGAACTAGTCTAAGTAGTGGTACTACTTGTTAAAGAGTAACCATTGTTTTAGTGAATTTTGTGTTGACAACTTCATTAACGGCTGTTCACCTCATCCTATTCACTCCATCTGACAACATCAGAACTTCAAAAGTTGGACGATATGAAGGGACGTATTTACAAAGATTAACTGATTAAAGCGCACTTAATTACCATAAGTAGTAGCTGACGGTGGCAAAGCTGACTGGGATTAAAACAAAATAAAAGTTTTCTAGCTTTTAGAGTCTAAAATTCTCAACAGACTACATTTGGGAGGATAAAATGAGTGCTTTCACGTGGAAGTTTAAACTCAGTTGGTCTTGTAAAGTTAATACCAATCTATTTATACTGTGAAAGTGTTTAAAATAATTATGTATAAATATGTATATTTTTGTGGAAAAATACATTTATCTGCTCTTATTAGGTTATATACTAATTAATGAACTGCTTTTGAACAATTAATAGTATCCATAAACAAATAACGTGAGTTATAATGAGTGAGTTATTATAAATCACCTTTATCTTCATGCCTAGCCTGTCTAATCGACGTAACGTGCGACACGAAGGTGGCTCTGGCCGAGAGAAATTCTTTTCTGAATTGGTGAAATAGAACGGCCTATTATTATTGAGGGAAGGAAGGTGATTTATCGTGTTTGAATAGTTTCGACGTTTTCAAATCAAGTTAAGTAATAATTGTGTCAAAAATGATGAATTCGGTTAGTGAAGATGAACTAATATGTACACCACCAGAATGAAGACAAGTAGCTAATGATACAATCCATCGCAGAACAAATATAAAAGTGTGTACAAAAATTAAATTTTACAGTTAATTTTATTAATAAACAAACTGAGTAATTAAACCAAATTTTCTCAATTTAATATTTATTGTTTTAATCGTAGATAAAGTATAGTACTCATATATAGTAGTAGTAGTAGTAGTAGTAGTATAGTAGTATAGATTTCATCTGCGTGAGTTATTATCTACATTACCGCTCGTTGAATAATATACTATTATAAATGCATTAACTGCTGCACGTATTAATTCATTTGTGGCTGTTTTATAAAGAAATATATATTTGGAAATAGTTAAGTTGTATTTGTAGATTTTCCTAAATTTCCGACCCGGAAAATTATTTTTATGGCTCCCAATCTCACACAAAATGCTAGCGAATTATTTAAAACTGCTCACCACACACACAGTAGATTTTTTATTGTTTCCAGATCCCAGTGTGATGTGGTCTATGTAGGCAAAGGCATCCTAGGCTGACTGCTCTCTGCATTTGGCTAAGCAATTAAGTAGCTAGTATAATGGCCGTGATAGGGGCCAATTATTAAACTCTTCGCAAATATGCAGACGAAGACTTCTAAAACCGTAAGTAAGTCGCTCATAAAGAAACACATAACACATAATTGCGAGAGTGAATGAATTCTGAACTAATTTCAAAATTTCCTTGTGTCCTCCTGTTCGCTTGTCTGCCTGCTCGCCTGTCCATCTACTCGCCTGTCCATCCATTCCTCTGTCTGCCTGTCCATATGTGAGTCCATCCGGCACGCCTATTCATTTTTGAACACAATCGATCAGTAAATAAAAAAATATATTAATCATTTAAATTTTTAAAATCGTCTTCTCAATTCTCATGTTTTTTGATTGATTAGAAATCTTGTGAAATATTATTTTTTTTATATACATTTTACTAATATCGCGTAGCCACGAGTCAATGTGCGCCCCCAATGTTTTGGTTGTCTTTTAATATTAAAATTACGTTTTTGGTACACATAAATTAGACAAAAACAGACAACTTTTAGACAGGAACGAAAAGAACACTTCCGGTTGAACCGGAAGTGACATCAACTTTTTTTTCTTAAATAGAATGACTACATCTTTTTGATTGTTTCTTATTAAGAATAAGACAACGATTTAAAAAATTTTTAAAAATAACTGAGATACTAAGTAGGCTATGGAAATTATTGGTTAGGTTGTAGACTTGTCTGCAAAGAGCAACATAGTTTTTAAATTACTGATAAGTGTGACTATTATTAGATTTTTCTCAAAAGATAGAATTTAATTTTCGTGATACAAGTCGCTCACAACAAAAAAAATTTTGTATGTGGAAATAATTGTTTATGGAACTTTAATAATATAATATTTGAAATCGTCCAAAAACCCATAAAACGATGTCTCACATCGGTAGTGGGGTGAGGGTGGTGTTAGAGGGTTGGTATTGGGGGTGGATGAAGTAAAAAAATATTTTGAGGTTTTTGGTTCTTGTACACACACTAAATCACCTTTTTTTTTTTCATTTCCTTTAACAATAGGTTTGGTAATGAAGGTGGCTAATGCCAAGAAAAATTTTGAGACCTTAGCTTCTCTTGTATATACTAAATACTAATTTTACGCACTCTTACCTGCTTAATTTAACTCCCAACCCTTCGACGGAATAAGATGAAAATATAATCTAGTTCCAGATCCCATTAAAATACATACGTGTACCAAATTTCAAGTCAATATCTTATACGGTTCCAGAGTAATCGTGCGTACAAAAAAAAGTTACAGACAGACAGACCGACAGACAGATCTCTTTTTTTGCTCAAACTTAAAATCTCGACGTTTCATGACATTCCAAGCGTATTTGAACGATAAAAATTTTTGTCGTTACCATACTTCCGCTGGATGTGGAAGTAATAAATCCTTCAAGCCTTATGGACGTATTGATAGCAGCCATAATATTTTTAAGCAGCAGTGAATACAAATAGCCACAATTTGAGTTTTGATAGCTCTCTGAGCACCTATAAAGCTCTAATAAAGTGCGCAGAACGAATTAGCTGAATAATCTAATTTATTCTTTCTTAGAAGGATTGCTATCTAAATGGTGTTCACCCATCTGCTGCCACCCTATCGGTATTCGTAATCTACATACTTTTCTGAATAATTTGACATCATATAACATTGTAGCACAAACTTGCACATTCAAAATGGAGCATAAGATTACAAATTTAATAATACTCCTAAGCCTTACGAGAGTTATATACTATAAAATTTATCTCGGAATAAGCTAAGTTACTATAAAGTTCCAACTTAAAATATGATGAAACGTAAGTGGATGCAGCATATCTATAAAGTTTAATCATTTCACGATTACAAAGGTGTTAATGAACATGTCATAAATACATAATTTATATTACTTAATATTACAGTAAGTATACTGTAAAGTATAAAGATAATATTGTCCAAGTTAGTTTAGCTATATTTAAGGTGAAATAAGGCAAAAATTATTACTGTGAAATGCAGAAAATAACTGTTGACGATACAACCTGAGAGAGTAAAATTCATATAAAGCGGATGAAGCGGAATATTTGAATTTATTTATTTAATCATTATTTAGATCGACTGTTAATATTTATAAATAAATATAGTATTATTAGCACACCAAATCAACAACGATTTCGCTGATGTATGTCGACAAACATAGTTTTGTATCTTTTATGAAAAATGTACTCAGTATATTGAGGCAGGCGAGTGTCCTGTGGGAGTTTTTTGTGATTTCACTAGGGCATTCGACGGCATCAATTATGATTAACTATTGACTAAATTATATTTTTATGGCATACAGGGAACATTTGATTGGATTTCCTCATTTCTAAAAAACCGAACACAATATGTATGTATAAGTATAACTTCAAATAGTTTAAGTACATATAAATTAAACTATAGGAAAGTCACTATGGGAGTGCCACAAGGCTCAGTATTTGGTCCATTTGGAGCTTGAAACATTAACTTCAGAGGCTCTTTTTGTCACATTGCCCACTGCAAGTTTTTACTTTTGTCCGATAAATCATATGACATGTCAGAAGCAGACAAATTACTTTAATTTCCGCGACTATTTCCCTCACATTATAAGAAGAAATAAAACAGTAAGATTTTGAAAATTTGGACTAATAACAACAAACAGCGAAAAGTGTGTTCCAAGTGAAAATTTTACATATAACAATGATAGCTAGCAAACATTGCACTAGGCTTGACAACTGAAACGTCAGTTGAATCAATATCAGTAAAAAATATTGCTGGTTCCATGTTTTGTTCTGGAAATAGTCTTATATAGTAATTTATGTTACAAAACCGGAAAAAGGTACAGGTCAACCCAAGGCAAGCTGCAGGCGAGTCCTGGAAGCTTAGGGAGATCTGCAAAAACTGTTTTTCGATAATGTAACGTACAATTTTTTTTTTCGGCTGACACTGTCGTACAAAATCAATTTTGTATTATTTTTTTAATAAATTTTATAACAAATACAACGACAAACAATTATAACTAATTAAATTAAATATTTTTACGACCGACACTATTATACAACTTCAATCTCTGCTTGTAACGCTTCAAAATCTGAATTCATATTTTCCATAACTTGTGAATTGACTTTTGAAAACCCGTAAAGTTAAATGTATTTAACTATTTAACACTCATCTCAAGAAATAACTCAAGTTCGTTTCCATAGCCACGAAAAAGCAAAGCCACCTATACCACTTTTCGGTCTAGCCTGGGAAAACCTCAGATAAATAAAGAAATATGGATAAATAATCCCATTTGAAGTATACAGAAGTTGTGTGTAGGAGAATAACCTTCTGAGGGGCAGAATGGAGAGGAATTTTTATGTTTACAGAGCCATCCTAATCAGAGGCGTAGACAGATAAGGGGGCTTCAAATTTTTAAAATAATCGACTAATGTTCTCAACTATTACTTAATACTATCTGACAATATGTCTTCTTTAATGATAGTACTGCGACTCTATTGAGACACAAAGGATACTGTTTGGTTAGAATTTTTACGAAATGTGTTATTGAATAGAAGGGGAGAGCACTGAACTGTCAATTCTCATAGTTAAGTGGTTCTTAAACAATAAGTTACTCTAAATTTTCTAAGTAAAAAAATGAACTCTTGCTTAGGATATAAAATTAAATTTTTGATGCAAGTATATCCTGGGTTATCGTCTTTATAATAAAGTTACTCTTTTCTTACATTTCGATTTATTCAACCACCGTGAGAGAACTACAATTAAGTGAAGACAAATATTTTTTTAAATGTTATTTTTTATACACATGGATTTAAATTATTCGTAACTATAGTTACGATAAAGATAATACAAATTCACAAATATCAAATCTCTTTTCGATACAACTTTCATCAAATTATTTCAAACTGATGTATGGCTATAAAAAATATAATAAATTGCAGTTAATTTTCTAGCTTGGTAAATTTAATTTATATCGGTATATCGGATATGTACTGGACAGGTATCGATTCTGAATTAATTCCAGTAAAAGCAAAGATAAAGCAGATAAAGCAATTTGACTTTATTGGAATGAATAAAACATTTATTTATTTTCTCTACTGATTAGAAAATAAAACAGTTTTAATTCTCACTCTCCTTATACTATTTACCTTACTTTTACGTTCATCCTGTATTATTAAATTAATTTAATGAGCGTCTCTGAACCCGGAAAGTAGAAAAATGAAACCACATGATATTTCAACAGCTGTGAACATATTTCAAATGATATATTTCAATCTAAAATTGAATACTTTCATTGGTAAAAATACATTTATGAAAAAACGCAGATATACCTACATCCATTACCTATCAACGGTAACTGGGATCGAACCCAGTGCATTATTATTTTGATAAATATATAATACAGTATATTAGTATGTAATAATGTAAATGTTCTGTAAAGTTTTAAATATTTGTACTAAAATCTAAATGGAAGATATAACATACCTATTTATTACTTATCTGACATTTAAATTTAGAGAAATAAATTTAAATCTATATATCAATGGATCTGATGATCACACAACTATCTTTTTAAGTTTTTTACTTGAGTATAAAGGAGTAAAAGACACAAGGAAAAAATCATTTATTGCTAAATCAGCAATACAATAAAACGATAACCCAAACTTACGACTGTGTAAAAATCTATGCTTGCATATAGAACGAACGAGATTACTCCTTTTTGTAGGTTCTTGCGTAAATTAAACAATCCTAAGGTGCTCCGCACACGGAGCTACTCATTAGAAACGGTAACTGGTTTGTGACGGAAATATAAACTGATCGCTAACTAGTTAGTAACCGGACTTCGCACACGAAGATACTGTATCTGCCACAAAATTCACATTCAATTGCTCATTCATATTGAAATCATCCAACAGATACTTGTAAACACAGAAAAAACTCTGTAATTACTTCCCGAAACTCGGAAACTAGATACTGAAGTGACTGCACGCAGGATTTCTTAAAACTGATCACAAACCGATTACCAACTAGTTACTAACTAGTAGCGCCGTGTACGTCACTCGATAGAACGTCATAGGAAGTGACTATAGAGTGATTGGTTGCCATGATACAAAGAATACAAGGTATGGCATTGCGCATGTGGGCGGAGCCAAATCGACAGTTGCTTCGTCACGCGGTGATAATTTTCTACCCGCTTCCTTCGTAAAAGTGAGTTTGCCGACGTCTGTGGAAGTCGTTTTTTGGATTATTTTACTTATTTTAGTGTTTTTGCAACAACCTTCAGTTTTAAAAATGCGTTGTGTATTGGCATCATGTAAAAGTGACAATATGTTTAAAACGTATTTAAAGCTCATTTATAAAGAACGATGCTTACTAAGAACACTAAGAATCACTATTTATTCAAAATTCCAATGAGTTCAGACAAATCCATGATACATATTCTTTGTATCATGAGGAAAATCCTATGTAATTTAAAATCCCGCTATCACCGCGTGACGTCTTGCGCCAACTGGACCGAATTTGGCGCACTATCTAGCATACCTTCTATTCTTTGTATCATGATTGGTTACTAACTGCAGTCACCAATCAGTTTCTTTCGAGTAGCCCCGTATGCGGACGGCCTTTTTTACTCATTTCTGAACTGTATAAAACGTGATAAAACTGCAAAATCAACACAAAATTGTTTATAACTGAATAGAAACAGCGTTAGAAGCAGCAAATCAATATGGCGGCACAAGAAAATGTAAACAATGTTCAACGCCCTTCGGAAGATAGCCAATGAACGCCTCGATAGACATGTAAACAATAAACAAGTTGTGTTCCTGATGCGGAGACAGAGAGTATTATTAGATTCTGTATTTATCTGAGGGGAAAACGTTACTTTCTGGCGGATAATTTCTCCAGAAAGGGTGTATTTTCTGGTCGGCTGAAAAAAAATATGTCTCGTTCATTAAAAATAATCTGAAAATTCAACATTCAAAGCCTAATGCCTTTAAGAAACCACATTCGTTCATTTTGACGAGATTTGACTGAGAAAGTACCCTCGACTGCGCCTCGGGCTCTTTTTGTCAATCTCATCAAAATTAACTCAAGCAGTTTCTAGGCAACACGTTTTCATGCTGAATTTTCGATAATTTTTAATGCACTTAATATATTACTACAAAAAATAAAGTCAGAAATTGTCACAATAATTATTAAAATTACTAAGAATTCTTGAATTTCTAAGAAAATCGAAAATAATACAAAAAGTCGTTAAACCCCTACAATATTTACATAGAAAAAAGATGAATTAATTTTACAAAATTTACAAGTTTTCGAAGTTGACAAAATGTATAACAAAAAACTGAACTCTTGGTATATTATTAATGAATTACTTTAAACTATAGAGCGTAGCTTTCCTTATGGTCTTTCTGCATACCAAAAAGCAAATGAGGATCTTCTTCGTGAAAATAGTTAAAAAGGTTATTGCAAACCTTTACACCTGTCAATTTTCGTCGACCATTTCTCTCGTTCTCTGCGTCTATTGAATAAGTAATTAAAAATAAAATAAAACGATCATTTTTTCATTTAACTAGCTCTAACTCAAAAAGAAATTAATTAACTAATTTTTATGTCGATTTCTTGTCCCTAGTCGACTAGTCCAAAATTATTAAATTAAACAAAAAAATACACAGCTTAAAAATTTAACAGAGTGATACACCAAAAATATTTCTAAATAATCAAGGAAAATGAAAATATGGAATATAATCCAACCTCGTCAAATAAAATTTTTGTCTCTCGAGAGCATCCAATATCCGCACAAGAGGATGTCAAATCGGTACAATGAGGCTTTGTTCCAGGAAAGAGGATTGCTAATGGCATCTGATTAATTGGAAATGTTTAAACATCGCTGCGTGCTTACGAGGGATCGGTAGCCACTAATAAATTTAAATGGTGATCCAGTAAACTGTGGCGCGATAGACCAACAAGTCCTTTAAATGCAATTACCTGTTAACTAATGAATAATATATCGCAGTGCTCTAGTACGACAGCACTTTCTTGTTTGTGGGAATATCGCTCTTGAATATAATATAGTACAGTAGATATATGCAAAAAATTGGTGATAGGTGAAACTAATTCCCACAAAGACTGGCTTTGAATTTTCTACTTCGTTGTTAGTATATTTTTGACATACTAAAAGTCTAGAAAAATTTGAGTGTACAAAATGCATTTTTTTGGCCATCATCTTTAAAAGAATTTAAAAAATCATAAAATATCGTGTGCTGTATCAAATTACAGAAAATTTCATGCTGAAATATTGGTTTTAAAAAATGAAAATAAATAACACACTAAAATTCTAGGAAAATCTAAGTGAGTAAAAATATTTAAATTCCATATTTCTCTTTCAGGTGACTTCTTCAAGTATTGAGGTCTTCTAAGAAATTGAAAATGGCAGAAAGGAACTGTTTCTTGCGCTCTGAAAGTGAAAGCGAAACTTCAAAGTGTGTTAAGTTGTCTACTAAAGGTGTACAAGGTATCATCAGTGGAAGCAAAATTCGAAGAGACAATAATTGCCTGATCAGCCCGTGTGTGTCCATGTCGAATGCCGCCGTCTGTGCACAAATCTCAATAATATTCAGAGTGATACGAAATTGAAGTTGCATACTCAGGAAGAAACACTAGCCAGCTGCAGTAGAGTATTACGATCGGATATACCAGCATTTACATTTATTTAACACTGTTTATTTTGTGGTCGCTTACAGACAGTCGACAATGAAGTCGACAATAGTTTGATTTCTATTTTGATCAGTATTGCTGCTGCTTCAATTAGACGATATTTTTCTAATTCAAGGTCTCCTAATTTCTTTTGTTTCTGGTAGTCTAAGAGAATATTAGTCACTGTTTCACCTATAGTTACCATATTAAGCATCCCATCATATTTGGAAACGATAATATTACCAAGAAAATATTCTTCAAGCTTTTGCAGCATATGACGATTACTATATGGTTCATTATCAATTGATAGGAAGTCTTTCATTTTAGTACCAGCCGCTGGACAGAAACCGGCTCATCATTTCATTGAAATCACCTACCCACTTCCAAAAAAGCATCATGTTTGTCTTTCTCTGCAGGACGACCAAGAGGATTGTAACGTAATTCGTCTTGAGAATCATCTCGGTACTTTTTTGAAATCGGGTCACCTTTTCGAAAATTTACGCTGCATGCCTGGTGATAAATGGCATCTGCTGCTGGTAAATCATTAACTGATACCAATCATTATTAAATATTGGCTGACCATAAATCATTTCTGGAGTTACACGCCTTCATAACATAATTTTTAAACACTACTGTACGGACTTATATAACGCCAGATTTAACCCGTTTCTCACTGTCAGTAATAAAGCGACATCAAAACAAACAGTGTTTTTTAAATGTAAATGTTGGTATATCCGACCGTAATACTCTACTGCAGCTGGCTAGTGCTTCATCCTGAGTATTTGCATACTCACTTCAATTTCATATCATTCTGGGCATTATTGGGATCTGTGTACAGATGGTGGCATTCGACATGGACACTCACGGGGTGATCAGGTAATGATTCAAATAACTCATTGATACTGTCTTTTCGAATTTTACTTGCATTGATGATACCTTATATACCTTTAGTAGACAACTTAACACGCTTTGAAGTTTCACTTTCAGTTTCAGAACACAAGACACAGTTCCTTTCTGCCATTTTCAATTTCTTAGAAGACGTATATTTGAAGAAGTCACCTGAAAAAAAAAATAATTTAAATATTTTTACACACTTAAATTTTCCTAGACTTTTAGTGTGTTATTTATTTTTATTTTTTAAAACCAATATCATAATTGTTTCGGCATCAAATTTTCTGTAATTTGATTTTCAGATTTTTCTAGACTTTTAGTAAATATATCAAACAGATGCCAACAACGAACTAAAAAATTCAAACCCCGTCCTTGTGGGAATTAGTTCCACCCAAAAACCTATATCTACTGTACTACTCCAATAAACTAACGACCTGAAAGTCACTTTTCATCTTTGATCGTTATTTTTTTAACAAAAAATGACTAAATCGTTGATACTTTTTCTTATTACTCATAATGCCTTGACATATATTCTGTGACTCATTCTTGTTAGTTTATTTTTGCCGTATAGCACGTCTGGAAACATAACGCTATGAGCCGTGGTTGTTTATTAGGTGCAACTACAAAAAAGTTCATTTTTCTGAAATCGATCGGCAATGTCTACATTTTCGGCGCGATTTCAGATCGAAAAATGCACAGTTTCAATATTTTAGTCCGTTGCTAAGAAAATATCATGAAACAGACCGGAAAAGATCCGTTGCCAAGCAACGATCAACAAAACCGTACGGGAATGTTACTTTTCCGGCCTAGGCCGGGAAAGTAACATTCCCGTACGGTTTTTTATGTATATTTTAGACAGTAAATAAATACACGCAGACAAACCAACTCACATTAAAATTGCATTTATTAGCAAGCAGTTAGATTGTAATGAAGAAATGTTATGCTTTAAAACAAATTCCTTAATTTATAATAATATTGATTGTGATTTCAGAAAAAATAGTATGTGTACTTCGGTGTAAAAGCACATTCCCGGACTTGCTTGTTAGCCTCGGCTAGCGCCTCGGCCAACAATTTGCATCGTCGTCCGGGAATGTATTGCTTTCACACCTAAATACACAATATACTATTCTATCAGCTTCAGCACAACGTTTTGAAGGGCACCTCCTTCGCTTCTTGGTATCAGATTTTCACTAAATTATTTACTGTTCTATATTAGCCTCTCTCTCCTTTTGATGGGGAATAAATAAAATAGGATTTGTAAGAATTGAAGATTATTTTTGGTGGACGCATTTGTTGAATAATCGAACTGTTGGTAACATGAGCTGTCCAGGAAATTTGTAACAAACGTTTCCAAACTCACTGAAAGCACCAATAAGCCCTCTATAGATAGATAGATAGATAGCGTTTATTTAACCACATTATATACATGTTTGTACATTTGTAGCAAATCAACTAGACAAAAACAATAATAACAAAAAAAGAAAAAAAAAGGTAAATATCACAGATTTTGTAATCAGTACGGTATAAAACAAAAGCTATTCTTACAGTACATTGATTATCATATAGTAATAAGTAAGAAAAAAGTAATAAGTAGTAAATAATAATAATAATAAAAGTCTGTAAGATTAAGTCTCCTCCACATCAATATAAAATGCTTGAGTGTAGATACTTATAAATCAATATTATTAAAATGATGACTTTAAATAATAATCATCAACTGAATAAAAACAGTGACTCAGTATAATTCTTTTAACAGCGTTTTTAAAGGGGTTTAAATTTAGTAATTTAACTTCAGGTGGTAGTTTATTATACAGATTAAGGTTTAGTGAATTGTTTTCTGATTTTTTTAGCCTAAAACGAGGGTTCCTTAGTAAATCTTCAGATCTTGTTCTGTAACTGTGGATATCAGAAGGAGTATCAAAACTACTAATGTTTTTATGTATTTCGATAAGGGAAAAAAAATATATATATAAAGATGGTAAAGGCATATGCCAAATTTTAAGAATAGTGGCTGACAGTGTTCGGTATTGTTATTAATTCCAGCAATTGTTCTAACCACTCTTTTTTGGAGCCAAAATATTTTTATGGCATTACTTGAATTTCCCCATAAGATTACTGCATATGAAATGCGAGAATGAAATAGTGCAAAATATGTTGAAAGTAGTGTGTTAACACCCAATACTAACCTCAACTGGCGCAATAAAAAAATTATACTCGAAAGTGATTTGCCTACATCGTCAACATGACCACACCAATTCAGTTTATCATCTATTGTAACGCCTAACAGCTTAACGTTTTCTCCATGTGTGATGCTGTGATTAGACGATACAACAAGTTTCTGTGATTTATTACTGTTTATTTTTAGTTTATTTGTAGTAAACCATTTGTCAGCAATTTCCTCAATTTGCTGTAAATTATTACTAAGATAAGTGCAATCCTTATTTGAAGCAATCAATGTTGTATCGTCTGCGAAGAGAACACAATTATAAGGCTGAAGAAATTGACAAATATCGTTGATAAATAATATGAATAGGATAGGCCCCAGTACAGATTCTTGAGGCACGCCGTGTTTAACATCACTTAAATCTGAGTTAACATTATTAACACTGACAAATAGCTTCCTATTTGTTAAATAGGACGTGATAGGGGCAAACATCTTATACCATAACAAATTTCTCAAGTAGCAGATCATGAGGAATACAGTCAAAAGCTTTAAAGAGATCACACAAGGCGATTCCTGTGTGCTTTCCCTCCTCAAAGCCACCATCTATGTCATCCACCACTCTCCGTACTGCTTGCGTTGTCGATAACTTGGGACGGAAACCAAATTGATTTGCTGAGATTACAGAATTATGCTCAAGATGTGCGGACAGAGCCCATTTTAAAAGAATTTCTATTAGCTTCCCAAAAATGGGAATAATCGAGATTGGACGGTAGTTGTCTAAGAACTTCATGTCACCCTTTTTATAAAGTGGAAGCACTTTTGTTATTTTAAATGCATCTGGGAAAACTCGGGAAAACGCTGAAGCATCTATTTATTAAAGCCTAAAATTATATCAATGGTGTTTATAATTATCTTACTATTTAAATCATAGGCATCAGTACATGGAGATTTTTTTAGAGCATTTACTGCATCAAGTACGTCATGTGTGGTAACTGGTCTGAGAAAAAAAGAATCAGCAACGACAGGAATTTCTCTTAATATATCATTTACGCTTATCACTCATTATCACTCTTTGGAAGTGCTTTAAGAATATCTTCTGCTACTGTGCTAAAATATTGATTGAAATCATCCTGTGTCAAAGCAGTATCTATTTGAGTTTTCGATGAATAAATATTGTTACGCTCATAGTTTATTAATTTCCAAGCGTCTCTAGATTTGTTGTCAGAGCTTGCAATATGTTGATCATAAGCAGCTTTTTTTTGTTATATATATTTCGTGCTTATAACTTTTAAGTAAGTCTTTGTAAATATGGAATTGATTAGGATCTTTAGTTACATTGCAAATTGTCTTGACACCAAACAATGTGTTCCGCATTTTATGTAAGGACTCGTTAAACCAATTGACTGGTGGCTTGTTATTAATAAAAGGGCATTTTTTAAGTGGAAAATGTTGATCGACTAGGGATTTATATTTGTCAACTAGAAAATTCGACAAAAAGTCTATGCTATAATCATTATTGTAAAAAATATTCCAGTTGAGACCGGAAAGAGAAGCGCGTAATTTGTCAATACCACTATTTGTGATACGCCTTCTGTACACTTTTCTAGGAGAATCAGTAGTAGTTTTAACAGTAGTTTTAACAGTCATATATTGGCCTAAATGATCTGTCTCTATTGCGGTCCATGTCTCAGAAGTGTAACGAAAAATAGAGAAAGTTAGAGCATTGGCAATTCGAATCTTTCAGCATTTCGTGATATTACAAATTTTCACGTAAAATTGTCTTTAGCTGACAAGTTTACGATCTTTTTATCTGTATTCTTTGTCAACTTTACGTTCACAGTTGCTGGTATTGTCCACAATGGCTCCAAGGTTAGTTCATTTTGGTTATTTACTACCTCACACTCCCCTATTCTTAACTTGAATGGGTAATTTTCAATTACTCGATCTATAATTATAACTTTTTATCAAAATAGGAAAACAAATTATATCCTGTGGTTGTAACTATAGCCCGCGAAATTCCTTTAGTTTTCCCTTTTTCGCATGGCGGTTATTTCCTTATAAATATTTTTAAAATTTTCAAAAATCTCATTTAAAATATAAATATATTCTGGACCCACCGCTGTTAAATTCATTTACTAATGCTATTCTTGAAACTTTATTGTTAGTTGAGTCTACTTTATTCTGATGATTTAAATAGGGATACCATTTTTCTAATAAAATTCAGAAATATAATAATAATTCTATTAATAACAATAAGTTTAAAAAAACAAGCTAAAAACGTACTCTTCGCCAATTTACTAAGCTTTTTATATAATTTTTGATTCTATAGGATACTCTTCGCCGTCTTCTGGTAAATAATGTTAGTTTTTAGACATCCTAAATTTTTTGATACCAACTTTGTTGTGAAAAAAAATTGAAAAAAAAATCCAACCTGTTTGGATTGTAAGGCAAAACTGGACCATCACACATTACTAGAAAATTGAATGTCTATAAATTAGTAAAATGTATAAACAAAAAATATATATAAATATTATAGAGATAACATTTCGCAAGATTTCTACAAGCGACAAAAATTAAGAAAACAACTTTCTTATTTACTGATTGATTTTCTTCCTCTAGCTAACATTTACTTTCCAAATTTCAATACAGTCGGACTTTTCTTTCTTAAGTTATCGTGCTTACAAGAAACGTGACGGACGGATGGACAAAGTTGTTCAGAATTCGTTCACTAACCCAATGATATGAAAATTTTTTCTCTACGAGCGATATTTCCGGTTTAGAAATGTAATATGCTCGTCGTTTTTGTGAAGAGTATAATAAGGACAATAAAATAAAAGTCCATGTAGCGGATTGAATGTAATCAGAAAATCAGCAAAAAACTTAAACCAAAAACAAACAAATAAACGGAGGTTTGATAAAATACCCCGGAAAAATTCCTGCTACCCAGACAACTCACACAGCATAGCAGATAGAAAATATGCTGGCATGTGTACCCTCCCTATTTTCATCACTGTTATGTGGTGTTGGTTACTTATGTAGCAAGTTTTCTTTGGCTCATTTACACAAACAATAAAGATGTCAGCAGTCACAGAATATCGCAGTATTGCTAGAACAGTCAGACCTGACCTTAGAGAATAACAGAATTGCCAGATCTTACCTTGTGCCTATTTTATTGCTATAAATTAGAGGATTTGTCAGTTTAAAAAGTCCACACAGGACATTTTCTTATTCCAGGACAGGACAAGGACACAAATTCTGAAACCAGGACTGTTCTGGGTAATCCAGGACTTATGGTAGTCTTAGATTTAAATATACTTTAGGAAACTCTGTGTGTTATATGCAGTTGTTGAATCAATAATAATTTGCTTTAAACGTGCCTAAATGTAATGTAATGTCTTGCAAAAAAGTTAAATATGATAAAATATAACTATTGCGTAACAAACCATATTCTGGCCTAACCTGATATGTATATATAATATTGAAATATTGTCCTTAACGAACCAAATCATTCACACAGCAGGAAAAATGTATTTTATAATTATAAATATTAGAATAATGTATTCTATATTTTGCTCTCAATATCTGTATTCCACTTATATTTGCAGGGTAAAAATTTGCAAATAAACTCTGTAGAACATTTTGTCATATATAATGTCACTACTGGCTAGAATTTTATCGGAAAAATTTGTTGAGATCGTAGTTGCCTAGAAATATAAAGAGTGTAAAATTGACAGTTTATTATCTGATTAAATCCCGAGGGCTTTAGTTTAAAGGATTTAATTTGATAATAAACTTCCCAATTTACATGAATTATATTACTTTTAGCAATGTAGCGTCAGAAAAAATTATAGATAAAAAGTATGAGTGGTATTTGGAGAGAATATTTCACGAATAAATTAGTTACATTAGCTACATAAAACATAACCTTGCCTTAGTTGCCTCCAGAGTGTTTTGTGTTATTTTTTAGTGTTGTACAAATAACAAAGCTACACACTCGCTGTAGAGAGGTCAGAAGGTCTTTATGGTAGTAATTCATCACAAAGTAATGACACGTTGATAATTCAGGAAATCAAAACTATGCACTGTACATTACAATAATTCATAGCACTTATTACAACTCAACTCCCAGGCTATAAATACTCTCTGCTTAACTACACAACCGTAACTTAATTTTTAAACTGATTAAATTAAAAATAAAAATTAAAAACACTATACAATAATTCTTGTATATTTATTTCACTGTCTAGCGTATGGTTCTATGTAGCGTTTGGCGTTATCAGAACCATATTTCATTTCTCTCGTTACCTCAAAATAGAACCTAGGGGCCGGACATTGGTAAATCCAGTAATGCTCTCTGTGTCTTTACTCGTAATGTGATTGGTCGAAGCATGCCCAAGAACTATTTACAGTGAAGACTTCTCACTTTTCAGCAGTTTTGGACCAGTCGGTGCATTGCAATACCTATGTCTCAAGGTATATTGTATTTCTGATCGTCATTACATTTTGATTGTCATAAAATATGGTGAATTCCGTGGACTTTTGGGTATCTGGTGCTGTGTTTGTTAAATACTTATACCTAATTTGTTTCTTATTAGTTGAGTCTCTTTGGAAATACTATTTTATGTGACGTAAATAATGAAATTAAAAATGAAGTTCAGTAAACACAAAAAATTATATGAAAACGTCTGGAGGCAATTAATGCCAAAACTTAATATCATAGATGTTTTATACACTTTATTTGTTAGTGAAATATCCTCCCAAATACCACTCGTGCTCTTACATTTTATCTCTGTTGTCAAAAGGTAATATAATTCATGTAAATTGGCAGTTTATTATCAAAGATTAAATCCCAAATACTTTAACGGGATAATAATAAACTGCCAATATAGACTCTTTATATCACCAGGCAACAATGCTTTCGAAAAAATTGTTACTAATAAAATCCTAATCACTAGAGATATTACATACGATAAAACTCCATGCTTGTGCTATCAAACGCATATCTAGTTGTTTTATTATTAATAATAATATTTAATTGGTGAAATAATATTTTAAAAAATGGGTTTTCATTGGCTAATTTGTTAATGAGTAAAATAATTTCTAATATTAGGTACTGTTGTGAGCAAAAAAATATAGGACAACTATTTTTTTCTAATGTAAATCTGTCTC
Source organism: Rutpela maculata (assembly GCA_936432065.2). NCBI lineage: Eukaryota > Metazoa > Arthropoda > Insecta > Coleoptera > Cerambycidae > Rutpela > Rutpela maculata. Next base: position 231,827,382 of record OW386286.2, read on the forward strand.
TATTTGCACACTTGCAATGAATTTTGACAAATGACTGACAACGTCACAAAAATTAAAGTAAGACGTACACAACTAGATTTTAGCAAAAATACGTTATAAGAATTGTCGCATTTTTTTTGCGCACGACAGTACCTACTATAAAATAATCATTTGTTTGTTTTACTAGGCAGTCCAGGCGCGCAGTCAGAGGGGGAGCCGTCTTCCATGAACCAAAAAATAAAGAAGCATAATCTCTATCAGTACAAAGCAGTATCCAAATTATCCCTAGAAATTAATATTTTGTAATTAATGATAATATTATCTAGTAGAGGAATCTATACACATCTATGTATAAAGATATATTAAATGAATTCACGAAATTGGTATTTATTTACTATTTGCCCCCCTTCCCCAGATGAATTTTCTGGCTGCGCCACCGAGGCAGTCGTTAGTTATAATTGAGAATTAGTTATTTCCAGCTTGATTTATATTTTTATCTACTCTTATTAGGTTATATACTAATTAATGAACTGCTTCTGATCAGTTAATAATATCCATAAACAAACAGCGTGAGTTATAATGCGTGAGTTATTATAACTCACGCTAGGTACAGAGCCAATCACCTTTATCTTCATGCCTAGCCTGTCCAATCGACGTAACGCGCGACACACGAAGGTGGAGCCAGCGAGATAGTGATAGATTATTCGCGTTAATATCTATAAAGATTTTCTGAAATATCACAAAATGCTACTTTTGATTCGTTCGTGCCGAGCCGAATTTTTGAATTTCGCCGTGCAATTTTCGATCAGGTTTATCTGGACGGCTTCCTCTTTACGTTGCGACATCGTAAGGCCGTCCCAATGGTGTTTTTCGAAAAATATGAACGTGTTAAGATTGCATGTTTTTGCAATTTTTTCGGCTCCGAAATGTAAGCTGTTTTTTGCTATTTTTCGCAGATATCTCCGAAATGGTGGGAGTTAGCTCGAAATAAAAAATAAGCTCAAACGAGTATTTTCCACTACGAGTCTTTTGCTTCCATAAGAATTTTGATTTTTTTTCTTTTCGGAGACTGAACTACTGAAATGTTGGCCATGTATGGCAAAAAATCGCAAATTTTGAGCTTCTACAGTTGGCAACTTTTTAATCTTGGCTCCTACGCCAAAAAACTACTCTAGTTAACTTAAATAGAATTAAATTTGCTAAAACTCTTTCTTTTTATTTTTTGAATTCGGACAAAACTGAAGGAATTAGAGGGGGCGGGATTTGGGACTTTTTTTTTTCGGTAAATTTTCTCCATTTTGTCACCGTAATTAATCGGTAATTAACTGAAATCGATCTCATGTACGATGTTCACTTAATATCATGTACTACTTTGACGCTCCGTTAATCTTGGCCCTTCGAAACAAAGGTTTCTGAGAAAAATTATTTTTTTAAAATTTGCATACGCTCTATAGGAAAACGTGTAATTTCTTACATTTCCTCGAATATCTCGATAACTATCGTTTTTTTCGAAAAATTTATAGATAGCTTATGTAAAGAGAATTGATTGAGCCTTCCGACGCTTTTTTAGGTTTTTCTCTAACATAAAAAACAAGACTTTTGACCGATTATGCCCTCCGAGCTATTGCAGTTCGCGGAGAAGTTTTGCATTTTCCGCCGCGTAATATTAATCTACAAAGCTGATTTTTCGTCCACAAGCAGTTTGTGCACTATTTCGATTAAAAATCACATTATACCTCCGCTTAAAGGTGGCTAAATCTTTGAAGACAAAAAATATAAAAGGGTGAACAAAAATTAAATTTTACAGTTAATTTTATTAATAAACAAACTCAGTAATTTAAACAAAATTTTCTCAATTTAATATTCATTGTTATAATCGTAGATAAAGTATAGTATTCAACTTACGGTAATGGTGATAACTCACTTGATGAATTACAGCACTCGCCTACGGCTCGTACTGTAAACTTTCATCTACGTGAGTTATTACCTACATTACCGCTCGTTGAATAATATACTATTATAATTATTACTTGTTATAAAAGTAAATAATAATTCATCGTAGTTTGACATTTACCAGTTTCTTATAAAATTTACGACATTAAATTTTATATTAACGCTATTATCTTAGTACAACGGTTCTCATATAACCATGACAAAGAAATGCTTAGGTTTATTTCATATTAAACGAAAACAAAGGATAAAAGGACCCATTACCTGTAATAAAGACGGCAAAGTACATTTCCCGAATTCCTCCATCATACCATTCGTTGCGTGTAATTGTTGAATGTAGGCATTGTGCGTGTTAAAATACGCACTCAGACTTTCAGTTGATGGGGCTGCTAAATACGACAAGTAGGCATTCTTGTACTCCTGACGACTCTGGAACAAATTAAGAAAAATCTTATTGGTTGTTAAATTAAATACATACTAGGTAATAACGAAAAAATGGCGAAATATGCGAATGCGTTGGTTTTTGGATAGGTACTCAGTTTTCTAAGGATCTAGCTTAATTTTCTCAAAATTGTTGTGTATTTTAAGAAGTAAATTGCCTCTGGTCATATTTTTGCATTTATTAATGTCACTTACTAATAAATTTAACTTATGACTCGGGGTGAGCGTAGAGGCGACTTCAATGTGAATGTCAGTCGATATTCCGTTGAAGCAACGTCGAGCGCGGTTAGTACTTGGATGGGTGACCCATCTTGGGAAATACAGCGTTCTCGTCCCACCTTCTAGCGGCTTGTATATCAGTGTAAACGCGGAAGGTACGTAATTTCAGACGAGGATTACGTAGTGGATATACCATCCTTCGGAGGGGACGTAAAGCAGGCGGTCCCTTGTCTATTAAATGTTAGTCAAGTAAAAGATCCCTACTCTTCTTAAAGGAAGAAGTTCGGCAAAATTTCCAGGTTGGGGGTAACTCGTCTCCTGGCGTCGGTGATGGGCCCTGGTAGCGGAAATAGGCCGGCGTTAAATAGTTAAAAAAATATATATATTATTCCCACAGGGATTAATGATGAGGGAATAATAGATCATTATTCCCTTTCGTAGAACAATCAAAAAACAGTATTTAAATCATAATTACTTTGAATAGTAGCCATTATATGCGAGTAGAATACTATACTTTGTTCACAACTATTAAATATTTTTGATAAAATTGTTTACTGAAGAAATTAACTAATGAATTAACTATATTATTCTTTTTGAGTAATATGTAAAATTATTGTAAATAATTAAATTTAATTTGACAAGTCATTCTTTTGACATATAACGGCCTACCCATTAACATTCCATCATCTGTTCAATTTATCAATTATAGCAACATTAATATACATTTGTCATTTACAAATGTCATTTTAAGATTTTTTTATTTTATATTTATATACTAATTATTTCACTTTTTTTTCTTTATTTTACACTTGCCAATAATAACATTGTTTTGATTCATTGAAACTGTCAAATAAATGTCATGAAACATCGATATTTTAAGTTTGAGCAAAACAAATTTTCTGTCTGTCGTTTGTCCGTCGGTCTATCTGTCGGTCTGTCTGTAACTTTTTTTATGTGCACGATTACTCTGGAACCGTTTTTTTATAATATCTGGAACTAGATTATATTTTCATCTTATTCCGTTGAGGGGGAAATTGGGGTAAATGAGTAAATCAAGCATGTAAGAGTCCATAAAATTGGTATTTAGAATATACAAGAGAAACTAATGTCTCAAAAATAATTTTGACATTAGCCACCCCCATTACTACCTCCACCTCATTACAAAAGTGGGTGAAAAAAAATTGTGATTTAGTGTGTGTACAAGAACCAAAGGCCTCAAGATATTTTTTTACTTCATCCATTCCCACTCTATCACTACCCCCACGCCACTACCGATGTGGGAAATCGTTTTATGGATTTCAAATATTGTACTATTAAAGTTCCATAAACAATTATTTCCATGCACAAAATTTTTTTGTTGTGAGAGACTTGGATGTGGAAGTAGTGATTCCTTGAGCAGCGGTTTTTTTATTTCTGTGTTAAGCGGTTTCCTCTTAAACTTCATTATAACTCTGTCTATTTCATTTATAAATGGATGATTCTATATAAAATTGCAAAAATACATTTTACTTCAGTACAATAGGACCAAATTCCGACGTTTGACGAAAATAGCAGATAAAGTTTTGAAACTTGGACAAGATGCTCATTCAGGCGTACTATTAAACGTACTAGAAGTTCTGAATTCAATTTATGGCTCTCGAGCCACCATCTAGGAAAAATGGTGCTCAAAACGAACGATCCGCGTGAACGGACTGACAAACAGGCAGGTAGACGACGGGTATTTTAAAAGTTGTTCAGAATTCTGATTAACATAAACACATCAATTTTACAGTTTTAGAAGTATGTCAACCAATATATTTTTTAGTTTCATATTTGCGAATATTATTAATTCGGAAAAAACGTATATAACATTTTTTTGTAGAGAATTTTATAAGGTTTATTTTTTATATGAAACAAAATCACGATATCGCTAATGGTTAGCGAGATATAAGCAAAAAGTTTTATCAGAACACCATTTTTGCAAGATCGCGGCTTGAGCACAACAGATTAAGTTCAGCATTATTAGTATGTTTGATAGTACGCCTAAATGAACATCTTTGCCAAGTTTCAAAACTTTATTAGTTATTTCTCTCTAATTTTCTCGATTTGACTGCAGTATTTAAAATTTTGTTGCATATGATTAGAAATGATGCTTTGCGATCTACACTGTAAACATGGTGTAATATGTTCCTCGGTCATATGTAATATATCATATATATTAAATTTTTGTCTGGGAGTAGGTTGCTTTCCTCATAGTTGGAAACTCTCATTAATAAAACCAATATCGGAAACTAGTGAACTCAAAAGTTTTAGCAATTTAAAGCCTATCATCATAACAGTGCCTATATCAAAGCGATTAGAAAAACTGATTCGCGATCAGATTTACGATTACGTTAACAATGCTATAGTATCCTCATTTCAATGCTGATGTTTTATTAATAACTCCAGTCAATCTATCAATTCGTAAAGCATGAAAAAGCCTTCCTCCTTCCTCCAACATAAGTTTTGGCAAAAAAACTCATTTCCATACCACCATGATGTAGAGTAAGTGGCGCATTTTTTTATCGTGATATCCCCAGTATTCCTAATCCACATGCAATGCACTATTCCAAAATTTAGCGCATTCTCCTTCGCTTCGCTGTTCTTGATGGACCAGGTGTTGCGGTTCATTGCCTTCAGTACCGATCAAAACGTCACAGATAGAAATTTCATCCACATCATCCGCGATGGGATTATCAGTTTCATTGCAATCCTCTTCGTCCTCAATTTCATCATACGTTTGCTCGAGAACAGTCCCCGTTTCTTCCTCTTCATCGCTATCTTGTGATGGAATTTGCAAATTATAACAGGTACCACTGCAATTTGTGCAAATAACGGAGCACTTTAATCCAGCCTTTCTGCAACCACAGGCTTCCTCACATCCCTTTTTGCATTTGCAAGAAATAAGTTTTAATAAGGTTTCCGGAGCTGGGGGCTTGAGTGTGGTGACAGGAATTATTCCATTATTGTTTTTTTCCATCCCCATTGCTCTGCATTTTGTTCATTCCCATACCACTGTTGAACCTGGTGATAGGTTCGGAATGAATGTTGTCGTGCTGCTGCTTCTGTTGGTGGTAGCGATGCAATATTAAATTTATTTTTATACGCTGATTTTTTGAAGCATGCATATCTATAGTTTTTTAACGACATACTTTTCATACTTTTCACAACACTGTAACCGTACAATGCAACAAGGAAGCGTCCTCCAGCTTTAGCAGTGATCTCTGGATTAGCATTTGGGTTTTTGAATACCTGGATAACCTCGTTTAAATCTGGATTTTTTCGGAGTATAATGGTATAATGTATAATGGTTTGTGGCACTCGTACGCTAAAACTATTTATTTTAAAAAAAAAAGTTATTAAAAAAATCATAGGAAATTTTCTCTAGTTTAATTTATTATATAACTGTTTTTATCGTAAAAGAGATATTGTCAAAAAACAGCTTTTAGGCGCCATTTTTCCAATATGGCGGCGGGAGCGGCAAAGATACGAGGCGGCAAAGTAGAAATTCGGAAAGAGAACATCGAAATCGAAATATATAAAATCACCAATTTTCAAAACTCCCGGAAAACTTTCTTTTTTGAGCACCAAATGACTGTATTAACTGAGGGAAAACATATAAAAGTATCGTGAAGATTTAACTAAGAAGTAAAATTTTAATTTAAGTATGTTAGTAAACAGTACTGAACCTAGAATCTACATATGATTTATTTGTCCGCTTTTGTGTTTCTTTGACTAATCACCCTGTACATCTAAACTGTGTTTTGATGAAGTCTTTAGCCAAAAGTTGTGTAAGATGCATGAAAAATAGTCAATATTTGCTCCACTGCTTACAACCTCTCCCAGTTTGGACGAACTTCAAGAAAGTAAACAATCAAGAAGACTATAAACAAGGCACTAATGGACTTCAAGAGAGTGTCAAGTCGCTAAGTCCTGAGCTTTCAGCTATATCTTAATTGAGTGAAATTATCTTGTCTTCGAAGTAATTGCTACAATTAATTTAATTTCCCTTAATCAGATTATATAAATCGAAATTTGCAACTTAAATAGATATAATTTTCTGAGTAAACGTATATAATTATGAATTAGTATTACATAATTACAAAACTTTATTACAGTTTTATTAAAAAATGAACGTCTTTCTATATGTAGTTACATCTCATATGTATGATACTAATTTATCTCCGTTTTTATAATTCGGGCCATTTTCTAATAATTTCGCTAACATATTACTATTGGATTAGGAAGAGGTTCCTTTTAAAGATAAGTAAATTATAAAATTGAATTTGCACTTAAAATGTCGGGTCTTTTTAAGTAAAAAGTAGTATTACTGATACTGCACCATTTACCTTAACAGTAAAAAATATACAATTCTGACGTGAAAGAAAATATTTCTAGACACTTCATTGTTAGTTATTATTTAATGGAAGGCTATAATATCAACGTATAAGAATTTTTTTTTATTCACAATATCTTGACAGATAATTTATGACCCATTTATTATTCTAACTGAGCTTCCTTAACTGTACGGCTCGTTTACCAGCGTCATGCCAACTGTCGCAGTTGTCTGTTAGATATACGGCCACACAACAGTACTTTCTCATGATTTTCCTGGTGGCATCAGCCCAACATTTTGGAGGGCATCCTCCTCGCCTCCTGCTATCTGATGTTATAAGAACCATTAACTGATTCATATTATCCTGTCTCCGGTAGATGTAGTCAAGAAATGATAGAATTCGAGAAAATCCGATGCTGAAATCTCGTTTTGGGGGCGTGTCTCTTAGAGAAAATGGTACTGGTGGGATCTCTATGGAATTTGTAACAAACTTTGTCTAGATACATATTTGAGAAGCATCAATACGTCGTATGCCTGTTTCCCTGGTGATCCATGGCGAAGGTGCACGAGGCCATCTTCATTTGCTGCAACTAAGGTGGTATTATCTACATATCTCAAGATAGAAATCTTCGTTCCATTTATAGCTACTCCACCGTGTCGATATTCGTGCACAGACGCGCTACGTATTCATTACAATTTATTTTAGTTTATAGTCCAGTCAACAAAAGAGTTGTAGAGGATATGGAGGGGGGGGGGGGAGTTTTCCTCTTCAGGAATGTTTTGGGGGTAATTAGAATGTAAACATATTAAAAGTCCCCGTCCATAGCCAGACTGTTTCAGGAGGGAGAGGAGGTCGAAAGTCCCTTTTTTCGATTCTTCGCTTATAACTCGGATAAGATGAGTCGTACGGAAAAAGTATTCTATGAGACATTAAACACTACAAGAATGTCTGTATTCATTTCCTTCCTATGTGTTATGGTTTCCGGGATATTCGCCAGTGAATATCGATGATTAATAAATAAATAAATTAGGTACATGGAATTTTTCTATCAAAGCCTGCTAATAAATCACAATCATAAAACAATCTTTATTTTACAACACTCGACGTATTTACTAGAGTAATATTTTGTCGAAATCTATACATTTCCTTAAATATACAGTGTGACTCATTTAAAATGAAGACCCTTATAACTTTTTTATTTTGTTTCCAATTTGTATCAATTTTAACGAAGTATAGAACAAATTATGATCTAATTATGACCAGAAAAACATTCGCCTGCTACAAAGACAAAGCCACCTGCGGTACCAAAATATGTGGAAAAAAATAAAAACATTTTGAATGTTGAAAATTCTAAAAGAATGCATCGGATCGGCGCCAAAAACGTACATAGGTACACCAAAATTTGATTTGGTTATTGATGGGGGATTTCTCACACATAAGCTCATCTGGCAAAGGGGACCCTCAGTATGTTTACCTCAGTTTCCGCAATTTGCGGTGTATACGTGAAATTCGTCAAGACCCACTAATATATATGATTTTTAATTTTTTTTCCGCATATCTTGGTATTACAAGTGGCTTTGCCTTTGTAGCAGGCGAATGTTTTTCTGGTCACAAGCAGATCTTAATTCGTTCTATGCTTTCGCAAAATTTGATTCAAATCGGAAACAAAATAAAAAAGTTATAAGGGTGTCTTCATTTTAAGTAAGTCATACTGTATATTTAAGGAAATGTATAGATTTCGACAAAATATTACGTTAGTAAATACATCGAGTGTTGTAAAATAAAGTATGTTAACCGGTTTGATAGAAAAATTTCAAATATATAATTAATTTATGTATTAATTATCGATTTTCGCTGCCGAATATCTCGCAAACTATAACACATAGGAAGAAAATGAATATAGACACTCTTGGAAATTTAATTATGTTTATTGTTTCATAGAATACTTTTTTCCGTGCGATTCTTTCCGAGTTATAAACGAGGAATCGAAAAAAGGAATCTTTCCACATCCCTCTCCCCCGAAGCGGCGGGTCTAGGAGCGGGGACTTTTAGCATGTTTACCTTCTAACTATCTCCAAGACATTCTTAAGGGGGAAAATTCTCCCCCCCCCCCAATGTTCTCTACAATCCCCTTTTGGGCATTTATTGATTGGACTATTACTATAATAGACATCTAAGATGGCTACAGAACATAGTCACTGTCGAAGTTAGTATTGCCAATTCTGACCAAAGCCAATTTTGAGTTTTCATCATATAATCCTTGAATAATGAAGACCAGAAGTCTGGATATTCCTATTTCCAAAAATATAATCCACAATTTCTCAAGGATCTTATAGAAGTCAATGTACCTTGCATTCTTGATAAGTTACCATATGTTTAGTGCTTGATGAATAATGAAGATCACAAGTCTGGATATTCCAATCTCCAAATATATATCTAAAATTTCCCAAGGGCCTGACAGTAGTCAAAGATATACAGCCATGTACCGTGGAATCTTCATAAGTTACCATATGTTTAGTGTTTGATGTCGTAACTTCGTGTTTGTTCTCTAGTACCGCATCCGTTGACTGTTCTCTAACTATTCAATTTGCTCTTCTCCACTAATAAATAATATAACATCAGGCTGACATTTGAAGTCTATAATATTCCGTGGTTAGTACTAAATAATAAACGTGTGGAAATAAATTTAAATTCTCGATGTTTACGCGCATTTCTGTGGAGCATTTAGTGGAAGACCGCCAGAATACGCGAGTCTGGAAGCTGCAGGAGAGATATATGTTCAATTCAAAAACATAATTACTATTAAGGGAGGTTTCTTATAATATATTGGCATGATCAGACTTAGATCATCAGTATATAGAAAGAATGGTTATTTTCTTTTTTCATATTGAGTGTATGTTGCCGTCATAAGGAGAATAGCCGCATCTGTAAATTGTCGGTTGTGGAGGAAAGTAACAAACGCGTTTGTACCTTTCCCAACTAGTAAATATTAATTCAGAAAATCAATTTCAATGGATCTTAGGTACTCTAAATATTCAAATTCTATTGGTTCTTATATATTTGTATATTTATCTGACATGCAGCCTTTTAGCCTATTATATGTAGAAGCGTTTGTTTATCGCAAAGAAAATGTGACGTCATGTAGATGCGGCTATTTATGTTCCCATGTTTTTGTACTTTATAATTTTTTTATAATTTCTTTAACTGCAGAACTAGGTTAAGTACTCTTGGGTGCTTATATATTATTAGAATCTCATTTATGACAAATATGTAGATGCAGCTTTTCATCTTATGACGGCAGAATGGGTATCAGAGGGTTCATAAGGAAACTAACAGAGGTTCATAAGGAAACTAACTTCTTGTTGATATTCTAGCTCGGTCAGATTTAGATCAATGATACATGAAAGGAACGAATGGTTTCTTTGAAAGTTATCTGGTGAATCCCCAACATAATATTTTTTTTGTGCAACCGTACGTGAAGTGAGTATTTCGCGTTCTCAAAACAGTCCGTGAAATTCAATTTCACGGGCGTTACCCTTAGTAACGGCCGAAAAACTAAGTCACTTTCATAATAATTGACGTTTGTCACTTCAAAATTGATATTTCTAAAATATGACAAACAAAAATTGTTATATCTTATTAAACAGAATTAGTACATAATTATTTCCAAATTCACAACAAATACATAAATTATTTTATTTTTACGATTATTCGAGTCAAGTATACATTTAAAATACCGTTTCCATAGAAACGCTCTGACGTTAAGGCCACCGCGTTTATTTAACAAAATATAACATAAACGGTGGAGTCATTTTCACCATCTATATTAACTATAATTTACGGTTGCACAAAAAATAGTGTTTATACCATGGCCGCGAAATTTTTTAGCGCCCTCGAGATTATCTTGCCTCGGCCGCAAGCGGCCTCGGCGATAATTTTTCTCTCGGTACGTAAAAAGGAATTTCCCGGCCTTGGTATAAAAATAACTATTGTAACAATGGTTTATTGTACCTTATGTAAATTGCAATTCTCTATTGAATTACCTGTTCCTCGAAGAAGTTATTATCGTTGAATATATTGTCTGCGGCATTTAATGAAACTTGTTACCTAAAAACTTTTTTGTACGTTGGCCGTCTTTTTTCCAATTTTTTCGCAACGTAAAAAATATATTACCCTTTCTTTCCTTTTTCCGTTTAATTGATGAGATCGATATAACTAGGAATTTCTACCACTTCCTTCCTGAAATGTCTCTTGGTCTGGATATTTTAAACAAAAAGTGAAATGTATTGTTAATTGACAGCCCTAAGCGAGTTTCGCCTCAAACGAATATACATTATTTCAGTGACGTGTGACATCAATGCTAATAATTTGTATTTATATCCAATTTTCCGTAGTAGCACCAAAATTGAGGTACGCCATCGCCAGTTTCCTAATTCTCATATTTTCTCTGAACGATTTTTACTTCATTAATCACTTAATCTCCTCGGCTATGATATCTAGGTACTCTAATCGCCCCGCCAGGTTTTAATTTTTGTATAGCTGCCGTCAATTATTGCAAGTCATGTTCAAAATCCTGCTTCCGCTCATCTTCTGGCTCAGAATATTCGGATATTTTAGAAAAGCTTTTCATAGTGTTGGTTACAAACCTCAGTGATGTGATCTCTGTCAGTTCTTAAGTACCGCTGAAGCACGGTCATTAAACCATACGGTTGTCTCAATCAACAGCTTGATGGCGAGAGAGACGCGGGGGGCGGAAAATAGAATGAAAGAGACAGACATATCTGATTTCCGTGCAAAAGACAGAGACAAAGATGCTTGTAGTGTCTACAGGTGACGTAGGCTGTAGACCCTACCGGAATCTCTGTCCCTGTCTTCTGCACGGAAATCAGATATGTCTGTCTCTTTCATTCGATTTCCCGCCCCCCGCGTCTCTCTCGTCCTAAAGCTGCTGATTGATGTAACCGTATCGTTTATTGACCTGAAGTACTTTTTTTTTTAAGAGGAGGGCTCCAATCAATCACTGGTTATATTGGAAGTGTCAGACTCTTACTGACTAAAGCCCCCTCCTCCCCGGGGCTCGTATGTATACTACTCCGAGGAGTACTGCAGCCTCAAGGGCTTATTGTGCTCACCCTGTATTGCCTGTAAGGTGTTCTTACTAGCATTGCTAACAACTGATCGCTGCGCGGTATCCTTAGATGTTCTGACCACCATCGGTGTCCAAGTCCTCACCGCGCGCTATGTTGCTGCACTTCGGTGATCTAGCCTTGGTCTGGTTTAATACCTCCCTGACTTCTCACCTGCTGAAGTACATACTACGACAATCATTTCACAAAAGTCTACTAAATTAATTTAAAATATTGGGTACATCATGAAACAATGTAGGGCAGCGGTTGTATTAAGGTATTCTATTTTTTTTTTACTAGAAACTTTCTCCCCACTTTAGCAGTAAGTTTTATGAACACCCTCAATATAACATAAACTAGTAAACTTCTATTATAGGCAGACTTTGTTATGAACGAGGTTTTAAAATTTTATACTTATATCTCTATGTACTCAAATAAATAACTTTATCATTAACTTCTAATATAATCCAATAGTAAATAACAAATAATTACTTTATCTATAGCTTTCGCCTCCTAAAATTTTTTCAAGTTTAAAATCACAATAAGGTGTTCGAAAAGTATTTCCTTAATTTATAATAAACTATTCAGTGTTGTTTCTGCTTATATTTTTTTTATTTCCGTAACTCAAATGATATTTCAACGCTCTAATTTCGGATGTAATCAGGCCTAGGCCAACCAGAAGAATAATACTTAGAGAAGATATATCTGAACCCATTTTCAATTCCTGCTAATATCAGAAAAATAAGGATCATAAGCGAAATCGTGTGTGTTATGCTCAAAATCATGGCTAGACGTGTCTACAAACTATTATCATAATATACCGTCATCGGACGTCAGTACCAACGTAAATTTTCTAGGTGTAATTTTAGATAAAACATGTGTCGACCTAAGTGTATTGATCAGCTGTGGGCTAAATTATGAGAACAGGCGTGCTTCGCTATTTTAGTGTTGCGTAGACCTCCTTAATAAACGCGTATTATGCATTTTTAATTCTAATAATAATTTTTTGTGGTGCCAAAATCTTGACACTCAGCGTAGCAGAAAAATAAAGTTTAGGAATTAACCAGCAGATTATTATCAAGTATTAGACATTTTGACTTTGCATTTTTAGTTAGGAATGAAAAGAGTTTCTTCTCATCAACTCTATTTTATTATTGCAACTAACAGGGCCGGCTCAAGGTACATTTTCCACTTGGGCGGGCGCACTTTTTGGTGCCCTTTCCTGAGATAATCACGAAAATTACGGAAATTTCACAGACGTACTACCTACTGAAGTCCAAGGTTATCCCTTCGGACCTCCCGATCACTACTTTTTAACCCTAGAACGGTATCGTACGTAAAATTTACGTGTACAAGATTAATAATTTGCATTTACAGAGCCATACGTCCGCAAATTTTCTCGTCCTTCCAGATATGCTTCCCTAAATATCTTAGCGACAGGCTGTTTACATTGCCAATAAGCAAGTGCTCGTACTAGAGGTTACATTTATTATTTTCTGGAGCTCTATACGTAAATATTACGCATCGTTACCAATAAGAGGCCGTTCAAAAATTACGTAACGCTCTTAGAGGGGAGGGGGGAGTACTTAAAAGCGTGACAACTTGTGACATGGGGGGGCGGCATCAACTGTTGCGTAAGGTAATGTTATTCTTTTTTCCACAAAAATTCTGATCTAAAGAAAACAGCTATTTTTGTATAAACTGGTAAAGGTTTGTACTTAGTCACAAGACAAACCAAGTTTACACAGGACTTTAATATATATGACATTAAAAAAAATATATCTTATTTTGATGGGGGAGGGAGGTGAAATTTGTGAAATAATTTATTTAGGGGGTATCTTCAAACGTGACAACATGTGACAAGGGGGAGGGAGGGGGCAAATTTGATCAAAATTTGCGTTACGTGATTTTTTAACGGCCCCTATCCGCTAATTAGTTTATAATTTTTACGTATCCGATACCAATAAACGTTTACAATGTCGAAACGAGGTTTAAAAGATGAAGACTTGGAGGAAGCTAGTAAATTTATTTTGTGTCATTACTAATTTAAGTTACCATGTATATTGTATGTTTACTTGGCAAAATAAACCTTTAAGCAAAATATTAATTGAATTTTATTAATTTATTTAACCGCATTTTAGCACAAAGCTTGTAGAAAAATATGTACGTAAAATTTACGTACGATACCAATACAGTAAAATAAAATATCGATACCGTTCTAGGGTTTTCAGTTAACACAAAATTGTTTCTCGATGTGGCTGACAGTGCATTCGAAAATAAAGGTAGCCACAATGAATAATAAGGAAATCCTCTTTAAAGGAAAACAATAAATATCAGTTTTTCTGCAATATCTTCCGACCTCTTTAAAATATAAAATTCATATTTTAAATTTAGATATAGCCCGTCTGGACATCAGTTTTACATAGCATCAGTCAAACCCCCTCTTCTACTTAAAAGGTAGTTTTAGGAGTCGGTATTTTACTCCAAACTTTTTAATTTTTTACATATTTCTAAAAGTTCTTAAAAAAAATAATTTTCAGATCATTAGAAATAAAAAAAGACATTCTTATTGCATTTCGATAAACCATTCTCAAGTAATTTATGTTTACACATCAATGTGCTTTTACAACATTTTATTAATAATAACAGGTCTACAAAAAAAAGTCTTGTCCTAAGGTTCCCATCTAACTTTTCTGAAGTATTTTGACGCGCCGAAACCAATTCCCTTTTACCCCCTAGGCCTCATGTGCCCTAAGATTCTGATACAACTTTTCTGGAGTATATTGACGCACTGAAGCCAATTTTGAAGAAATTTTTTTTTATTTCATGTCAGTTTTTCTCTACCACCCCTATTATCCCCTGGGGGGGGGGGGGGGGGGGGGCGAGAAAGGTCCTGTCGTAAGGTTCTGATCTAACTTCTCTGAAGTATTTTGAGACGCTTAAGGAAATTTTGGACAAAATTTTTTTTTCTATCATGTCAGTTTTCCTCTACCACCCCTTTATCCCCTAAAAAAACAGCAAAATAGGCCTGCTTGTCTTAAAGATTCTGACCTAACTTTTCTGAAGTATTTTCACGTGCTGAAACCAATTTTGTACAAAAACAAATTAGGGAATAAAAGGGGTGGTGGTATAGGGAAACTGACCCGACAAAGAAAAAAAATCGTGTCCAAAATTGACTTCAGTGTCAAAATACTTAGAAAAGTTGGATGAAAACTTTAGGACGAGACTTTCTTTGCCTTTTTTAGGGAATGAAAGGGGTGGTACAGGAAAACTGACACGATAGAAATTTTTTTTTGTCCAAAATTGACTTCAAAATACTTCAGAAGAGTTAGATGAACAAGATTTTTTTTTTGTAGATCTGTGTAATTAATTTGTATTATAAATTTCTTTATCTACACCATCTGAACGCTATTATAATGGACACAAGTTTACTTAGAGGAAAATTCTTCTCTATTGTTTTAATATTTTATACAAAGCAAATTGCCATTTATTTATTTTATTAATTTATAAACAGTAAATTACGTAAGATTTAAACACAAACAGCTAATGTTGATATAGTTGTCTTCAGGTCTACTCAAAAAATGTCGACATCTTTGACCATCAAATACGCTGCATCGCACCGCCAAAGACGCCGACATTTTTTACACGCTTAACAAGTGTGGTCAACTTTATAACAATTTTCTGAGTATTTTGATTTTTTTCTGAATGAAACTGCATGTTGCCGGACTTTGTTTATGCAAAATCTTTAATGATCGACTCCGCGTCAGTCAATAATAGGGCGGGAAGCTTGAGGTATGAGTAGTAAGTTATGTCATAACTAAATAAAAATATTTGTGTTGCATTTTTTAATTAATTAGGCGGTTTTAATGTTAATCGACTGTTCTGTATTCGTTTCCTACTTCTCCTAGTGGAGTCAAATTAGAACTAAAAAATTCGCAATGTGTGTGCAGTTTTTTTTGTTTTAACGTGTTCAGGGGATCAACTTAAGTTCACAGTTCAGTTTTGCAGTTTCTGTGAGGTCGGCGTATTGTTTATTTAAACAATTTAATTTTTTAGACCGTATATTCCATCGGTTTTCTTTGAATATCTACAAATACATAAGTTCTATTGAAAATAACAACAAAGAAGGAAAATGTTCGTTATAAGCTGTACAATAAAAGTACTTAAACTATAATTTATGCCAACTTTTATTATTTTATTAAAAAAAAATTGTATATTCCAAAATTATGCGTTTATAAACAAATCACTGTTCTTTCAAAAATAATGGATAACATTCAATGAAATTTTGGAGGAATATTATAGCTCTTATAAAGTACAATCACCACTTAAAATTTCAAATCAAAATGATTTTTAAAACGGCTCAAATATTCAACTGTTGCTAAAACTTTGCACCCTTGTGAAGTCCTACCATCAAAACCAAGAAATGTGTACGATAGCTCAAATTTTAGCTTTTTATAAGTACTCTAAGATCACGGAGAGAGATTTTTAAAATTCGGCTTACTGTTTGGTGACTGATTTCCAATTCAAACCAAATTGCCTTAAAAAAACAGTCTTATCAACTTCTATTCGAGCCAAAACATTAATTTCCGTTCCTTTGTCAAGAATGAAATTCTCTTCGGGCTCTCTTCGGAATTGATTTTCAAGACGTTTAAAATAATTTCTCGCTGGACATTGTCTATCAGGATATCGTTCGGTATAAAGGTGTCTAGCCGCTACGGCATTGTTTCTACATTCCCCAAAAATAATAATTAACATGTCTACTTTTTCATCTCTTGTATAGATTTGCGGCATTTCGTACACAATTAACAAGAATTTTAAACAATTTTTAAATACACGATAAAAACACCGGTAAACCAACAAATGTCTGATAAGCTAAATATTTTATTGTTTTCAGTTAGTTAGTTACTTCTTAATATTTAATTAGAACAAAATTGTATTTTCTTATTTTCTTTTAGCTGTAATTTTGTTTATTTATCGCACATTTTAATACGACTTATGAACAAATTCCTTATTAATAGTATTAATAAATGGTACCACGGTACCAATATAGTTCCATTCGAAAAAAATGAGTTTTGCCCCAAAAACCATTTTGGGCTCATAAAGCACGTAATTCAATATTTCTTACAGGATTTCGAAAAAAAAAATCGCTTATATGTCAAAAAGTTCCGTTTATTATGCAAGTAGAGTAGCTTCGGCTAGACTTCGCCCTATATATTGTATTAATGTATAATACTGAAATAAAGGCAATTTATTATTATTATTATATAGGATATCAATCAATTATCTTCAAAACTAAAGGAGAAAATGATGCATGATCCTGTTACCCGGTATATGCTGCCATTTACATAAAAGTTGTGAATAAAAATTGATAGTAAGTATTTAAACATGATTCTCCATTCGGCTACTATAATTGTTTAGAATAATATAAATATGAATTCATACGAAAATAGAGAATATATCAGTATCTGCATAAAGCTCTTTACAGTGTAATAATAAACGAGAAACTGTGCCAGCACTGAATTTTAAGTAGTTTTATCATACGTAGTCATCTGTAAATAAATTTGAAACTATTTAACTCCATTGTCTACTATTTGTTTCAAGAGCTGCAAGTTTGGTGTTAAGGATGGCGTTGCCGTGCTTAAAAAAATGATTTCGTAATTCGACAATTTCTCCTACATCCTGAATCGACAGAAAACATATCTTGATAGGCTTTTAAAAAAAGATAATATAATTATACCAATATATTGAAGTAGCCCTGTCAATGAACGTTCAATAAGGGGGTCTAGAGGGAAATACCGAGATCACAATTTTTGACTTGAGGGCTGTGTTTGGACTATTCAGGAGGTAAACATACAAAAAGATCAAATTGTAAAAAAATCGAACAAAAAATGTCTTTGCGTCTGTATATGTATATGTGCTTGTATGCCGTTTCATGTAAACACGATACCTTCTGTTAGACTTAAAATATTATGATTTAGAACATATATAAAACAGCATAGTACAATAATCCCTATTGAAATTGGGCCATATCTGGAATACATGGTGATAACCAGACGCCTACAAACACAGTATAATAGTCTTATTAAAATTACCATGTTCCAAATTTTAAGATAACATTGACATATCATCTAATTTAAATAAAGTTGGTCTGAACCTAACGTACACCCGGTATATTGCGGTTGGTAAATCTTATACATCTTCATATTTTTGCTTAATCAAAAAAAAAATGCATTTTGCTCTGAAATTAAAATAAAATATAGCGTTATCGCTATAAATAAAATTAAAATCGAAGTTAATATACGTATATTTGTTTTTAATACATGTTCATATTTTATGTGATTATGATATTTTTAGTATTTTGATATTATATTTTTATCGAATGTTTTTCATTTTTCCTAGCGATTCCATGGAAACTTCTAAATTATGGATCGAGTTTTCCTTTTTGTTTCTTAGCGACTCCATGGAAACTTCTCGCTTTTGGAACTTCTCGATTTCCAGTGAGTGAGTCGCTATAGTCGCTATATAAAACCTATTTTACGTAAGAGTGAGAATTTGTAGGCCTCTGATTATGACCATGTATTATAGATATGGCCCAATTTCAATAGGGATTATTGTACTATGCTGTTTTACTTATGTCCCAAATTGTAATTAAATATTTTAAGTCTAATAGAAGTTATCGTGTTTACAAGAAACGGTATGCACACACACATACATATACACGCGCGCACACACACACTTACGGGCACAAATACATTGTTTAATCGATATTTGATTTCAGTCTGCTATGAAACGGATATCTGTACAACAAATTTTTTCCACGATGATTATTAAAATTTTTTTTCAATTTATAATACATTTATAATAAAGTTGGAATACAGTTAAAATATATACAATCCATTACTGAACCATAAAAGATACGACAAAAATTAATAGAAAGATTATTGTAGAAAATTTAATCAGTTTTAATTTTGAATATAGCCACTTTTTGATTATGGCTAACCGTTTTCGAGATTTGAGCGAAAAACCAAAAACCGAGACCTTCTTCGTGCTCCCCTGCACCCCCCGCATCTCCTATGTTCGGGGACTTTTGGTATGTTTACCCCCTAAATAGTTCAAACACAGCCTTCAAGTCCAAAATTGTGATCTCGACATGTCTCTCTACAAACCATTCATTGACAGGACTAAAGTCAACAAACACATTTTTTTTTTTCTTCGTTTTCGATAGCCTAATACTATTCTATAAAGTTGCCTCTAAAAGTCTAATTTTTTTAATCGGTTCTGGGATGTAGGAAATATTGTCAAATTTCGTTCAGGCATCGCTCACCTTTTTTTTTTTTTCCGAGGAGGGGAATCCGACACGGGCTGCCCATCGCTAGAATGGTTCTGAGTGTCAGACTCGAACTGGCTAAAACTCCTCCTCCCAGAGCTCGTCTGTAAAAATACTCCGAGGGCACTGCAGCCTCCTGAGCTTATTGAGCTCTCCTTGTCTTAGTAAGCCTGTGCCACTGACAGGGTGATACAGGTCTGAAAATAGGCGAGTTTTGATAGTTTTCGGGTCTGTTTGTGTTGGCCTGTAAATATTATATCTTCTGCGCCTCGCAGTCGCATATAATATTCTCCACAGTTTCCAGTATATTGCCGTACAGTCTGCAGTTAAGGTCGCCAGCAAAGTTTCCAATTGTATGCAGGTGCTTTTTAACAGGAAAGTGTTTTGTCAAAAGACCTGTTTTGGATGAAGACATAGTTTTCAACTGCATCGTGTTCTTTGTGAGCAGTTCTGCAGTTTGTTTTGGACATGGTCCCTTATACGTATTTTCCTATGTCGATTTCCTGAAATATTTCTCCAGTGATGGCTGTGTTTACTCTGGACCCAATCTTTAATCACCCTTCTGTCTGAGCTTTTTGTTATGTTCAGCGCGGGTTCTGGGCCATAGAATATATTAGCCGCTCCTTGTCTAGCAAGTTAATCAGCTTCTTCGTTGCCACCGCTAACCTTAATGAAACCTTATGAGAGTCAGTTATTGGCTCTTATACGTTGAGATGTTTTATATTTGTGGAACTTATGTATGATGTAATCAATATAATCATCAAGTGCTGTACGGATCATATTTTTTGCTTCTTAAAATGCTCTTAAAATTAGAAAATCCTTTTCTCAGAAGGAGAAAGAACTGTGAATGTCATGTGTCAAGATAGGTATCTGGTATAGAGCCGGTACATTGATCACCACATTAACCAGATCTCAACTCTCTTGATTACTATATTTGAGATTATCTTAAAGCGGAGCTCCATAGTAAGCCGGTGGTCATGCGCTATGAATTAGTAGCTAGACTAAAAATACTTACACAAATCGCAAAATATATTCACTAGGAGAAAGGTGTCAAAAGCACATCGAGACGAAAGCAGTTACTCTAAGCAACTTTAATTCTTAAATCAATCTATTTTTTTGTAACTGTTAGATTCTCTTGTAACTTGTAACTGTTAGATTCTCTTGGTGTATTTTATTCAAATAAATATATTTCCATAAAATTTTAATCAATCTGTACCCTGTACTAAGTAATTTTTTAGAAGTGAACCGATCTTATACTGTACAGTAGTTTCAGACTTTCATAGAAAAAGACTGTGCTAAAAACTATAATAATAAATACATGAAGACTTTTTTCGAGACATTTGAGGAGTTGCTGTGGGAATAATACAAAATTTTTAGAGAAATAAAAAAGTAACAAGACTAATTCTTTTCCTTTGGATTAATTAAAGAATTCAAACCGATTTCAGTTCTCTAGAGACCTCGTTGGCGTACAAGTTAGAAATGAAAACAATCGTATAGTCCTCTTGTTTTACGCCTATTGGACTCATTTAAAAACAAATCTTGCTACATCTTGAAACAGCTTATGATGAGAAATGATTCTCCAAATTTCAAAAGTGCGTAACAGATCGTTTAGAAATTATACGAAAACAACTTAAAAAAGTTGAAAGATTCGACGACTTCAACCTTGATAAGGGATTATTTACGTACTTAAGTTCGTATGGAAATTACATCTATTCTTTTTGCACTATTACCTACCTAACCACAAATTACTAAGTCAAAATCTGTTATATCCTGTATACCTAATCCACAAATTAAAAAATATACTATAATTACTAGTGAATTGGGCGTTGTTTATTTCATTTAATACTCAAGTCAGAAGAAAATAAAATAAAAAACCACTATTGAATATATATTTTAATACTTGTAAAAATAGCATATTATCAACGTACTCTGCAACGCAGTACAGCAATTTCATGACTCATTTACTCTAAATGACTATTTATCAACCTTCGAGCCCGTAAAATGCGTGGCGACTTTAAAATATTAGAGAACATTTTATTTTATCTTTCTTTTGCTTTCCATTTTACTTCGTAGCTGCCACTTCAATTACAAAATGTATTTCAACGATGTTCTACTCTACAGAATAAAATTTATTTCTGTGTAAAACTCCGAGAGAAAAGTCCATGTAGAAGTACATTTTTTGCTAATAGGCATCATTTGGGTTGAAATGAAACATCCGTGTATTCTGAAAATCAAAGAAATACTTAGGTACTTCTTTTTTTATTAATATTCACTTTAGCCCAAATATCTTTTAGTTTGTTTACCACACGTACGAGATTCTGTTTTAAAACAAACTGATAAAAGTCGAAGCTGGAAGTTGCCAACAGCGACCAGATATTTTATTTTGAACCGCAATTGACTGAGTATATCGGGAATGCTATTAGTTTAGTAAAATAGTCTGGAATAAGCTATAAATAAGTAAAAATATATAGGCAAATATTTCAATAAACCCATGGCACTGACTGTGATTTCGATCATCAGTTGCTCATGTGAAAATTCTCGTTGATGTTGAAAATGTGTCAAAGGCAAATACCAACCATAACTAATTGACAAAATTTCCAAAATAGCTTCAGAAAATATGTAAAAGAAGTCATTCCACCGGTCAGATCTAAATGCCTTGTGGTATCTCTAAAACAGAACATCACACGAAGAGCAACAGAACGCAAAGCTGAATGTCTACTTGAAGTACAAGTCAGGAGAAAAAAACTGCTTCGAAATGCGCAGTTGTCTGCAAGTACTACAGATTGCTTCAGCATTAATGTCACACTAATGCTGTATCTTCTTCAATCCGGCCTCCAGCATTAACTGCCGAGGAAAATACGTTCTGGGCAAGCAGGCTTTGCTAAAAGGCACGTCAGAAGAGAACAAATACTGAATTTAAGACAACTTATTGAGAAAACTAGAGAATATTATGTGCCTTTGTTTCATAGACGTAGTAATGGCGAATGGAACAAATTGTGTGCTGAATTATTGAGACAAAAACGCTCAAACATTTGATTTTTATTATTGGTCGATTGTATGAACTCTGCTTTGGTGAAAGTCGTCAACACCAACTCCAACAAATGTAAACATTGGGGTAGCCCTTATTTGTCACATTTAGATTTTTTTTGAGGCACTCCCCAGAATGGTTTCATTCCATAAAAAAATACTTTGTGTAAAATGCTAGCTCGATAGGATTAAGTCAAGAGGTGCCGTAACTCCCCCTTTCTTTGAACTAAAAGGATGAGTGTCCACAACATAACAAAAATTTCCCTGAAAATCAATCAATCGTGCCAACACTTTCTTACTGATATATTATGTTATGTGTTATTAAGAGCTTAATAAAATATGTAAACTGCGTTGCGCTCATACTTAAAACATGAAGAATGGTGATCTAAAATGGTGGTTGCCACTATTGCTGAGGAGGAAACATGCTGTACTTTTAATATAAAAATACAAGATGGACACCATTGATAGTCGGTTGTGCCTTCGAAGCGAACGGTTGGGTGCCTGAAACACTCCCACTATAAACGCAAAATTGCCGTGAAAAACTCCGTCAAATTTGATAAAAATTAGGTAAATTATAGCCCAAGAATTTACGCGCAAATTGATACCCCATATCAACAGAACAAAGTTGAAATAGAATTAATATTTGAAAACAACTAATACAGTTTTGTGACCAGTGCTGTGTATTAAGAAACGAAAAGAGCGTAATTAAACAAACAACCGAAGACAGGCAAAAGCAAGATAAGTACCTCCTTTTTCATTTTTAAGTACCTTCCCAGACAAGTATATTTATATACAATTGAAGGGTTTAGGCCCATCACCCTTGAAGAGTCGACATTGTCGACAAGTTTATGGCAATAAATTAAAGCATGGCATGATATCCCTCTGTAAACCTGTAAATTATTTTTTTAATCATTATAAAAATATTCAAATGAATTTGATCTGTCTGTAAAGTATGGTCATATAAATTTCTTTTGTTAACTTTCAAATAATCTTTTTTCATAATTATTAAAAATACTCAGGCGAATTTAATATAAACTGAACCCGTAATCAAACGCATATGGTCGTAATATTCTCTTAGGTAAAATATCAAGTGAGGGTTTTCAGGTCGAAATTACGCTCATTGTCAACTGTAATAACTTAAAAATAAGTCAATAAACAATCCTTTCTAGCAAATTTACATATGAGTCTGGCCAGGGGCGTGCCCCATCGGGGTGACAGTGCACCGTGTGGAATTGAAGCAATTTAAGAATATAATGGGAATTTGGATGGAATTGGAGGCCATTGGCTTGGTTTCGGTGCCATTGGAATTTGGAAAGCCTTATCCATGCTATGGAAACATGCAAATTGTTTATGCTTCTGGTGCGGCCTGAATTGCAGGGAGCGAGGATGAGTTCATACACCTCCTGAACAAGCTTTAGACAATAAGCTTTGATCATGGCCTAAGTGACACAATAGAGAGAGGTAACTGCAAGGTATGAAACAACTTGGAGTCCTTGTGAACAATAATGGCGACTGCCGGTATGAGATTTGGCGAAGAATATAGATGACAAGATAGGTAACTTGCCAGTTGACCAAAATATGGCGTTGTAGAAATATCATGAGACACACAAAGATAAGACTTAATAACATCGTAGCTTTCTCCATCTTTCTTTACGTTTCTAATACATGAACCATTAGAGATGCACACAGACGACGTATTTATGCTTTCGAGATGTTGGTCTGAAGACGTTTGTTACAAATTCTGTAGACAGACCATAGCACTAATGCCTCTATTCTTCAAGAAATACGTCCCCAAAATCGACTCTTTGCATGAAACAGAGAAAAGAAAGTATAGAACGATTGATACTTCAGGGAAACCAGATGGCAAGAGTTGGATAAACGTTCGGCTAATGTCACCAAAGAGCTGATGGGAATTAATGAGGCTGTGCGCCAAACTGGCAACCGCGACAGATGGCGTGACGCCGCCAAACGTACTATATAGTAAGCGAGGGCCAACTAGAATAATTTTCATGAATAACAAGACGTCTGGAAAAGCGTCGTGAAGAAGAAGAGATCATTCAACAAAATAAATAATTAATAAAAAAATAGGGTGAAAAACAGAGAGACAAGTTTGTTGATAATAGCGTCAATGGAGTATTTTCCATTTTTTTTTAAATTCAGTTTTGGTGCATAATTAATTTAAACCACAACAATAATTTCTTAAATAAAAATAAGAAATAAGAATACTTCCGTCTAGACACAGACTTCAAATGAGGAGGAGGGGAATAATTCATCAAATAACAGACAACTTTCGCTTAGATTGTAACTATCTTATATGAATGCCAAATTGTGTATGTACTTTACATTATTTTACCTATAACACTTCTATTTTGCTCAATGTCTTGAAAATCAATAGATATTATATACATGCATTAAAAATGAATTAAAAGGTATTTATATTTGTTATTATTTAGAAGTTATTTTGAAAATGTAAACAAAACTCACGGCGAGGATTTGTGGCAATATTGTATAAAAACAGCTCTCCACCTCTTCCAACTTTGCTTGCGTGCTGTCAGTTGATATTTTTTGTCACAATACAAGTGAAAGAGACATATTGGTTAGATTTATTTGTTGTTTGTTTATGTGGCGTTTGATTTTATTTTATATTTGATCAATAAACTATTAAGATAGAGCTGAATTTTTTTAACGGAGATTCATCCAATTTGCCTAAAGATGGACATGATAGATTCTCTCTATAGACAAAATTTGGATTTTTCAGCAAACGTGAAAAATCAACACGACGCGACGTTAGAACACATCTGTTACTTGACTAGCCGTTGACGTTGTTGCCATATATTGCGAAATATGTTTTTAAAAATCTAATCGGCATTAAAAGTTATTTAAAACATTTAATAATCCACGCCTATTATTATTTATTATATCACAAAATTAAATTTTGTGGATAAATATATTAATATGGATCTAATAAATAAGCTTTACACTCCTGTTTTCTTCATTTATCTTTACTAGAACTAGAGAAGAAATTTCAAGTTGGCAACACCACACTGTTTTGTATAAAACCATTCTATCGACAAATCAACACAGACTACCTACGGCATCGGCAGATTACATACGTCACCAATTTAAAACGCTTTCCGCGCCATTTATTTTAACTCTTGTTTTCTTAAAAAATTGATAATTATTTTCGCGTAAATTTGTATTGAAAGGCTTTTCATACATATTATATGATATTATTCAATTAAAAAAAATATAGGAAAATACCCCATTGCCTACTTAATAATATTTTTCGCAGTTAAATAGTTTTATAGATTCATCTTAATCACTATAATCTTAAACACCTTACAGAAATATCATAAAGTGAAAAACAAACGCTAAACAAAACACCAAAGCCATACTAGATTTTCATGTCAAAATAAAGAACACCTCAAT
This sequence comes from Rutpela maculata, assembly GCA_936432065.2. NCBI lineage: Eukaryota > Metazoa > Arthropoda > Insecta > Coleoptera > Cerambycidae > Rutpela > Rutpela maculata. The sequence goes on from OW386286.2 coordinate 231,853,235, forward strand.
TTACGCAAAAATTAATTGAAATAATCATATCGCAAAAACCGTTTGAAATAAAAATAAAGCGTATGATATTAAAATGTGGGGAATTGTATGCTTTTTTCATCCATGTATAAAAAATATAGGCATTCAATTTAAAAAAATTGAGAAAAATAATAATTTAATATCAAGAAATGTAAACAAATATTTTGGAAACCCGGTATAATAAAAATTTATTTCAAAAATGTTTTTCAGTAAACACATTATTATCAAATAACGTCCCTACATTTTTAGAAAAAACAGTTAATAAATCGCGGAGCTATGGCAGTCTAAAAAAATGTTTGTAAATTGCCAAAAAAAAGCAGGGAAAAAATCATAATTTGGCAACACTGCATCTGATTGGCAAAATATTTTAGGTTGTAATACAGAACGTTTGGAGGCTTAACTGGCGCCAAAAATACAGGGTGTTCAATTTTAAAAAATTATACTTTCTTGTGTAACTCATTTTTGTGACACCTTGTATAATTGAAAAAAATTTCACATTGTAGTAGAAATGAACATTGAAAGTATTGTTAAGAAAGTTTTTTTTATAAAGTTAGCCGTTTTTGCACAATTTTTCGAGGGAACACTAACTTGACACCCTGTCAATGAATCTTATACCTCTCCGTCTCCTTTGTTAGTACACACATACCCACAGACAACGTTTTTAATTTAGTATATGAGTTAAGCGCGTTATGCAATGCATATTTGTATAAACAATTTTTTCCCTGATGATTAATAGAAATTTAATTCAAATAGGTATAATAAGGAATTTAGCGACCAATGGACACCACACCATCTTCTTTCATTTGAAAATTTAAATACTATGAAATTTCTAACATAATCAGTTCTAAAAAAGGTTTGAAATATCATTACAATATATTTTACTTTAGCAAATTGCCCTGTACCAAACGCTTCGCAGGCACTACATTCCTTCTCAGTTAATTATTTTCAGCATAATCTAAATCGCATTACAATTATAAGCGCCAATATAAAATTAGATACCTTGGCCAGCTTCTCCTCCGTCTTGGCAATGATAGTTTCATAGCTCTCCCTGTGTTGGAACACTTTCCTGGATTGTATTTTCCTGTGAAAGGACCTCTCGAGCAGAGGCCGCGACACTTGTCTCCCAAGAATGGAAGCAATGTCTCCGAGAGCCTGCGAGTCGATCTCGACCTCTTGAAGGAGATTCTCCCAGGTGTGGAATAAAGAACTCGGGCAGGCGGGTCTGGAAAAGAACAATGCAAATGAGAAACATAAGATATCGTTTGTATTTATATACCAGCTGCGTCAGTAGATTTATCCACTTGTTCTGTTTCACTTAATTAAAATGTGTATTATGTACGTATTATACAGGACGTACTTAGAATAAAAGAAGCCTGAGTATGCTGATAGTTCACTACTTCACACGTTTTTTTACCTCCAAGCAAATAATTACTTTCCTAGACCATTTTAAAGTTCAAATAAAGAGAAAATAAATAAAACTTTGATGATATTCCAGTTATAACACAGCCCCACAAAAAAAAAGATCTGGATGACTGACCATATTATTCCTATGTATTTTTTGCGCTACAGCCAAAAACAACCCCGAAGTAGGGGTAAAACCGTCCCATACATCAGGATTCAATGAATGGATGTAAATGAACGGTGAAAAACGTGGGAAGGGGAAATGTTTTATATTCAGTAGTCACCTACCAGAATAGTGACTGAAAAACTACCCTTATAATATGCTGAAAACTCCCCCTGTACAAGCATAGAGTATATAAACGCCAATAAATCGCGAGAAATGTTAAAGTTTTTATAGTTTGGAATACTGTACATGAATCTTACTCGTGTCCCAAAACCACCAATATAACAGGGGAGAAACCACCCTTATATAAAAATAAACTGCGTGAATATCAATAGATTGTGGGAAATTGAGGAGTTTTCGATGTTTTAATTCCAGAATAGAATCTTGGGTGACCCTGCTCTACCTTATTCTCAGTCGGTACAAAAATTACCCCTATAATAGGGTGGAAACTATCCTTATACCAGAATAGAGCACATAAATGCCAATAAATTACGGGAAATGTTAATTTTTTTTATAGTTTGGAGTACAGAACATGAATCTGGAGTGACTCCCAGGTTACCTCGCTCACTCGTGACCCAAAATATCTTCTATAAAGGGTGGTAGCCACCCTTATATACGAATAAATTGCCTGAATAACAATAAATCGTGGGAAATGTTGGAGTTTTCATTGTTTCAGTTCCATAATAGATTCTTGAGTGACATTGATCTACCTTGGTACTCAAAATCATCCCCAAAAAACCACCCCTACAAAATAAAATGTACATATGCCTGTTTTTCAATTTTTCTTAGAATATCTTTTCTTCTCATTTTCAAATGATCTCCTCACTGGCTCTCTTTTATGTTCTTCGTGCGTGTCTCTTTTCATGGACCAACAGTAGTCGGCCATCATGTGGACACCCCACCTTCATTGGTACCGCTTCTCCATCTCCGAAATATCCTGGTGGAAGCATTCGCCTTGCTTTTCACTGTATTCACCCAAATTTTCTGGATGGCGGACAACTGTTGGTCCTTAAAAAGAGGCACACAAATAGGGAGCCAATGAGAAGATCATTTGAAAATAAGAAAAAAAGGTATTCTAGGAAAAAAATATTAAAAAAACGTTCATATTCTTCCGTCAAGCTGCATTAACCCTTTCGTGCAATGAATGCTCGATTTATTGACACACATGTACATTTTACTATGTAGAGGTAGTTTTTTAGAGATAATTTCGGGTAAAATAAATATTCTGGAATTGAAACAGCGAAAACTCCTACATTTCCCACGATCTATTGGTATTCATTCAGCTTATTTTTATACAGGGGTTGTTTCCATCTCGTTATAGGGGTGGTTTTGGGACACCAGTAAGAGGAGTGCACTCGTCACTTCAGATTCATGTACTGTATTCCACACAATAAAAACTTTAACATTTCTCGCGATATATTGGTATTTATATGCTTGTACAGGGGGAGTTTCCAGCACATTATAAGGGTAGTTTTCCAGTCACTATTCAGGGAGGTGACTGCTGAATATAAAACATTTCCCCTTCCCACGTTTTTCTCCATTCATTTACATCCATTCATTGAATCCTGATGTATGCGACGGTTTTACTCCATTTCCGGGGTTGTTTCTGGCTGTAGTGCAAAAGTTTGGGGATATACGAATTTTTTTGACCTCGGATTCAGATTCAGCATCGAAAATTACATAGGAATACTATGGTCAGTCATCCAGATCAAAACCTTTTTTTGTGGGGCTGTGTAATTTTTTGAGGTATTTTTTTTTTAATTTGAGATATTAATTTATCCATAAACTAACATGTTTTAAGACATAAATAAGTCATTGATAGTTGTTATACTTCAAATCCAAAAACGTGCAATCATTACATTATCACAATATACTGTATATTATTCATTAATTCGATGTATATCTCATCTTTATCTTAAATTAATGTAAACGATTAAAAAAATGCTCCTTGAGGTTACAAAAAAGAAATTTACTTGCACCAGGAACGAATAATGCTTTGGAATAGTCGGACAACTGATAAACGAAAATGAAAGAGGAGAATTTAATTTATTCCCGCAAAAAGCACCATCGAATCAAGAAAAATTCTTTTATCACCATTGCACATAAAACTTGGTATTATGAAAAATGTTGTGAAAGCTCTAGATAAAGAAAAGATGACTTGTGGTATTTCACAGAGATCGTTCCTGAGCCCAAACCCTGTGGAATATAATGTTCGATGATGCATTACGTCTACCCCAACCGGAGAACGTTAATCTGATCGGACATGTCGACGATCTGGCACTAACGATCAGGACCAGAAGGGCGTAGGAAATCGAGAAGGCGGCTAACACGGCCATCGCAAAAATAGAAGTAAGGGAGAAGAACCTGGAGCTTGCCCCTGGAAAAACCGAGCTAGTGGTCATAAACAGAAAGAGAAACTTCCCTCTCGTGAATATGAGGGTAGGAGAGCTGGAAATCGGTCCGATGAGACGATAAAGTACCTGGGCATATGGCTCGATTCGATGTTGACATACGGGGTGCATGTGGCGATAATGGAGGAAAAATTTGGGCGAATGGCAACGGCCATAGGCAGGCTAATGCATAACACCAATGGACCGAAGAAGGTGCTGTGCAGCGTAGTGCACTCCATTCTCCTGTACGCGGCCCCGGTATGGGTAAGCGTGATGGCAGTGGAAAGAACTCCTGATATTCTGACGGTAAGCGAGAGTGGTTCCAGGATATGAGGAAACACTGAGGATTAGGGAATGGGCCACTATTCCGAAGGGGTTTTAGCTCGGTTAGAGTTCGATACTATTCAGTGTGATAGTTCCAAGGCACTGGGGGTTGTCCATGATGGATCCCTCCGCCCCGCAAACAAAAAAAGGCCTGATAACAGGACACTGTCCTCTGAACAAACACCTGAATATAATGGGTTGAAAAATGATCCTACTTGTAGGATGTGTGCAGTTGAGGATGAAACCATCACTCATATGCTATGCCATTGTGCATCAACAGAGATTTAAGGTATAGGTATTTTGAAAGGCAGTTTCTACAACCGGAGGAACTACGGGATCTACTCTAGAAAAGGATTGCTCTCTTTCGTAGAGAGCACTGGTCTTTCCTAGGGTATCCTAAATGTCGCGAATAAACAATGTTCTGATAGGCCTGAGTACTGCGGATCTTCAGATCTTCGCGCCTTTTTAATAATATGCAATATGTGCTTATATGGCACAGAAACAGTGTTCCATTTTACAAAGGAAAAATACACGAGCGTAATTTCAAATTCATCGAGCATTCCAATTTTCTAAAGCCTTCAATTCTTGCAATTTGGGTTCTTCTGATTTCACAATAAATTTTAAATGACATTTGGAAACTGAGCAATGCTGATTTTTTTCTATTAATTTTGGCAACAAAAGCTTCTTAAGAAAACACAAAATTCTAAATTACAGGAAGATAGTAGCCGAGGTGATTGAAAACTTTAGAAAATTGGTACACTCGATGAATTTTAAATTATATTTCCTGAACTCTCATCTTGATTACATCCCAGAAAATGTTGAGGGCAATACTGAGGAACTAGGAGACTGATTTTATCTAGGTGCCAGAGAAATGGACACCGATATCAAAGAAGCTGGGAAGAAAACAGGATGACTCGGTACTGCTGAAAAGAGATAGACCAGAAAATGAGAAAAATAAAAGAGAATTCCACTCTGTAGATCTTCCAAATGTAAAAGAGTATCATAAATAAATATTATGAGTTAACTTTTGGACATACATAAATTATGAAAATAAATGAGGATATCACTATGAGTCATGTTTTGCAATAACTTGTCTGGCGCCATTTCTTGAGAATAGAAGAGAACTGTAACCTGGTAGTAATTTAATCTAATCTCTTGGAATCAACGCATGAAAATACATAAAAATTATGAGAATTAGTTACTTTGAATTACCTTTATGGGAAGATCATTAAAGTGCGGAAAAGTAGATATTTTAATGGATAGCTACTATCTTTTGGAAAAGAAAATCATAACGTAATAGAGTGAGGCTAACGTCGGATTCAGCGCACCAAAATACAAAAGGATATGGTGGTTTGGTACTTAGTAGTACACTTTTTGTGTGTCTCTGCGTAATCGTTACTTTTGGAATATAATAAACGTGCACATCTAAAATCGTTGTTAAAAAAATCAAGAAACTTCTCATTATCCATTAATCAATATCTTCTTGATATGTACAAACATCGTCGCATTTTTGCACTTGCAGACTGATGTTTATTGTCAATTTTCCCGAAAATAAGTATTGACATTTTTTCAAATTGCAGTTTATACTTTTATTTGTATAAAATGTTTGACATATCATTAATTTCGTCTGGTGTTGGTGCTTTAATAAAGGTTGATACCTTCTGCATATGTTTCCTTTCTAATCTGGAAAATACTAAATTATTTTATAAATGAGATGGTCATATATCTTTCCACTTCAAAATATATTCCTCTCCACCATTTATTGATTTCTGATATTTCTATTATTTAGTTGTTATATTGAGAAAGCACTATTTTGGTACAATTATAAATGTTTAATTAGGTTTCTTGTGTATAATTCAAATGCTTAATTTCCCGAAAATATAGATTTTCAATCATTATGTAGTTTCTATTAATCTTCTTCATAAATACTTCATTTGGTTAGTTTTAAATATAGTTTAGTCCGCAAAGAGATGTTCGAAATTTTTTTCATAACAGCAATGATTGTTTTTTCTACTATGTCTACAAAGTTAAATATTCGGCACTTCTCTCCACTTACAGTAGTTCGCAGCTTCTTTACTTTTCACATCATAGAAATTTCCGTCCTTCATTTACTATATACCTATATATTAATATAGCACCAATTTCTTTTTATTTTGCATCAACCACGAAGGTTATTATTTATGTTACATTACAGTGTTACATAGTAGTAAATTATTGTAAAGCAAAAAAGTTAAAGAGATAGATATATCACACATATTTATGTATTATTATCACATCATATATTATTTAAAATATTAATATCTGAGAGGTTTGCGGATAGATTCTTTACATTGCAGTCTTGGCGCACTCCATTAACAAATGCTGAACTATCATGTTTATATCAGATACAAGGCACTTGCTTTTTGATTCTTTCTTCAGTAGGTGTCCATGGGTTGCTTTGGTGTGGCCAAATATGGAGACTGGATATGATAATTACTTCCACATCCAGTGGAAGTATAAGTAGTAACGACAAAGAAATTTTTAAAAATTTTTATTGTTCAAATAAGCTTAGAATGTCATGAAACGTCGAGATTTTAAGTTTGAGCGAAAAAAATCTGTCTGTCTGTGTGTCGGTCTGTCTGTCTGTAACTTTTTTTTTGTGCGCACGTTTACTCTGGAACCGTTTGAGATATTGACTTGAAATTTGGTACACATATGTACTTTAACGAGATCTAGAACTAGATTAAATTTTCATCTTGTTGCGTCGAAGGGTTGGGGGGTAAATTTGGGGTAAATAGGTAGATCAAGCAGGTAAGAGTCCATAAAATTGGTATTTAGTATGTACAAGAGAAGCTAAGGTTTCAAAAAAATTTTGGCATTAGCCATCCCCATTACCACCCCCACCTCATTATTAAAAGGGATGAAAAAAAAATGTGATTTAGTGTGTGTACAAGAACCAGAAAACCCAAAATATTTTTTTACTTCATCCACCTCCACTACCACCCCCATCACCACCCCCACCCCACTACCGATGTGGGATATCGTTTTATAGGTTCTTGGGGTAGAGGATTTCAAATATTATATTATTAAAGTTCCATAAACAATTATTTCCACATACGAAATTTTTTCGTTGTGAGTGACTTGGATAGAAAATCTGGATGTGGAAGTAGTGATTCCTTGGGCAGCGGTTTTTTATGTAGCTGGTTATTTCGGATGTTTTTTCAGTACGATACAAATGGATTAATTTCTGTCAGTTTTGATTCGTTTCTTAACAACTATGTTCACCTCCGTTCATTTTTTATGACTTTCGAGAAATCTATGTAGGGCAGCTGCATTTCTATTGTAGCACTGTTGCCCATTAATGCGATTTTGACATGTTAGCTGTTTCGTTACCTTTTATTTCTATGTGCGATAAAATCCATAAAAAGTTTACCTCGTTATAATGTTGCATTTTATACGGGTCTTGATTTTCAATAAGATAGGATGGTAGGTGTACAAATGTTTTAAGCGGTTTACTGCGTTTAATGAATCTGTAAGAATTACCGTTCTTGATAGATTTCTTACTTTTGTGATTCATGTATTGCGTAGTTTATCGATGCAGGTACTGTAGATTTATCGCAGTTTAAAACGCAGGCTTTGATATTTGTGATTGGACTAGTACGGCGTCCGACATCTTTGATACACCTCTATAAATGAAAGTATTCCTACTTAATATTTTGTACAAAAAATCAATTTTTTTCATCACAATACGATTTATTATTGCCACAATGGGCACATTACAATCATTATTTCCAACTCTCAAATTCTCTTTAACAACTTGTTCGTCTTTAGATAAAGACAGGCAATTACTCGCTGCGTGACAGTGTTCCACAAATTAGTAACGGAAATACGTAAAATGTCATTAGCAGGGAAGAGGCTAGATAAAGATCTGTAAGTTGACACGGTTTCGTCGAATTTTTATCTGAAACTTTAGGAATTCATGCCACCATTTAGCCAAAGTGATAAGTATATATTCTACACTTTCCTTTTTAATGACACTTCATAAATATCGATCCTACTACGCTAGAACTTTTATAGTGAAGGAATTCATCGAGAAGATTATTAATATTGGGTATAATTTTCTGAAAATATTACAAACGATTATTTCATAATATTTAATGCTGAAAAAGTTCACTTTAAATATAAAATAAGTGAGATACATCAATAATGCATAGTTAGATTATACAGAGCTTTTACAATTATTACAAACGAGTGCCTTATTACTCCCTTTTTAACCGACTTCAAGAACATCTCAAAAGGAGGAGGTTATCAATTCCATCCCTATGCTTGTGTTTTTTACATTTGTTCAATCATTACTCTGGATTATCTTAAGCAATTTCTGTGAAACCTTACTTAAAATCTAAAATTCAAATTTCACCGAAATTGCATTAAAATTGACAGTTAGGTATTTTAAGTATAGCTGATACCAAATGTGATGTCAAAAGTGAAGAATTCAAAATGGTGAATTCAATATGGCAATATTTTTTGCAGTTTTATATGGAATTGATTACATGGTCATTTCAGAATGCTCTGATAACCAACCTGACTTTAAATCTTAAAAAGTCGATGGGTATTTTCTTTTACTGTGTAGAAGATAAATAAAGAAGCCACCAAAATTGGTGAAAACAAATGTTTGAAAAATATCTGAACTCAAAAAAGGTCAGAAATCAAATTATCAACTAAAATTTCACCTTCGCCTAGTTAATTCGACCTTACTACCAGAAATAAAACCATTGGAACTTAAACATAATCAAATTTTGAGAAAAAGAGGATCTATGCAATTTTTAAAATAAACTGATATTCTTTAAGTTATAACGACTTGAAAATTGCAATTTTGGCATACCAAAATTGTCGGTTTTTGTCGAATAACTCGAAAAGAACCACATTTAATGAAAGAGATGCTGAGGAGAGCCCATAAGTTGAGTTTCTAATTTATGTAGAATTCATGTTTTCGGAGATATGGAAGTCTAAACGTGGTGTCTGAAGAAAAGAAGAAAATAAGAAGTATATTTTGAATGATATCTCAGAAACTGTGACACTTACACAAAAAAATCTTATGATAACTTTTACTACAAAAACCACAAATCAAAGAAATTATCATTACATATGATATTTCTAAAGTTCTGCATATTTTTCACGTTTAGGTATTGTACTATCAGTTTATTTGAATATTAAAATAAATATCCTTATAATGCGAAATGGGTACACACAATATACAGTACCTAGAGGTAAAAAATATGTAAAATTTCGGAATAATGTCATATGTACTGATAATTTTTCTTTATGGGTTATTATTGTAGTAAAAGGTATGTTCTTCAGTTTCTATATGGTCTGGATACTTGCTCTTACCCTCGAGGGGTGAAAACTACCCCTACATTTGAATATTGAATATTTGAAAAAGCGTTACTAATTTGTTTTTTAAACGTAGGATAGTTATGTTTTTGGGATCGCTGACTCCGAATGTGAAGTCAAAATTAAAAAAATCAATATGGCGGCTCTAATAGGGCGGATGGATTATTTTTTTAAAAAAGTGTTTTAAAGGGACAAAATAGATTGAACATCTAGGTGATGCTATATAATAAAAAACAGCATTTTTGAAAGAAAAATTACAATAACAAAATTGCGACATTTTTTTTTAAATGTGAAAACCCATCTTCAATCAGCCATAACTTCTATATTTTTTGTGTTGTAGAAACAAACAAAAAATCATTTTAAAGATTGATTAATTGTCTTTAATTTTGGTGTTGTCTAAGGTATTCAACATTTTAAACTAAATACTTCATCCTAGAAACGGTCGGATGTCATCTATTAAATTAAATATCTCCGAAACTATCAACCCTACACAAATATATAAAAAAATAAATTCATTCTTAATTTATAAGCTTCAGTTTTGATATCCACCGCATTTTCTCTAAAACTAATATTTATTGAGATATTTCCAGAGAAACAAAAACGTTACATTTTTTTCTAAAATTCTGTTACATTTTAAAATGCATTTTTTTTTCTAAAACAAGCGCTGTAAGCAGACGAAAAAATTTGAGCTTTTGGGTCATACTTTATATTAACGAAAAACAGTATATAAGAATATATTTTTTTAATTGCTGATTACTTACATTAACAAAATTGCGACATTTTTATTAAAAAAATTTAAAAAAGTAAATTTATTCTGTCCAAACTTTTTTGTATTTTATGCTATAGAAATAGGAAAAAATCATTTGAAAGCCCAACTAACAGTCTTTTATTTTGGTTGCTACCACTTTTGACGTAAGTGCCATAGTTTCTGAGATATTTAACATTTAAACTAAATACTTCGTCTTGTAGAAGTTCGGACGCCACCTTTATACTTCCAGATCTCCCAAACCATTAACTTTAAAGAAATTAGAAAAAAACGAAATTCATCCTCAATTTAGTAGCTCTTTTATTTGTCTCTAGCTTGTTTTCGCTCACTGTAACACTTTTCGAGTTATTTGACGAATATTGGTTTGAAATACCGTTCTTTTAAGTTAAAATCCCAATTTTCAAGTCGGTATAACTCAAAGACTATCAATTTTTATGAAAAGTTGCATAAAGCATTTTTTTCGTAAAATTTCATTTTCTTTTAGCTACGTTTTCAATTTTTTCTTAGTTGCCACCCCCTGAAAAAGAGTGGCATCCACCCCCTATAAATTAGCAAGCCGCCGCCGCGTAATATAAAAACTTTTCTTTGAAAAATTTTCTATTAAATTGCCATAAAATGAACGAAATCCATTTCATATGATATTATTCCGCAGTTAAAACCTATAATACGTAAGAGAATGTGGACGAATTAATTTATATAGGTTTTATTAGGACAGTCCTAGGGGGTGAATCGACTACACTAACAAAAAGAAGAATAATGAAAACAATTAAAAGTTTTACCTTTCTTTCCTAAGTTCTCCGTTCCGTTTCCTGAAGTTAGCAACCAACATCTGCAACTCCTCGGCATGCTGCTCATACATCTGACCCAGCTGTTGTGTAAAGTCAGACACTGGAAAGAGAAATACATGTTTTAAAACTTATCTCTTCTAGTCGAAAAATGAACTTTATGTTGTGTAAGCAGTAAACACGTGCTGGATTTTAAGTTTTCATAAAGGGAGTTTAAACGATTTTATAATAATCATAATAGTAATAATAAATGTATTTTCATAAACTTTTACAAGCATCAGAATTTAATCTAATTGGTAAGTTACACAAAACTAATATATATCACGGCAAATATAAATATAAACAATCAATTACAAAGTTACATTACAATACAAACAATTCAACAAAATATGAGATCTTAAAATATCAGATCAAAGCCTAAGCAGTCATCAACTGAATAAAACGGTATTTTTGAGTATGAATGAGTAATTTGTTGAATAATTTTATAAATTTGAACCCTTTGCAGTGACAAATAATATGTGAAGTGGTATATTCAAATTATAATCATGTCGCAGATTCTAACTAGTGTCATTTCTGTTGTTAAGCTGGACAAAATTTTCTTTCATATTATACATTACATAGTTTAAAATATTATATAGAGATCAAGCTGCCAAATTCCTAATTCATTGAAAAGGAATCTGCAAGAGCGACGAATAGGTTTAAAAGACGTGGTAGGTACAATCTTTTAAAGTCTAAATACTTCGATAAACCGAGAACAGTTGCCACAATAGATGATGCAGTAGTTTAAACAGGACTACTCATAAGCAAAAGAGTGCATTACTAGGTGCCATAAGATTAAGCACTGAGGTAACTAATTATGGCAAAGTTCATGTGGATTCCATAATTTAAAAGAGAATCCATATAAAATTCCAAAGAATTTAATACTGTTAATTTGTTCTACAGTGCAGTTATCGATTTTAATTAATAGACTGTAACCTATTTTTCTAGGGGTAGAAAGTAATAAATGAAGACCTAAGTGGATAAAGGTGTTATGTCGCATTTTTAAAAAAAAATTACTTTATGCAATTTTTGAACACCCCTGATATAGATTTAACACCCAATAAACGGTGAATTCTAAATTTGTAATATTTTATAGAAACTTTTTAATTATAAAGGCACCATGTCATACATACAACCAGTAATTTTAGTGGATGTACACAGTTTTGGACAGAAAAATCTGGTTTCATAACAGCTTGATATTGTTCTTTAATATTAGTGTAAACAAAAGAACATAACCCAAAATTATCTATTTTATGAGGTATTATTCATTTGAATCGAAGACAAAATAAATAAGTTCCAACTCAAAACCGTTTTGTTTAATTTACTCAAAACTTTAAAAGTGTGACATAACACCTTTATCCACTTAGGTCTTCAAATAACAAGCTAAAAACGTACTCTTCGCCTGTTCACTGAACTTTTTATATAACTGTTACACATTCTATAGGATACTCTTCGCAGTTTTTTGTAAATAATGTTAGTTTTAGACATTTTTAATTTTATAGTACGAACTTGGTTGGTAAAATGCTCAGTGTAAAATAAAGTAAAAATAAAAAACTATGCCATACTCCATTTGGGTTTCGAACCCGGGACCCTTGGATTCCGAGTAGCGTAAGAACTATACCACCACCTTACGCGTAAAAAAAATGTAATTTTTTACATTATAAGACACGAGCTAAAATCATATTTTCACGGTTGCATATTACATTATGAAATGTATATTTGTAAAATATATAAATATTTAGATATTAAAATGAAATGTCATTTCACCAGATTTCTATTCAATTACAAAAACATAAAAATTAAAAATTTTCTTTTTCAAATTTAAATCATTAATAACATTTTAATTTACCAATCGATTTTGTTCAACAACAATAGAGTTCTTCCTCTAGCTAACACTAATTTACTATCCAAATTTCAGTACAATCGGATTTTTCTTTCTTGAGTTATCGTGCTTACAAGAAACGTGACGGACGGACGGACAGACGGACATTTTGAAAGTTGTTCAGAATTCGTTCACTAACACAATGATATGAAATTTTTATTCCCTACGAGCCATATTTACGATTTTAGAAATGTGCCGATCAAATACAATATACTCTTCGTTTTTGCGAAGAGTATAATAATTGCTAGAATTAACCTCAATGGTGTAATCATCAGCAAAAATAACGTGAAAACATCACCATGGGAAACGCGAAATCGTCAATAAATATAAAGAATAATAAAGGCTTCAGGATACTACCCTGTAGAAGGCCCGAAGAAATTTTGAGATAGTTAGATGTAATGATTTTAATAATACCTTTTAAGACAACGGATCGTGTTCTTCCTCTTAAATGAATTCTATCCAAGTTATGGGACCACGAATTTCATAATTTCTAAGTTTATCCAATATTAGCTTGTGATCAACCGTGTCAAAACAGGTATTAAATCAAAAATAAACAACCGATTTTGTTTCGTTTTCAAAATAGTTTAAAATGTAATTGCAAGGTACAGCTTACTACGTTGACAAGCTTTTCCGAAAACCAAATTGATATGTTGATAATAAATTCTGTTTAATTATAAAATAATTTCATCTAAGTAATATAATAGGATTTTTCAAAACGTTTTAAAAAAATAAATAGAAGAGAAGAGAACTACTCTTATAGTTTCAAATGAAGAATAAATATTTTTTTCAAAATGTCACAAGAGACAAGGAAACTATCTGATTAAAAACTTGTTTATTATCTTTCAAAATAGGTGACACTTTATGAGGCAGTGTTTTTCTTTTTATTTTTTATTTCTTTTAGATAACTTCTTTTAGATAAAATAAAATATTTGTCATTATGATGTTGAAGTAATCACTCTGGTCAAGTTTCTCCCTATATTTGTAAATTTTGTAAGAAATTTATAAAAATTAGAGATGTTTATTACTTTTGTTAGTCGTTAGAAATTTGACCGATGATATTTGAAAACTGAATGAAATATAGCGGACTTTAGTATCCATATTAATTTTATGATCAGTGACGGAAAATTCTCGTAATTTCTGTTCAGTCCATTAAAATTAGTGATATAAATATTTAACATGAAAAAACATTAAATACGCAATAGGTATTTTCTTTATTTGATCAATTTTTAGTTCATTTAATATTATATTCACTTGAATAAAATATAAAAGAAGTAATAAATGATGTACCCGAGACTGAAAACTCGAGATAAAATTTCTTGCAAACAAATCATATCTGTCCACTGCATCATGTATTTTCTTTCTTATTACTTAGGTATAAAATTAAAGTACAATGGAAAATCTCAGAGAAATTGTATGCTACAAGAAAAAGCGAGCGTAATTGCTTGTTAGGATTTGTACAACTCTACTTAGTCCCAACTTTATGCAAAAAGTTACGAAACAAATGGTTAACGAGTAACTTCCGAAATAACTTTCAAAATGATTAATTTAAAATTGTTATTTTGACTATAACTAAGATAAAGAACCGATTGAACTTTTTATATACATATAAATCAAAAGCGAAACAACTACACATCATACCTAAACATGTAATTTAAAATGCAATTAAAGTTTAAAAAAAAAACTCTAGATCCCAACAAGCACTTTTCATGGTACAACAGATTTCATAAGACTTTTGTTTATGTTGTTGTTATACGATTTAAGAAAATTGACTTTTATATTGCCATAGTTTCTTGATGTTTTTGGACCTTAGAGACAATTCTCTTGATATGAATCTTATCTGAGACGAAATTTGCAACAAAAAAGATATTGCACACTCTCTGGGTTTGTCTCGCTCAGTGAACTAGCACTCAGTTTCGCTTATAAAATTAGTTAATTCTGGTTAATCCTGCAAGGATTCTAGCTTTTGAAAGCTTTTTGAAAAGTGAAGTTGCTACTCTAAAAAACTACAATTTCTAGATTGATTTGAAATTTTGTTGTTCTAAAATTACTATGGAAAATTGCCATAGGTCTCCGTCAGGTCTCCTTAACAGATCCATTTTTTAAATGGCTTTGTTTATTATCGTATGTAATATTACTAGTGTTTAGAATTTTATAGGTTAAATTTTTTCGAAAGCGTTGTTGTCCGGTAATATAAACAGTGTAAATTGACAATTTATTATCTGATTAAATCCCGAGTGCTGTAGTGGGAGGGATTTAATCCTTGATAATAAACAGCTAATTTACACAAGTTATATTACCTTCTGGCAACTTAGCTTGAGAAAAAATTTATAGATAAAATTTAAAAGCACGAGAGGTATTTGGGGAGAATATTTCAAAAATAGATAAACATAAAACTTCTTTAAAATTAAGTTTTGCCATTAACTGCCCCCAGACATTTTCTTATAATTGTTTAGTGTCTACTGACCTTTATTTTCAATTTCATTGTTTACGTCATATAAAAATATATTTCCCAACCGACTCATCTAATAAAGAACAAAGTATGTATAATTATTTAACAATTGCAGCTAAAGAAACTTAAAAATCCACGGAATTTGCCATATTTTAAATGTAGTGGCAATCAATAAACCAATATACCTTGAACGATAAGTACTATAATGCATAGACTGGTGACTGGCCCAAAACTTCCGAGACTCTGAGAGTCTTCATTGTAAACAGTTTTTAGGCATGTTTCGACCAATAACATTATGCCTAAGGAGAGAGCACTACCAATGTGTTGCCTTATGTTTTAATTCAAGTTGATCAAAGAAAAATGAAATGTTCTGGTACCGCCAGTAACAGGTCACTGTAATATACAAGAATTATAATATATAGTGTTTATTGATATATATTTACTTATTTAATTCTTATTTTCAATTTCAATAGGGTAAAGATTAAGTTATGGTTGCTTAGTTAAGCAGGGGGTATTTATAATGTGAGAGTTGAATTGGAATAAGTATTATGAATGTACTGTAATTAATGTATAGTGATGGATTACCATACATAAGTACATTTGTGTTGAACATGAAATAATTGACTTGCCTGCTCAGTAGGCATTTGTATTTAATTTGTGATAATTACTATTTTGCATTTACGTTATTATAATCCATTAAAAGCTATGTATAACTTGTCCCTACCTTATATATATATGTTCCACACAACCTTGGGAGTTGTCAATTTATGTGGTGGTGTATTATGTTAATATTATTATATTACTACGTATATAATACAATAATACAATTTACATTGACAATTAGCAATAAGTTAGAGAAAAATTTATAGAGAAAATTTAAAAGCAAGAGTGAACCTATCTAAGGATTGGAGCAATGTTGTGAAAAAACGAGCTCTCATTGGCTATCGCATTAATAAATGAAATAATCAGTATAAAACCCTATTGAATGGGGAACAATCCAAGTTAGTTCCTAATATACCCGACAGATGGCACCATGCGTACTCGGTTTAGTCATTCTGAACTTGTCATATAATATAATATAACTTATGACGTTCATTGTTAGGAAATAAATGTCCTCCTGTGTTGGAACACTTTGGTACACACCAAGATGTTTTCATTTTATACGGTTTTCTAATTAATTTTGTTTATTCAAAGAGATACTGTTCGTATTGACATTGGATATAACCAACAGCGC
The DNA here is from genome assembly GCA_936432065.2 of Rutpela maculata. Lineage (NCBI taxonomy): Eukaryota > Metazoa > Arthropoda > Insecta > Coleoptera > Cerambycidae > Rutpela > Rutpela maculata. The sequence continues at coordinate 231,870,056 of OW386286.2, forward strand.
GAACAACCGAGTACGGCTGCTGCACTCTGGCGGCGATAATAAAAAGGAATGTTCCCCATTTCATAATGAGTAGTTTAATTGTCATAATTATTTAGAATCGTCATAAGTTTTGCAGATAATTTTCCTCGTTGTAGGCGCTGGGGGGAGCTCACCACGAGCAGGTGGCGAAATTTTCACTTTCAGTATCAATTATATCATTTTTGTGGGTACATTATTTACAGTTCTAATGTTCACCAAATCGCAGTTTTAATATTGTGTAGTGGTGCTCTACTCATAGCCAATTTACTCAAAGAAGAAGGAAAGCCTCGTCGATGGTGGCGTACTCAATTATAAAAAAAATGGCGCGGCTTTGATTTATTAAAAGATTTAAAATTTCAGCATATTAGTGTACAGTATAAAAACTTTACCAGGTTGACTCCCACAGAATTTGAGAGTTTGCTGAATAAAATAGGAGGAAAAATTTATAAAAGAGAAACACATTTTGGGAGCCAATTTTAATTCAGGACAGGTTACTTTAATGACTTCGTAACAATTACTATCAGTACTTACAGTGGTTTGTGAGAATTCATATTATTTGAGTGAAATAATTAAGGTGAAAATTTAATATTATTATCTTTACGAAGATTTCTACCTACTTCTTCAATTCTTGAACTTTTTCGCTCCAATTGTAAAAATTATACGGAGTAGTTTTGTTCAATTACACAGGCTGTCAAAAAAAAATGTTGTTTTAGAGACGTGACCCTACCTACCTCTAGTAAAATTTTCCGCTGAATCCGAAAATGACAAAAAAAAATTTCTGACGTGTGGATTCCTCCCCATACACCCTTAACCCCCCCCCCCAAAACAATTGTTGTTTTAGAGACGTGACCCTACCTATCTTTAGTAAAATTTTCCGCTGAATCCGAAAATGATACAAACAAATTCTGACGTGACGTGTGGATTCCCCCCCCCATACATCCTCAATTCCCTCCGAAAAAAAATTGTTGTTTTAGAGACATGACCCTACCTGTCTTTAGGTAAGGTCTATCGATTAATTTTTTTTTTCATTATTTTCGGATTCAGCGGAAAATTTTACTAAAGATACGTAGGGTCATATCTCTAAATCAACAATTTTTTTGGGGGGGAAATTGAGGGTGTATGAGGGGGAATCCACACGTCAGATCATTTTCGGATTCAGCGGAAAATTTTACCAAAGATAGGTGGGTTGGATGGCCAGTTTGGGTTTTTTGAATTTTTGGGGAATCCATACGTCGGATTTTTTTTTATCATTTTCGGATTCAGCGGAAAATTTTACTAAAGATAGGAGGGTCGCATCTCTAAAACAACATTTTTTTTTGTTGGCCTGTGTTATTGAAATAATGAAATAATGAAGTAGAGAAATTTCTTACGTACTAATTATAAGTTTGTATTGCCCTTCAATGCCGAGATAATAGAGAGTTATTGGAAATTTTAAATACTGCGACGTAGTATTAAGGGGCTACCTTATTTTATTAGTGCATCAACTTCATGTTATCAACGAAATGTTAGTTATTGCAACACCTTTCTTTTTCGTGCCGTTATATTTCTATGCAATTCTGACGCTTGCGCACTACATTCTCCAACTTCACATATTTTGTTTATATATTTTTTTCTATCCTTTGTGCTCTGGTACTTGTATATTGTTTTGTTTAAATTAGATATGGAACAAATTCTGGAAGCTGTCATCTTAGAAGGACAAATTATGAGAATATCGAGTATCCAATTTTGGACAATGTTTTAATCAATTGAAAAATTGGGGTTGAAAATGATTTGCGAGAGGAAAGGATAATTTTTGCATTTTATGATATGTCCGATGAGGGCATAAAGTCAAGTTTTAGGTTTGAAAGGACTGATATTCCTAGGCTAGTTGAAGCAACTAACGGAAAAATGAGGTTATGATCATTCAAATCTGTAAACGAACAAAAATATGTGAGCCATCGAAAGTCAAAGTTGCAAATGTCAAAATACGGTAAACTTAATGCATTACAGTATCCTTTCACAAATAAGGTAGTAGTATCCTTATTTGCGGATCAAACTGCGTATTTGTAGACGTCAAATAACGCGAACTCTAATACTGCTTATTCTTATTCCGCGTCCAATAACATAGTATTTGAATATAATTTATTAATACTAATTACTTCCAATCCAGTGGAATTATAGTAACACAAAATAAGATTGAAAATTTCTATTGTCCAAAACGCCAACAAATGAAAATGAAATGTCGAGATTTTAAGTTTGAACAAAAAAAAATTCTGTTTGTCTGTCGGTCGGTCGTTCTATCTCTAACTTTTTTTGTGCGAGCGATTACTCTGGAACCGCTTAAGATATTGACTTGAAAAATTGGGGTAAATTGGGGTTAAAAAGGTAAATCGAGCAAGTAAAAGTCCAAAAAAATGGTATTTAGTATGCATAAGAGAAGTTAAGGCTTGTAGGAGGCTCATGGAGGCGTAGAAATACTACGAATCGTGCTCGCAGCACGCTCTTAGCAAGCTTTGCTCGTGGCAGGCTCGTCATATCTATACGCACCTTTAGCATTTGAGTTTTAGCTATAATTTATAACTTACTTAAAAAAAAAAAAACTTATTTTATATCGACCCAATATTTAAAGTTACACTGTTTCTTTTGCATTTTGAGTAGAGTGCTCCCCGTCTTCTGGTTCAAGTGAATTAAAATTTTTTCTACTCCCTTATGTAAATTTGCTGTTTTATGTACAATCTGTAGAATGGATAAGTAGGCAATTCCAGTTAACTGGATCATATCAGTTCTAGGATGGATATGAAATGAATCCGACCAATCACAGTTCGTGTACTAAGTACACAGACAACTATTCGTTTTAAAAACAAATTAGTGCGTAAGCTGTCAAAGTAACTGCCAGTGTGTACTCTCAGTGTGTATTTGTGTAATATATTCGACTGTCCCAAATCAAAACACTGTATAAACCATTTAACAAATTGTTCACCAGAGCACAAAAACAAACAATTACATTTTGTCGAAATCTTATTATATTTGAAAGAAATGTTAATACAGGGTGAATATATATATATAGAACACGACTGTATATTATAAGTCGATACTAATTGTATTTGAATTAGGTTTTGAACACATTCAGTGTGTAGATTTGGAAAATATCGGTTGGAAAAGTTCATTGAGAAAAACACATACATATCGAAAAATAGCTAATTTACGAGCTAATTTATTTATACGGTTCTCAGTAAAGAGGTAAGAAAGTTGTACATTCATGCGATTCCCGATTTAGTTGCTCTAACTCATAGCCGTGGATGAGATCTGGTTCGGCGTCGTTAACAGGTAAATTTAGCCAAAATTCAAACACTGTATATCCCAAAACCAAGTTGAAACACGGTATATCCAACACATGCAGTGTTTATATTTGGAAAAGTGGATGTACAGTGTTTTAAATTAGCAACTTGATTCGGTTAGTGGATATACAGTGTTTACACATGGACTTTCTTCACAAACTCATAGGAATTTTAGTTTTCCTCAATCATGGATTGGTAGATATTGATACTGTATATCCAAAAATGTAAAAATATGATTTTTGATGAAACTAGCTTATACAGTTTTTTGACTTGGGACAGCCGTATTAATGTTTAATAAATTTTGTACTTTTTTTAAGTTGGTCGTAGAAAAAGTATACTGTACAACTCGAGTGGATTATCCATATCGTACTCAAAAGATTTGAAGCACTCCGCCTACGGCGTCGTGCTCAAACTTCTTTATCGATAATCACATCCACTCTTGTTGCACAAACTACTATTCCACACCACAATATTTCATTTACTAACATAACAAAGTTGGCAGACGTCCCGAAAAAAATGTCGAAAATAAAGACCACACTAATGTAGATTGGGATGATATTTTATAAACGAGGTTGAACAGATTTTAATTAAATTTACACAATATATACACGATTACTTGTTTCACTACCCCATTTCGCTTATACATTTAATATGTACATATTGAATTAATGAATACATTTATGAGGTTAAATACGCATTCGTTTTTATCTCATAAGCCCTGGCAACAAGTCGCTCGTTAATTTGCATATTATTATTTTTTTTACTGATATTTACTGTCGCATGACCGCTACGGCCGTTTGTGTACAGCTTTTATCGGCATTAAATGGAAATGATGCAATATTCCATTTGTGATATGTCAACTAAAATTAGGAGTTACATTTTAGGGAACGCTGGAAACGGTCCGGGTGTAATATACGACCGACAAACAACATTATCTGGATAACGTGCGAAAAGGAAATGCCGTACATAATTTAAAGTAAAATTGCCTAATGTCATTATGTGTACATTGTGCACGGTGGACCAAATTAGATGGGATTTGAGGTTTTCTCTAAACCTATGGAAGATAGACAAAAACCAATATAGGTGCCCTGAGCTCGATTATCGAGAAACAAACAATGGCGCAAATCGCGATCGCCTATCTTTATCGACTACTGAGCTACAGAGCGTTTTTGGAAAATTAGCATTTTTGCCTCAATTAACAAGTGTCGAAACGAAAATCGAATAGACACTTTTTTTTAGTAGAATCCGTTGCTGATAAGAAGAAAATTATGTATGCTTCAGTTTTCGAGATATAGATATAACTTCTGTTTTAACATTGGAAATGTTAATGTTCGTATATGGGCCCAGAGTTCCAAGTTTTATCCAAGGCCGCCGACACGAAAGTGTCGAGGTCAGATGACGTAATACTGAGATACGCAGCGTTCGAGGTTCGAGTGCTAACAGCTGGATAGTCTAACGCTCTTTTCACACTGCACGGTTTTGATCGTACGGTAAAAAATCGTGCGGCCGCATTCTTTTAGTGGAGTGAAGAAAAGCATGGGACCTTTCACATTATACGATGACGGCAAAACGCCGGTGCCGTGCCGTGCAGCAGCCGTCCCTTGCCACTGGATTCGACGGCTGCCGTACTGCACCTTTGAGTCAGTGGTCTACATAACTAAATGCGTGCTTTCATATTTAACGGTTTTGAGCCGTACGACAGTTACATTGTTTTGTTGAATTATTAATTATTAACTTTTGGGAAATGGATGAAATTGATGCGGAAGTCTTGATAACCTTGGTTCAAAGTAGGCCTGTGCTATGGGACAAAACTTTTAATGTTTATAAAGATCAAATTGCCACAAGAAAGCCTGGAAGTTTGCTTAGAGCTGAAACAAGATTTTGATTTGATGGAAGACAAAATAAAAATGCGTTTGGTAAGTATATTTAATACTTATTAAAAAACAAAAAATCAGAACATGAAATTGTCGTATAATTGTCTTATTATTACAAATGAAATGAAAATGTTGAGCTTACAACGGCAAAAAACCGTGCAATGTGAAAACAACAGTGTCACGACAAAAAGCCGTACGGTTCTTTACCGTACGATCAAAACCGTATAGTGTGAAAAGAGCGTAAGAGCCGCTGAACTCGACAACGGTGTCGATTAGAGATGGGTGGTACTCGTATGATTCGTATCACTGGTAGCGGTACGAAATATACGAATCTTTTCTCGATACGGATTCGTTTGGTACGAATCGTTAAAAAGAGTCGAATCGCCCATCTGTAATATAGATAGCGTATCCCTCGGCCGCCGCGCCGGCGAGCGACGTACGTCTAGAGTAGTTGAGTGTTCAGTTATAATACTGTACTCGCTTAATGGAGTAGCGTCTCATTTTATAGGACGATCGGCTCGGTTATTTTGTAGCTATGGATTCTAATAGTTATTTATGTTATAAGGATCATAATGACAATCATTATGGTACTAGCCGTGAATATTTTCAGGCGAGGCGCTATCCGAGCCTGATAACATGGTGTGTACCATAGTGATTGTTTATGATCCAAATTTCATACAAAATTTTATCTTCTGGCCTAAGTTAATTAAAATAAAAAGTAATATGTATCACTATTGTATTTTGAAGCTTTGGGCAGTAATTATTTCAAATTGACATTCAAGTAGGCTACTGTCATGCTACTGTCTATGATGTGTCCAAGTTACTAAGTAACTGTTTAAAGGTTGTTTATATTCATATGTTATTGTTATGAAATAGTATTGCTAAAGTTTTCCCAAAAAATGAGAGATATAGAAAATTGCTTACTGCCAGAAATAGAAGAATTGGCAGAAGACGTAGTTGCTTTCCTCGTGCCCCAAAAATCTAAAAGCGTTTATGAAAAAATGTATGACCAGTAATTTTATTTTTGTATGATTATAGTACTGAGTACTATAATGAAATCATTATAGTACTTAGTCCGATAATGTAGATCAGTTTGACACTGAAAATGATGTCTATAATTAAGTCATTTTGACGCGTCAGAAGATAAAATATTATGTTTCATATATGGTATTATCATGTCCAATGTCTTCGATGGATTGCGAAATCTGTGAATTTTTAAATGGAACACCCAAAATAGGACCATTATTTCCTAAAAATTAAACACTGTCTAAACTGCTTTGTTATTTATTAATGTCCAGTTAGCTAAGTTAATTAGTTATCAATTTAGTTAGCTAACTAGACATTGATAAACTAGTTCTGAGTGACATATCCAATCCTCCCCAAATTGAGCATTTAAATAATTTCGTGTTTCATTTGACGTATTACCTGGGGCGTCATCGTGTTGATAAATTAATCTTTGAAATTTTCTTAGACATATTTTCTACAAAGGGTTCTATTTCTTGTCGTAGAATGTTAATAAAATTTTCGGTATTCAAATTACCGTGAAAAAAATGGAGACCTATTATTTGGCATCCAATAAAACCACACCATACACCAAATTCAAATCGTCCTTGACGATTAACTGTTGCGGTTAAGTGTGGATTTTTATGAGCCCAATGGTGGTTATTATGCCGATAAAAAATTCCATATAATTGTTCCTTCATATCTTAACACTTCATTGCACTGACGCAAAAATCACTGGCAAAAATCGAGACGCCTTTGAAAGTCGTTTGGGTATAGATGGTGACTAATCCTAATTTTGTAGGGTTTGAATTTATTTTTTTTTTAAGCAACGCGATGCAGTTGTTTTTGGGATTCCTAAATTTTCCTGTATTTCGCGAGACGATATATTAGAATTTTCTCTTACAGTTTCTAAAACAATATTTTCTACAGCTTCTCTACCTGCTTTATTATTTATTTTTGCTCGAGGTTTTACAAATTATCCAAACTTTTTTTAATTTTGTTGTAGCCTTTTGAATATTTTTATGTCTGGCTGTCTGTTTTTTGGATATCTAAAAATATTGTTTAGACGGCACTTTTGGCACAGTTTTGCTGTCTATAACTTCCCTATTAAAATAAAGCTCGGAAGCTAAATTTGAATATTCTCTGCATTCTATGAAATACTTAATCAAATCATATTTTTCACCATTACTAAATTGAACCATTTTTAACAATGCTCACTTACAACTAACTCACAAATTAGTTTTTGACATTTACGATTTTCTTTTTTTTCTACCATGGCCTTCTCAATAAATATTAGAAATGCGATAAATTTATTGTAGTTTGTTTTCTCTTATTTTTAACAAAATTATTTTATATTATAAGATATGTTGTTGTTAACAGTTTTCCATGGCCTTCTCACAAATATTTTAAATTTTTCGAAAATTAACTACTTTTTCTAGAGATAAATATGACATATCGTCGGTTTAAAGTATTAATCGGCTAACTCCACTTTTTAAACAAAATAACATTTATGCACCGTTGGAAAGAGTGTTTAATTCTGCGCGCTATGTTTTTACCAGCTATATCAATATATAATTTGACAGTCATTTATACTTGATGCGAAAACCTGTCATGTGCTAAGGTCTTAATCAAACGCAGAAAAACTGCTACTTTCTTCAAACTACGCCATTTTACATTAGAAGCAATGTTGTTTTATTCTGAAAGGTTGTCGTGAAACCTGCTAACTGCTAAACAAATTTTTTTTTAGGAATCCAAAACCAGCTTATCCCCAATAAATGCCTATAATAAAACGAAACTAAAAGAAAAACGTGATACGTTCATAGTAGAAATGCAGTTTGTATTTATAAATGAACAAATTTTTATTTTTTTTTTATATAGCAAGAACCAACATTTTTAGAACGTTTTCTTGTCCTCCTGTATTTGTCCATAAGTAGATAGTGGGTTAACACTTTAAACTGATGATATGATATATCGTTGGATAGCTAATTTAACTTTGGACATTCTATAGGATCCCCTTCACAGATTTTTTGTAAATGATATTAGTTTTATACCATCTTAATTTTATGATGCCGATTTAGTTGGTAAATCTGTCGTCAGTGTAAAACAGAGCAAAAAAAATTAAGTATATCCAACCTATTTGTATTTCTAACCTGATTTCGAGTCATACCAATCAATTAAAACATTTTTTTATAAATTAAAAGTACAGACGATTATCCTTCCCGGGAACCTGATCCGGAACCAGGCAGACAACCACGGTGATAAACGCTATAGCAGTTGTAGGGTTGGAGGAGATGGAGCCGGATTTGACTTGAATAACAGTAACAATAACGTTTTATTCCTTTTGTTGAAGTAAAAATAAATAAAACAATATAACTCTGAACATTGTCAAAAGAGAACTGAAAAAATTTGTATATAAAGAAACAAATATATAAATAAAATCACTTAGATGCTAAAAGTATGCTAATGTGGGAAAAGTATCAGCCAAAAACCTACTTCAGGTAATTTAGTGAAAGTGAGCGGTAATTCCGGACCGCTTAATTTTTATTGTGAAATTGCTTTAATTTATTAAATAATTATGGGTCAAATTTTGAAGTGTTATGGAGAAATTGATTTTGAAGAGCAAATAAACAAAAAGAAACAAAGAACAAAAAATAGTATAAAAGTTATAAAAAAAATTAAATTGTCGTAAGGAGTCTCCTTCAACTAGTCTACCTTCAAGTATGAAGCATCAAGGTAATGGAAAACGTTGATTTAACTATTCTCAAATCAACCGAGATTTGTGTGTGGATGCACCCCCTAACTGGATGTATATTTCTTTCCGCACGTTGATGCGTAAATTTTTAATAATATCCCAGAACTGATTGTTAAAAAAATTAAGCAATCGTTCAGCGTTTAAGGTGTTGTAGAAGAAAAATGGTTCGATAACTGTATCACCCAAAATTGGTCTTTGTAGTTGATAACCCACGTTCCTCTAACTATTCTAACGATTAAACTATTTAGTTTCTTTACTTTATATACAATCATAACAATTGTAAGAGCTCCTTCTAATTATGTTCCATCCACGTTTGTATAACATCTCCTTTAATAGATATTATTTGTATCGCAATCCTGTATCGTCTAATATATTATGATAACTTACCAAATATATGGAACTGGATATATTATAATATTTACATTTGCTACAAATTTAACTCATTTAGTTATTTGCCATTTGAGTCATTATAAATTGATAGGGTAAACACGCCTGTACAATGATTTAAAGTGAAAATAATCATGCATCCTACAAGTAACATTTGTGTGTATAAACACTGACTAATAATTTTCAGGGAAATACATATATTATCTTGGTAATAAATCATTGAAATAAAATTTTAGGCAGATTGTTTATAATACTTGAATAAATATGTGAAATTGTGAATATAAAGCAAAAGGAAATATCAACTAAATGTACAAATGGCTTTGTTCATTTACCTTATAGTAATACAAACAAAAGAATTTTCATTGCCCAGCACGATATCTATATAACACGAACAAAAGGTAAATAGAAGTCAAAGGATATCGAGCGTAAAAATAACAAAAGCCATGTTCTTTGTACTAATATAAAATGTAAAGACGATCTAGTCAGTGAGCTTTAATCTGAATAGAGAACAGGGTGTTCCTAAATTAGGACCGAAAAATTCTTAGGTACAAAAACACGAAGGAAACCATTGATAGCTTAAAAAAAATACAATTACTAGTACTAGTGCCTCATTGTTTTCATAAAAATATTACTAACAAAATTGATGCTGGTGTGAGCCCTGTTGGGGTATGTGACCTAAGCAGGGCATTCGACTGCCATGATCATAATTTGCTTCTGTCCAAACTAAATAAATATGATACCGAAGGTACAGCTTTAACTGGATAAACTCTTATTTAAATAAACATTCTCAATATGTTCATCTAACTTATATTACTAACTGCTCCAAAGACTTTTCGCAGTTTTGTTGATGTTAAGAGTAGACTTTCTTGAAGATCTTTATTCGGTGAACTAGGAATTTTATCTGTATCGTCTATTATAATATATTTAAGCACGAAGGAAAATTTGCTAGAAACTCTGCTTACCATAACCCAAATTCTAGAAATACAGCACATTATATAAATCTGCTTGGATTAGTAATGTTCAATAAGTTATCTACTCATTTTACAGTATAAGACCGTTATCTGGGTGAAGTAAAAGAGACAGAAAAAACTAATCAACTTTTTTTAATTTGTATTACTAATATTGGTATAAGCGAGAATCTAGTTGGATTTATGGAAAGGGATTCTGTTTTAATAGCACTATTAATATCAGTGAGATATTATTATTGTTAAATTGAAAACCGTTTTTGCTTTGCAGTGATAACAGGAAATTCCATTTGTACAATCAATGCATATTTACCTGATAAAAATTAGTTTCTGTTCGATATATGTATTTTGTAGTGTTCTCTGTTAATGATAAAGGTAATTGTCAAAATTCTCGTATTTAAAAAGTGTTTTAATATGCAACTGTATTGTGAAATAATACACGTATCGGTAAAAATCAAAATATATTGGAAAAAGTTTTTACCAGTCGAGACTGTTATGAACATTTTTAACAATAAAGGGTGATTATTGTTAAAAGATATTTTCTAGTCCCATACTTTAATTCGTTTATTAGACACTCCCTACCTGTACTTTAATGAGATTCATTAAGATACAAATTTTCCATTAAGATACAAGTCTATAACCAATAGAAACGCGACACACAGCAATATTCTGTCAATATCAACTATTGCCTTCAACATCTGACAGATCTAAAATTTATCAATTTTGACAAGTCATACTTAGTGCTTACCTAGCCAATTTTCAAATTTTGTGCTTCTTGCAATTAAAATCAGTGAACATGTGTGATGGTGAAAGTGAAATTGAAATAATAATCCATAATATTTCTTGTTTAGTTTTCATAATATTCCCTAAATTGTAATCTATAATTAACAAGTTGCAGAAATGAAGTGTCAATTTTCTATTTTATTATGACTGGTCGTAGAAAAAATAGTGTATGCAACTCACATTTAATGGCTATTAAGAGACTCGCATTCATTAGGACATTCGCCTACGGCTCATGTCATAATTATCTGCTTGTGTCTTAATAGCCATCATTAATTGGTCGTTGCATAATATACTATTATTACGATTGCTATATATTGTAGCATGTCGTAAGGAAAATTACACAGCCCCACGAAAAAAAAGGTCGTCATCTATTCCTATGTTTCAACGCGGAATCCGAATCCGAGGTCAAAAAAATTCGTATACCCCTTAAATTTATGTGCAAAGCCAAAGATATCCTTAAATGCGGGTAAAGTTATGAATATCAGTATCATTACGGAAAGGAGTATGAATGGGCACTTTGGAACCCTCTCATTTATTATTGCCAATCCCCACCCCCCATAATCTTCCTGACATAGATCTGCATCATGAAAGCTTCTAGCTTACAAGCTCTTGAGAATGGGAGTGAGACATGGTTGAGGGTGAACACAGCCAACGAACCGATCCCCTAGAGGGGTGAAAACTACCTTCTGCTGGACGGGGGTGGAGGAAGATGTGGGAGAGCAAATTTTTCTTGTGTTTACTGCGTAATGATCGCAGTGCACTATGCAGAACAGCCCTCAACTGCTTTGCCCGTACCCGTCGAAGGGGTGGAACTACCTATCTTGTTCTTCTTTTATTTTGTTGACAGATAGTTTGTGTCAGAGAATGTACAAAAATGTATGAGTAGAAAAGCATGAAAAATAGTGCCAGAGGATCGATCAGAGATCGAGACAGAGTGATGGAAGGGGAGGTAAGTTTGTAAGAAAGTGACAGAGCATACATAGTGTAAGAAGAAGCCCTGAGGAGAGACAAGAATTTTAGAGAACCAAGTAGGATTGAAGATAAAATGAGGTATATGGACGAAAAAGACATGATATACTGGTGATATGAGAGAATTCATGAAATAGAACAAAGGTTACAGGAAGTATGAGGCCGGAAAATGGAGACTGAGAGACAGGGTGTCGGCGAATGCAAGAGTATGCGGCGAAGACAAGAAAGCAGAGAAAATAAGTGAGGAAAATTTTGAAGTAATATGTTAGAAAAAGTGTGTGTTCAATTAAAGTATAGAACCCAGAGGTCGGGTAAAAGGCGGAGCAAATGCTCGAGGGCTGGAGAAGGGATAACAGAAGGTATATGAGAGCTCGATGAATTCCGTACTGAAGAAAAATAATCTTCCCACATCCTTCTGCGCCTTTCTGTTTCCCACTCATCGAGGGATGTTCCTTACCTGCTTTAAGAGTTGGCCTTGCTGTGCAAACTCAATACCGTTGGCAGATTTCTTTTCTCTAAGATTGAAAAACTCCAGCCTTATAAGTTTTTCGAATACTTCTTGCGAATTTGGAGGTGGTTTCCACCCCATAGACGGGTACCGGCAAAGCAATTGAGGGCTGTTCTACACAGTGCACTGCGACCATTGCGCAGTAAAAACAAGAAAAATTTGCTATCCCACATCTTCCTCCACCCCCATCCAGCAGAGGGTAGTTTTCACCCCTCTAGGGAGTTGGTTCTTTGGCTTTGTTCACCCTCCACCATGTCTCCCTTGCAATCACAAGAGCTTGAAAGCTAGAAGCTTACATGACGCAGATCTATGTCCGGAAGCTTATAGAAGGCGTGCCAACCCCTTCGGGGGGATTGGGCCCTTGGTAATAATAAATGAGAGCACGACGGTTGCAAGGTGCCATTCATACCTCTTTCCGCAATGATATTCATAACTTTACCGCTATTTATGGGATATATTTGACCCTGCATGTAAATTTAAAAGGTATACGATTTTTTTTAACCCGGATTCGGATTCAACGTCGAAAAATACATAGGATACCAAGGTTAATCGTCCAGATCACGACCTTTATTTTTGTGGGGCTGTGTTATATTCAATCCTACTCGACATAAAATGAAACAACCAAGAAATAAAAGCAATCCTAGACATGAACGACGTTTTTCCTTTCTTTTACAATTTATTTCAGGTATTACGGTTGTTTCTATAGTAATTTTGATATTTTGCAAAGCAGCTCGGGATTTTTTATATTGTTCTCTTTTATTACTAGTCCACGCAAATTAGACTTTTTAGGAGAAAAAATTCATATGCAAATTATATTTGGGCTATGTATAGTTCATGGGGGTAGAATTAAGGATCTGAAGAGTTCCCACCTTATCCGTTGATGGAAACACCTTTTTGGGGCGAAAAACCACCCCCAGACGGGACTTAGTTACGGTTATTCTCATATTTCTTCGGATCCGTCATTCCCACGAAAAACAGGTATAGGAACAAAAATATTCCTCATTAAATTCTACACAAAAAAAGTTCTATGGTCGATTTGCGTACTCCCCACCGTTTTCTGGTTATCGACGTTCATAGTAGACGGTAGTTTGGAGCGCTCGGCAAAAAAATCGGTGGTACGCGATTTTTCACGGCGAATATCTCCGAAACGGCTACTTTGATCTCAAAAACGGTTATAATGAAACTTCTAGAGCGGGTTCTACTCTACAAGATTCAACCTCCTCTACAAGATTCAACTCTACAAGATTCAACTTGTACTTTTCTTGTAGGCCTATTCCACTGTCGTCATTGTCGGTTTCAGTCGTCGATAGGGTTTTCTTCAATCAACTCATCTTCGGCAGGTGAATTTAAGCAGCCTTGTCCGTGACAGTTGGAGCACATGGTTGAGCAGCGCAATCCTACATTTACACATCCGCATCGTTTCCCGCAACCCATCCTGCAGTTGCAAGATATAAGTTGTAGAACGGAAGACGGAGCTGGTGCCTCAGGTGTAAAAATGGGTGAAAGAATGGTGTCAGTTTTCTTCCAACCCCATTGTGTCGGATCAAGGTTTATGCCTCTCCATAACTGAATTTGATGAAAAAGCCTATAAGCATGCTGATGAGATGGGGCAGACGTTGGCGGTAGTCTCGATAATAGTACAGCGTTACTTGATTTCCCAACCAATTTATTGAATGTGAGAAATCTATGTCTATTTAAAGATTTCTCTTTCTTTGGAGCTTTATATAACGCCATCGTGAAACGCTCTCCAGCAGTTGCGACTTCTTCTTTTGTTGCTTGAGGGTTGGGGATGTCACCTTAAGAAAAAAACAAAAACATTGAAGCTGAAAGAGAATTAAATTTTAAGAAGAAAAGGTTCTATGCAACTTTTCATATGAATTGATAGATCTAAGTTAATTTAAATAAGAACTATTTGAGAATTTGGGATTTCAGCTTGAAAAAATGGTATTTCAAACACGTTTTTGTCAAATAACTCGAAAGATATTACATTGAGTAAAAACATGCCCGAGGCAAATAAAAAAGCTGCCAAATTAAGGATGAATTTCGTTTTTTTTTTTCTTCTAATTTTTGTAAAGTTAATGGTTTCGGAGATCTGGAAGTCTAAAGCTGGCGTCCACGTAGCCTTAAAAAGCCTTTCAATTTCCGTTTTCAATTTCGCTCACTAACACGAAATACGCACCAAATCTAACAACGGTATTTCACAACTAAATATTCGACTTCGTAGTATGTGCCTCTTATGGCTAAGGCTTTCCATCTCATGATGCTGGCCTTGAGTTGATGACAAATGATGGTACATAACGGTGCTCTGGGCTGAGCTGATAAGGTTTATCTTGTTTGTGTTTAGGGTTAGTTTTATTGTTAGTTGTTACATGTTTTGTTTGTGAAATTGTTGGTAATGCACACCGTGGTGTGTTTGTATGTTATTTGTTTTTGTTATTTTCATTTTTGTTTTGTGCTTTTGTTTTGATTGGTTATTGTATGGCTCTTTTCAGTTTTTTTTTGTGATACTTGGTTTCTCTTAAGCTGTTTAGTGTGTATTTTTGTATTTTATGTTTTTTTTTTGTTTTTTTTTTGTTTCTAAATATTCGAGCGTCGAGAATGGACAATTCATACCTGCCCCCCTTCCTCACATTCCGCAAACCGGAGTCGGTCGAGCAGCTTCGACAGAATCCGAAGGTCAAACATAACAGTGCCGTGACGTTTTCAAAGAATTTGGGCGAAAAGAAATAATAAATCTTAAAATTATGAAGTACACGTTGTGGATAAAAGCGAGAAAATTCAACAAAAATAATGAAAAAAAAGAAAAGTACAAGATGAATCTTGTAGAGGAGAATCTGCTCTACAAGTTTCATTATAACCATTTTTGACGTCAAAGTAGCTGTTCGGAGATATTCGCTGTGAAAAATCGCGTACCACCGATTTTTCGCCGAGCGCTCCAAACTACCCCCTACTATGAACGTCGATAGCGAGAAAACGGCGGGGAATACGCAAATCGACCATAGAACTTTTTTTGTGTAAAATTTAATGATGAATATTTTTGTTCCTATGTCTGTTTTTCGTGAGAATGACGGATTCGAAGAAAAATGAGAATAATCGTAACTACTCCTCTCTAAGGGTGGTTTTTCGCCTCAAAATGGTGTTTCCATCAACGGGTAAGGTGGGAACTTTTCGGATCCTTACTTCTACCCTCGCTTCTACCTCTATGAACTATGCATGGACCAAATATAATTTATATATGATTTTTTTCTTCTATTCGCTATTTTTTCGTCTAATTTGCGTGGACTATACCTGTGTGTACTTTCGATGTATCTGAAAATATTTTGAAGGCTAAGAATTATTTTATTTGTTTCACATTTATACATATTATTTTACATAATACATTTCGCGTTCTAAATTCGATATTCTCGATATTCTAAAAATTAGCAAATATCAAATCGACTTTAATCAAGCTAACTTTTTATATTTTTATTGAAAATTTTATTTAACAAAGTTTCTTCAATTGTGAAGAAAAGCTTAAATACGGAGTAAGAAAAATAATAATTTTTTAGCAAGTTGAATTCCCAGCACATTCTACAATCTGGATAGACAATGGCTAGAAAATCACTGCCATGATAGGTGGATTGGTCGCTATGGACCAACAGCATGACCAGCCCGTTCGCCAGATAAACCTCGTTGTATTACTTCTCACGGGGATATTTAAACAAAACGATTTCGAAGACGGCGTAGATTTATTAAAGCAAAAAATTGTGGATGCTGTTGCAACTTTAAATGAATGTGTGATCTCATCTGTCTTTGAATAATTTAGAAAAATGTTTGAAAAATACTAGTTGGAGGTCTACATGCGGAATAGTTTTCAACTTAATTTAATAAATTATCATTTATTTATTTTTATATTTTTTTGAAAATTGTTATTTCCTTATTTCGCAACTAAACTCCCTCGTGAACTCCATATTTAACCTTTTCTTCGTAATTGAAAAAAACCTTGTTAAATAAAATTTTCAATAAAAATGTGAAAAAGGTAGTTTGCTTAAAGTCGATTTCATAATTTCTAATTTTTAGAATACTCTGAAAAATTTATCTTAAGTTTGATAACTGTTTATGACTTCTTAAGACAAGCAAAACATTTTATAAAGAATGACTTTTTCTCGGCAAGTCAAAAATAAGAAAGCTTACAAGAGTGCGGTACCCTATCCGGGAACACGCTGTGTATTATAATGTGGGTAATATTATAAAAGTTTTAATAATAATGTATTCATTGGTATTTATTACACATACTTTCTTAATCACATACTTTCTTAATGTTTGGAGATTTTAACATTAACTGGGAGTCTAATAGAGGGTATAGTAACCACTTAAAAAATGTAATTAATGATTTCGGTTTAAAGTAAATGGTCAACTCCTATACACATATGTTTGGAACTGGTGGTAGTATTATTGATTTAGTCATAACTAATAGTCAAAACATAGGAGTCTCAGTTTTAAGTGAACCAAATATAACTGATCACAGTATTATAGGAATTAGTCTATCTAAGGTAAAAGAACGTAGAACACGCATAATTAGACGTAAGCTCGAAGATATAGGTCCATTTCAAGATGAAATATCTAAATTTGTAAAGAATTTTAATTATAGAAATAACATTAACGAAAAATATGATATATTTTCGGAAAATCTGATAAAAATAGTGGATAATTTTATTCCTAAGAAAGAAGTTATGTTACATGGGACAGATAAAGGGTGATTTAATGAAAAGGTGCTTAAGGCCATAAAACAAAGGAAAGAAAGCTATAAAATTTATAAATCAACAGAAAATCAAAACGATTGGGAGCAGTACAAGCTGAAACGAAATATAGTAGTAGATGTTGTAAGAATTGAGAAGTGTAGCTTCTTTGAAAGCAGAATTGATTTATGTAGAGGCGATTCAAAAATGATGTGGAAATTGTTAAAAGAAATTGTATCTAGTAGAAATAGGGAGGTCGTTAGTGAAGTAATGTTTGGAACTCAGTTATTAAGGGACATGAACGATATTGTGGAAAGGTTTAATGACTTTTATATAAGCAGTGTGAATGAAATTGTGAATGGAATTCCAGTTAATGATAGGCACTACCAACTAATGCATAATCCCAATAAGTTTTCTAACTTTCAACTATTGGATAAAAGTGAACTTAAATCGATAATTTTTTCCTTAACGAATAAAAGCAGCCCTGATGATATTGGAATGTCCTTTTATAAAGACTTTTTTGACGTGCTAGCTGACCCACTTCTTAACATAATAAATACTTCGTTACAAATAGGTGTAGTTCCTGATGCTTTGAAAATCTCAACCATCATGACAATAAGAAAAGTTGCCAAAACTATTAAAGCAGAGGAATTTCGTCCAATAAATATGCTGGCAGCATTCGAAAAAATATTAGAAAAAATTGTATATGTGCAAATATTAAAATTTGTCATAGAGAATAATTTAACATGTAAGTATCAGTCTGGTTTTAGAGAAGGGCATAGTTGTGAAAGTGCGTTGCAGTATGTGAATAACAAATGAAAAGAAGCATGTGATTCAGGTAAAGTGACCGGCATAATTTTCTTGGACTTAAAGCGCGCATTTGAAACGGTAGATAGAGATAGACTACTAATAAAACTGAAGGAGTATGGATTGGATGGAGTTGTACATATGTGGTTAAGCAGTTACCTGAATGGTAGGGTGCAAAGAGTAAAGTATGATGAGTATGTATCGAGCTTGAAAGCTAGAAGCTTACATGACGGGGGGGGGGGGTGTTGCGCCCTTGGTAATAATAAATGAGAGCACGACGGTTGCAAGGTGCCATTCATACCTCTTTCCGCAATGATATTCATAACTTTACCGCTATTTAAGGGATATATTGGACCCTGCATGTAAATTTAAGGAGTATACGATTTTTTTTAACCTGAATTCGGATTCAACGTCGAAAAAAATACATAGGATACCAAGGTCAATCGTCCAGATCACGACTTTTTTTTTGTGGGGCTGTGTTATATTACATTAAATCCTGCTCGACATAAAATGAAACAACCAAGAAATAAAAGCTATCCTAGACATGAACGACGTTTTTCCTTTCTTTTACAATTTATTTCAACTATTACGGTTGTTTCTATAGCAATTTTGATATTTTGCAAAGCAGCTCGGGATTTTTTATATTGTTCTATTTTATTACTAGTTCACGCAAATTAGACTTTTGTATAGTTCATAGGAGTAGAATTAAGGATTTGAAGAGTTCCCACCTTATCTGTTGATGGAAACACCTTTTTGGGGCGAAAAACCACCCCCAGACGGGACTTAGTTACGGTTATTCTCATATTTCTTCGGATCCGTCATTCCCACGAAAAACAGGTATAGGAACAAAAATATTCCTCATTAAATTCTACACAAAAAAAAGTTCTATGGTCGATTTGCGTACTCCCCACCGTGTTCTGGCTATCGACGTTCATAGTAGAGGGTAGTTTGGAGCGCTCGGCAAAAAAATCGGTGGTACGCGTTTTTTCACAGCGAATATCTCCGAAACGGCTACTTTGATGTCAAAAATGGTTATAATGAAACTTGTAGGGCGGGTTCTCCTCTACGAGATTCAACTTGTACTTTTCTTTTTTATTATTATTTTTGTTGAATTTTCTCGCTTTTATCCACAACGTGTACTTCATAATTTTAATATTTATTATTTCTTTTCGCCAAAATTCTTTGAAAACGTCACGGCACTGTTATGTTTGACCTTCGGATTCTGTCGGAGCTGCTCGACAGACTCCGGTTTGCGGAATGTGAGGAAGGGGGGGCAGGTATGAATTGTCCATTCTCGACGCCCGGATATTTAGTCGACAGCGAGAAAACGGCGGGGAATACGCAAATCGACCATAGAACTTTTTTTGTGTAGAATTTAATGATGAATATTTTTGTTCTTATGCCTGTTTTTCGTGAGAATGACGGATTCGAAGAAAAATGAGAATAATCGTAACTAACGCCTGTCTAAGGATGGTTTTTCGCCTCAAAAGGGTGTTTCCATCAAGGGGTAAGGTGGGAACTTTTCGGATCATTACTTCTACCTCTATGAACTATGCATGGCCCAAATATAATTTATATATGATTTTTTTCTTCTATTCGCTATTTTTTCGTCTAATTTGCGTGGACTATACCTGAGTGTACTTTCGATGTATCTGAAAATATTTTGAAGGCTAAAAATTATTTTATTTGTTTCACATTTACACATATTATTTTACATAATACATTTCGCGTTTTTCAGGTCCAATGCTCCAGATATGCGATCCTTATTGCTTTCACGGATAAATAAGTTATTCATTATTCATAGGGCGCGACAAGAATACAGTTTGAAAACATTTGGATGCAAGATGAGTCTTTTCAGTACTTGTACGTGTGCCTGAATTTGAATAAGCGCTCATGGTAAGCACATAACGTATTCCATTCATCATGGAAATCACAACTGTCTGGAGAAACAGTGAGTAATAGCGGATATTATGGTAAGTATTTACTAATAATCACACCTTAAGTTATTCTCTTCTAAATATTCGTATATCATTTCTACATCGTTAACTTTCATGTAATAATTATAAAGGAAAATAAACTAGACTGTCAAGTGAGCATTAATCATATTCATTAGTTTTCTACAAATGCTATCATTCAAAGAGAGCGGATCTCAGGTCGTCGTAGCGTCAAAGTCAGTGTGTTTTGTGACCAATATGAACATTTCTTTGTACAATATTGTATTATTTTATCTTGTAATGGTATATAGTGAATTCTGTAACGGACACAGTTATATAACGGCTAAAGACTTCTAAACAAATCTTATTAGGTTTACGTGTATTGGTATGGCACTAACACAAAAACATTCACATGACAACTATCAACTATCCTAGTAAAAATGATCTGGAGTTATAGTCCAGTCAACGAAAGAGTTGTAGAGAGGGGAGAATATTCCTCTTCAGGAATGTGTTGGGGGTAGTTAGGAGGTAAACATACTAAAAGTTCCCGCCCCTAGCCCCTCCGATTCAGGGGGTGATGATAAGGTTCCTTTTTTCGATTCTTCGCTTGGAAATCGGAAACCATGCGTCACACGGAAAAGGTAATCTATGCAACATTAAACATAATTAAATTTCCTACAAGAATGTCTAAATTCATTTTCTTCCTATGTGTTACAGTTTACGAGATATTCGCCAGCGAAAGTCGATAATTAATAAAAACCTTAATATTTCTGTCAAAGCGGTTTACCGTGATCTGCTAATAAATCACAGTCACAAAACAATCTTTATTTTACAACGCTCGACGTATTTACTAACGTAATATTTTGTCGAAATCTATACATTTCCTTAAATATACAGTGTAACTCACTTAAAATAAAGATACCATTATAACTTTTTTTATTTTGTTTCCGATTTGAATTAAACTTTAGTCAAGTATAGAACAAATAAAGTAGTAGATGTTGTAAGAAGTGTAGCTTCTTTGAAAACAGAATTGATGTGTGTAGAGGCGATTCAAAAATGATGTGGAAATCGTTAAAAGAAATTGTATCTAGTAGAAATAGGGAGGTCGTTAGTGAAGTAATGTTTGGAACTCAGTTATTAAGGGACATGACTTTTATATAAGCAGTGTGAATGAAATTGTGAATGGAATTCCAGTTAATGATAGGCATTACCAACTAATGCATAATCCCAATAAGTTTTCTAACTTTCAACTATTGGATAAAAGTGAACTTAAATCGATAATTTTTTCCTTATCGAATAAAAGCAGCCCTGATGATATTGGAATGTCCTTTTATAAAGACTTTTTTGACGTGCTAGCTGACCCACTTCTTTACATAATAAATACTTCGTTACAAATAGGTGTAGTTCCTGATGCTTTGAAAATCTCAACCATCATGACAATAAGAAAAGTTGCCAAAACTATTAAAGCAGAGGAATTTCGTCCAATAAATATGCTGGCAGCATTCGAACAAATACTAGAAAAAATTGTATATGTGCAAATATTACAATTTGTCATAGAGAACAATTTAATATGTAAGTATCAGTCTGGCTTTAGAGAAGGGCATAGTTGTGAAAGTGCGTTGCAGTATGTGATTAACGAATGGAAAAAAGCATGTGATTCAGGTAAAGTGACCGCCATAGTTTTCTTGGACTTAAAGCGCGCGTTTGAAATAGTAGATAGAGATAGACTACTAATAAAACTGAAGGAGTATGGATTGGATGGAGTTGTACATATGTGGTTAAGCAGTTATCTGAATGGTAGGGAGCAAAGAGTAAAGTATGATGAGTATGTATCGACTACAAAAAGTATAAATGTGGGAATACCGCAAGGAAGTATTCTAGGGCCTCTTTTGTTCATTATATACATTAACGACATGGCAAATATGTTCAGAAGCTGCAGTTATCATTTGTTTGCAGATGATACAGTTGTATATGTAACGGACGAAAACAGTGCAGCGTTGGTGACTAAAATGAATAAAGTCCTAGAAGAGGTGAGTGAATGGCTAGAAGTAAACAAACTGAAGTTGAATGTGTCTAAAACAAAAGGTATGATTATAGGAAAACAGAAATATAAATATGAAATAGAACAGCAAGGACTAGAATTCCAAGCGTGTGGTGAAGTGATTAAAATCGTCAAGGAAATTAAATACCTAGGGGTCATCATAGATGACAAACTAAAATTCAGCAATCATGTGAGCTATGTGTGCAAAAACATAGCTAAAAAAATTGGTGTTTTAAAAAGAGTTAGTTGGTATTTGTCTATCGAAACTAGAAAATTGGTATACAACACTATTATATTACCACATTTTAATTATTGTAGCACTATTCTGTATCTCGCTAATCAGAGTGATATAGATCGTTTGCAGAAGTTGCAGAATAGAGCTATGAGGATTATATTAAAATGTAGTATTTATACCAGAGTCAGTGACATGCTGGAAGTACTAGGATGGATGAATGTGAACAAGTATGTCGAATTTAATGTACTGATTTTCATACATAAAATTAAATTGAATATAGTACCTTCCTACTTGCAAGAAAATGTACAAACATTTGAGAACTTCCACACCTATAACACTAGAGGTAGAACAAATTTTGTATTGCAACAGAGATCAATTTTCTTCAGAGGTTTAAATAAATATAACAGCCTTAACATGGAAGCTAAGCAAGCCCGGAACATAGCTTCTTTCAAAAGAATAGTTAGAGACAATTATAAGTTTTCTGTCATGTATTAGGTAGTATTAGTTGAAATGCTTACCTTGGATGTTATATCTATATATATATGTGTATATATTTTACTTTATTGTGAACATGTATAGCAAAGTGCTAAATAAAGGACTATTATTATATATTGTGCTGTAGGTACTCCCAAAAATTCAGAGCACACCCTTAGTAGTATATTAGCGTGACAAGCTTAAGGTACGAATATACAGAAAGTATATAATTCCATATTATAGAGCTATGAGGCTTAGTACATTATACCCCACTGATGCATTATATAATGAAAGCAAATTATTTGATGTTAGGCAAATGTTTTGTTATTGCATACTAATTCATCAAATTAATAAGAGACATGAAAGCAACGCTATCTCACATTCACACAATACTAGAAATAAGGAGAAAGGCAATCTAGAAATTAAGAAAATTGCAAAAAGCATTGGAAAAAAATGTTTTAACTACCTCGCGCCAAAATTATATAATATGTTACCTGAATCGATAAGAAAAATAAGAAAATATAAGAAAATCAAATTCGAGGTAAAGAGATGGATATATTCTGAAGGTAGGGATCTATACTTAAAGTTAGGTAATTAGATACATGTAGGTATATAAGTTAAATATAGATGATATTCTAAATTAATTATTTTGTATTAGCTATTGGTATTAACTCTAAATTAATTATGTTGTATTAAATGAAATTACTAGTTAAGGTAGCTATGGCACACAACCTATCTAATGATATTATAAATGAAATGCATTTCATCACATTCAAGGGTATATCAATACCCTTAAGTGATTTTTGTTTTATTTATATTCAAAGGATACAGATGTATTAGCTAAAATCTTTTATTAACAGTACGCTATTTTCACACACAATTTAATTTTACTGTATACTCAAATGTAAGACTTTGTTATAAATAAATATTATCGTTATTGTTATTGTTATATTAAATAAAAAAAGTGTAACTAAATTTAAATCAATGATTTAAGTATTTTCAATAATATTTTTTTTATTTAAAATTGCTAGGAATCTTGTCATGTAATTCAATGCTTCATCAGTTTAGCTAGAAGAGTAGTTATTTTGATTGGTTCTCCAATAATGGGTGTTTTAAAGTATTTACCTCACTAGTATATTAGCGTGCCCAGATTAGGGCAACAATATACAGAAAGTAAGTAATTTCATAATAAATAAAGCAGTGTGTAAATTGTAATTTGTTCAATACCTACATAATATTCTTTAATCATGCAAAACAATAATTGAGAAAAGTTTGTCTGATTAGTGTTGCATGAAAGCTTGCTATCGGTCATGATTATTTATATAACATTTTCTTGTTAATTTAATGACACTGACCTCTAACTATGACTGAAGTAAGAAGTTTTCACGTTCACCAATTCTTGAAGGGGCCCTATTTGCGAAGTATGAAGAATTAAAGTTGGTATCTAAACTAACGTAGGAACATTGTAGTTGACTCATTAGAATACAACTGTAATACAAATTTAACAATAGCCAATATGTTTCAGATCGTATTAAAAGGAGCTCTGAAAGTAGCGCTTTATTTGAAATCGTTACGATTCCGTAAAGTTTTTATTAAGTGTGAGTGTTTATTTAAATTCTACGATTCAGTTTAGACTATCGGAGACACCTGTTGATGAAGGTGTAGCATGCATATTGCTGCTTCATAAATTATAACATAATTTAACTCAAGCGTGAAAAACCGCGGAAGTTTCAAATATTGTTTCTTTAATTTACTTCATAAACAAACACAAAGGTATGCAACCAGAGTTACGTCTAAGCTGTACTCAAGGTAGCTGGGTATTCTAACTTAGCTTTAAGAGTGGAAAGGGTAAAGAGACGACACGATTTACATACTACGAATAAGGAACAGAACTAAAATTTTCTCCGTTACATGAAGGTACTTGGTACTTCGTATTTTGTCTGCTAAATTTTTGAATAGTGATGTGTTCTCATTAAGTTTCTTTTTACGACTTCAACATCGAAAGGGTTGATAGTCCCTCTTCATTAACATGAAGCAGGCCAAATTGTTTTTCACCGGTTTGATCCGTAAGTAATTTATAACGAAATAATTTTTTTTTGTAACTTAAATTTGGCAACGGCCATTTTGCAGCAAGTCACGCTTACACTTCATTTCTTTCCAGGGTTCTAATATTAGATGCAAATCTTCTAATTTTGTATGCACATCGTAGATATGCATTTATTTTAATTTGGGTTGGAAACTTTAATTTTTTTTTTAACCATCCAATGGGGTTGTCTTTCTTCTCCTCTACGTAATTAGAAGATGGAATATATATATTAGTCTAGGACAACTTTTTAAGGAGATCGCGACGATAGTATGGTAGAATAGATGTGATTTGTCCTTATGGAATTTCTGGATGCGTCGAATATGGTACTGGGAACTTCTTGACTTAATATTGGGCTCATCTAGAAGTCAGCGATTACGTCAATGTGGGTTGGATTTCACCATCATCATCCCTCACTTGGAGTCACTACTTTCATTCACTGAGAATTCCAGATAAGTGTCGCATCTGATTTTTTTTATATATATATCTCATATTTTTATGCTTTAACGTTTTTAGAATTCTTTAAAGTATCAAATTGCAAATGTTTTTTTTGAAACTATTTCCATTTTCAATTTTATCTTTAATATGTTTTCAACGAACAGTTAGTATTTTCAATTATTATTAAGATGTAAATTATCGGCGAAACGTCTAATTAAAAACAAATATATAAAAAGTTCTGTAACTTTGTGATCACAATTTTTACGAAACGCTTATATTTAAATAATAAATTTTGACCTTTAACCACCATATTGTCGGTTCATGTTTAAGACAATATTTTAAATAATATCTACATAACATATTATCGTCCATTCGTTTTCTCTTTTGTACATAAATTTGTTTAATTTTAAGGCCTCAGTTTAGTTGTTTTCTAACAAAAACACATCCAGTTTGATTGGTTTATAATAAAATCAATTTTATAATCACATTGTCCACTTATTTCAGGTATTTTGAAACAAACTATTTTTATACAAACTATTTTGATACAAACCATTTTGATAATATCTTTAGGATTATTAATTTACACTTTTTTTTGTCAACAATTTATACTTTATTTATAATTTGATTAGTTTATCTTTCTTGTAATGAAACTTCAGTTTTAATGTAAATTACAAATATAGAAAGATTGGCGCCCTGCCTCTCTGGGAAAATTATCTTTATATGAGTCAAATTAATATCTTTTTAAGAAAAATTATAAAAACATCTGTCATATATTAATTACAATCTATCAAACACGTAAAACCATTTGTAAAGTGTTTTCTGACCCCATGACTCATCTGCCGAGTCTCTGAGCTACTGGGGTAGTAACATTTTTTTCTCTAAATAACATAAAGCCCAGTCTAAATCTCGAACACGTTACAAAAAAATAATTAATTTATTAAACAGCGAGGATTTAATGTTACAAAGGTCATAAGTTAATTACACAAGGCGAAGAATTAAGTAGTAAACAATGTAGTGGCCAGCAACGCGTGCTTTTGGGACAATTATTGTGGATAATTTGCGTATTTATACGGATAGTTGCAAACGTTAGCATACGAGACGTCGTCCATTGGTTGGTGTTTGGATATATAGTATCTATAGTATTAGTTTACGACGCCATCTTGGCCAATTTGAGATAGCCATCTGATGCAAGTGTTTGGAACGCTTCCCTTTTGTTAGGGTTGTCGCAAGTGGAGGTGAGTGTTTATTTCCATACCTTTCAGAACTTAATTAATGATCTCCGAACTAGGTCTCGTATTTTTAGGCGTTTTTGATTTTTTTTTATTCTACTTTTTGTAGCCCCATACTTTTTTATAAAGTAGAATAAAATCGCATGATTTGCTGGAAAACCGAGAGAGCCCGTATGAGTGAATTCTGTAAGAAATCGATGTGCTGTACTGACGAATCGCCCGCTTTACTCACCTGCGAGAGTCGTGGACACGAGTGTTAAGTACCACCTAGAGGAAAAATTATTACTTTTATTCGTTGTTTTCATTATTTGCCATAAGTAGTATTTGATTGTTTATACGCCATTTCGTTGTTTTGTTGTTCGGCGCAACGTAGTTTTGAGCGATCAATATTAACTATAACTTGATTAATATAAGTTGATTTGGCATTAACAAATTATCATATGGTACATGAAACTGTATGATTTATATATTATTTGGTGTCCCGGTAATATAGCTACTTAGAGCTTAGTAATTTATTGCACCTCTTACAAGAGCGGATATTTTTGAGTGCACTTCAACCATAGTTATCCATATTTTATTAACCAATAAAGTACTAAACTGAATGTTATTGTATGTAACGCCATCATTATTTGTTTATATCGGGTTTTGTCAGTTGTTATTAAATTTGTAGTAAATGTTTAATGGTTTTTGTTACTTTTACCACTTACCTTTGGCTTTAGGGCGTATGTTGATCAGAGAAAATCATTTGGCGCCTTTTTTGTCATCTAATGTAATTGTTCTTATAGTATATAATTTTTTTTATAACAAAGAAAATACAACAGTATAATTTACTTACCCACTGAGAAACTAACTAGCCAAAAATATAAACTACAATACTGTACGCTCTTATGAACATTATTTAATTATTTTATGAACAGGGTAGCACAGTATCGTAAAATACCGGTTAATTTCCGACAGGGATGCCTTTCAAAAAGTTGGTCTAATGTCATTAGGGAGCAAAGAGCTTTGGTGGGGCCGTACGTGTAACAGACAACCGACACAGATCTGTCAGAAAGCGTGATGCTCTCAAACGTGCCATACAGTAAAGAAAGATTAACTAAAATTATGCATGGATCACAAAACGTGTATCAAGATGTTATGCATAAGAAGACAAATTAATTGCTATGGTATTCAAATATAAGTATAAGGTCAGTGTTATGTTACAAATTTGTGTCTCTACGAGGATATGTTTACGTACTCAAATTCAGTAAAACCATCATTACAGTGTTTAATTATTAATGTTACATAATTTAAAATTGCTGTATAAATATATATAAAAATTTATCTCAAACATTTGAATTTGTATTATTTTAAAAAATTTCTTTGAAGTCAAAGATTTATATTTTAAAACATCTTAACTCCTATATAGCTGTTGACATACTGAATCGAGGATTAAGTAAAGCAGCTAATTTCGTTTGAAGTTAGTTTACCGGAAAAATTTATATTACACGTGACGAATTTCACCGTTATGGTGCTAAAGTATATTTATATTTATACATACATAATGTATGTCTACGAGCAGTCTGTTACCGAAAAAAATATTTTCGTACATGTCTGCATGCCTATTTTATTTGAATAACTTGAATTATTATCCTTGGCAGAGTGCCCATGCACTGATTTCACGCCTCAATAATTGTTATATTGGGTTTCCATTTTTAGAATTCAAGTAAAATATGAATTATGGGCTAAAAAACATTTACAGTATTGAAGTAATGACATTGAAAAAGACTTGTTAAAATGATTGAATTTATTTAAAATTTATTTCAGATATTTAAGCCTTTGAAAGTTTATTCTAAAAAGCTTTGATTGATTCCTCATTTATTTCATTTGGAGTTGACAAATAAAAATTAGTGGCTAAATCAATCTTTTCTTTTGCAAGGGCATTTTTTGATACGTCAAAATATACAGAGATTGTAACTGATAATTCTTGGTCATAAAAAGAATAATTAATCGCAAAACAATTTCTCTATATAATTCCAACAATAGCAGATTTTAAAAAAGGACAGTCTGTTCCCGGATGGGGTACCGCACTCGTAAACTTTCTTATTTTTGATTTGCCGAGAAACAGTAGTTCTTTCTAAAAAGGTTTGTTTGCCTTAGAAAGTCATAAAAAGTTGTCAAACTTAAGATAAATTAAACAGGGTATTCTAAAAATTAGAAAATATGAAATTGACTTTAAGCAAACTACCTTTCTTTAAATTTCTATTGAAAATTTTATTAAACAATGTTTTTCAATAATGAGCTTCATATGCGGAGACTAGTTGCAAAAGGTGGTAATCCGAATGCATTGGCGTCAGTAGTGCGCTTGTAGCCCCACCCACAATTATCCATTTCCCTCGCTTGGCTGTTGGGTATGCACGGTGGTGTAGTCTTCGATTTTCAAAAATAATGGAATCGGGTTTCCAAAAAGCTGATACATACAATCTATCGCATATAGGCGTGAAGAGATGGGAGATCCTTTCAAAAAGTATGGCTTCTACCGGAGCCAAAGCAGCAGGATAAGAATATATTAAATTACAGGGTTACTACAAAAGAAACAGACACTTTTAATGTTTTATTAATTCAAAACTAATAATACTGCCATGAATTTGTTTACACTGTTTTATAATTGCCAGTCGGTAAAGTAAAAAATACACCAGAGGTCGCAAGAAAATGTTATCTGTTCTCCTTCGGTAACTGTTAGTGGAGGGGTTACATATCACAAAACCACAAAAATCCGTTCTGGGGGTGCCGCGCAACCCCCTCAAAAAACCACCCATTCTGTGAAAAAAGCCTTATTTTACTGATAACTCGTTAACCGTTGAAAATATAAAAAATTGCTCATTATAAAAAGAAAGATTGGCTAATTTCCTAAAAAAAGTCTTTTAGTAATTTTTTTGTATATGTCATAGTTTTCGAGAAAATCGACATTGAAAATATAAAAAAAAATTGAATTTTTAGAAAATGCGTTATATAATCGTCTTCGCCAATTGTCGACACATCAAAGAAAATAAATAAGCAAATGAAAGATATTTTTATAACCTTCAATTTTTCACCATAGAAAATTATAAAAGTAACTAGATTTCTAGGGTTTTTAAGGTCGTGTTAGTAAAAATTGATTTTTTCCCGATTTTTTTGAATATATATTTGCCAATTGTTAACATATTATAAAAAACAGAATCAGATATGAAATACATTCATTTAATAACTTTATTTTGTAACCATAAAAAATAATAAAAGTCCTTATATGTTTTGTAATTTGGAGAATGTGCAAGTAAATTTTTGTTTCAAATTTTTTAAGTAGATCTTTGCCAATTGTTGACATGTTATGGAAAAAGAAGCAAATGAAAGATTTAATAACTAAATCATGAAAAATTAAAAAGTCACTATATTTTTACTAATTTTGAGATTATGTCAAAAGTAACAAAATGAAACACTTTAGTAATGAGTTTTGGTCTGAGTTTATTTACAAATTTTAAAAAAATATATATATTTTACAATAGCATTTTTTTTCCTGAGAAATATAGTATAATTTTAAACAGTATGATCAATTAATATGAAGTCTTATCTTTATTTTTGGACCAGCTACATTCAAAAATATTAAAATACAAGGACGCTAGTTTAATTTAAAAAAAAATCCAAAAAAAGGCTGCATATTCAATTTTTTTATACTCAAAAATTTTTTGAGCTAAATTTTCAAGATGTTTGGTTCTTTTTTTTATTTTTAGGAAGCAATAAAAAATTGGCCAAAATTTGGCTAATTTCAACATGCTGGTAAATTTGTAAATGTGAATATTTTTATTTCTAACTTTTTCTGCAATAAAGTACTATCTTGAACTAAAAAATAATGCATTTATAACTTATATTAAAGTCAGATGTTTTTTTATGGGCCTGTGAATAGTTAGAGACGCAAAAAATTAAGAGATAACTATATTATATTGTTATTTTTATATACTAATAAATATCAATACCTATCAAAAATGGCAACACAAGAGAGTATTTTATATCACCTTTAAAACCTATTTTGATTTTTCTTCCTAGCTTGTATGGTTTTCGAGCAATTCAATTTTTTCTATAGGCCGCGAGCACAAAATTTCAAACAAACGAAAATTCGTGCGCATTAAAAATACAAATTTTGGAATTTTTTTCAATATCGATTTTCTCGAAAACTATGGCATATACAACAAAATTACAATAGGACTTTTTTTTTAAGGAAATTAGTCAAGCTTTCTTTTTTATGATGAGCAATTTTTTCATATCTTCAACGGTTAACGAGTTATCAGTAAAATAAGGCTTTTTTCATCGAAGGAGTGGGCACCCTCAGAACGGATTTTTGTGGTTTTGTGATGTATAACCCCTCCACTAACAGGTACTGAAGAAAAATCTCAAATAACATTTTTTGTGATGGAAATTTTTATAATTATTGGACTATAAAGTAATTCTTAAAGTTTACATTAGTAACTTACATGTGTTCAATACGTGCGCCTTATATCACAAGGTAGGTATATATCCACGCGATAGTCTAGTTCTTTCCAAACCCGCTGTAACCTATTTGCAGACACTTTCTAGCTCTCGTGATGTGTTGTCTCAACTCGCCCAAATCATTAAGAAGCAGAGGGATATAAACTTCGTTCACAAATCCATAAAGAAAGAAGTCGCACGGTGTAAGATCGTGGCTCCTTGGTGGCCACCGTTTGAGAGCTTGGTTGATATCTGTTGTGCGGTCAATCCAGCGTTGTGGAATTATTTCGTCCAGATACTTTCTAGAGGCCAGTGGGGGGAGAGGGGGCTTCATCCTGCTGGATAATAAAGTTCCTCCGTCCTCATGAAGTTGACGCATCAACCTATTGATCAGCATTTGTGATACGTAGCTCTTGTTACTGTGTTTTATTCAAAGAAGAAGGGACCATACACCTTCGTGTGAGATACAGTACAGAACACACTCAGTTTTGAAAAATCTTCTCTCATTTTCTCCACTATCACTCTCGGAGAGTCAGGTGTCATTTTCAGTCGCTTACGTAACATTTTCCACTCAGTTTATTATGGAATGTGTAGTTCCAAACTCGCACGTGTTATTGACTTTTGTGGACTTCATTGGCAAGCAGCACGAACACGTTCCTCTGTTTCTTCTGACATGTGAGGTCTTTTCGGACTTTTGCTTGTACATAAACACTCTGTCGTTTAAAATTCTTTGTACCAATCGTAGGTTCACTGTTTGGTAGGTGGTGATTTTCTAAAATGTTCGTAAATGATGTTGGACACCATTGCGGAGTTCGTTTTGGCAAATTCAAGCACACAGTATGATTTCCGTGCAGTGTTTGCTTTGCAGCCATCTTAGCTATCATGCTTGCGCAGTACCACCCACGTTTTTATCGAAATTACAGTTTCTCAGCCTAACACAGCAATATGCATTTCGATATGCTGCAAATAACTTTTGTTTTATAAAATGTTAAAAGTGTCTATTTCTTTTGAATATTTATAACAGATACTGAAATAATATAAGCGAGATTTTGGTTATTCAAGCTTTACATCAGGTATTTATTTAAAACAAGATGAAAGATATCTTTCAACGTGACTTCAAAATTTAAATTCTACATTATATAAATCAGTCGATAATATTGACCAATCTCGTTTAAAATCGGTATCTAGAGTCTTCTTGCAAATATCTCCAGGTTTTTTTTTGTTCTTAAAATTAAGGAAACAAGAAAATTATTTTCTCAAAAACTTTTGCTCAAATTTTTTTTTAATTATTTATTTAACGTCGTCCTATTTCCAGTACCAAGTCTATCACCGACACCAGAAGACGATCTACTACCTATACACTGATATATAAGCCGCTAAAAGGTGGGACGAGATCGTCGTGTTTCCCCAAACGAGTTACCCCATCCAAGTACTGCTCAAATGTATGTTAATATATTATTAGTTTTTCCAGGAAACATCAGATGAAGGTACTTTACTGATGAAAAAAATCAGTCACACGAGAAAGTAAGTGCGATGTAAACGTTTTACTATTTTGCATTACTTGGTTGAGAGTATTTTGTAAAATACTGATTTAAAAGAAATGTCAAGAGACGTAAACTAAAGCTGAT
This sequence comes from Rutpela maculata, assembly GCA_936432065.2. Taxonomy (NCBI): domain Eukaryota; kingdom Metazoa; phylum Arthropoda; class Insecta; order Coleoptera; family Cerambycidae; genus Rutpela; species Rutpela maculata. The sequence goes on from OW386286.2 coordinate 231,902,697, forward strand.
AAAATTGCTTTTAATTTGTTTTTGTATGATGGATGTTTGTTACATTTTTTATACATAAAAATTATGTATGAAAAATTGTTTAAAAAGTTCCAAAAAACGTTGTTAAATTAAAGCCTTAAAGCTGACAAAACTTACTACGAAAGGCTACTTTTTAGTTTTTTCTGATTGAATTTTCTCACAGAAAAATATAAAAATTAAACGCACCTTTACAGGAACAAAATCGAAGTTTGCGTTTGAGTTCAAACCATTGTAGTGTCTTTCCCGGGTCGGATTAGAGCAGGCAAAATTACAAAACCAAAATAAACGAATTAAAAGTAATCAGTTTTAATTTTAATTTTTTGATATTTTTTTTTGATAGGTACTTTGCGAGATATTCGTAATAATGAAAAAATTATTATTTATTGGAAATTGTAAAAAGTAGACTAATTTCAAATACACATTTTACAGAGCCAAAATAGATTACAAAAATATCCTTCCTGAAATATTTGGTTTCAGCTAAAACATTGCTTTCTCAGAAAACTCAAAAAAAAAACTTCAAAATATTTATTTTACGAAAATTATAAAAGTTTGACCTGTCTTACAAGTTTTGCTCTAAAATGGTTTTCACAGACTTACTAGGAACTTGACACATTTCACGTAGTTATAAATTAACTTCAAATGCTCAAGAAAAGTATGAAAATGGGAAAATTCAAAATGTACCTGTACAATTTCTTATTTTTGTAATTTCGTTACTTCCAAATTTTAATACAGTTTTAGGAGAGTCGATAGGTAGATTCTTATCCGAATAAGTGCGGAAGTTTTGAAACTTTTTAAATTTGTAAATTTCGATGCCCTGAATAAAATAGGAAAAAATGCAAAATGTGATCTTCTCCGCCGGCGCCGCTATATTGAAAATATGGCGCACAAAAACAGTTTCTCTGAAATATTTCGCTAAAAACAGTTTCTCTGAAATATCTCGCTTCGGGTGCCTCATACTGCAAAAAATATTCTTATGAAAATAAAAGAGCATTAAATTGTCAAAATTATGATATTTTGCAATTTCTCGATTTAGTTCGACTTTTATGAAGGAGTATTTTTGCATTGAAACAAAATTTGTTTTCATACCTGAAAATCTTGTCACAACTAGCCTTCTTCTAGAGGCGTTTTAGGTGCTTGATATCGAAGATCCAGGTTCATTGTAGTCTTGAACAATACTTTCTTCCGTTGCACTGCCCACTGATTCTACGTCTTGATTGATCTCTATGCTTGCGAGAAATGTTTCGACTGGAGAGTCGACTTCCTCGTCGTCATGAAGCTCGTCGACTATTGCTAGTTCATTGTCGCAGCTTTGTCCGTTACAGAATTTGCAAATTACAGAATATTTCAACTCTGCCTTTCTACAACCACTTGCTGCACTGCACCCTTTCTTGCATTTACAGGAAAGACATTTAAGTAGCTTTTCAGAAGCAGGATCTTTCAGCATTGTTACTGGTATAAGCCTAGTAAAAAAAAACGCGTCATATACTCTACCTCAAGGTGGTGTGTAAACGAGTTTTGAACATTGAGCTATGCGTAGTAGACAAGTAAAATCAACTATATTTGAGAATTTTCAGATATGAAAACAAATTTTGTCTCAACACAAAAATACCCCTTCATAAAAGTTGCACTAAATGTTTGTCAAGAATGTTTGACTTCGATCGGCTGCTGCACCGAAACTATTCAGTTTAACGAAAACATGTATAGTAGGGCGGTCCTTATTTATACTTGAGGAAAAAAATATTTTCGAATTTAGGTTGGGCCACCCCCCACAACGGTTTCAATTGCTAAAAAAATAAAGTGGGTGAAATTTGAGCGAAATCGGATACGGCGAAAACGTGCCACCCACCACCCCTAAATTTAATATTTCTTGAAATTCCCCACATTGTTATATTTGGTTTTTCTAAGTAAACAATAGGTATAATTGACATCCCGAAGATAATTTATACTAGTTTAGGAAGAGGAAAGCGAATTCTAAACACTACCCATGAAAATATTGACATTAAAATTCCCTAATCCTTTTAGGATTAAGGAATTTTAATAGGTAGTCGCCCTCAAGGCCCTAGTTTTAAGATCTATTTCCTCGAATTTTGTCTCTGCAGTGGGGTTGAGTTTCTACCTGAACGGCATAAACCTTAATCCTCACTGTAATTTTCGCCGACCCGTATGGTAATAAGTGCGTCAAGGCATTTCAGTACCTCATTATCAGTTAAAAGAGCAGCCCGCAACACAATGTCCCGCCAAATTAATTTGCGTGGTCGTGATAGTGTTTATTTGCTCGGTAATTTCTCAAACGAGATTACTGGAAGTAAACTGCCTTCTAATAAACAAGTTTTGAGTGTACTTTTGTTAACTTAAGAGAAGTGAAGCTGAATTTACGTGAAAGTGCCAGACTTGTAATACAAGATGTTGTGATTTTCTGGGAAAAGGCGAGAATTCCCACTAGAAAACAAAACCACTGTATTGATAAGTAGTATCTTTATATGAAGAATGGAGGACGCTTCAATAAAGGTGTAAGAAGCAGACAAACTTTCAAAAACAGAAAGAGGCAAATTTTGTAGCAAAGTTTGATGACTTCTTCGACATAGCCCACGAAAACGCGCTTGAAACGATGACTATCTAGGAAGGTAGGCAATTTTTAGTTCAACAACAGGAAAAGGGTCGACCAGGATTTATGTACGGTATAGATTACGAATTAGAAGGCAGAGAAAGAAGAGCTGAAAAACGAGCACGCGAAGCTTCAGAAAGAAGAGAACGCAAGATACGAGAACTTGAAGAAGCAAGTAGTACCAAAATTAGTATACAGTGTGACCCATTTCAAGTGGAAACACCTTCGTAACTCAGTTATTGGTCATCCAATTTCAACCAAATTTGGATCGGTATCAAAGCTCTTTAATATTTCTTTTTTTGAGTAAAACAAAACTTATTTCAGTCAGTCAGTCAAATTTTTAAGGCCAAGAATTTTCTTTAAACGCTTTCAACAGTATTGGGCTAAGATTAACAAACATTATTTTAAGTCCGGATTTGAAGACGGATATGTTCTTCCATTTTCAGATGATACAAAAGAGGTAGTCACATTTGTGACATCTGCTCTGGAAAATCCGAAAAAATCAGCCTCGAGAAAATTATACAGAATTTCTGAAGTTTTCCTTAATATTCTTGGGTGAAATTCCTCCTCGTGGAATATATTTTCAGGTTCCTGGGGCAATTCACTACGCGATATGGATGGCAAAAGCTATTTATTGCTCAAAGATTTTCTTGTTCCGCGATGAATTCCCATTGACAGATGAAGAGAGAAGAGGTCTTTCAGAGAAATGTATTTTTGTCGTGAAAGTTGATATTGAAGCCTGGTTTTGCGCGCCACTTGCCACCGAAGCGCCTTATCAGGACCTCCGCTTTTTAAATAAGCTTTACGACTATAGGGCCGTCGATCCCGAGATATCCAGTGTTGCATTGAAAAAATTTCATAAGTATTTATGTTACTTAAGTCCAGAAGCTGTTGCCCTCGCATTCTTCGATTTAAAATTGTCAGAAGAATCCAAAGTGAAAATGGTTGAAGCCCTAGGTGAGAAAGAGTATCTGGAAGAAGAAACATTGGATGTGGAAGAAGAATCATCGGATGTGGAAGAGAAGCCATTAGATATAGAAGAAGAATCATCATATAGTAAAAGTATCAAACGAATAGAGATAGGCGAAAATGAAATTCCAAAGTTTGTGGAAAACACATTTATTGAAAATTTTGTTACTATCGAAACCCGAAAGTTTTTCAAACAATTTCACATAAATTATGACTTTCTTGAAACGCATCCTTCAACTTGGTCTAAAAACGATAGTTTTAACAAAGAGTTGGATATTGTTAAAAAAATCAAAGTTGTTAATGATACAGCAGAGCGGGGTGTTAAGTTAATGACAGATTACAATAATGTAATAACAAAAGATGAGGAACAAAAACAATTGATCTTGCAAGTTGAAAAAGATTATAGAATACGATTTAATGATTTTAAAAAGGAGACCTTATCCCAAAAATTATAATCAAATTAACGACTTTTCATAAATAAAATGATTTTAAGTATGTATATTATTTATTTTCAGTTACTACTAACTCGATTGTCAATAGCAAGCTTTGAAAAATTAAATATCGAAATTTATTAGAATTTATTTGAATCTCCCAGAATCAAGGGTTGGGTGTCACGTTTTCTCGTTATCCGATTGAGTTCAGATTTTGCACAGAACATTTTTTTAAGTATTGAAACCAATCTCGCAAAAAAACATAAAGTCGAAAAATAAGGACCGCCCTAATGTATAGGACATATTTTGTAGAAAATTTAATGTTCTTTTATTTTCATAAGAATAATTTTTGCCGTATGAGGCACCAGAAGCGAGATATTTCAAAGAAACTGTTTTTGTGCGCCATTTTTTCCATATGGCGGCGCCGGCGGCTGAGATCACATTTTGCGTTTTTTTTATTTCATTCAGAGCATTGAAATCTACAAATTCCCAAAGTTTCAAAACGCCCACACTTATTCGGACTAAACCCCATGTTTATTGCTCTCACCGCACCGCCGCACAGTGGGGCAGGAATTCTAAAACGTGGCAATAATTCTATTTCCCGTGACAATCCTATAAAAATTCGTGTATAAGGATTTTTGAGGGTGTACATTTTAAACCTGGTGTTGAAATCTAGAAATTAAAGACGGCGGTTTCAATATGGCGTCGTAAAACGTTCACTCCTGGATTAATTGAAACATTTTTAATAAATACAGGTTTCTGGTGTTACTGAAAATTAAAGGAAAGATGTGTGCGTTCTAAAAAAGACATTTAAAAATTCCAATACGGCACGGCGGCTGAAGTATGTGGGTTATTTGAACTACTGAAGAGTATTTATTTCTATTTTTTTGTGATTTCTAGATAATTTCACATTTTGTTGTCTCTTTAAGTAGAAAATGATACTCCTAATCTTACTTTTATTAACCTATCATACAGGGTGTCCCAAATTGCATATTCCAAACTTCATTAGGTGAACTGGGCGGTTTTAGTTATTATTTTGTCTTATAATCTATAAACAGTGAAACACCAATGTAAATTTTCACCTTGTCGAAATTGGCACATTCAATTAGAGGCACCCTGTATAACAACGTTGTGTAGAAACTGTATGCGTCAATGCATTACACATTTTCCCATCCACCATTGTGAAAAGAAGTTCATGGGAAACTGTTAAGATATTTCCTTCAAGTATAACAGTTGATCTATTAATATTTTTGATTTGCATGTCTATCCTGTTTTTTCAAATACTGACAGTTCTGATGATTCTTTTGCAAAGATTATTTTAAGTGGTCGGCAATATCTTGTGGACGAAGGACGTGGGTTTTGCCAAACTACGTTTTCTTCGGCATTCTCACACAGTAATCGAATTGGTACCACTGATGATATAAACACACTGGCATCGTCCGCATCCCTCCCAATGCAGCATTGTATAAGAGATATGTCCAGAACTACCATCGAACCTCCAATTTGTCATCAAGCACACATTTTTGAAGTGTTCAGGTTTCAAACTTAAAATTACTTCTTCATGTAAACTAACCAAATGTTGAACAGTGTGATCCAACAAAGCTTTAAGTGTTACTTCCACAGAAGAAAATTTTATATATTTCTTACTTGGATAACAATTATTTTTCCCATTTTGTACTAGTTTATAGGATGGGAATCTGTCTTTATCTTTAGATCTTATTAAGTTATATTGGTGTCGCGATAGTTTGCCTTCAACCATAGTTGACACAGCTTCCTCTGCAGTCATTTGTCTAGAACGATTCTGCTCATACACATTGTGTACCTCTCATTATTCAGTGACACGCTTAGGTGAACGCATAATAGTTTCCAAAAGCTTAGGTGCATCGACCTGGCCAGCAGCTCTCAAACTCATTTTAGTTGCATATCCAAGTTGTGAAAGAGATGTACTTTTCCGCAGATGTTGGGTTTTGAGGCGCTTACTTCTTTCCGAACTACCTTCAAATTTAATTTCTGGGTGTCCCCGTTCTGGTTCTTTAACATGAGTAATTTATGGACTAAATGCTGCACCACTTAATATGAATAGAAGGCAAAGCATTGCTGAATTTGTAGAAGAAGTTACCAACTCGGGGGTGAGGTCGAGTCGGAGTCGAGAAGACAGGAAGAAGAAACAAGAACTGATGTAGAAGAATAAAACATTTTATATTTATTTGATAAAATCTAAAAGCAACGCAATTTCTTTGTGTTATTTTTGTGTTGCCCTTATAACGAGAGTGCATTTTCCTAACTTGTTACATATAATGTTTTTCCTAATATTGATAACTAATTGTTTTAAAGCTTGTAATCAGTATACTCATTTATAAATTTGATGAGTTTTAGCGGAAAGTAAATAAGCAGGCACACTGCTTTCGCTGGCTTTGCGTTTGTCAAATTCAAACTGCATATGTCAAAATTTTTTGCTAAAATCGCAATAAAATTTTAATAAGTACACATGAGTAGGTACCAGTTTAACTTTAATTTTTAAACTAGAATAGTTCATCTACAATAATATACCAAATTCAAGATGTGGATGTGTGAGAAAGTAAACTTTTCCTATATTTAAAAAATATATTGTAGTTTATTCACATATTTGCATAGGCTTGTTTTTGAAGTCATAATAACTATATAACTTAAACAATTATAGTAAAATAACGTAATATAAATGAAATGTTTCAAAGGCTACAACGAAATCCAAATAATGAAAATTTAATATCAGAATATAGAACTTACAAAAACAAACTTACAAATCTAATACAAAAAACCAAATTTGAATACTATAAAAATCAAATAAATAAACACAAAACAAATTCCAAAACTTTATGGAAAACCGTGCAGGAAATTAGCAAAACAAATTCCAACAATACCGTAATTAGATCTATAAAAAATTATAATGACGAGCAAATAACAGATACAAAATCTATAGCAAATGAATTTAACATAACATTTACAAAAATGGGAGAAAACAAAATAAAGATCCCAATTACAATATCGCTAAAAACACTACACAAAATTCCATGGTGCTTCTACCTACGGACACTAATGAAATCAAAGAAACTCTAAGAGAATTAAAAGATAAAAAATCGGCTGGCTTAGATAATATAAAAGCAGAAGACCTAAAGTTAGTATCAGACTACATCCTGCGTCCATTAGAATATATCTTTAATAAATGTATGACACTCGGAGAATGGCCCACAATTTTTAAGGAATCTGTAATAATACCTGTACACAAAAAAGGGGACAAAGAAATCTTAACCAACTACCGACCGATATCACTCATAACGCACCTATCTAAGTTATTCGAAAAGATAATAAAAAAAAGACTAACATCTTATATCAATAGATACAAACTACTTTCTAAGAATCAATTCGGCTTCAGAGAGAACGTATCAACGCAAGACGCAATACTAGCACTAACTATCCAGATTTACTCCGCTCTGGATGAGGACAAACCATGTTTATGTACATTTTTAGACTTATCAAAGGCATTTGATACGGTTAGCCACGAGTTACTGTTAGAAACATTAGATGACATTGGTATTAGGGGAAATACGTTAAAACTATTCAAGAGCTATATTACAAATAGAAAACAGCGCGTCAAAATAAACAACGAAATGAGTGACACAACGATAATAAGATACGGAGTACCTCAAGGTACAGTCCTAGGACCCACTTTGTTTTCAATCTATGTAAATGGGCTGTTTTCATTACAGAGCGAAGGGGAAATCATAGGCTTTGCCGACGATACTGCCATACTATATAAAGCAAACTCCTGGGAAGAACTCAGATTAAAGAGTGAAACTGACCTGATAAAAATCAAGAACTGGTTTGACCATAAATTATTCGAAAAAACGCACTATTTACCTTTCAGCTGTAATAACTCACGCAAACCATCATTTGAGAGACTTGAAATAAACGTACTAGGAACGTTGTATACCTTATTACCTGTAAAAAACAAAATACCTGGGTATATTCATAGACTCTCATTTAAGATGGGATACTCACGTGAGCTATCTGATAAAAAAATTACAAACCATTATTTATAGATTCAAATACTTAAAAAATATCCTAGAATTTAACCAATTGAAAATACTTTACCATTCCCTCGTAGAGAGTCACTTGAATTATTGCATACTTGGCTGGGGTGACTTCTCTGGAAACCATACAAAAAAGATTTATAAAAATAATGTTGTCAAAGGACTCAAGATATCCCACAGACCTGCTGTACGCAGAGGCAAAGCTATTCGACATCAGGCAATTATACTACTACAACATAAATATAAAATATCAAATTACAAAAAACATAAAATCATTGCCTGCACACGAACACAACACTAGACAGAGAAGCCAATTCATTGTATCATTTATGACAAAGACCATCGGCCAAAGATCTTATACTTTCTTAGCCCCAAGGGCTTACAACACCTTACCCAAGGACTTACAAAAAGTAACAAAAACATATCAGTTCAAGAAACTATTAAAACAGCATATATTAGAAATCCCTAGAATATTAGTAAATGACGTCATTGACCTAAAGAATAATTAGACCGTATGACTTTGTTCCGTTTTTGGCTCTCCGACTGACCGGGACTACGCAGTTGCGTGTACCTACTAAAATCACCGTATTCTTACTGCACACGAGAAGTTCAGCTCCGGGCTGACGGGACCACCGAGAGGAAACATCCTAAGGTTGCATTAAAACAATGATAGAATTCACTTTAGCCAACGGACTCGCCGACCACAACATATATTCCTAGCAACTATCAATAGTACAAGTTTTGCCCCTCATTGTCTGTTTATCCTTAACACTAGTTTTTATATAAAAATAGTTTGTAGTATTAGTTTAGCTTAGTCTTTTTTAGTTTATTATATGATAAGTTCGATATGATAAGTTCGTAATTCGACATACAATATCCAAAAGTCTTTCCCCCGCTTTATACTCAATCTACTCAATACTCAATTAACAATCATTAAAAATTACATTTTATCACCCTCCATACCAAAACAAGTGTTAAGTCACTTATTAGGAAAAAATGTTTATTTACAACTATTGCACCAATATTACCATTACACCTAACTCGTAACTATTGTAACTTACTTGTAACTCACCGTTAATTTCTCCTTTTAGTAAATAAACGTTATTATTATTATTATTAATATGTTGAGTACATAACCTGACTGTATTGGATCCATACTTAATTAAGTCGAAAGCTACAGATATAAATGAACTTAAAAGTTCTGTCAAATTTAGCGCATAGAGCATACACAAATACTACTTATAAACGCCAGTTTCATGGAGATAGTAGTATGCGAGATGACTTTGAATAAGGTTAGACAGTGGCGTAAATAATGCACTGATATGTTCTCTTTCCATATGTCAACAACATATAGTCATTAGGCTCGTTTCATTTTACGATTAAATGCCACGTTTTTTAATTCCTGCCCCACTGTGCGCCGTGTTATTTAATAAGTGAAATTTCTTCATCCTTGAAAAGAAATAATAATCTTGATATCGTTTTTCTAGGTATTGCTATTGTTTTTTGGCAATATTTATATCAGAAAACTGAAAATAAATAATAATAGAATAAAACTTTCTTTGATATACTTATTCCGTTGGAATAAATCTTTAAATTTCTTAATTATGCTTTGTACATACTCAACTAAAATTTTTCTTTTAAACACTATATTTATTTATTATTTAGCGTAGAAATTATTATTTTGCATGTTAATAATATATCAGAATTTGACACCATCCAGAACAAAGTGCATATTACGTGTCTAAAAGGTTTAACATTTTACACACGCAACGTATTACAGCGTTAAATAACTTCATCCGTCCTCGTCTAGGTCATAATTTCGTTCCGGTTAAGATCATGCTTGCGAACGTAAAACATTGTGAAGTAAAATCTTGCAAATGCATTTTAAATATATTTTCATTCTACCCAGTCTTTGTAGATAATATGTACATTACTTTCGTAACCAGACTGGTTAAACCAGTAACATTTATAAGGGTGTTCCAATCAAATCAGTCTATTCTGAACAGATTCATATAAGACCGACTTCAAGAAAATCGGATAGATAAAAAACATGATCACCAGCGAACAATAAAATATGAAGTAATGTATCCTATGGCCAATACGTAATTTATGTGTAGTCTTATAGGGTATTTCCAAATAGCTCTTTTTATAGTTCAACTAGCTGGTTGGTTCAACCTCGTCACTTCTCGACCTACGCTAGGCCGCCATATTGGAGCCGTCATCTTGAGTTTGCTAATTTGGATAGATTTCTTGACCATTTGAAGATAATATATCAATGGTGAGTTAGTCATTTGTGTGCAACTCATATCTACCAAATCGTAACAAGTATACGAATGATATAATTATAATAATAATAATCTCTTTATTTCCAAAAGATCATATTACAATGGCATAGGACATGTCAGAAGATTAAAAGCAATAAAAATAAAATCAGTATAAGACCCACAAAACTTAATTATAATATATAAACAGTAGCAGTGATTGTGCAAAAATAAGAAAAACAGGACACATTAATAAAAACACATATAGACTCTTGGCATAATAAAAACATAAGAAGTATAGTAACTAGTTATGCATCAAGATATTCCAAAACAGAATAAAATACATTTTCTAATAAATAACTAGATACCATTTTCTTAAATACTTTAATGTTGTTAATGGATTTCAATACATCAGCTAGTTTGTTAAAACATTTTGTACCCATATATTTAGGGGAGTTTTCATATAATGTTAAATTATGTCCTAGTATGGTTAACGGTTCATTATGTCTAGTTTCGTAAGTATGATAATCACTATTAGAAATGAACAGTGAAGGATTGCTTTTCACAAATAGTAATCTAAAATATAAATACACGGCAACGTCATTATCTTTAATGATTTGAACCAACAATATTTCGCACTGCCCTTTTTTGAACCTTAAATATTCTATGCATTTCGCTAGAATTACTCCAAAATATGATGCCATATCGTAAACGTGACAATATATGTAAAAAATAAAAAGTTAGTGCTATTGACTTATTTGCAACTTGTTTCAATCTATATAAGGCAAAACATAATGACGATCATTGATTACACAAAAAGTCGGTATGTTTTTTCCAATTAAGGGCATATATATTCCTAAGAATTTTGTATTATTTACTTGCTTGATGGATTTATGTTCAATTTTTAATAAATTACTATAATTTATTATGTTAATTCTCGGAGTGAAATTTATAAAAACTGTTTATGTCGTATTCAGATATAGTTGGGAATTTTTAAACCATTCTACAAAGTTATTTATTGCATTTTGCAGTGACTGTATTGTATTTTCTATCGAAGAGCCGCACATTAAGTATGTATTGTTGTCTGCAAACATTGTTAATTTATCATTATTATCTATGTAAGGCAAATCATTAACCAATATTAAAAATAACAGAAGGGTCCTAAAACGGACTCTTGCGGCACACCAATTTTGACATTTTGTTCATTAGATCTTATGCCATCAATCTCAACTAACTCCTTTCTATCCGTAAGATATGAAAGCAGCCAATCATGTATCTTGCTTCGCAGACCATACTGGCATAATTTTCGACTAAGTAAAGAATGACTTACTAAGTCAAACGCTTTACTAAGGTCCATGAAAAGACCAACGCATTTTTTATTAATATCTAAATTGTCATACAGCTTATTAATAAATTGTAATATTGCAGTCTGCGTGTTTCTGCCTCATTTGAAACCATGTTGAGAATTGCTTAAGATGTCATGCTGTGCTAAAAATTGAACAATTTTTTCGAATACTATTTTTTTTAATATCTTTGACAAAGAACAAAGTAAAGACACTGGCCTATAATTTTCTAGTAATAAATGATCCCCCTTCTTAAATAAAGGTAAAACTTTTGCTGTTTTAAATATTTCAGGAAATATACCTGATTCTAAAGAGTAGTTAATAAATAAGAAATGTTAATGGGTACACTAAGTAATTCACAGACATTTTTAATAAGTTGGAAGATATGTTGTCAATTCCGCACGAGTTTGAATTTTTTAAGTCCATTATTGTCTTATAGATAACGTTCTCAGTAATAGGTCCAAGAGACATTGTGGGATAATTTTTTGGCAAACTAAATGCGAAATTATATGCGCCATCTTGGCGTTCTTCACTAATTTTCTGTGGTGTGTTAACAAAAAAGTTATTAAAATTTTCTGCTATTTGTTCTGGGTTACTAGTCAAAGTATTGTTTTCAGTTTTTATCTCAGATATTGTGTTCGTTTTATTATTACCTAATGAACCATTGATTATCTTCCAAGCAGCTTTACTTTTATTTAGAGCATTTAATTACACTTTTTGATTTTGTAATTCTTTTGGCTTTTTATAACTTGTCTGTATATTCTCTTGTATTTCCTGTAATATTCTTTGTCTGCCTCATTATTATTTTGAATCATTATCTTGTGTAGTAACTTTAATTTTTGCGAAGAATTTACAATACCTTGTGTCAACCAGGGCTTATTTCTTGAGTGATTAAGATTAATTTTCTTTATAGGAAATGAAATTTCAAAATAATATTTTAAGATATTTGAAAATAATTCAAACCCTTCATCAACACTTTGACTATTGTAAACCTCAGTCTGTACTTAAATAATATAAAAATGAATTGTAAGAATTGTCATTAAACACCCTAGTATATATAAACTTATCACCCTTATGTTGTTGATTGTAATCAAATTTTAACATCTGACTTGTATGATGCGATACTCCATTCTCTAAAATAGTACAGGATAAGTTATTTGTTAAGTTGGCACAAATATAGTCAATTGCACTAGATGAGTTAGTTACAAATCTGGTTGGTCCTTTTACAGTAAAATCAATATTGTAAGCATTTAAGATGTCTACCGATGTCTACCGATTATCCGAATTTGACAAAAAAATCTATGTTTAGATTTTGTAAACAATATAAATTTCGAACTCCTCAATGTGCACAGTGGGGTACCACTAGGATCGATGTTAGGACCCTCTTTATTCCTAATTTATATAAACGATCGGAAGCATGCTGTAATACTGACCTCAGATTACTTGTGAATGACACCACGTTGTTAAGATCTATCATTAAATATTCTTGAGCAGCGCATGGAGGATACATATTCAAATCCGGCAAGGTGGCTTTCTTGCAATAAACTGTTCCCCAACCAATACAAAACGACAAATATGATTTTTACTCATAGACTTTTGAAGAACTATGAAGATTCAGAAAAAATAAATTTCTTGAACTTTATCTCGACTCAAAGTTAAATTCACCATGTGGATTTCCTTGCAAACAAACTGAGGACAAATAATGTTATCCTGAGAAATTTGTGCAATATTGTACCAATGAATATCCTTACTATTACCTACCACTCTTTAATTGCATCTCATATAGCATATGGGCTGTTAAACGGAGGGCATGCTCAACACGCTACCAGAGAAAAGCAGCTAAAATAATTTCGAATCTGGGATATAGAGATGATGTTGACTGAAAGTCAATCTACCTCAATATATTAACATTTCCTTCATTACGTATGTTTATATGTTTACTATTAATTTATAAGAATAATCACTTATTCGAAAGAGGGGGTGCGGTAATCACAATTACAATACTAGAAATGAGTTTATCATAAAACTCGATTATAACAGATTCAAGTCAAGTGATCACGTTTATAACTATTTGGTCCAATTTTATATAACGAGGTTCTTTTACATGTTAGAAATGTTTAGTTTATATCTAGATATTTGGTTAGGTTCCTAGTATATAATATCTGCAACCGCCCAGACAATTCGTGCGAATAAGTAGATATAAACTGTTTGTACCATATATTTGATCCATATAGAATTAATCTCGTATTTTAGTAATAAATAATACCAATGTGATAATTAGTATTCAATACGATGTTTAATTAAACATATTTACATTTTTACAATTTATTAATAAGGACTAAATTGAACCCCAGTCCGCGACGTGACAGGCAGGCTCTCTGTACACTAACCCTTTTAGCGACGAGAAATTTTTCTTCGTACTTAAAGTGTGCATATATAATCAAATTTTAATAGCTCCAACACGAAGGCCCATTCTAAAAATAAATATTTTCTAGATGTTAATAATAATATTTGGGCATTTTGGAATTATAATGTACATATAGTATATTTTGCGTAAAAAAATGCCAACGTTTACACTCACTTGAAAAACTTAACATTTTCGCCTTCTTCAGATCTTTCCTCCACTTAAACGCAGAGGGTACGGGGTGCCACAAATAGGACACATGTACACACCTATCCCCAATAAAATTTTGCCTTACGTAGACATTTGATGAAAACCGTCGCTCTTAGACTATAATAGTCAATAGCACTTCACATTGGATCTTCAGATTTTATGACTAAAAAATATTAGATATCCATTAGGGTGGCCCATCTCTATAGGGGGTGAATTTTTTTTGCGTATTTTTTAAGTCTCACCCCACGAAAATATACTATTATACTAGGAATAATTTATGTCAAAGTTTCAGATAATTCGGTGAACGGTAACCCGTGCCACATTCAGGTAGAAATTTGTAGATAAGATTTTATTACGGTAATACACTTAAATTTTACTTAAAATACAAATATCTACCTCTTTTCTTATAATGTTTTATTGGTGTAATTATTTCCTAGAAATTATTTGTTTTGGAAGTTTGGAAATATAATGCACCTACGGTAGGTTTTTATGTCAGTTTGCAATTGTGTTTTACAGTCGTGACATTAGAAGTTCTAGCATACGTTTCTTTTTGAAAAAACATTTAATGATGGCTGATGTTAGATCCTTACGAAAGGATACTTTCATTTACTTAGTTGGACACTATTCGTCACAAATCATTGGCAATAAATTGCCGTCTAATAGACAAGTATTACAAGTGCTCTTTTATAACATTCGTGAAGTGACGCTAAGTGTACATGAAAGTACTAAATTAACAATAAAAGAGGTGTCAGTTTTTTGGGATAAAGCTCGCATTCCGACACGTCAGGATTTTCATTGTTAAACAACTAGTTAAACTTTATGCACAGTGGAGGAGCTTACAAAAATCGGCTAAAAGGGCCAGTGCGGGAGGTAAAGAAAACAATTTCGTTGAAAAATTGGACGATCTCTTTGACATTTCTCATGCAAATGCATTGGAGTTGATGAAAATAGATGAAGATAAGCAGTTTTTAATTAATCAAAGAAAAAAGGGACGTCCTGGATTTATGCATGGTATTGATTACCAACTTGCTTCTCAAGAAAAACCAGCTGAGGAGAAATTACAGAAATTATCCGAACAAATGCAACGAAGTCAACAAGAAAAAGCTAGATTAGAGGAAACAGTCACCTGTCCATCATCAAGTAGTAATTCAGCCGACTCCAACGAAAATGATGAAATAATCGAAGCCCAAGAAGAGTTGTTACAAGACCAGCCTGGCCCGTCACAGCCAAAAAAGAGGAGATTGTATGGAACATGTAACATCATCACACCAAAAATAGCCGCTGCATTTGATGCTTGCAAAATAAGCGACAGGTATGGAGTCCATATTTTGACGGCAGTAGCAGAAGCACTAGGACATGACACCACATCTTTGTCCATCAGCAGAACCACACTTCAGCGCTCTAGACAACGCATCCGCGAAGAAAGAGCTGAAATATTAAAAACTGCCTTCGGTAATTCTGAATTGCCGGACCCAGTCATCCATTGGGATGGAAAATTTTTACCTTCTCTCACTGGAATGGGAAATATCGATAGACTTGCTATCTTAGTTACTAGTGGAGATATTGAACAACTACTTGGAGTACCAGCTTTGCCCAATTCAACTGGAAGAGAACAGACTGAAGCAGTTTATGATGTGCTTTGTGAATGGAATTTGGACGAAAAGGTAATAGCTTTGTGTTGTGATACAACAGCATCAAATATGGGTTATATAAATGGGGCAGCCACACTATTGCAACAAAAATTAGAAAGAGATATTCTATATTTTCCTTGTAGACATCATATTTTTGAAGTGGTTTTGAGAAGTGTGTTTGACACAAAAATGCCTTCCTCATCTAAAAATATTTTTTTTCCAAGATCAGTTCCAACTAACTAAAAAAGAAAAAATAGGTATTGAAGATATATGTCTCTTTATTGTAAAGGTTTATGTAAAGGCCTGGTTTACAGCGTCATTTGCTAGTAAAGCACCGCTTCATGACTTAGACTTTTGTAAAGAACTCATTAATTATCAAAATATTGACAAAGAAATATCTCAAGCCGCAAGTAGGAAAATAGTGAACCATTTGTGGTACCTTAATTCAGTAAATGTTGGCTTATCTTTCTTTGATGACGATATTTCAGTTACCACTAAAAGAGAAATGGTTAAAGCTTTGAATAGGAAAGCACCAAATCAAGAGGGTATTAAACGACTTATGCTTAGTAACATTACTGACGTTGAAAACAAGGAAATTCAGGACTTCATATGCGAGAACACTAAACAGTTTTTTCAAAAATTAGGTTTGTCTATGGAATTTTTGGAAAATGATCCAACAACATGGAGGGAAAATGAAAGTTATACCCGATGTTTCAATATTGTAAACAAAATTAAAGTTGTAAATGATGCCGCTGAGAGAGGAATCAAACTTATTACTGACTATAATGACATTTTAACAAAAAATGAAGACCAAAAACAGTTTTTACTCCAAGTTGTAAATGATTATAAATCACAGTTTCCAAATGTAAAAAAAGAAACCCTGTCGCATGCTTTGGCCTAGTGCAAAAAATATTGTTTTTATTACTATATGTCTTGTAGATTTAGGATAATATTTGGTACTATGTATGAAAAAAACGTTTCATAATAAAATACACAAGATAAAACGAGAGTTTTATTTCAAAAACTTCTAGTCTAGTTTTTTTAGACTACGAATTTACAGTAGTATGACACATGTCATAGTCACAACAGATAATGTCTTTGATATTTGTATGACTTGATTAGTCATTCTAAAGATAAATGTTGCTGATTAAAAAAAAAAAAAAACAATGCATCAACCAAAGAATGTAAATAATTCCATTTACTTTTATTATTGCATAATAATGCATTCTGCGGCACCCCTTGCCTTCAATTTGCCTCAATAATATTTTGAGGGGACTGTTTTTTCTTCATATGGAACCATTTGCAGGGGTGAGAAATAAAAAATTTCGATTTCGAAAAAAATGGGCCACCCTAATATCCATGTTAAGCCATGTTCGTGAAAAACGTACACAAACATACATATAGACGGCATGCTATTCGGATCTCAAAATGTCAATTTTGATCATAACCTGGAATTTGAATTCTTGTTAGATGCAAATATTATATGAATGAGGAAGTAAGAGCAATATAATTTTTTTAGTGTAAATAACTTAAATTGTAATATGTACTGTCATATGCTGTCAACATATTACTGCTTACACATTTAATTTTATTTTATACATAACCACTAACCTCTATTATAATTATAAATTAATGCCTAGCCACGTTATTTATTCCTCTTCCAATTTTTCACTCTCCCTTGCTTTCATTGCTGCTGAAGTAAAAGCCGTAATAAATTCAGGAAGTTAACAGGAAGCAATGTATATATTTAGGGGAAGGTTCATGGTATATTAGCCCGTCGGGATTTACTGCTGAATATATTTACGCAATAGATGAAATATTGACTGACCACTTAATTTACTTTAATTAAATGAAATTATTATGTATAGGATCATGTAAATACTTGCAATAAAAAATAATGATACCCCAACTGTTTACCAGTTGAAGTATCATTATTTAATACAACTCCAAATGCGACTCTCCAGCATCGTATTCTTCCGAATACTCTAATTTTTGTTCACATGAACCAGAGAGAGGACAATATATAGCGTGTGCTATTTAATACTGCAACACCATGTTTTTTGGAAATCGTTGCCCCCCTTTTTTTTTAATATAGTGGGCTACATGTGATTATTTTGAAAAATTATAATTTTTATATTTTCAAGGCCTACTAGTAGTAGTACTCGCAATATTGGCTTTGATTTATTAATAAATCATTAGATCAGAGCCAAAAGGCCCACCAAGTTCCTCTAAACGGGTCGAAATTTCGAGTTCGACTATTAGACAATTTTTTATCGGCAAATTTGATACCGTATTCGGTTCGCAGTTGCCTCAGATACTACTGTACATAATTTTAGCTCGATACTTCATATAGGGTGTTTGTTATTCCATGGCCAAATTTTAAAAATTTTCACTACTTCCACATCCAGATTTTCTATCCAAGTTTCTCACAAAAAATTTTGATACCACACGGCTATGTGGAAATAATTGTTTATGGAACTTTAATAATATAATATTTGAAATCGTCTACCTCAAAAACTCATTAAACGAAATCCCCATCCGTAGTGGGGTGGAGGTGGATGATGTAAAAAAATATTTTGAGGCCCTTAGTTCTTGTGCACAGACTAAATCACAATTTTTTCTCTCCTCTTAATCATAGAGTGGGGGTGGTAATGAGGGTGCCTAATGCCAAAACATTCTTTGAGACCTTAGCTTCTCTTGTATATACTAAATACCAATTTTATGGACTCTGACTTGCTTGATTTACCCCCATTTACTCCAATTTAGTCCCTAACCCTTCAACGGAATCAGATAAAAAATATAATCTAGTTTCAGATCTCGTTAAAATACATACGTGTACCAAATTTCGTGCGCACAAAAAAGCTAACGACAGACCGGCAGACCCGTAGACAGAATTTTTTTTGCTCAAACTTAAAATCTCGACGTTTCATGACATTCTAAGCCTATATGAACAATGAAAATTTTTTTTGCGGTACTATACTTCCACTAGATGTGGAAGTAAAATAAATTTGTAA
Source organism: Rutpela maculata (assembly GCA_936432065.2). Classification (NCBI taxonomy): domain Eukaryota; kingdom Metazoa; phylum Arthropoda; class Insecta; order Coleoptera; family Cerambycidae; genus Rutpela; species Rutpela maculata. Next base: position 231,921,653 of record OW386286.2, read on the forward strand.
TAACTGATTCTATGAAGGTGATTTTATAATATAAATACCTATCGTTAAGTATGAAAACTCATGCTTCCACCAAGTATTTAATGTTTATACATGATGATTTTGGGTAACATTACATATCAGGCGTGTACTGCGTGAACTTTTTTTAAAAACATTTAGGTAAAGATAGTCAGTCTTCATCGTGTTGCAAGGCCACAATTTCCTCATCAGCAAGTCGATTACAATTCAAGCATATCCGAGAATTATTATTGCATTCAGCCGGAGGAAGATTTATATTCTCCCTAAAACGAATTAGAATCTGAATTTTCTCTTCATGTTCATTAGGAATATGTCTTAAGGATAGGATTTTGCAGAGTGAGAGGGAAATATGCATTTATTTCCGGTTTATTATAAATAACTAAAAAACCAAACATAGTATAATTTTTAAAACTGTTTTAAATAATTGCTATTATTCTAACGAATACAACTATATTTTCCTTATTGTAAATTTCTGCTGTACTTGAATATCATAGTTTGCCAATGAAAATAGTTCCTAATTTAATTATTAGAGTATAGCATTTAACTATATACAAAATTTATGATAAAAACTATATAAGGTTGTAATCCTTAGAGCAATGGGTAGTATCTGAAACTATTTTAAAGATTATACCAATTATGATTTTTTAATATTTACAATAAACCGAAAATAAACGCATTTCCCTCTTACTCTGCAAAATTCTATCCTTAAACCTCGAGCCCATACTAGGCTATCACAAGAATAGCATCGACTACGAGCATGCTGCCCTTGCCAGCTGCATTTCTTAAACTTTATACTTAAATATCTTTAGGGGTCTGGGCCCATTGAGACTTTTAATCAGCATGATTTGAAGTAGAACATACTCCAGTTTTATGACATTTGACTGAAACCACTTTTACATAAGGTCAGATGCGAGGTCCTTTTACTATGGACTTGTGCTATACCCTGTTACAATGATACTATGGCCTGTTACTATGTTTTTTAAATGAATAAGGTATTTATTTATTTAGTTACTTACTCAAATTAAAACAAAGAAACTACAAATTAACAGAGGTACGATATAAAGAGTAAATATACAAGGTATTTCCTGGGTACGTTAAGAAAATTCAGGAGGTGATTACAAGGCGATTTTCAGATATCTCATCAAATTTTAAAGATTTTCGCATCAAACTTTATACAGTTCTTATCATTAGAAAAATTTTATTTTCTAAGCTATTACATTGAAACGATCATATACAGGGGCTTAGAAAAGAAAGGGCCTCCCTTTCATTTTTCGAACTTCGAATATCCTCGTAATGTTTTCATGCTTTTTTTTACCAAAATACGATTTTTTTCAGAAACACTACACGAAAAGTCTCTCTTGTTAAATTGGTGTAGGATTTACTGTTTTCGAGACTAATACCTTCAGATTAAAATTTTATTAACGAAGAAGTAGGCAATGCATGAAATAATTTCTATTTTAAAATTTCGACATATAAAATGAGACTTTTCAAAACTGACGTAAGTATCAAAACATCCAACTTTTCATAGCCAGTTATGAAAAGTTACATTTTTCCTAACTGATGAGGAATAGTTCATCATATCATCAATTAAGAAAAATAAACAAATCTCAAAAAGAAAAAGAAACAATGTATATTCAACACAAAATTGTATACTGAGTCTATAAAGTGGAAGCTTTTAAATTCTTCTTTCCTTCAAAATCTGCTAACAAAACTTTTTCATTAACACGTTCTACCTTATGCTATCAAATTAGGATTTCAAATAATATTATAACTTGGCTAAATAGCGTTTGTCAATTTTGACATTAAAATTATAATGTGTAATAATAACAGCAAAGGTAACTATGAAAAAGACTACTTAATTTTTCAGATCTTTAAATAAACCTATTTCATTTATGTATAAATGGTTTTTAGACGTTTAAAATTAGAAAAAATCTTGTATGTAACATGCCCCGAAAGACAATTGTGTGCAACTCTTGTTATTTTGCGGGATCTTGCTTCGCTCGTCCCGCAAACATCCACTCGTTACACAAAATAAGACTTTCGTAATTGGTTACATAAATAGCTATTCAATCACTACAATGAAAGCACGGACATAGGTATCTGAAAGTAAAATGTAATATATTTTCAGTCTCGCAGTTTAGAATTCTGAGAGAAATAAATATTTCACTGTTAAGACCGTCCAAAAATTAGGCTTTAAATAACGTATCAGTCAAAAAATAAAACAATTCTAAAGTTATTGTTCAAAATGGCCACCACCTTCAATGCATGAATTCAAACGCCTTATCATTGACCCACGAACTCGCTCGAAAATACTCGGAGTGTTTCTTATTTTATCACTTGATTCTGGTATACGATTCTTCAAATCTTCTGCATTTCCAATTGGTATTCCCTATTGTACGCCATCTTTATAGAGCTGTAGCTTCCTTACGAAGCATTTTGGGACATTCTTAATTAGAACGTTTATACTTGAAATTAGCCATATAATCACCTCCTGAATTTTATCAACGTACTTAGGAAATACCCCGTACATTCAGAAAAAACACAAGACTAAATCCTAATCTGACACAGCCATTCATTAAACTTCTATTAAAATTTAAGCTAGTCTTAAATAAATCACAAATACCTACGATGACAACAAAAACATCATTCCCTGCGGGATATCTCTAATGAGTATGAAGAGAAGGTAGAAAGTAAGTCGACTCCTGAGAAAGCCTGAAGGAGATTAATAACATGAAGACAAAAATAAAAGAAATCTTATAGGAAGGAAAATAAAATAAAATTGAGAGGAAACATTTAATTCCTTTGTAATACAATTACCAATTCAAATTGTGTGTTTTCACTTCCTTATGCCTAATTAAGAAAATAGAGTAAACAATAGTAGTCTATAAGCTTTTTACGTTTTAATAAGTTCCTTTTTTATGAGTAGTAATAAGAACCATGTAGTATTAGTATTGCACTGTTATTTAATAATTATTTCCAATATAGATAGATAGATAGATATATAGTTTATTGGTCAATAAGAAGATACATGATTATGTACAAGGTGGCAAGTCAAGGATAAATGTATAAAATAAAAATTGTAAATATATAAAGTATATACCTAATCACGATATAAAACATAAATTATAGTATAGACGTATAGAACATACAAGACAATATACATATAAAATGAGACAAAAGTAAGAAATGTAAAAATTTCCTGTTTCATAATTTAAAAAGGGATTAAAATAAATACATAATCAAAATGTACAAAAATCCTACACCTAATATCAACTAGTAAAAATTACAACCGTAAACCTAAAAACTCATTGATGTTACGAGATGCACTTTCTATGAGTAATTTTTTTATTTGAATCTTATCCTCCTCGGACCCACAACTAATTTGTCTTAAAATATTAATGCCATGTGACATAAAGTTGTTCAATGGAGTCTAAATAACACTGTAATGTGCCCACATTTTCGAAAAAGTTTTTGGGTTTTTTGAAAAATTGGGTATCATATATGATACGTTGGGTCTTTAACACGTCAAGAATGAAATAATTTTAGGTCTCAAATTTTTTATGGAATTTAGAAAAACAGTTTCGCTGAACACTACAGCATAAAAATACATTTCAAACTTTACATTTTGAAAATGCCAGGGTTTTGCAGCCTCCATATCTGCACTTTGACCACGATTTTTGCTTGTCATTCATAAATTCAGGAAGATGTTTTCCTGGTTACGCTGACTTTTAACAGGAACGGGCACAACTCTTCGTTGTCTAGCACTTGGCTGGACAGTTTCTTCATCTTCACTAGTATCTGATTTTTTTCCTTTTGGAAGTAATTTTATCAACGCTTCGTCGTCATTGTACTCATTTTTACTTTCCTTGGTGTTGTCATCACCTTCATTTTCACTTTCTAATACTATTTCCTCATGATCTTGGCTGGCTGCGGTCCAAGCAATCTCATCCTCTTCTTCCTACTCATCACAAAGAAGATTATCATCCATCTCCAAATCATCCAAGTCTATATTATCGACTAACAGCTGCAGTTCTTCCTGGGTGAGCGAATCTAGAAGTAGTTTGCAATATTTATATTTTTGTATTGAGACCCAAAGTATCGGTATTGATACCTTAAGTTCAAGATTAAAAAAAAGTATATTTCCGCTAATTCAGACAAATGCAACATATTACTATCAGAACTAATATTATTTCAGTTAATGTGATAACTAAAATCAATAAATATAGACTACTTACGTTTTAAACAGTTTATTTCCTTAATGGTTGCTATAACCCAAGTGTCCACTCACATAAACAAACCAATACTGAGGTTAAAACGCGTCTGATTCGCATGCAAAATTTTGTGCGCAATTCTGGGCGCAAATCATATATGATTCTTGCAGGCACAATTCATGATTTCCAACTATGAGCTGAGAAAAAAATTTAGAACCGAGGTATCATATATGATACCTGGGGTCCGAGGAGGATATATTTAGATAGCTGAAGGTTTTTAAGATATTCATTTAGGCAATTATATAGTATTATACTATTATAATGAAGTGATTCTTTAAACTTGGCTATTTTATGCCGCGGAATTGAAAACAGCTTCCCATGTCTCGTATTGTATGCATGGCTGTTATCGAAAGTTTTAAATTCATGCAAGTTTTATTTTGCATATATGAAGCATTTATAAATGTAAATACATGGTGCAGTGAGAATTTTCCTTGTGATGAATGTACTTTTGCAACTTTCTCCATGAATTAAATTAAATATCAGCCTTACAATTCTTTTTTGTCGTACAGAGATTCTATATAATTGGCTAGATCTTCCCTAGACACAAACATTGAGAGATAGATGAGAATAAGCTAGCGCATAGTAAACATCCATGAGTCCCTCCTCACCTAGGGTATCTTTTAGTTGCAATATGGCAAAATATGCTTTGTTTAATTTGCTATTGCTACAGACAGGATTACCCCGAAATTCCAACGAGAGTGAGCTATCTATATAGGTACCCAAGAATTTCGAAGTGGTGCTTATCGATAGAGAGAAGAAGATGAAATGATTTTTCTTGGACTGAAATTTCAAAATACCGTTTTTCTCTCATATAGTAATAATTTATTTCTATTACACCAATCGTTCATTTCATCCACAACATTTTTGATAGTTTTATGTGTATCATCGGTATTTGTCGCAGATACAGAAATAGTTGTGTCATCTGCGTACATAATTGTGAGTCCTTTTTCTATGTGATAAGGAAGATCATTTATGTATATGGCAAGTAATAAAGGCCCCAGGATTGGTCCTTTGGGATACCTAACAAAACGTCATGTTTATCGGATTCAGCCTCATTATATTTCACTAAAAATTTTCTATTTTCCATGTAAGAACAAATTACCTCTTACGCCAATATTTTCTAACTTGCTGAAAAGTATATCTTTGTTCATGGAGTCAAATGCTCTAGAAAGATGAAATAAGATCGATACTACAAATTTGCGATAAACAAAGTCAAGTAATTTGGCAGTTGCATTTTCAATGGATCTCCCGGGCCTGAATTCAGTCAAAATAGAATTCTTATCTAAATATGAGATTATTCTCTTGGATATTGTTTTTGCAATTACTTTCCACAGAACACACACTACGGTTATTTGAGGATAATTCGCAATATCACTTTCATCCCCCTGTTTGAAAACCGGGATTACGGAGGAGATTTTGAACTCTGACGGAAAGTAACCTTCTAGAATTGATTTGTTAATAAGAAACAGAAATTGATCAATAATATTTGATGAAATACTTTTTAAAATAGACACAGTTAGTCCGTATAATCCAGCTAACTTCTTATTTTTCAATTCTCCTATGACGTCTAAGAGTTCAGGTTTAGATATCTCATGGAAACGATGCAACAGTAGAAAAATATAATGCAAAACGATTTGACACCAATTTGTCATCTGTTATAGTATCTTGATCAATTTTCAAACGGATCGATTCTTTTGACGAAATGGAATTATTTACATTCTTTGGTTGATGCATTGTTTTTTTTTTTTTTAATCAGCAACATTTATCTTTAGAATGACTAATCAAGTCATACAAATACCAAAGACATTATCTGTTGTGACTGTGACATGTGTCATACTACTGTAAATTCGTAGTCTAAGAAAACTAGACTAGAAATTTTTGAAATAAAACTCTCGTTTTATCTTTGTGTATTTTATTATGAAACGTTTTTTTCATACATAGTACCAAATATTATCCTAAATCTACAAGACATATAGTAATAAAAACAATATTTTTGCACTAGGCCAAAGCATGCGACAGGGTTTCTTTTTTTACATTTGGAAACTGTGATTTATAATCATTTACAACTTGGAGTAAAAACTGTTTTTGGTCTTCATGTTAAAATGTCATTATAGTCAGTAATAACTTTGATTCCTCTCTCAGCGGCATCATTTACAACTTTAATTTTGTTTACAATATTGAAACATCGGGTATAACTTTCATTTTCCCTCCATATTGTTGGATCATTTTCCAAAAATTCCATAGACAAACCTAATTTTTGAAAAAACTGTTTAGTGCTCTTGCATATGAAGTCCTGAATTTCCTTGTTTTCAACGTCAGTAATGTTACTAATCATAAGTCGTTTAATACCCTCTTGATTTGGTGCTTTCCTATTCAAAGCTTTAACCATTTCTCTTTTAGTGGTAACTGAAATATCGTCATCAAAGAAAGATAAGCCAACATTTACTGAATTAAGGTACCATAAATGGTTCACTATTTTCCTACTTGCGGCTTGAGATATTTCTTTGTCAATATTTTGATAATGAGTTCTTTACAAAAGTCTAAGTCATGAAGCGGTGCTTTACTAGCAAATGACGCTGTAAACCAGGCCTTTACATAAACCTTTACAATAAAGAGACATATATCTTCAATACCTATTTTTTCTTTTTTAGTTAGTTGGAACTGATCTTGTAAAAAAAATATTTTTAGACAGTAAATGGCTTTGGCCATCCAACGTGCATGATGAGATGCCCCTGGTTGATAGAATGTCGTGTGGGTGGGCTCTTCTTCAACAAAAAGTTTAGAAAGCATTAAAAATTCTTTATAATCATCACGAGGCTGTTGCAAAGTTAAAGCTGCATTTAGAAACTTTACAATTTCGGCTTTAACTGGTTGTAAAATGTGTTTAATTTTTGATACCTGAAATCCAGTTTTTAGTTTATTTTGATCTATTTTAGGCCAAAATTCCCTAAAACGTTTAAATAGTGGCACATTTGGACCAGATGAGGAAGGCATTTTTGTGTCAAACACACTTCTCAAAACCACTTCAAAAATATGATGTCTACAAGGAAAATATAGAATATCTCTTTCTAATCTTTGTTGCAATAGTGTGGCTGCCCCATTTATATAACCCATATTTGATGCTGTTGTATCACAACACAAAGCTATTACCTTTTCGTCCAAATTCCATTCACAAAGCACATCATAAACTGCTTCAGTCTGTTCTCTTCCAGTTGAATTGGGCAAAGCTGGTACTCCAAGTAGTTGTTCAATATCTCCACTAATAACTAAGATAGCAAGTCTATCGATATTTCCCATTCCAGTGAGAGAAGGTAAAAGTTTTCCATCCCAATGGATGACTGGGGCCGGCAATTCAGAATTACCGAAGGCAGTTTTTAATATTTCAGCTCTTTCTTCGCGGATGCGTTGTCTAGAGCGCTGAAGTGTGGTTCTGCTGATGGACAAAGATGTGGTGTCATGTCCTAGTGCTTCTGCTACTGCCGTCAAAATATGGACTCCATACCTGTCGCTTATTTTGCAAGCATCAAATGCAGCGGCTATTTTTGGTGTGATGATGTTACATGTTCCATACAATCTCCTCTTTTTTGGCTGTGACGGGCCAGGCTGGTCTTGTAACAACTCTTCTTGGGCTTCGATTATTTCATCTTCATTTTCGTTGGAGTCGGCTGAATTACTATTTGATGATGGACAGGTGACTATTTCCTCTAATCTAGCTTTTTCTTGTTGACTTCGTTGCATTCGTTCGGATAATTACTGTAATTTCTCCTCAGCTGATTTTTCTTGAGAAGCAAGTTGGTAATCAATACCATGCATAAATCCAGGACGTCCCTTTTTTCTTTGGTTAATTAAAAACTGCTTATCTTCATCTATTTTCATCAACTCCAATGCATTTGCATAAGAAATGTCAAAAAGATCGTCCAATTTTTCAACGAAATTTTTTTCTCTACTCCCGCACTGGCCCTTTTAGCCGATTTTTGTAAGTTCCTCCACTCTGCATAAAGTTTATCTAGTTGTTTAACACAATGAAAATCCTGACGTGTCGGAATGAGAGCTTTATCCCAAAAAACTGACACCTCTTTTATTGTTAATTTAGCACTTTCATGTACACTTAGCTTCACTTCACGAATGTTATAAAAGAGGACTTGTCTATTAGACGGCAATTTATTGCCAATGATTTGTGACGAATAGTGTCCAACTAAGTAAATGAAAGTATCCTTTCGTAAGGATCTAACATCAGCCATCGTTAAATGTTTTTTCAAAAAGGAACGTATGCTAGAACTTATAATGTCACCACTGTAAAACACAATTGCAAACTGACATAAAAACCTACCTTAGGTTCATTATATTTCCAAACTTCCAAAACAAATAATTTCTAGGAAATAATTACACCAATAAAACATTATGAGAAAAGTATTTTAAGCAAAATTTAAGTGTATTACCGTAATAAAATCTTATCTACAAATTTCTACCTGAATGCGGCACGGGTTACCGTTCACCGAATTATCTGAAACTTTGACATAAATTATTCCCAGTATAATAGTATATTTTCGTGGGGTGAGACTTAAAAAATACGCAAAAGAAATTCTCCCCCTATAGAGATGGGCCACCCTAGTGTTTATATACAGATAAGTCATCTTGATCAATGCTAGTTTTTATTTTATTATACATATATCTAAGGTTCTGACCTTCCAATATTACATTTTTTGTTATCTTCTTTATTTTTTTGTATCATGATTTGCCATATTTTTAGTATATGTAAGGGGGCAGGGCACATTTAGGCACCAAATTACGTCATTGATAAATAAACTGAAAGCATTTCTTACATTTAAACTGTAGATGTAGTCCCAGTTTACATTGTTTAACCGCGCCAGTTTAATTCTTGTATATTTTCAGTCCTTATAATTATCTTTTCACTATATTTAATTGTCGTTTTGGTATCGTCATTTTATTATTAGGCGCCTCGCAAATATGAAAACGAAGAGTATATTGCAGTATATTTATAAAAGTTTTGCGTCACTTTATTAGAAAATACATTACCCTTAACTAATATTAACTGTAAGTCAACTTAATTAACAGCAGCACAATAGACGAAACGACAAACCCAAGTCAAACAATTGTGTACATAAATTTAATGAACATGTACCAACAAGAAGTCTTTCACAAATTACCCTGCTAAAATAAATTTGTTTAGTAGATCTGTGTGGAATTGGCTACAGAACAAATATACTGTGCCCCTCTTTCGTCGTATCTAAACTTAATACCACCCTTAATCCAGGCAGTTTCCCTCAGAGGATCTCTAGATTTACTCACGTTTTATATTGCGGCCGCACGGTAATGAATAGACAATAGAGGAATAAATTAAGAAGTTAATTTGAGGATGCAGTAAACGGAATTCTGAGAACTCTTTGAAAATGTAAGAAGTATGCGTGACCTGAAAATTGAGCTACACAGGTGAATATTATAGAGTAGTTTAAATTATAAGAATTTCATAACAATAAGTTGTATAATTATAGTATTATTTATATAAGTCATAAGATTAATTAATAGTTATTTATGTACCAAAGCTTGTAAGTGTATTTTACAGGTCGAGAATACAGTGCAAAGCGGAGTCCGTAGGGCTGAGGTTTGCAATGTAAATACACGATACAAGCCGAAGTGCATAAGACGTTTTTCGTACTACTAGCAATATTACAATTTTTAGGAAAATTCATTCAAAATTATTATAGATTTGCCGAACTCATTTATTAGTTGGCTTAGACTCTAATTGGAGTGTGTTTGCTTTCTGCTATGGTTACTGTCAATAAGTTGTCAAATTGATAACTTCATAATAATTTCCGCCATTCAAGTTATTTACATTGAGTTTTTGCAATAAAAATATGGATTATGATGAAAACATCGACATTCAGGAGGCAGCCAAAAATGCGTGTGCTTCGTTGGTGCCAGAATTTCATTATTATTTTACTCCTTTATTACTTTACTTTTTTGCCCTAGGGCATAAAAGTAAATACCCCGCACAAAAGTATAGGAAAAGGCCTCTCGGTCAATTTTTTTTTAAATTTTGAGAAAACGTTCTCCTGGTAATACTGAACAAAAGTTCCCATGGGCGCAATGCTCAAAATTCAATATTTGGGCCACCAGTGGCCTTTGAAGTCTAAAATATAAAGTTCTTATATAGTCCATTGCAGTGGCGCAGCCAGAAAATTCATCTGGGGGGGGGGGCAATAGAACCGGTCTCCCCAGAGGATGAGGAAAATTTTTCAGAAAATGGTTGAAAACGGATGTGTATGTAGATTCCTCTATTAGATAATATTGGCATTAATTACAAAATATTTATTTCATGGGATAATTTATATACACTTTGTACTGCTTCTTTATTTTTTGGCTCATGGAAGACGGCTTGGGGGGGGGGGGCATGGCTCCCCCCTGGCTGCGCCCATGGTCCATTGGGGTAAAGCTTTGACCTCAAAAGTTCTAAGACTGGATCGCAAGACATCTACTCCTCCATTTTCGAGTACGGGGAATACGATGGTGACAATATTTTCCGACATATCCTTCACCCACTACCCCTAAACCGGAAAACCCCTTTTCCGATTTTCCGGTACTAGGCTTGCGAGGGCTTGTCAGTTCGGGTTTTTTTGTTAATTCGAATAAAATAAGTAACGATTACCACAGGTGACCTAACCCAACTCTCGGTTAGGTCACCTGTGAACTACCGCCACTCCCAATAACGAAATGCGACGAAAACAACGAAAACTAGCTGGAAAACGGTATACCCCGTTTTCGAGGGAGGGGACCACGATGATGACAATATTTCCCGACCTACCCTTCACACCCACTACCTAATCGGAGAACCACCTCCTTTTCCGATTTTCCGGTGCTGGGCTTGCGATAGAATTTTTTCGGATAGGATTTTTCTCGTCAATTTGAACAAAATAAGTTAAATCTCGATCAGACTGACCTAACCAACCCGGGAGTTCAAGCAGCCTTTACACAAAGTAAACTCTTCTTTCAGTGGCTTGTAGGGAATTGATTAACATGAGTCATTGGTATATGTAGATATTTTTGTTTTTCATTGATTGTGTATGTAAAAATATTCTCGTTTTTATTCATTCAATGATCATTCGTTACATCTGGTTCATTATATACAATTCTCATTCTATGCTAATAGATCTTTCGACTCTTATAATTATAACCACACTGATCATCCGAGTCGAAATGGACGTCACAGTCACTGAATTTGGGGGGATTGATTTTAATAAAAATTCTCGCCGATGATAATATAATGTTGGAGTATGTAAAAATGTAGGCGATAGTTTTTAGCTTGAATTCCTTGTTTGACGACATTTACAGTGTAAACCTGGATTTTATGCTCATAATTGCCCCAATAACTTTTCCTCCCCTCTTTTAAAATTCCCACCAATTGATTTCTCTCATTTTTTGGACAATTGAAAACATTTGCCACAAATTTTGTCCGGTTTGGTTACAATGCGATTCAGGTTTTTTTTCTGAGTGCGCGCACCGCAACGCTCAATGAGAAAATTCTCGCCGACTGTATCAATGCAATTCTTTCACCTACAACTACAGTCAAACCGAAGAACCTAGTGGTTTGACTAAAATGAAATAAGTTCAATTTTACACAGGCCCGCAACATAAATTATCGGCCCTTAAGGCCCATATTCACAAGAGATAAGTTTGCTTGTTTGGACGACTACTATCATGAAACCACTTCGGTTAACGGTTTGATAAATTTTTCACTTTTCGACACTAGCTCCTAGAATAATTGAAAAAGTTAAAATAGTCGTGGATCAAGTATAGTATTCTGCTCATGTATAATGGCTATTACACGCTCGGATGATTCACCCTCGCGACTAATTACATGATTCAACTCATTATACGCTCTCTGAATAATATACTATTAAGTGATAATTCATCATGTTGTATTATTTGTTCTGAAGATACAAAATATTAAAATGTTTATTTCAAAACACCGTAAATTTTTTGTCGAGCCGCAGTATAAGAACATACTGTAAATGCAAGAATAATACTTCTTGTGAACAAAGTCAACTACGTCTTATGTCGGCTCTTGGGGATTCAAAATTCCTAGTAGCTTAGCAACGGCAGAGGTTAAATTGTAAGTTCATAAATTATGAATAGCTTGAGATATTCCAACGCTTGCAGGGTGGCAGCTCGAGTGAGAAAATTCAGACGAGTTTCATTGCTTTATTTGTTTTTATTTCTATTTAGAAATGGTGCTGCTCTCTCAATTTGATGTGATTTGAAATGTGGAAGTCAAAACATTGGTAACATGTATCAGTCTTTTAGTAAATCATTTTTTGTTTGCTTATAGTTTCAGTATGATTACAAAATAACTATCTATTCAATCAATAACAAAAACCTAGCTAAAATAGTTTGCAAATAAATTCATTTTAGAACTTCTTAATTTCTAGCATAACCAGAGTAGGTTATCGAAGGAATGCAAAGATTTAAAATTAACATTTTCTTAAATAGATTGATTGTCTTTTGATTTTTCACACATTATTATTTGCGAAATCCTATAAGAAATATTCTTTAATGATTGACTGATTGAAATTTATTGATCTTTAACCAATTTACATTGGATAGATAAGTCAAATGGTTCTCTTACAAAACATACATATTTTCATATATGAACACATGCATAAATATATCATACTAACAAACATAAAGTGTAAAATAATATACAAATAAATAAAATAGGTACTTATAATAAATATATAGAAGACTTGTACAAAGGTGATAAATTCTTCTATTATGTACAAAGTATTTTGATATAGGAATTCCTTTAGTAATAATATTGGGAATTTATTAATGAAACTAATATCATTTGGGTTGCTGATTACAAATTTGTTTGTGGTTTTTGTGTTAAGGTGTAGCAAATTAATAAAACAATTCATATTTTTCAATTTCATTAACTATTTAGAGATTTAGCCTAAATTTAATATAATTATTCATCTTCATCATCAATGTTTGAGTCATTTTCATCTTTATACATATGTATACAGGTATATACACGCATGCGATGTCCAACGACTTAAGAAGTGTGCATGAATGTCAAAAAAGTATAAAAATTATGATTATTTCTTTATAATTGAAAATATTTTACTCCCAAACGATCAATATCGTAGTTTGCTAAAACGGGGCGTGCTCTTTATTTGTAACTTGCAATTAACGCTAAAAATCATTCTGAAGGTCTCTTAATCATTTTTAAGCGCAGGTTGGTCAAAACAGTACAAAGGATGTCAATTTTTCTATATTAATCTTAAGTACGCCAATTTTAAAAAAAATGTACAGAGTTAACCTCAAACAATTCTGTCTCCTAAGCTATTATCTTTATCAAAAAACAAAAAAAACAGCATTTTCCTTAGTTTATTGCCAAAATTTTTTGTATGTAGTAACATTCAACTAAGATGCTTCCCTACCAAGTTGTTTAACCTTAAAGCCAAGAAAATTCATCTTTTCAAAAATTCTCAAAATACACTAAGTGTAAAATCTTTTATATAATGCATCCATCAAGGTCAAAGAAATTTTTCTTCAATTTAGAATTTACTGGAACCAAAAATAAACATTTTGACTTTATTTTCCTTGTAGCATTTTTGATTTTGCAGATATCAAAATTTGCCAAAAGAAAATTTTAAGCTACTGTAATAAGCTTTAATTTGGTTTAAGGTAAATGTTTTTTTAAACCAGAGTTATGACTGTTTGAAGAGCGTGGCCTCTACATGGCTACGTTCAAATACACTTAACATTAACTGTATCTCGGCAACGATGTAATGAGCCTAAAAAAAAATTTATTTCATGAATTATTGTTGTTATTTCATAAGCTAACTTTTTTGTTATGACAAACTTTTTCGAAAATGTGATCCTCTTTGAGTAATTTGCTTAAAACTTTTGCTTAAAAATCAACATTTTTAACCCCCTGTAACTTGAAGCAAAAATAATATTATTATAGAGTTTTTTGGGGTAGAATTCGAGAATCTACACATTCCAATAGTCAATTATTCGAAACCCCCGAGTTGGGGTGAAACTCACCCCCAACGAAAATGTGCGTTTTCGTTGGGGGTGAGTTTCACCCCAACTCGGGGGTTATTCCTTATTATTCCATATTTGACCCACTTTGAATCAAACTATCCAAAAATGTTTGTATTTAAAACCTATAGAATTAGTTCAAAGTGAGACCACCAAGTTGGTCTACTAAGAAGGGAATGTAAATACCAAATTTTATACTTATTATTCTTGAAATATTTGTGATAGGAAATATTAACGATTTCCTAGTAATCTAGAATAGGTAGAATATTATCAGTATAATGAAACACATCCATTACAATTTATTTAAATATCTATAGTATGTTAACCGAATAGAAAATTTTGTAATATGAATTACAGCTTTTAATGCTATCAATGCCTGTAATCCTTTTAATTGAAGTTGAGTTTTAAGCTTAAATTGATGAATTGCTTTGTTTCACTGGCACGGTTTAATCCGCTTTAAATCAGTTTTTATTTAGGGCTGTAATACCGGAAGTGCACGGAAGTTTTATTTATATACATTTGTGTAAAACGGTCGAATTGATGTCAGATTTGGTGAGAAAAATATGTTGTCATTTCTCTTGCTACTAATTCAAATTAATTGGCATCAAATATACTGCTCGTATTTAATAATAAAAATTTGATTATTTTCGGGAGTGGTCATCCCTTACATAGGGAAGGCTTACTCTCATGAACTGCTTCCACCACGTGGCAAATACATTCTCATAACAGTCATACTGTTTATTCTTTCTTTTAGATATGACTTTATAGATGAGATAAAGAAAAAACTCAAAACGCTTAATTTTTAAATCGAAATTCCCTTTTCATCTTTGATCAGTAGTGTACTGGTCACACTGTCTGTCGTGTGCTAGGTTCGAGCCCCAGCCTCGGTAATGACAGTGTCGGTAGGTATAGATGTACGTCTACGATTTTCCAAAAGTGTAACTCCCTTCCGGGCAGCCTTGACTTTCAATTTGGGGTTGTCTTCTATATCTAATGTGCGTTTATTTTCTTTTAGATGTTTTTTCCACCTATAATTTGAAAGTGCTGATGGCAAATTTTGGTACTTTGAAGTAGTTGGAGCTTTGATAACGATGTAGTAATCTAATCCCATTAGTTTAAAGCAAACAGAGTATATAATTTTTACAATTAATTATTTTTTATTTATTTGCTTTCATTATGATTGGAGAATATTATTTAGGTATTCAGCAAATCACAACTTACACAATTTTTTATTTGTTATGACATTACCTACTTTCTGTATATTGTTGCCATAATCTGGGCATGTTAATATATTAGTTAGGTAAATACTTTTACCAACGATCACTACTGTAAATAGTAAAAAACACACTACCTGCGATCTATGTAAGTTGAATTTTACATATTGTAAACAAAACGCACTGTAAACAAATCGCACGGTAAACAAAACGCACGGGACACGCAAATATAAGTGGCTTAGTTCGCTGACGCGGGGTTTAAAAAAACAAATGCGCCTACGTAATTTTCAAAACTGACTTCATGTTTGTTGAATAATATTGTTGACTAGTAAACTAAATTCAGATTTTACTAAATAAATAAATAAATATGATCGTAGGTAAAGTATAGTACATAGTTCGAGTTGTAAAGCAATTACGCACTCATGGAAATACGCACTCGCCGCTAAGCGGTATTGTGCGTAACTTTTCCATTCGTGCGTAATATGCTTCTTACAACACTCATTACGTAATATACTATAAAACACTAATTATTGGAGAACCAATCAAGCAACTACTCTTCTAGCTAATACTGACGAAGTATTGAATTACATGATAGGATTCTTACCAATTTAAAGCAAACAAATATATTAAAATTACTTAAATCATTTATTTAAATTCAGTCATTTACACTCTTTTATTTAATCTGAAATTATCTACTTTCTGTATATTGGTAACTTAATATGGTCACACTAATATACTACTTAGGAAGACCCTTCAAAACACTCACCACTGAAGAACCAATCAAAACAGCTACTCTTCTAGCTAATACTGACGAAGTATTGAATTACATGATAGGATTCCTAGCATTTTAAGGCAAAAAAATATATTGAAAATACTTAAATTATTTATTGAAATGCAGTCATTCACAACAGTTATTGAACCGTACATTCTATTTCAACTCTAGAAAAGTTGTACAAGTTTTTTCGAACTCGTCAGTTCTCATGAGTAGAGTATAGGTTATAGACGGACAGATTTTGAAAGTTGCTCAGAATTCGACTAATACAATGTTTTTTGTTTTAATTTAAGAGCGGTATTTATGTTTTCAGAAATGTTTCAGTCAAATGCAATATACTCTTAATTAACATATTTTGGAGGAGTATAATAAGGCGTAAATTATTAAAGAATAAATTTTGTTACACTGCATCTTTTTATTTGCTTAAAAGATTATTAGTTTAAAATTGTTTCGGCACACGCTATTTAAAATGCCGTAACGTCTTATAACATTTCTGTTTAAGGATAACCGCATTTCAAATACAATTCAATTATTAGAGCGATGATACGTGCAAGTTTGAATTTGAAACTACTACAATTGTATTAACAATAAGCCCACATTGATATTCTAGTCTCGATTTTCCATTGGATTTGAAATTGAGCAATGGGAAGTATAATGGCTAAATCCCTCTCGGCAGATATGCACCTTTGTATGATAATTAATCTCCATCCCTGTTAATTTTGCAATTGACGCTCTAGCGATAAATCAGCAAACGCCGATATTTTAGCTATGTATTAGAATCATTTGTAACTCAAGGAACTCAACTATGTTCTTCCTATGCAGAATATGAGTAAACAAAAACAACAGAATTACTGGGTGTGAGATGTAAAGTAATAGGCTTTCAGGGATAAATTCTCAATGTGTAAATGTATAACTTATAAACATAGATATCACACAACTTTTTACAAAAAAAGTATTTAGGTCCGCATTCATGACCAGGGTCCAGATGGAAGATCATTATTTCAGATAGCATTTATGTAATTATAACATTATATCGTAAACATGAAACATTCGTAAACAATACTAAAACAACGAAATGATGAAATATCATAAAGAGTTGTGATATATTGTCCATCTTTCCTTGTATAATATATATGTATAAAGTGTTATTTATAATACTACTGAGGAAATTGAATATTCTTGTGGAGATTTTGAATCATCGACTTTATGTAGATACTTTCTACATGTTTCTTAATGGTGATCTGTTTAGAGCGTTTCAATTTTCTGTTTCGTTTGTATATTTTCGAATATCTGACCAATATTAAAAATCAAGGACCGCCAAAGACATATATCACCTTCGTACTAAACTCAGGAGGCTTTGAATAGATGGGGATTAAAAAACAAGTGAAAAGTGTGTACACAATGTCGATGACTCCGGATTTCCACGAAAATATTCAACCGTTTGGGAGTAACTTTGTGTGTTATTGTTTGTCTCTTGGTATTTCTACAGGAAGGTTTCCGGTGGAAACATATTGAAATGATCCGATCGCAATAAAATTGAAAACACATTTGTACGTTAACACTTCAAAGACAAATACGGAGCCAATAAATCATTGATTGACTGATTAATGCTTGTTTCCTGTCCGTTTGACGAATGAGGAGGATTCCTTCATGTAGCATCTTGTGACGCATTGATGAACTTTCTTAAATACGTCATGCGTTTTTTTTTTACGGCCCCTACCTACAGGAATTATGGGGCAACAAATACCCAGGAAATAGAGAAATGTGGATTATTGGTTATTTGTTAGCGATGGACTTTCTTATTTATTTATTTATTTGATTACACTGCCCAACAGGTACTTGACCCAACTATAGGACAGGGAGATAGAGAGATTTTACTAAAATGATGTTAACAAATAAAAGACGTGTATAAATAAAAAACAAACTATGATTTTTTAACAGTATCTATATAAAATATGAAATACAAAAAAGTGAAAACAAACAAGTTCAACTAGGTTCTTTTACATACGTTTTTAAAGCACTCAGGTAGCAATTAGAAATGTCTATATCATCACAGATTGCGTTGTGATTGTCGCATATACGTAAATGGCGAAAACTTTAGGATATCTGTACGAGGCGTAGCTAGATAAAATACAGAACTGTTACGGGACATTGTTCTGGGGATGTTAAAAGAGAGATTTGGCAGTAATATTGGTGGGTCAATAATATTGTTAATGATTTTAAAAATAAAAATTTGAGACAAGCATTATCGCCTACGGCTTAAACTAACTAAAGAGTACTTATCCAGCAGGTCTTCTTGTGAAAAACCGATCGCTGGATAAGTAACTTCAGATCTGAAATGCATAAATAAAAGAATTTGCGTTGAACCGATTCTAACTGGTTGACATGTACATTTGGGGTCCAAACAAGTGAGGCATATTCAAGCTTGGATCTAACATATCAGAAGAGCATCTTGAGTGTATCTGGGTTTGAAAAATGACGGAAATTTCTAACTAATGCTGGCTTCTAATACCATGGTGCTAATATGTGTATTAAAAGAGAGGGTCTTATCAAAGATAACACCTAAGTTACGTAGTGTTTCGGGCCGATGAAATATATTATTGTCTATATTATAATCGTAGGCAACAGGTTATCGACTTACGTGTAACAGACATAACATTGCATTTCTGCTAATTTAATGGAAGATTGTATTTAGTACACCAGTTACTTATTTTGTTTAAATTTTCCTGCATATGAAGACAATCGTCAATGGTATAAATTCTAGAAATAAGCTTCAAATCATCGGCATACATTAAGTAATTAACCTTGTCTGTTAAGTCATCCGCTATGTCATTTATAAATATTGTGAAAAATAGTGGTCCAAGAACCGATCCTTTCGGTACTCCCGAGGTAGCAACGTATTCGACAGACTTGAATCCATTGAAGGTAACATATTGGACCTTGTTTGACAGGTAAGTCCTAAATAATGTCATCAAGCTATCAGAAAGTTCGGCATAATTTAGTTTTTTAAGCAACATATTATAGTCAAATCTGTCGAATTCCTTGGAGAAATCAGTAAAAATTATGTCGATTTGGGATTGATCGTCAATGGATTTCGAAATGAATTGTGTAACACAAAACAGATTGGTGGTTGTAGAGTGCCCGTTCATAAAACCGTGTTGATGGATAGTAATTTTTGTACTGATTTTATCGTAAATGGCGTCGTGTAGTAGAAATTCAAGTACTTTTGCAAAATTGCATATTATTGAAATGGCCCGAAAGTTTGATATGTCAGATTTGTGACCCTGTTTAAAAATTGGACAAACTTTAGAATATCTCCATATATCCGGAAAATCACCATTTTAATTAAATTATAAATTATATGAAAGCTGCTGGAGAATTAATAAAAAGAAACATACCAGAGCGTGCTTCGTATAATATGTATAGCATTGCGGCTGCAGAGAATTGCTAAGACTGTACAGAAATGCTACCCTAATGTTGATAAATTAATATCTAATGTAAAGAAAATTTTTCGTAAAACATCAGATCATATACAGTTATTTCAAAAAATTTCTTTAAATACCCCATTATCTCCAGAGCCCATTTTATAGGCAAGATCATACTATTATAGTAGCGTCAAATTAGTATCATAACAGTAAAATCCAGATGGCGTAGTTGCTATTTCTGAGGCTTAAATCATAAATAACATGCCTTCACTACTGTCATCCCCTCGCAAGTTGAATGTTTGTAACAAAAAAAAAATTACGCTATTGATAGACCCATCGATTAATCACAGCCTTGTGATCAAGCTGTGCATGTTTTTACAGGACATTTAAAGAAAAAATAATAATTATACACACATTTATTAAATGGGTACGAAGGCATAGAAGGGTCAGTGAGATATTTTTTTTAATTCCCAGTTTAATCATCGAATTCTGGCTTAAATCTCGAAATTTCTACCCTAATCTTGGATTTCCGTCATTAAATAAAGCCAAATTTCCGAGATTAAAGTTGGAACTTTCCGAAACTCAAATCGTAATTAAAAGAAAAATTCAGTGGCCTCTCTACGCCTTCGTAAATGAGGACATTCAATTTGTAATTCTTTTCTGGTATAAAAAACCGCTGCCCAAGGAATCACTACTTCCACATCCAGATTTTCTATCCAAGTCACTCACAACGAAAAAATTTTGTATGTGGAAATAATTCCTTATGGAACTTTAATAATATAATATTTGAAATCCTCTACCCCAAAAACCTATAAAACGATACCCCACATCGGTAGTGGGATGGGAGTGGTGCTAGGGGGTGGTAGTGGGGGTGGATGAAGTAAAAAAATATTTTGAGGTTTCTGGTTCTTGTACACACACACTAAATCACAATTTTTTTTCATCCCCTTTAATAATGGGGTGGGGGTGGTAATGGGGGTGGCTAATGCCAAAAATTTTTTTGATACCTTAGCTTCTCTTTAATATACCAATTTTCTGGACTCTTACCTGCTTAATTTACCTATTTACCCCAAATTTACCCCAATTTACCCCCAACTCTTTGATGGAACAAGATGAAAATATAATCTAGTTCCAGATCACGTTAAAATACATACGTGTACCAAATTTCAAGTCAATATCTTAAACGGTTCCAGAGTAAACGTGCGCACAAAAAAAGTTACAGGCCGACAGTCCGACAGACAGACAGAAATTTTTTTTTCGCTCAAACTTAAAATCTCGACGTTTCATGGCATTCTAAGCCTATTTGAACAATAAAAATTTTTAAAATTTTTTTTGTCGTTACTATACTTCCACTGGATGTGGAAGTAATTAGTGACTCATTGTTTAATGAACAACCCAAATCCAGAGTTTGATATCTGAAAGATGTGAAAATGACTTTCTAAACACAAAGTGCCAAAAATCTTTATTTATTGCTTTGGCTACAAATGAATTAGAAACGAAGAAAATATTAAATACGGAATATACAAAAACTTGTGATAGTTGTGGTATGCAAAGACTGCAACTAATTCGTATTTGTTTGACATAGGTACTTTACTGGTATATTGTTGAACAATTATTCTGAAGTGAAAAATAATCATATCAGGGAAGAAAAAAATGAGGTGTAATAGAAAAAAAGGTCATTAAGAACTTCGACTTCTGGAATTTCTCCAATTTTTTTGCATAAGGCTAGGACTCCGACGGCCGCCATTAAAATTGAATGCGGTGGCCTGATGGTATCAGTTGCGTAGGCCACGATATACCATCCTTCGGAGGGGATGTAAAGCAGGCGGTCCCTTGTCTATTAAATGTTAGGCAAGTAAAAAATCGCTACTCTCCTTACGAGAAGAGGTTCGGCAAAATTTCCAGGTTGGGGGAAGCTCGTCTCCTGGCGTCGGTAATAGGCCCTGGTAGCGGAAATAGGCCGACGTTAAATAAAAAGATAAAAAAAAACTGGTAAGCTTTTTTTATATATGTTAAAGTTTCAGTCGCTTCCAGTAACAGTTCATTTTTAAATTAGGGTTTTATTTTTGTTATGAAAAAATAATTAATTAGTACTCTGCTGTAGCAAAAAAGATAACCAAAGATTACAAAAGATGTTACTCTTAGTTAAATATGTACTTCTTATTTTTTTTATATTCTATCCGTAGCAAAAAATAATCCACTTCATAAGAAAAAATAACCAATTAAACTCGAAATGTTGAAGAGCTTTAACCCGTTCTTGTTCCAATTCTCACAGACAATCAGGTTAAAAATCTGTCTGAAATTATGTAATCAAAATTTTTCTTCTTAAGTTTAAGTACCACCCCTTCTCAGGGGGTGGCACTTAAAATACATATATTTACTGGAGTTGAAGTAGAATCAAATTTTAAGAAGAAAAGGTTCTATGCAATTTTTCACATAAATTGATAGTTTTTAAGATTACAACGACTTCAAAATTGCAATTTTAGCTTAAAAAAAAAGGTATTTCCAAACGGCTTTCATCGAGTATCTCGAAAAGTATTACTTTATCGAAAAAATGTTACATACCAATTACAGAAAGTACAAATTGAGAATTAATTATGTTTTTTGTTTATTGATGTAGGATTAATAATTTCGGAGATATTTAAGTTTACATTTGGCATACAAGTGTTTATAAGATAATTATTTAGAGTGAGTGTTAAATATCTCAGAAACTGTTTTTTTATTTGTTTCTGTAGCACAAAAAACAAAGAAGTTATGATCGCGGCAATGTGCGTCTACACATTTTTTTAATAAGAACGTCGCCATTTTGTTACTGTAATTAACCACTAATTAAAAACGAGGGATTTCAAACACTGTTTCTCATTAATATATAGCATGACGTAGATGCTCAAATTTTTTGGTTTGTATACAGCACTTGCTTTACAGAAAAATACAGTTTAAACTATAAAGGTATTTTTGATAAAACGTATTTTTTTTCCTTTTCCAAATATCCCAATAAACATTAGTTTTATTGAAAAATGGGTAGAGACCGAAAATAATGCTCATAAACTGATAATGAATTTCGCTTATTTATTTACATAGATTTAATAGTTTCGGAGATATGAAAGTTTACAAATGGCGTCCGAACGTTTATAAGACGAAAAATGCAGTTTAAATGTTAAATATCTCAGAAACTGTGACATCTACGTCACGCATGCTAAGAAAGGAAATTAAAGACAATTAATTGCGCTTTCAAATTATTTTTTACTCGTTCCTGTAGCATAAGAAATAAAGAAGTTATGACGGAAAAATATGCGTATTTATATTTTTTTACATAAAAATGTCGCCATTTTGTTACTCTAATTAACTAGTAATTTAAAAAATATATCTCAAATACAGTTTTTCGTTAAAATGTAGTAGCATTACCTAGATGCTCAAAATTTTTTGCTCATTTAAAGCACTTGCTTTAAAAAAAAATGCATTTTAAACTTTAAAGGTAATTTCGAAACACTTGGATACCAAATTTAAACTTCGAAATTATTAATCCTACATCAATAAACAAAAAATATAATTAATTCCCAGTTTGTACTTTCTGTAATTGGTCTGTAACATTTTTTCGAAAAAGTAATACTTTTCGAGATACTTGCCGAAAGCCGTTTAGAAATACCTTTTTTTAAGCTAAAATCGCAATTTTGAAGTCGTTATAACTTAATAATTATCAATTTATGTGAAAAGTTGCATAGAGCTTTTTCTTCTTAAAATTTGATTCTTTTTCAGCTCCAATAAATATTAATATTTTTTAAGTGCCACCCCCTGAGAGGGGGTGGCATCCACCCCCTATAAATTAGCAAGCCCCCGCACAATATAGAAACTTTTCTGTGAAACTATTATACTGCCAAAAATTAACGAAATCCGTTCAATATGACATTATTCCGAAGTTAAAACCTCTAGTTACTGTACTAGTAGTCAGGTATTACATTCATTAAAAAGGTTACATTTTTCACAATTATCTGAGACAAAAACTCAAATTTTAAATAAATAAGTAGAACGGTAAGCATGGTCCAGCTTCAGACGTATCAACTTTCTAATATATTTCCCTGAACAGCAGGAAAATTTATCATGCCAAATCTGGAGATATTATTATGAATTAAAGTTTATCTAGTGGGGTTTGTGAAACAGAAGTGTATCTGGTGGGGTTTGTAAAACAGAATTGTTTTCACTAAATAGACACTTATGTCCGAACTATTTTCAACATTGTCTGTCACTTATAGATAACTCATCGTTCAACAGCTGATCTGAATTATGGCATCTTCTTTAGCCAAAAGATCCATTTCATATGCCAGGCGAAATTAATTTTCTTTCCTGAAGATTCAATTTCAGAAATGAAATGTTTTATTTTAAATAGATTTTAGAGGTTTTGTAACACACATGGAAAATGCTTTTAATAACATTGAGTACTAAGAGCGAATCATATAAAATTATTGAAATATTGGAAAAATATTTATTAAAAGCTAACATTTGCATTATTAAATTATATATTCTGGTAAATCAAGAAAAGCCAAGAAGAAAGACAGTAAGCACTATATGAGCGTTAAAGCAATACATCTACGTTGTGGAAAAGGTACATAAATAAAGTAATCTTAAAACGTTACTAGAACATTTCGAAGGTGATGTACACCTATTACCGTTAACTGTTCATAATGTTCTAATAATTGCCTGGGGAAGTTTATAGACTTTGCCCCATTATACATCTTTGTGCAGGTTAACTTGAAAGCAGTATACCTGCTGCTTACTTTAGAAGAAAGAGGAACTGCGAATGTAAATCGATGTCAATAAACGAGAACGTGTCTCACAGAATCTGGAAAGGTAAACGAATGGGATATAGGGTAGTGAATGTTTACTTGAATAACGATTTGGGAAATATTCAAACTTTGTATTGTTTTTCGTTATATCAATTTGTGTAGTGTCAAACGACTTGGGATGAACGAATTCACATACCTTTAGAATGACTTTCAAATGGTTATAACTTCTTGTCCTATTAGTAGCGCGATTTACAAAAAAATATTTTACAGAAAGTTAGAATAAATTAACTGTTAATTATTTTGATCACTCTTAAAATATTGGATATTCAAAAAGTGAAATAATCACGTAATTATTTCACGATTTCTAAATAAATTGATTTGAAATCGTAACATGTCTTGGTTAGGTAGGTATGAATAATTATTATGATGAAGGACTATATATGACGAAGGTATTTCTGTGTGACATTTGGAAGCACAAATGCTCAGTTACTGTTCGCGAAAAACTACAGCCACTCAAAAACTCACCTTTAGTTGGAGAGTCAAAGCTTTTGGAAGTAATAAAACGATTGTTTTAAACTTGATAGCCAACTGAAGAAATTCAGGAAGGATTTTAATGGCTGGACAAATTAACTTTCTTTATTTGAGGTTTTTATATATAAGTCACAAGAAGAAGGTATATAATAAAAATACTACGATTTGCAACAGAAGCAGATTTACTTATACTTATTTACTTTTAGTTGCTATATTCGTTTAACTTTTGTTTAAGTTTTTCCTGTCGTATTGATGTAATTCATTCACAAAATAAACTCTTGCTACTGTCGAAGGACCTATCGTTATTTGTTTATTTTTGAATAATTTCATAATCAAAATTTAGGAAATAATTAATGCATTAGGTTCACAAAATATTAGCCCTCACAAAATTCATTAAATATTTGATTTTTAATTTTTAGTTTAATGCATTTAATTTATTTTTAAGTTAGTTTTATCATCTTATTGCCGCCATATTGGATCCGCCATCTTGAATTTCTTCCTGGAACTTAAAATTTGGAAATTGGATATTAAATAATGAATATTTAAAAAAAATATCCCAATCGGTTGCGAAACAAGTGCTCTAGATAATTTTGAACGAAAAAATCACAATTCATGCTACTGTGCAACAACGGTCAAAGTATAAAGAGAAAGAAATTCTCCGCATCTTGTCTCGATTCTCGGTATATGTAACCTGCGTGGAGAGATCGTGTCTTCACTCGGTTACCGAGGACTCGCATGACTTCAAAATTACCTTCCTCCTGTATTTTGTTTTTTTTTTCTTTGTTATGAATTTTAAACTTTTTTAATTTGAACCGTTTGAGGTAGGGGGAAGAGTTGAATCGTAATCGACTATTTGTTTCGAGTTCAGTGCCCTCGAAAACGGGGTGGGGCAAGTATTAAAAGTAAAAGAGAAAAGAAACGAAGGGTTGTAACAATCCCTAGAGGGTGCTACCGCCCTTCACCATGCCCTTGTCAATAAACCTTCATAAAAACTTGAATGATTTTCTTCCCAAGCACTCATAATCATCCCACACTGAAAAAACTGCGAAAAGGAGTGGTTTTTCGCCGTTTAAAGGGGAGGATGGGCACCCTAGAAAGTGGGGGGTAAGTAGGTTTCGTCGCTGCAGCAAATGTCGACCAAAAACGGCAAAATTTGGCTTCCTGACCTCCACAATTGGTAATATGGTTTAATTATCCGGGAGGTGATGAAATTTTATTTCGTAATTTTTACTGACCGTTTTATTGAAGGCGGTTCAATTTTTCTCAGATACTATTTTTATTTAAATAATTTTTAGTTTTTACGTTATTTATAGTTTAGGATTAAAAATAAATGCCTGTCCTTGGAAAAATTCCAGAGGTCAGTAATATAAACTCTCACATTTTCAAACCCAATTACAAGGGGTTCAGTTTTCTTTATCAATAAGCGATCTAAGTAACCTGCAGCATTTTCTTAATATTAGCTAAATATAAAATTAACGAAACTCTTTTATATTTGTATCATTTTCATAACGCGTACTAAATATAAAACATTCAGAAACATTTAGAAACAATCCACTATCTATCGCAAATGCACTAAATTTTTTGTTGGCAGCTTCACAAACTCTACTTGTTGAATTTCCAATCACGTGCTGATACAGCCGTTCCAGGGTTGTTAGAGAATAATCTCTAGAAGACGGCTATACGCTGTATTGTAAGTTATAACCCTGCATAAAAATGTTGCTCACGACACACGTTTATCTTTATTATACAATATATACCACTATGGGTGATAGCATTTAGCGACTAACTACTAGTCATTCAATTCGTATGCTACAACTTAGGATTAATACATATACAGTATGTCCTCGGATGGGGTACCGCACTCTTGTACAGTTTCCTACTTTTGATTTGCCGAGAAAAAGTCATTCTTTCATAATTAAAAAACTTTGCTGTTGAAAGAATGAAAAATAAAAGTCGTTTTGCTTAAAGTCGATTTCATATTTTCTAATTTTTAGAATACCCTGTATAATTTATCTTAAGTCTGACAACTGTTTATGACTTCCTAAGATAAGCAAAACTGTATAAAGTATGATTTTTGCTCGGCAAATCAGACATAACAAAGTTAACAAGAGTGCGGTAGGTACTCATTCGGGGACACACTGTAAGTGTTTCATTTCAAAGTGATACACTTCCATATCACCGTTAATAAATTGGCGGATCAATTTCAAATTCAGATCAATAATAAATGTTCTTAAAGCGACCATAATGTATTATTAGCCTGAAATAAACTACAATGAAGTGAAGTAAACTATATAGCTAAACTTTAGTTCCTTCAATCAGAGCTCCATAAGCTGCATGCATTTTTTCACTCATCTTAGATTGTTAAGTACCACTTTTCTAAACTGATATTTTCACAGGTGACTAAAATTATATCACAAAGTTGGTCTATTGTCCGGGAGGTGATGAAATTTTATTTCTATTGTTGCCGGTCGATGTTTGTGAAAAGCATTTTCTAAGGTACGCCACAAAAAATAAACCATGGTTGTAAGGGGGTGGTAAATCAGTTATCCAAAACGCCACGTATCCATTTATTTTAGAACTGTTAACTTAGCCAATAATGTCCAATTATAGTATCATTTAGGATTTTTTTGGGCCTAATTCGGTGTCATTAGATCGACAATAGGAAAATAAATGTTTTCCTTGAGTTTTAGCCCCCCGTCGCCACGGGTAACCCCTGTACCCCAGTAAACAAGACATTTCGTTTCCATTTTTTATCTCTGCAAGTTGTACGTTAATTATTATGAAAAAAATAGATGATGTACACGAACCTTAAATGCATCTTAAGAAAAAAAATCAGCTGATTTTGCTGCCTCCTTCGAATAAAAAAAAATATTTAAAAATTAGAATATTTATTTTTTCATGAAAATAATGATTCGCATACACAAAACTTTTACTAAAAATACATTGTTGTGAGTAGTTTATTGTAGATTTTTTTGAAATTTTTTGATGCAGTGCGCCAAAAAAATAAAAACTGTTACGATGCATTGTTTAGTGGTGCTTAACCATTGAAACTTGTCCAGCGGACCAGACCAGTGTATCGTATTTGGATCCGCTGAAACCGAATCTGAAGTTAGAATTGTCAGATTGGCTCGTTTTTCACCCATAACCCCAAAAAACGCCCCTCCAAAAAAATGGTCTGTCCGGCGGAGCAGACCAGTAAATTCTTATGTACTTGGACCTGCTGAAACCGAATCCGAAGTCAGAATTGTCAGATTGGCTCGTTTTTCACCCCCAACACCAAAAAACACCAAAACAAAAACAAAGTGGTCTGTTCGGCGGACTATACCAGTATACCCTTATGTGTTTTGACTTGTTGAATCCAGATTCGAAGTTAGAATTGACAGATTGGCTCGTTATTCACTCCTAACCCCGAAAAACACACCCCCCCCAAAAAATGATCTGTCCGGCGGACCATACCAGTGTATCCTTATTTATTTAAATCCGCTAAAACCGAATCTGAAATCAGAATTGTCAGATTGGCTCGTTTTTCACTCCTAACCCCAAAAAACAACTAACTAACAAATAAAAATTATTTCCTGAAGACATAATATTAGATCATCTTAAGTCATTTGTTATTGTTGAAGCTTGGATAAAGCAAAGGAATAAAGTCTAGGTCTAATAATATCTCACAAAATAACTCAGAAGGTTTACGTATACATTTTATCAACTAGACGGTATTTTCAAAAGGATAATCTGAAGTATTATAGTGACAATATTAATATCGCCTTATTATTAGGTTGATAAAGTTGACAAAGAAGAGCGACAGACGGAGTTACTGTACATATACAGTACGGATAGACCTAACTATACTTATACATTCTTTTATTTATGGTTTTTTGGTTAAGAGTGATTGCTTATAAAAACTTCTGGTTATTCTGTTCAGTTCTTAGTCATTCTCATGATTACGAATTATTTTGCAGGATGATCGATAATAAAAAAAAGAATTAAAATTTTACCAAGAGTAAAGCACCTTTCTTTTAATAAATATTATCGAATCTTATGAACACGTTATTAATTAATTTTCTTGTCTACCTTATAAAATTTATGTAGTAATGGCCATGATTTCAAAGAAAGGTTGGCAAGAATAAGTGGATAAAACTTTATATTGGGACTGAACTTGGCATTATTTACAACTTAGAGGTATAGTTAATCCATCTGTGGATACATTGTAAATGTATTTACTGTAAAAAAATATGTATGTGCCTGCTAGTGTTGGATGTGGATATTTAATCATTAATTGTAATAAACCTTAACTACAGAACCTCACATAATAGAAATCGTCGTTAATCCGTATGGTACATGCATAGAACCGTATTTTATTTTGAACCCAACTTTACAATAAATCTTCTAAAAATATTAAATGTATAAAGAACAAGTATACATTAAAAAGTAAAGTTTTACATGGCAATGATTTCAAGCAGATAAAGGTAATTTTTTTTCTATTGACTAATAGTTTAGTCAATAGTTACTTAAATTTATTTACTAAAGCATACTTGTCACATTTGGAGTAAAATAATTACTTACCCAGTTACAATTACATCAATGGGTTAATATTAAATTGTGGATTAACTTTTTAATTTTTGATAATAAATCATTCTTTATGAACTTCTGCTTGAAAAGTACTTAGCCATTTTCAGGAATACGATTTACTATACAAGGTGTTCGGAAATGAATAGGCGTATAAAATTTTATCAAGAGTAAGGTACCTTTCTTTTAATAAATACAATTAAATCTTATAAAGAAAGTCATAAATAATGCCAAGTGTACTCCGAATACAAAGTTTCATCCACATAGTCAATAATATAATATAAAATACTCATAATAATAATTGTGCGATATTAAAACACACAATTTAAGTTTAACAGTAGTTATCGTGATCAATAAGTATTAGCAGTTGGTAATGCCGGACGCCAGCTTTCATTCGTTTCTTAATAGTCTTATTAACAAAACCTTACAGATAAAATAAACTTTATGAGCTCATAAATGCAAATACGAAATCAAAAACTTAACTACCGCAATTAATAGCAAATTAAATCATTTTTGCTAGTTAAAATGATACTTCTATATCAACTACGCCCTCATTATAACTTTTATGGTATAACAAAGTCAGCAAATTAAATTAATTTTTAAGGATCCAGATAGATTTATTTTAGATATGTGTTAACCACTACTTAAATCATTGAAAACTCCTAATAAGTTAATTGGAATCATTTCATGGAATTTTACTAACTTAGATCCACCCTATACTAATTAAATCAAAGAAGAGTAATGAGGATCAAAACCCCCATAATGAGATCTTCCGACTAATTCGTCTAGTGCGAAGTTAACACATTTGATGGTGTTTATCTTGTTCCCCTTTCTTTATGTAAGGGTTTGAATAAAATTGGAATACGCCAAAATTAAATTAAACTTTTGATTGGAAATACCAGTCACAAATTAAACAACAATGAAAGGGTTTCTTGATGAGATTTACTCAATATAAATCCTCCTGATTTATCAATAAGGGATATCTTGTTCATTATATAGAGGATTTGCACTGTTCGTGTTTCCCTGCATAAGTGCATCATAGTGATAACAAACAAGAGTACCTTAATGTTAAAAACTCTAAATTTTTTAAATCTGACATCAAAAATGCATGAAAAATAAAAAAAAACGATTCAAAATATCTGCTCTTCTCCCCCAAATGAGACACTTATGATCGCAATAGAAATACCGTGTTTATAGCTAACAGCGGGTCCTTTTAAGGTTAATAAATCTAAGTTTTATCCTCTCAGATAAGAGCGTTTTGAAGATATTTAAAAAAAATATATGACAAGGTTCCATTTTTAAAGGACTGCAGCTTCATTAAAAAGCATTTTTGGATAAGGTGATGTACGTCACTTCTAGAATTTTTAATTTTCAGTATCAGGAGAGTTTCTGGACATACTGAATAACTCTTTGATAGAATTAACAACCATAACAAATTTATCTACATAAAAGAAATGAAGCATTTTAGAATTTGGTATTTCAAGAAACATTTGAAGAAGTCTTCTTATCCAATATAATGGAGCAGATACACAAAAATAAATAACTTCGAGTTAGATCTTTTCAGAAGCTCTACGACATCTATGGTTTCAAACAGCGCAACATACAACAGTCACTTCTAAACAGGGAACACTACTCTGATCTGCGTGGACCCTCTGCTGTTTCTAATCTTTATTGACGATATCAAAAATAGCAAAGTTAATGAAATAGAAAACCTAACACAGTTTGCTGATGATGTCTCAGGAGTAATCAGGTCGTCTAATGTAAAGGACTTAAGTTTACAAGCTAGTGAGCGTGTCCTAAATATGCACGAATACAGCTATAAAAATAAACGTTTCTTAAATCTATCAAAAACCGAATCCATACTTTATAGTACTAAAGAAAGTGACTATAGACTATTAATAAAAATGGAGCTCTATTAAACATAAAACAGCAACTACATACATTTCTAGGGATAAAATTTGATTCGTTGTTGTCATGGAATGAACAGACAGATGCCATCCTTAAAAAGATGTCGTTATACTCGTTCATCATATGGCACCTAAGATCATATGTACCTGGAAATATTTTAATGCTATATTATTTTGCTTTTATCAATTCTACTCTGTCATATGGTGTCATTAGCAGGGGAAACTGTACTTCAATAAATGAAATTTTAAGATCTCAAAAGATAATAATAAGGACAATTTTGTATAAAAGACCTGATTACTCCTGCCGAGAACTCTTTAAAAAGCTAAATATTCTCACAGTGATCTCAATATACATACTTCAAAGTGCCCTGTATGTCAAGGGTAATATACATAACTTTTTATCAGTAAAAGATATGCCACACACTTATGCATTAAGGGAAACAGGCACTTTAAGATTACCTTCTCATAAATATACAGCTAACAGTAATGTAATGCCTGTTATGATATACAATCACCTGCCTGAGACTATCAAACTAGCTAAAAATAGAAAGAAATTAAAACCATGTTACAAAGACATAGCTTCTATTCTCTAGAGGAATTCTTCTCGTGTACTCTTGAACCAAATATATAGAATTAAACAGTCCACTAATATTTTTAATGTATTTCACACAGCATATTTTATTTTTTTCACTGAACTAAGGGACTCTGCATTTTAAATTCTAAATTTAAAATTTTCAACTCTTAAATTCAATAATTTTTTAACTCTTTTTATTTCTATGTAGTGTACATTATTGTTTATTGTTGTATTATTTGAAGCTTAGGTTTACCTAGACTAGATTAGGTATGTGTTAAGAAATTGTACGAAACTGATTTCCTGTACTGCAAGGGCGGTCCTGGACTGTTATTTGGGGGGGGGGGGGGTTAATTTGTAATAAGTTCATATTTTTTGTTCGTTTTTGTTGTATAATAGAGTGAATAAAGTTATAAAAAACTTAATATTTTCTTCATTTTGTGTCCTTTCTGGGGGGTCCGTAGGACCGCGCTTGCTGTATTGTGATCTATAAGTGAATAAAGATTTTCCAGTATAACACTATTAAATTAAGATTAGAATGCTCTTATTAGCACTCAGCATAATATTTTATTCTTACACGTAATTAACCGGTGTAATACTGTTGTGGAACCTTCCAGAATCGTCCTAAGTCGAAGCATAAATAAAAAGTTAGACTTAGGAAAAATATATTAAAAGGCAATTTAGAGCATAACTAACCATGTTTAAGGCATCAGCACCGAAGACTGGCACAAAAGGACTCATACTCGTTGATAGAGACGTAATGCACAACAAAGTGAAAATTCAAGTAAGCACTGAATTTTCATTTAAAAAAATATGTTTATGTCCAGGCCGTAAGAGTAAAAGTATTGTTCCATCTATAAGAATTCCCTTTAAGTTTCATGTATAAGTAAGAAAAAACTAAGTTAGTTAGTTAGTTCGTTAGATCGTCCCCGAGATGGCGCGCGGTGCTGACATTTAGAAATTATCTAGAAGTTACCAGAGGATGTTCAGTTCCCTAAATTAAGTATCGTTGAACTCCGTTCTTGTGTGTCGAACTCGACTGGGACTGGAAAACACCACACACAATCAAAAGAGGACGCGCGTGGTGCCCATAATAAATAAATAGTAAATAAATTAGTTTCGCATCCTTTAGACACGGTGTGTAAGGTTAATTAATCACTAAGAGGAACCTTAAAGCTAACCACTAGTATCACAAAATTTTGAAAAAATAAAATATTTTTATATTACTTTCAGTCAGTCTCAAAACCAAAATGCCTACATAAATTTTCGAGGAAGTTTTGTGAATTTTTATACTTAATCGATTGCTATTGCTCTCAATTAAATGGTAGCTTTGAAACCAAAGTCCTCACTCGTCCTTGCCCTGATTGGGGAGGCGATTCCTTGAAACAATATAGATTCTCTTAGATCGACTATTGCATAACCCTCTTTGTATTTATTTTTTATTCTAATCAATAAATAGTATTATTCAAACTGCTGCATTTTACTGATTGAATAATTATCTTTAAGTCTTATCCCTCGAGAGCTTTTGTGTGTTAGATCGGAGTCGAGTACCGAGTGTCTCCTGATCCCACAAGTCTGAAGCTTAATACCCCGAGCGGCTCACGGAGGCCCGAGAGGGATTTTTTATGAAAGTAACTCAGGGATCTCTAAGCACAAGATCCATTAAAGTGTTAGATAAATATGCTAAAGTGCATCGCCTGAGAAACTAATATTGAGAGATAAAGCAGTAATCTAAGGTAAGTACAGCTTTTAATTTTCTCGCTTATCTAACATATCGAACATATTGAACTCGACTGGGATTAGAAAATACCACACACAATCAAAGGGGAACGCACGTGGCGTCCTTCAGACGCGGTGTGTAAGGTTCTTCTATATGTCCACGTGAGAGGGGACACGCTATATATTCGTATAATTTGCATTCCAGCCTTGTTATTGAGCTAATTAACTTTAAGCTTAACATCTGGTGTGATTCGTGTTTTGGACCGGCAACTGATTTTTAAAGCATTTATATAGTTCTCGATTACAGCACATACGCTAACGAGACAGTTCTATAAAAGTAATTAGCATTAAAGTAGATATCAGACTAAATAAATAAAGTTTCACTTCGAAAAGTGACAGAGTAGTAACCTATGGAATGTAGAAAATTTTTCTTTCTCGTCTAGATGAGACACTACCCAGAACCTAAGTTGTCATTTAATAATTATTAAGAATCTCTTTGAGAGTGGAAAATGCCGCCAAACGTTACAGAAGGTGCTCTCAGCATATACGTTCTTGTTGTTTGGATGCAAGATGGTAGATCGTCTATATTCCCGTACTACTGTTTTGATGCCAAAAAATAGATTTTTATTATTTACATTTAAAACAGCCAAAAGAGCGATTTTTGAGCACTCGTTTCTAAAAGCGAACAGTAAAGTTTGCGAATATTATTGAAATGTAATTTTTGACCCTTCGCTTTTAAACGAATACCCTTATATTCAATCGTTTTTGAAGTAGCGGTCGACAATAACTCGCATACCATTAGCGAATCGCTCCTCTTGTCAAATGATATAGGTTGTGTTGACTTATTTCCATTATTGGTGTGGACATAAAGTAAAAAAAAGTTCAATTTTTGGTACAGTGAACGTTGAAATTATGTGACTTTCATCAAAAAGTACAATACTAAACAATTCCTAAAATGGAAGATCTCATGCATTTTTTGCACTGGGCAACTTAAAAGTGGTAGATGAGGAAAATCACCCTAACAACATTTGTGTCTTCCGAGACTCTTTGGTGGAATTGAGCGAGATAATGTTTATTAAGACCTTTAGAGTATCAAAAGATTTGTGTCTCTATTTAGTTGAGAGACTGCATAGTACCTAAACGGAGAGTACCGAGTTGAATGTTCAAAAAACCTGCAATATCCTTCCATTTATTTTGGTCATGAACTAAAAAACTTTGGTCTTTTTAGATCATTCATTTAATAAATCCGGATTTTTTTTTTCATAAATTGTGTGCCGAGGAAACTTTCCATATTTGATAAAAGTCTGTAAAAGTCATGTAAATTATATAATTGCATGCACTTATTTGATATCAAAATGCTTGCATCATCACGAATCAGATTTCACCGTAAAATAGCTTATCAATATAACCAATGGAAAGTTAGAAGGAAACTTTCCGTTTTGAAAATTCCGAAAGTTTCCAGGAAGTTTTCCTTCTAACTATCCATTAGGTATATTGATAGGCTATTTTATAGTGAAATCTGATTCGTGATGATGCAAGCTTCATTTTGATACCAAATAAGTACATACAATTATACTATTTACATGACTTTTCCAAACTTTTATCAAATATGGAAAGTTTCCTCGGCACATCTCTGTAAATTCTACTGCTTCTCGGACATATTTGCTGTTGCCGACGACATTGTTTATAACAAAAATTGCACATTGACGTACAAAATTGCAAGATGACACCAAACTAACTGACATAAATCGTGGTTATGTTATAGATCAGCTGTGACTTTACGACGTTGCCAAATGCATCCTTCACTAATAAATGAAACGAACAAGAAACCGAAGCGAGTAAGCTCGAAAATTGGTATTATTATTTACACTCGTTCGAAACGTCACGTTTTTAGACGAATTACTTTTTTAACGAACATTCTCAAAAATCGCCATCAGGTGTCTGTTACATCTCGTATCAATGAATTTCAAGTAAGAAATTCTATCCCTAATTCAATCTTTTACCTTTGATGGGATATTCTGACAACAAATATTTAATGATATCAAGTATACAGTGTCTCGTTAAAGATGAAATTGCTTTTTTATTAAATAACATCCACATCCATCATCTTACACGTAAAAGTGTTGGAAACTTTAGGAACTTGGTAATTTGCCACGTTATGGTAACTGTACTACTTTGCCATTCGTTGTATTTCGGATTATCTAATTTGTCAAGGATGTTAGTAATTGTCTATTAATAATTATAATTAATTACTATCTCATAATGCGATAAAATATATATTACGCTTACATTTTACATTCAGTTTAGTTCCTGCTAAATATCTCTAATCATCTAATAGTCCAGGAGCTATGGTATTCTATCGTGCCTTATTAACGTTTTGATTTTTTTTTTCTGTTGAAATTGACTTAGAGTGCCATGAAGTGTTAAGATTTGACGTCTGAGGAAAAGGAAAATTTCTGTCTAGCCTTCGGTCTGTCTGTCTATTTGTAACTTTTCTTTGTGCGCACGATTATACTTTGATCTTATTCCGTTGAAGGGTTGGGGGATAAAGGGGGGTAAATAAGTAATGCAAGCAAGTAAGGGTTCATAAAATTGAGATTTGGTATATGAAGGAGAAAACAAGGTTTTTACATTTCTTGGTATATCAGCCATCCCCTCTATCACCCCCATTACTACCCCAATTACTACACCCACCCATTTATTAAATGAGATAGAAAATAAAATTGTAATTGTAACAGTACTGAACAGGGATCAGGCCTCAATTTCTTTTCTGTTGCACCAGCTACCCCCCTTACCCAAATAGCATATCGCTTTATGGGTTTTCGTGGTAGACTATTTCAAGTATTATATTATTAAAGTTCATAGAAGACATATTGTCCGATAAATTGGAAGAAACGCAATCGCTTTCTGACGTTCTAAGCACACATTTGTCAGACAGTGACACCAAATTGATATAAATAACATTTTTTAACAATAATAGTTATTGTCTGATGAAAATATCGGAACATGTTGGTTGTCTGCCAAATAACAATGTTAAAAAAGTGGCTCTTTTGGTCCATCCGTGGTAAAGTGTGGAGACCATCATTTTATACTAATTTTGAGGTACTGAATACGAATTGGCTAAAAACATCGGAAACAGTAAAAAACAACCGATATTTGGGTTGGCATTGAAATTGATATTAGAACTTGCAACAAAAAGTTATTGTTTAGTGCAGGAAATTCTTTCAAAATACTCAGTTTCGTTAGGCAAGTAGAAAAAGAAGCAAAAATTCTCAATTCACCTCCCGCCCTCTTGTTTTACTCACCCTTCATCATCCATAAGAACGGTGTAAGTTACAGTATCTAATATACGGTTATTTATTTATTTTTAAAAGAACCAAAACTTCTCGTTAAATAGCTGTTACCAGATTATAATGTGATTACTTCTGAATACTCTTACACCCACCCACCAATTGAGGTGGTGAATTTTATCTTTTTAGAGTTTTTATTGGTTTTAATTGCAAAAGAAATCCCTAATCACCCAGTTTGATGTTTTTTTATCATAAAGAGGTGATTTAGTCAATTTAGATGAATATTTCTCACTCCTGAATATTTCTCACTCCTGAATATTTCTCACACTTTTGGGGTTGGGGTGTACGGTGTGCATATCACTATCCAGAAAATATTACTTGTTTTTTATATTAAAAAATTCTTTAATTATTTAAATGACTTTTAGCGAGGAGTGTTGAAGGGATGAATTTGGTATTTTTACTTCTTCTTCTACTTAGTTATCGAAACATAGTATTTTGAGAGAATTTCCTGCAAAAGAATAACTTTTTGTAGTTCTAATTCTAGTGGCAAGTTCTAATTTCAATTCCAATGTCACCCCCAAATAAGGTTGTTTTTTTAAAGTGTTCCCGAGAATTTTCGCCAAAACGGGTGACGGATTCGTTTTCAGCACCCCAAATCTTATCTTTGTAAAAATACAGCATAATTAAGAGTGTCTATAATTCGATTTCTTATTTCATAATTAAATCAATAAATATATGAGATTCTGTTACGAAGTTAGCCATTTTGTAATTTAAAATTTTCAAATTCAAAGCAGCAGCTATAGCCTCCATTCAACATTTTTGTCGTACAGTTTTTTTTTTGTAATTTCGATGTCACGGGAAATAAATGGAGAAAAAAATAAATTGGTACTTGTCAGTTAATGAAAAAAAGAAATTATTTCTAGTTCCATAAATTCTGAGTAAGTCATATGTTCCGCGAAAGCATGTCAAACATACTTACACAATTACTTCCACATCCAGTAACGTAAAAAAAATGAACATTTTTATTGTTGAATTGGGCTTAGAATGTCAAGAAACGTCAAGATTTTAAGTTTGAGCAAAAAAAAATTTCTGTCTGTCTGTAGTTTTTTTTGCGCACACGATTACTCTGGAACCGTTTAAGATGTTGACTTGAAATTTGGTACATGTATTTTAACGAGATCTGGAACTAGATTGTATTTTGATCTTATTCCGCTGAAGGGTTAGGGGTAAATGGAGGTAAATAGATAAATCAAACAAGTAAGCGTCCATAAAATTGGTATTTAGTTTATACAGTGTGACCCATTTCAAGTGAACACACCTTCGTAATTCAGTTATTGGTCATCCAATTTCAACAAAATTTGGATCGGTATCAAAGACCTTTACTATATTCTTTTTGAGTAAAACAAAATTTAATTCAGTCATTGGCGTGCATTTTATTAAGAAAAAAGGGTCGATTTTTCGAGAAGTCATATTAGGCATTTTTTTGTTGAAAAACCTACAATTTTATTGATCAGCATGCTGTAGAACCTTTATTTAGAATTTAACAACATTTTGATTTTTGGTTTTCGAAATACGGCCCCTTAGGCCAAGCAACGAATGATTATAGAGGGAAATTTTAGGGACAGAAAATTTGACTTCGGAACTTTGTTTGGACTAGTCTGGAGATGAACATATCAAAAGTCCCCAATCCTAGGTGGTGAGCGGGAGGGAGGGGGCACTCTGAAGGTCCCATTTTTTGGTTTCTCGCTTATATCTCGGAAACTATACGTCGTATGGAAAAAGGTAATCTATGCAAAATTAAACATAATTAAATTTCCTCCAAGAATGTTTGTATTTATTTTCTTCCTGTGTTCTATAGTTTACGAGATATTCGCCAGCCAAAATAGATAATTAAAAAAAATATATTATGTACCTTGAATATTTCTATCAAAGCGATTTACCGTGGTCTGCTAATAAATCACAGTCACAAAACAATCTTTATTTTACAACACTCGACGTATTTACTAACGTAATATTTTGTCGAAATCCATGCATTTCCTTAAATATATAGTGCGACTCACTTAAAATGAAGACGTCCTTATAACTTTTTTATTTTGTTTCCGATTTGAATCAAATTTTACTCAAGTATAGAACATTAGGATCTACTTATGACCAGAAAAACATTCGCCTGCTACAAAGGCAAAGCCACCTGTGGTACCAAAATATGCTGAAAAATATTAAAAATCATATTAATAGGTCTTGACGAATTTCACGTATCCACCACAAATTGCGGAAACTGAGGACCCCCTTTGCCAGATGAGCTTATGTAAGAAAAATCCCCCATCCATAACCAAATCAAATTTTGGTGTATTTACGGTTGTGGCGCCGATCCGATGCATTTTTTAGAAGTTTTAACATTCAAAATGTTTCTATTTTTTTCAGCATATTTTGGTACCACAGAAGGCTATGCCTTTATAGCAGGTGAATGTTTTCCTGGTTATAAGTAGATCCTAATTTGTTCTATACTTTAGTACAATTTTATTCAAATCGGAAACAAAATAAAAAAGTTATAAGGGCGTCTTCATTTTAAGTGAGTCACACTGTATATTTAAGGAAATGCATAGAAGTCGACAAAATATTACGTTAGTAAATACGTCGAGTGTTGTAAAATAAAGATTGTTTTGTGACTGTGATTTATTAGCAGACCACGGTAAACCGCTTTGAGAGAAATATTCAAGGTACCTAACACTTTTTTTTTAAATTATCTATTTTGGCTGGCGACTATCTCGTAAACTATAGAAAGAAAATGAATATAGACATTCTTGTAGGAAATTTAATTATGTTTGATTTTGCATAGATTACCTTTTTCCATACGACGCATAATTTCCGAGATATAAGCGAAAAAACCAAAAATGGGACCTTTAAAGTGCCCCCCTCCCCCCCGCTCACCACCTAGGAGTGGGGACTTTTGATATGTTCAATGTTCATCTCCAGACTAATCCAAACAAAGTTCCGAAGTCAATTTTCTGTCCCTAAAATTTCCCTCTACACCCTTTTTTGAGCATCCGTTGCCTGGCCTACCTTTAAAATTAGCTATTTTAAACATTAAATAGGCAATCAATAAGTTGTTAACGAATTTTTTTTCGAAAAAAAGTCATTCTTTATTTTCTCCTTACATTCATTTTTTCTAAAACCCCATATCATCGATACTTTCAAATTCGGTAATCCTCCATGCAAGAATAACTTACAGGGCTGATGGCTCAAAATTTTTACCATTTTTTCAATGAAAATTCTTGGCCTACGAAATTTGAAAGTATCAACTATATGGGATGGTCGAAAAAGTGAATTTATAGAGAAAATGAAGATGACTTTTTTCGAAAAATATTTCGTTACCAATTTATTGATTATTATTTAATGTTTAAAATATGTAATTTTAATTCAAAAACCAAAAATCAAAATATTGTTAAATCCTGGATATAGGGCATACAGCATGCTGATAAATAATATTACATCAGTTTCTCAACAAAAAAATGCCTAATATTACTTCTCGAAAAATCGACCCTTTTTTTCTTAATAAAAATGTACACCAATGACTGAAATAAGTCTTGTTTTACTCAAAAAGGATATAGTAAAGGTCTTTCATACCGATCCAAATTTGGTTGAAATTGGATGACCAATAACTGAGCTACGAAGGTGTGTCCACTTGAGAAGGGTCACACTGTATAAGAGAAGCTAAGGGCTCAAAAATTTTTTTGCCATTAGCCACCCCCCATTACCACCACCAACTCCATTATTAAAGGGGGTGAAAAAAAATAAAATTGTGATATAATAATGTGTGTGTACTAAAACCAAAGGCCTCAACATTTTTTTTACTTCATCCACCCTCACTACCACCCCCCTACCACTACCCACCCCCAATACTGTTGTGGCATATCGTGTTTTGGGTTTTTGGGGTCGACGATTTCAAGTTTTGTATTATTAAAGTTCCATATATAATTATTTCCACATAGTGGAGTGCAAATATAGTATCAAAATTTTTTGCCTTGTGAGAGACTTGGTCAAAAAATTTGGATGTGGAAGTAGTAATTCCTTGAGCAGCGGTTCTTTAGCTTGATGTTAGTAAGTGTGTACAATAGAACATGCTAGCTCCAGGACTATAACGAGTTCAGCACAGCTGCCACACCTGTTGTGTTATAATAGTCCTCATTGATTTTTAACAGCTTAATAGTCATGTGACCCATATATTTAGTCGCCTAATAGCATGAAACACTAGTAAAATATTTTCAGGAACAGTAGCTCATGTAATATGTAAGTGTTGTACACCATCGTGATTAGGGTAATATATTAAAATATTCAAGAGTTCATTTCCACAAGCCATTTTTTGTAAGGGAATTAATATGGGACATTTTAACGCTTGATTTGCGTATGATATATTTATTATGAGATATAATTTATACGAACATAAGTACACAAAAGAGAGGACAGGATCATTTAAGAGAGACCTTTCGTTACAATTGGGGCGCGACTGTAAAAAACAAATGTCGGATAAGAAAAATTCATTTATGACTCATGCTTATAGCAGAGTTACAACGGTGCTCTTTCCTTTATTCGTAGGCAAATTATTAATGATTAATTCAAATTAATGATTAATTCAAATCGGCACCAGTATTGTGACAAGTTTCTCGTAAGCGATTTTCCTGAAGCAGAAAATGACTGGCAGCAAGACTACAAATGGGAGCCTTCAATACTGACATTAGAAATGGAGGGAGCCACACAAAACTGAAAACTAGCAAAATAGGCTATTGACTATGTGATTTAGTAAGGAACAATTGCGTTAAAAGGTTTTTGTCATTTCGTACGTTATTGGTCACCTAAATATGATATAATCACAAAATGCCGCGCGTTTTATAGGTAAATTGGTGGCTTTTAAAATTTTATGAATTTTGACATGTTGTAGTTCAATTGATTCTGAGCTATAAGTTCTTTTGGGAAAATTTCAAATTATGGACAGTTTCTCCGATAGATGGCTCCAAAGACTGTACCTACACCTTGGTACTCTATCAACAATTTCTCATAACGTACTGCAGGTATTGGAATGATAACTACTGAAAACGAATAACCAGACTATTTATCATTATTTGGTATTAGATTGATGTGCCTGAACTTCCGGTTTTGCCGGAAGTGACGTCAAATCACGTTTTTCGAATGCACAACACTCATTAATTTCAATTTAATACATCATATACATAAGTAGCTTTATTAAAATTCACTATCTTAGTAAATAAGTACCGGGTACAATATTCAGCCCGTGGGCAGGTCCTTAAATGGCCCTATATGGGCTTTTTTCGGAGATTTTTCACCTCCGGATCATTATTTATTTACATACAAGTATTTTTTACGTACCATTTTTGTATTTACTGTATCTAGTATGTAAATAAAGTTTGTTTATTATTTATTATTATCATCATAATCTTGGTACAAAGCAGGAGTTCGAATCGTGCTTCCCGAGCGAGCGGACGCATCCGAAAAATGCTCCCATTTAAACGCGAGAACACCAGATATAAGTCCGCTAAATTTGATAAAACTTAGGTGAATTTATAGCCCAAAACATTCCGCGTAAATTGATATGTGATAACAAAAGAACAAAGTTGAAATAAAATTAATATTTGAAAATAACTGACAGAACCGACCAGTGCAGTGATATGCATAAAGAAACAAGCTTAAAGAACCAGGCAATAAATAACGGGAATATAAGCTAAGTATACCCATTTTCATTTTTAAAGTACCTATCCGCCACCCAAGTTTATTTATCCAAGTTTATTTATTTCTTAATGACTAACAAGAAGTGCCTGCAGTGTTTTTAGGTCCAAATTCTAACTATATACAGTGTGAATGATATAATTTTAAAGTTAAGTGAGTGATATAATTTGTATTTGTATTAAAAAGAGTGTGTTTTTGTGGAGTGTGTATAAATGCTGTAATAAACTGCTGAGGGGCTGACTCAAACGACTTTCTTAGAAAATCTGAGAAGTGATTGTACACCTAAAATGTCGACAGCTGCCATAAATTTATGGCTTTATTGAAGTGTATTATTTCTTAAGATAAACAGGGTTTCTTAGATAAACAAGCCGCGACTTGGGTAACAAATGGACAACCGGACAACCAGAGGCGTACTATTGGTAAAATACGCCGGGGCGCTTAACCTCTTGCAGTTTAATGGAAATGCATAGATTTTCCTAGGAAATGGTATCTTTACACAAGAATGATGGATCGAAGACAGAACGTAGGAACGAAAGATCATATTATTATGGTAGACACAGAAACGGGGCAACGAGTCAGGAGCGTTAAAGCGGGGGGTGAAATACAGAAGAAATTATAACACATACACGAGAAGAGGCATACCACAGCAACAATGGAGATAAACTGGAGGAAGAAGAGAAAGCAAAGTACCGGACTATATACAAAATAACATAGACTATTCCACCCCGTTCATGCTAGCATCCATCACCGAACCGGAACCCTGTTAAAATCAATACAGCATCAACAAGGAAAAGACAGAGGCCTTCATCGGAGACCTGAGAAAAGACGGTTTCTGGGGTGGGCAGGAGACCCTAGCAGTAACAGCAAACTTGAAGAGGACAATAATAATACACCAAGAGGAGGGCGAAATCATAACTTTTCACCTCAACAACCAACAAGAAGACGACAACACGCCAATTGAGACTGTGTACAGGAAGCAGGGAAATAATAGAGATAACAAATTTTGAGCTGTCATGTGGGTGATGGGTGTTTGAAGGGTAATACATACCTCGGGACGTGCGATGAACGATTTTGT
The DNA here is from genome assembly GCA_936432065.2 of Rutpela maculata. Lineage (NCBI taxonomy): Eukaryota > Metazoa > Arthropoda > Insecta > Coleoptera > Cerambycidae > Rutpela > Rutpela maculata. Next base: position 231,965,594 of record OW386286.2, read on the forward strand.
GAGTAGTGATTGGTTTCGCACATAATCCAGATCTAGGTACAGTTTTTGGTGTAATGCAATAGAACAAGTCAAAAAGAAAAGAGAATGGAAAGGAAGAGAAGCATCACAGTTAGGCACTGCTGATCTTTGACTTTTGTTGGTGTCTGGTTTAATAGGAGTGTGTTTTATGATATTGCATGTTTTTTGCGCTGTGGGTGTTATAATATAGTGTTGAAAATCTAATTTCATAATATTTTCCTAGGTAAATTATCAAGTGATGGTTTTCAAATTGTGCTCGTTGTTAAATGAAAAATTCTACATTAAATTCTACACTAAAAACAGGGAGACCAGGTTACACGTGGAAAACAACAACCGAGAGGATCATGAACAAACTACCAAACATATTGGGAAAGAAAAGCAAAGGAGAAAAATAAAATGAATTCCACAAAGAAATCGCAGTAATATGTACTCTACCAGAACCAGAAACCCAGGAATCAGAAGACTTAGAAGAAGAAGATTTGTAGAAGCAGAAATACAAAAAGAGGAGCACAAACATTCCACAGCATGACACAATGCGGCCACGCATTTCACATATACCTACAGACATATACTCTACCAGAAGCAGAAACGAAAGAATCAGAAGACTCAGAAGAAGAAGACAATCTGTAGAAGCAGAAACACAAAAAAGAGGAGCATAAACATCACGAACAAAATGCGGCAACGCATTTCAAAAACAACTACACTGCCCACCCCACACTCCTGTACCATGCGTCATGTGGCTCTCGCTGCTAACAACAAGCACGACCCAAATCCAACCCAGCATTGGAAACCGAGGAATCAGAAGACTCAGAAAAAGAAGGCGAACCAAAAACACGAAAAAGGGAGCTTAAACGCTCCCTCACGATACAACGCGATAACGCATCTCACAAATACCAACACCTCCCATCCCACATTCCTTTACCGTGCGCCAAGTGGCACTCGCTGCTGGCAACAAGCATGACCCTAGTCCAACCCAGCGTGGACGTAGCAGGCCCAGCTATATAATCGTTGGGAGTGGCAGAAGTGCCTACCGCATGCTGGTAAATCAATCAATCAATCAAACAGCAAACTAAAAATAGGGAGACCATGTTACACGTGGAAAACAACAATCGAGAGGATCATGAACAAACTGGGAAAGGACCAAACATACTGGGAAAGAAAAGCGAGGGGAAAAATGAATTTCCACAAAGAAATCGGAGCTCTACCAGAATCAGAAACGGAGGAATCAGAAGTCTCAGAAGAAGAAGAAGAAGGCTTGTAGAAGCAGAAGTACAAAAATAGGAGCACAAACAGCAGCGATACAACGCGGTAACATATCTCACAAGAAGACCCAGAATAGGCAGAAGTCCAGAACCAAAAATACAAAAAAAAAGGGAGCTTAAACGCTCCCTCACGACACAATGCGGTAACGCATCTCACAAATACCTACACCTCCCATCCCACATTCCTTTACCATGCGCCATGTGGATCTGGCTGCTGGCAACAAGCATGACCTTAGTCCAACCCAGCGTGGACGTAGCAGACCCAGCTGTATAACCTGGGAGTGGCAGCAATGCCTACCGCACGGTGGTAAATCAATTAATCAATCAATCATCATAATCTTGGTACAGAGCAAAGTTGACTCTATTTTTAAAGATATAAAATTGCAGTTGTGTCTAGTCAATGAAAACTAATTTTATTTGTGAGACCTTTATGTAGAATAGGCAGTTTTTGTTTATTTATAATACATTGAAGTTTATTATTTTTAGCAAAAATTGCATACCTAGCTGATTATTTTCCTTTTTTTAAATATTTACTTATTTAATCATTCATTAATAAAAACCAAACCAAAAACACATAATTTCAAATTAATTAACAAAGAACAGTATTCCTCCCCTAACACGTGTCGGAGCCAGCCAGATACACATGGTGCGAGGCGAAATGAAAGGCTGGATGAAATGAGGCCAGATTGGATTAAAAACAGTTAAAAAAATGAACACAAGCTCCATCCGCAGCAAAGCGAACTAAATTTTATTTAAAATGAACAAGGCATAGAGAAAAAGTAACTTAAAATAATTAACGTATGCAAATGGCGCTATTGTAAATAAAATATAAGTATCATTGACTGTGAGGGAAAAATCGCTAGTGATGCGAAATTGCATCTAATGTTTTTGTTTAAATTGGTCTACTGTTCAAAAACTATTAATAATCATTCTAAAATTATGGCAGTGAATAATGGATTTAAAAGGGCAAAAACAACGATTGAGAATGAAGTTTCGTATAATTATAAGTAACTAATGTAAGATCTAGTCTAGTAACTTCGACAACGTCTATTGCGTCATGGACTCCAGCATCTTCAATTATCCTTAAGCATCGAAATTAATAACAAACTAGAACGTGCACTCAATGCTTTAGATATACGAAATAACTGAAGCAGAAAGAGAAACTGGCGTGCACTATTCAGTCCTTTTCTGACAAAATCTGACTGGTTGAAGGAAACGTCTGATTGGTTGAAGGTAACGTTAACCGCTTGTACGCAAGCGAAAAAAGGATGGAATAGTGCACGCAAGTTTCTTTTTCTGCTTCACTTTCTCTAGTCAAGTGCGCGTTCCAGTATGTTATTAATTTCGATGCTCTTAAGATATGCATAGATGGATATTTTGAGTGTCCTTCGTGTCGTTCATATCCTAAGCATATCATACGTATACGTAGCAAATTGAATGCGCAACGATACAAAGGAATTTAAATGATGGGGGCTCAATCGAGAAGGGTATCGCATGCTAAAACCAGGTATGCTGTACGTACTTGCCTGCCGCTATCTGTATATACGTTCCGACAGCTTTCCCCACATAGGATTAATTTTCTACATGAATAAGGTTTAATTAACTTGAAATAAAGTTTTTTCGGTTTGATTTCTATTAACGCATGATTAAAATAAGTAAATATTTAAGAAAACAAAAATAATCAGCTCTGGAATTTTTGCTAAAAATAATAAAGTTTAATGTATTATAAATAAACTGCAATTTTAAATCTTGAAAAATAAAATCAACTTTGTTTTGTATCAAGATTATGATGTACCCGGTATCAAGCTAGCATCAATGTTCTATCAATCAATGCACGTACTTACTTATTTACTAAGATAGTCAATTTTAATAAAGCTACTTATAAATGATAATTAAATTGAAGTGTTGTGCATTCGAAAAACGTGATTTGTCATCACTTCCGGCAAAACCGGAAGTTCAGGCAGAGTTCAGGCAATCTAAGACCAAATAATGGTAAATAGTCTGGTTATTCATTTTCAGCAGCTATCATCTCAAAACCTTCAGTATGTTTTGAGAAATCGTTGATACAGTATCGGGGGTAAGTCCAACCTTTGGAGCTATCTGTGGGAGAAACTGTCCATAATTTGAAGTTTTGCCAAAGGAATTTATTGTTCAGAATCAGTTGAACTACAACATATCAAAAATTCATCAACTTTGACAGGCCAAAAAATTTACCTATAAAACGTGCTGTGAATTTTTGAGAACAGGGTAGAAGGGGTGGTTCTCCAGTTTCTTTCAAAGTAATTCAAAAACTACAAGAATCTCGAAGTAACCATTTTTTATAATAAACGTAAGCATAAACAAATCTAAAAAATGCAAAAAATCTTCATTTTTTTTTTGCTTATAACTTTTTTCTGCGCAGTGATAGGTATAGGAATTGCTTTAGAGAAAAGAAAGTGGAGATTCCAACCCTTAAAACGAGCTACGAAAAAAGGTTCTACCATGAAGATTGGCCGAGATATTGCTGTTAAAAGTTGACTATTTTTTATCGTTTTTTACTGTTTTTGCTTATATAGTGTGTGCCATTTAATACCGCAACACCCCATTATCTTGGAACGCGTTGGCCTATTTTTTTTTTCGAAATATAGTGCTCGGTAAGCTTTATTTGACTGTTTTAAAAAATTTGTAATTTTCGTATTTTCAAGGCTTACCTACTCTCTACCTCCTCTAAATGGGTCGAAATTTCGAGATTTTCCACTATTAGGCAATTTTTTATCAGGAATTTGGATAGCGTATTTGATTCACAGTTGTCTAAAATACCTTTACACAAAATTTTAGCTCAATACCTCATATAGGGTGTTTGCTATTCAATAGCTAAATTTAAAATTTCTCACTTTTCGACTAGCCCTGTATAAAAGTCGGTTAGGTTTACTAAAAAAGTAAAGTAGTCATTCGACTTACGGAACAGCAGACACTAAATGAGGGAAAAAAAAGTTATTCTTTAAATAAACAGTGCTTCTATACATTACTCAGTAGCTGTACGTAGGTGCCTTAATAAAAATTATTCAAACAAACGGATTGGAATAGCTTTCCTTTTTCTTCCTTATTTAGGGACGTCAACATCAGATACTAAATGAGGAAGAAAAAATAAAAGCTATTTCGTCTAATCAATCTTTAAAGAAAGTCGTTCAACGTTTCGATCTTATTTTTGGCACGATCGTCAGGAAGTTTTCCAAAATGATCTGAAACGTCCAGTACTTTCAATACTTTTACTGGGCTTGGAATCGTAACAAGTTTGTTTTCAGGCATTTCTAAGATGTAGTTTCATAATTTCGTTTAATTTAATATAGTAAATTTAGCATTTACCTAAATACAAACACATACGCCTTACTATATCAGATTTAAATATTAAACAACGTGGTATTCGCGATCTGCTACTCGTTTAATGTTTTCTTTCATTTCTTATTTCTTAAATATAGAATTAGTTGGCATTATAAACGAAACAAAATTAAATTCCTTTTAACGATAACCGTATTATAAAGTGCACTTTTAATTTACCAGACATTAATTTAATGAAATATTCATTTCAAATTCAAGTATGCAACTGAGAGTCGCTAAATTGAATTTAAATTTATATTATTAGAGATGAAAAGTTGGGCACTTTTAGATAGTTCATTTCCCAGAAGACTTATTGAATTGGAATATTTTATAGATTTCATCATATTTGAAAATTCTCATTAAAATTATCTTTAGGTGAAATTAAAATGAAATTACAAACGAATGATTTTTCATTTTCAGTACAATATGTACGGATAATGATAACAAGAGATGTAAATGTAAATGTAAACAATGTAAAAAGTCTATTCTAATAATCAGATATAATTGTATAAATAATAATTTATAAAATTGTTTTGGCAACGATTGACAGGTCAACTGATTGCACATGGCGGCGTGTTTCTGTTGGAAGATATATCGGGTGTCAACGAGGTCACTTTACGACCGTCAATTCTCTACTTTTTAACATATCAAGATGAACTAGCCATGTGTCACACGTTGCCAAGACGACATTTTTTTATCCAACTGTCAAGCATATACGGCTTCCGGTTTAACTGGAAGTGACCTCTACTTTTGATTTTGAAATGGAATACTCTGTGTGTTTTGTATTTTTGGAATCTAAATATCATTCTGTATATGACTGTGCTAATTTCATGACTGTTTCCTTCATTTTGTCATTTTCCCAGTCAATTTAAATTGTCAACACGATGTCCCGTGACCAATCAGAAATTGACCGGTTGTGATACATCGTTGGATTGGTATTGAAAAAATACATTTCGCAGTAGTATGATATAACTTCGATTGGAAATTTTGAGTAATTTCGATATAGTGATTTTATCAATTTTCGACCTCTCTGTGACACAAATTAACAAGAAAAAAATTCAATACGTATTTTTCTTCAATTATTTATGAATGCCAGAACTATTTTTATTGGGTCACGGCACTCTAGATTGAGAATTAAAATTGGCTGCAAGAATTTCAAAATGGCGGAAATAGTCATGAAATTAGCACAGTCAAACGCAGAATAACCTCCAGATTCTAAAAATGCAAAAAATACAGAGTGTTTCATTTAAAAATAGAAAGTAGTACGGAGAAACCGGAAGTCGTAGGAACATGACCAATGAATAAGAAAATGTAGGTTTGGTAACATGTAACATATGCCTAGTTTCATTTCGATTTGTAAAAAAAACCGCTGCCCAAGGAATCACTAATTCCACATCCAGATTTTTCATCCAAGCCTCTCACAACGAAAAAAGTTTGTATGTGGAAATAATTGTTTATGGACCATTAATAATATAATATTTGAACTCGTCTACTCCAAAAACCCATAAAACGATATCCCACAACGGTAGTGGGGTGGAGGTGGTGATGGGGGGTGGTAGTGGGGGGTGGTAGTGGGGGTGAATGAAGTAAAAAAATATTTTGAAGCTTTTGGTTCTTGTACATACACTAAATCATAATTTCTTTTCTCCCTCTTCAATAATGGGATTGGGGTGGTAATGAGGGTTTATATTACCACCAAAAAAATTTTTTTAGACCTTATAGCTTCTCTTGTATATACTATATACTAATTGTATGGCCTCTTACCTGCTTGATTTATCTATTTACCCCCATTCACTCCAATTTACCCCCAAATCCTTCAACGGAATAAGATGAAAATATAATCTAGTTCTAGATCAAGTTAAAATACAAACGTGTACCAAATTTCAAGCCAATATCTTAAACGGTTCCAGAGTAATTATGCCCACAAAAAAGTTACACGGAGCGATAAACAGACAATTTTTTTTTTTCACTCAAACTTAAAATCTCGGCGTTTCATGAGCCTATTTGAACAATACAAATTTTTAAAATTTTCTTTGTCGTTACTATACTTCCACTGGACGTGGAAATGGTAGCCGGAGTGATCTCGTTGACACTCGGTATATACACGTTAATTCTGATCTTAAAAGTTAGCTGGGAATAAAATTTGAGAAAAATATAAATCAATATTAACACAGGCCCACAAAAAAAAAGTTGTCTGCGCCGGGGTACTGACCATACCTATCCCTTGTATTTTGAGTCGCTGAACACGAATCTGACCTTAGTTTTTCCCCAGGACGTCAGGTTTTTTTTAACAGCAAATAAATATATAAATATTACGATTCAACAGACTTTTTTTGCTGTTAAAAAAAACCTGACGTGTTGGGGAAAAACTAAGGTCAGATTCGTATTCAGCGGCTCAAAATACAAGTGGTCAGTACCCCCGCGCAGTCCACGTTTTTCGTTGCCACTGTGCCACACTCAGTGTGGCACAATCCCACACAAAAAAGTCATCTGCGCGGGGGTACTATCCCTTGTATTTTGAGCCGCTGAACACGAATCTGACCTTAGTTTTTCCCCAGCACGTCACGTTTTTCTTTTAACAGCAAATAAATATATAAATATTAGACTTTTTTGCATTAACAAAAAAACCTGACGTATAGGGGAAAAATTAAGATCAGATTCGTGTTCAGCGGGTCAAAATACAAGGGATAGGTATGGTCAATACCCCGGCGCAGACAACTTTTCTTTTTTGTGGGCCTGTGTAATGCATGTTAATGAAGAAAAATTACAAAGGAAGTTGCGATGATGTCTGATAATTTCACAATTGTAAATTATAGAGTAGGTACTTAAGAAGTTAATTGGTTCGTTAGCCTTACATCACCTCGACTTTTAAGATCTTAAGATGCTGGAGAAAACACAGACAAGATTTCTTTTGTGTCGTATCATCTCTGCTACTCACCATTTATTTACCACATTAGGATATTTAATTTTTCTGCATTATAGTATTATAATTATCTTTTACATAAATAACTTTTATATTTCTGTGTGTTCTGTATTTTTTTGGTAAATAAATTATTATTATTTTCTGAATGATAATAATACGTCTAGTTGGCACTTAGGCTTTCCAGACTTTTATCTTACCCCCAAATTTCACCAACAATGCAACTTTCACTGAGGAGTCACCGTGAAAATATCTACAAAGGTAAGATCACCACTTTTCCAACAGTGATGGGCCCATGCAGGGCCAGAGTCCTCACCACATCGATACACTGTTGTTCGTGATACAAATAATATTTCTTGAACTGGCAGTTGTTCTATTTAGCAACAGCCGTAATGTACCCGGTTAGGAGTTGGCAAAATTATGGAAAAATCTTTTTTTCTGAAGAAATCAGATTCTGCTCATATGTCAAAGACAGGCGAGATAGAATGTGCAGAAGATTGGATGTTCGATGTAACACAATGGCAATCGGAGTATACAATTTTTTACTAGAATCTCCGGGATTATTCATAAAAAATCAACACGTAGGTATTAAATACAGAATAAAATAGTATAGCCATTTTTTAATCGATCATATCAATGATATAGTCAAATAAATAAAAACAAATTAAAAGTATTTATAAGCTAAATGTAAAAGTAGAAGACAAAAACAACTAAGCAATAAAGCATCAATTCAAATTTAGCTGTTCACTTACGGAGTAAAAAGCAAAATTGACAAAGACTTTATAGCTGACATGAACTTTTTTATATTATTAATGTTTTTTAAATTTATTTATATTTAACTCATTATATAAAGTTGATACCATATAGTAGGCATTCGATTTGTACAGTTCTAACCTGTGTGTAGAATATTACAAATTAAAGCATTATCATGTGGCAAAATCATGGTGAAAGTTTTAATAGATAAATTTATCTGGATCCTTTTTACCATTATTAATATTTCTAAAATATATAGGCATAGAAGTGTTAAGGTTTTCTAATTTACAAATGTTTCTCTACAGGATGCCCCGTAATTTAAGCCAAATATATAACGTATAGCTCTTTTTTGCAATATAAACACATGGTTCGCTAAATAAAAAACTTACACATTTAATAAGAAAACGACTATTTGCATACTTATTACAAATAAAATTAATATGTGATTTCCAGTTTAGGAATAATTCGATGTGTATTCCAAGTAATTTAAAGTCTTTCACGTGCTTAATGGTTAATTTTCAAACCGAATAAGAGGGCTAGCAAGGTAATTTGAAATTATAAGACATTATTTTGTATTATTAAATAGTTATTTGTAAAATATTGGGAAACTGATAACTTTGAACTTAAATTTTCAATTGCCAGTGCTATGATTTGGTCACTTGTTGTAATTATATCATCTGCAAATACACAATGGAAAGCTATTACATGTTGGTTTATGTCATTTATACAAAATAAAAATAACAGGGGCCCCAGAATACTACCTTGTGGTATACCTAAACTAATGTCATGTTTAGTAGACTTTGCACCTAAATAATCAACAAATTGTTTCCTATTCGTAAGGCAAAGTTTAAGGTCATTACATTGTCCACGTAGATCGTAATATATAGAACAATAATTATTTACTATCTTATAGATCCAAGAAATGATTGATTATAATTTATTATATATTATTATTATATTTTTTCCACAATCTATTTTACTTTATTGCATATTTGTATTGCATTGAAATCATTTTACTTTAAAGTGTAAAATCTGTGGTACGTTGAAAGACAAAAAAAATATCTACACTCGAGCATTAATCAACTATTATATGAAATGTTTCCTGTATTTCACTTTACGGCAAAACGTTCCTGACTACATTACTAGTGTGACTCTGGACTGACAAATTTATAAACAAATATATTTTATCAGTATAACATCACAGCCTTTAAAAATTTAATTTACCATGGAACTTAAGTCGCTGGGCGATAATAAACATTTAATCGTAAACGTACTCGAAGAGTATCTTTAGCTAACATAGCAGGTGCGAAAATTTAATTTAAAACTTCCTATAGGACGAATACGATCGAACGTTAGAACACAGGTTACCTATATAAGTTACAGAGTGACAAATTGCTTTGGATTTTCTGTTTTACTTCGAGGAATTTCCAGGAAAGGTATATTTTTCTTTTACGCTCTTTAAAAAGTCAATGTAATCGAATTTAAAAGTTCGTTCTTTTGTGTCGCAGTTGAACACATTATTCATTTAGTTCTGTTAAAAATAAAAACACGTAGGCATTTGTCAATGAACATCCATCAGGCCCGTCATTATGGCATTTTTTGATAAAAGTGGTAAAATAACTAGATGCTCGTAAGTTGTCAGTGTGTAGAAAATCAAATGAATCGAATTTTAATTCGTATAATTACCTCATTTTCGTTACAAGTTGTATAAAAATAGTATCTTCATTTTTATATTTTAACCTATGTCTGTAGTAAATTACTTTTATCCCATTAGCTATTGTTTCAATATCAGTAAAGTATATATTTATGTAATTTGCAACCCCCTTTTTAACGCTGTGGGCTTCAGTTTTAATAAGTTTATTTTGCTATCAATTCATTTTTCTATGTTTAGAGTAGTGCTTATCTCTAATTAAATCTGTGATACCTACGATGTGTGCTGAAGGTCTAGATAGCTGGAGTAGCTAAAGGTAGAACTAACATTTCCTGCTTGAGATTTGTAGATGATACAACCTTAATCAGAACAAATGAAGATAAGCTCATTAGCATATTGGACAATCTTGAAACAATATGAGTTAAATGTAAATTGCAACAAAGCGAAAAAACTACTGCCTAAGGAATCACTACTTCCACCACAATTTTTCAGTGGGGGGTGGTAATGGGGTGGATGATGCCAAAATGAAAATTGAGATTTTTGGTTCTTAAACACACTACTAAAACGCAACTTTATTTTTTACTTCCTTTAATAATCGGGGTGGGAGTGGTAATGGAGATGGCAAAGAGGGTGGCTAATGTCGGAACAAACTTTGAGGCCTTTGGTTCTTGTACTCTCACTAAATCATTTAATTTTTTTCATCTTCTTTAATAATCGTGGGTGGGGGACTGGGAGTGGTAATGGGGGTGGTTAATGTCAAAAATTTTGAGACCTTGACTTCCCGTACATGCCTAAATCCTAATTTCAGGGATTCTTATATGCTTGCTTTACCTATTTACCCCCAATTACCCCCCAACTCTTCAACGGAATAAGATCAAAATATTACCTAGTTCCAGATCTAGTTATAATACATAGGTGTATCAAATTTTAAATCAATATCATAAACCATTTCGGAGTGCACATAAGAAAAGTTACAGATAGAGCGACCGACAGATGGAATTTTTTTTTGCTCAAACTTAAGATCTCGACGTTTCATGATATTCTAAGCTCATTTAAATAAAAAAAAATCAATTTTTTTTCACGAAACTTCGTTTCATTATTTTTTACAATTAATTATTTTTAATTATTTGCTTTTATCATGATTAGAGAATATTATTTAGGTATTATGCAAATCACAACTTACACACTTTTTTAGTATATTAGCGTGCTCAGATTAGGGCAACAATATACAGAAAGTAGGTATTTTCATAATAAATAAAAAAGTGTGTAAGTTGTGATTTGCATAATACCTAAATAATATTCTCTATTCGTTTCATTATCTTTTAGAAGATTTTGTATTAAAACTGATTGTAATTCTTCTGTCAGTCTGTTTTTAAACACGGCATTTTTTTGTTCTTACGCCTCTCATTTTCTAATGTTGAGAGTGAAAGCAGATTTTCTTCTTGAGCTTGGTAATGTAATAACATTTAAATAAAAGTCATTCTGCTCATATTCATTTTTTATATTAGGATATTCGCCAGAGACTAAACCTATTGACGTGTAGTACATATCTTTGCGACTTGATAGCAGCGGCTAGTACCCAACCAACAAATTTGTTTTATAATTTAAATGTACATAGTATGATTATTTTGTTTTATTGTTATTTTATTAATGCTTCTAAAATGCTAATTGATTATATTATAGTTTCATACAGCGCTGTTTTGTTGTCTCAACTGAACTGTTTTATAAAATCATTAAAACGCTTTTACAGCAAAATTATAAAATATCTTATAAAGTGCGAAGAAATTATTTTGGAATCGTTTCCATCACTATAAAGTTTTTTAGTTTATAAAACTAAATTGTTTTCTAACACTTTTTTTGGTAACATCCAACAGCATTCCTAGCACCGTTATAAATATATATTCAAATTATCTCATAGTTGTTTCCTGTCATACTATGAAACAGTTATATTAAAGGACCATTTGGGACAATTTTAATAATTGTTGTTTCAGACTCTGCTATATAATCATTATATAACGTTACATTCTGCTGCAATATGGAAACTTCGTCAAAGTAGTTACAAGATAAAATCGTTTACGTGGACATACAAATGCTGCGGCTAACTATACAATACAGCGTATTTGAAACAATTGATTTCCGAAGTGTGTTTATATTTTATCATAATCAAAATTGGTTTTTTAATCTCTGAGTTTTTAGGACATCCACCTGAAATTTTGCCTATAAAGATGTTTTGAAGGGCGCCGAAAAGTTCCATCATTTACAAACACTGACTAAATTCAGATGAAAATCTTGATAAAATATTAGGTAAACAAAAAATTCGTTTGAAAAATAAATGGGATATTAAAACGATTATTTCACTCATTAACGCTATAGCCAATGAGAGCCCGTTTTTTCACAACATTGCACCAATCAAACGTCATTATTAGTGGTAATTCAAGCTAGATCTGCTTTTGACAGGACCAACATGCAAAATTTATCGCCCTAATTTTTTAGCAAATATTGCGAAAATTTTTTGACGTTTTGTGTCGTGACATGTTTTCGACAAATAGGACAAATCGTGCTTTTAAATGTTATCTATAAATATTTTCTCTAGCTTATTACTAATTGTTAACGTAAATTGTAAATTGTAGTATTGTATTAATAACCTAAAAAGCCAATGCTGTGTGGAACTTATATAGGTTCGGGACAAGTTATAGGTACACAGCTTTCAATGGCTCAATACCTAACATAATTATAAAATAATTTTCACAACTAAAATTAAATATGAATATCTACGAAGAAGAGAAATCAGTTATTTCATGATAAATACACAAATGTAGGTACCTACTTACGTATGGTAATTCATCAATCATTACAAAGCAGCTAACACTTATTTGGAAAATCAAAACTCTGCAGTATCACATTATTTACATAATAATTCGTTGTACTTAAAGTCTCTCTACTTAAACAAGTAAACCTTAACTTATCTATCAAACTTCTCAAATTAGAAACAAGGATTAAATACATAAATATATATTAATAAACATAATTATTTTTTATTTATTTGCTTTTATCATGATTAGAGAATATTATTTAGGTATTATGCAAATCACAACTTACACACTTTTTATTTATTATAAAAATACCTACTTTCTGTATATTGTTGCCCTAATGAATGAATGTTTCTATACTCTACTGATGAGAACTAACGAGTTCGAAAAAACTTGTACAACTTTTCTAGAGTTGAAATAGAATGTATGGTTCAAGAATTGTTGTGAATGACTGAATTTCAATAAATAATTTAACTATTTTCAATATATTTTTTTGCCTTAAAATGCCAGGAATCCTATCATGTAATTCAATACTTCGTCAGTATTAGCTAGAAGAGTAGTTGTTTTGATTGGTCTTCCAATAATGAGTGTTTTAAAGTGTTTTCCTAAGTAGTATATTAGCGTGACCCGACTGAGGCACCAATATACAGAAAGTAGATAATTTCATATTAAATAAAAAAGTGTGAATGATTAAATTTGAATAAATGATTTAAGTATTTTCACTATATTTTTGTTCTTTAAAATGCTAAGAATCCTATCATGTAATTCAATACTTCGTCAGTATTAGCTAGAAGAGTAGTTGTTTTGATTGATTCTCTAATAATGAATGTTTTAAAGTATTTACCTGACTAGTATATTAGCGTGCCCAGATTAGGGCAACAATATACAGAAAGTAGGTATTTTTATAATAAATAAAAAGTGTGTAAGTTGTGATTTGCATAATACCTAAATAATATTCTCTAATATTAATAAACACTTTAATATAATAATTCAATTCACTGTTTAGGCTAGTAACTAAGTTAAGCTAGCGTTACTAGTGATGGGCGATATATCACGAACTGTGATTTAATCACTGATATTAAGAAATCACAGGTAACGACTGTTAGTAAAGTTGGTAGAAAAGCGTGACGTGATCACGACTTTCCTTCCGTATTTCGTTCCCTTGCCGTGGTTGAACCAAGACCAATATTATAATAATTAACAATTTCTCCCGTACGTCGTATTATGAAAGTCGTGATCACATCACGTTTTAAATTCACTGATATAAGAAAATCACAGTAACGGTTTACGTTGTGATTGAAAAATCACGATATCGCCCATCACTAAGCGTTACTAGATTGCGGTACCATACCATCTGAGCCGGCAGCCATAGAACGTAAAAGGGATAGATTGGTAATATGCCATTTGTGTGATTTCACCGGTAATGTGATTGGTCGAAGCGTGCTTTGTTGTGATGACTAGTCTTATAAGTTACAGTACCTATGGTTTAAAGTATATTGTTTTTCTTGATTGTCATAATTTAAACCTACTTTGTTTTTTATTAGATGAGTCGCTTTGGAAATGCATTTTTATGTGACGTAAATGATGAAATTGAAGATAAAGGTGAGTAATCTCTAAAAAGCAACAAGGAAACGTCTGAAGGCAATTAATTACTGAACATAATATTGAAGATATACTTAATGAATTATTTATTCGTGAAATATTCTCCACAAATACCACTCGTGCTTTAAATTTTATCTAAAAATTTTTTCTCAAGCTAAGTTGCCCCTAGTTAATATAACTCGTGCAAATTGGCAGTTTATTATCAAAGAATAAATCCCTCCCGCTAAAGCGGTCGGGATTTAATCAGATAATAAACTGCCAATTTGCACTCTTTATATTACCAGGCAACACGCTTTCGAAAAAAATTTCGATAAAATTTTAAGGACTAGTGATATTACATACGAAAAAAATTATAAAAATTTAACGGTGAATAATTTTCGTTTTTTTTTTTTCGTTTATAATTTTGATCAAAGGGTTTAGCCGGATAAGCATGACGAGTCGGCCCCCAAATGGCAACCTATATCGAAACTTATGTTTTAATATCGACTTGATGTATGAACGCGATTTATATGTGTTGTACCGCCGTACTCAGCTTTGACCTTGAGATATGGAAAAAAAAATGAGGGCATGCATGACTATCGTTCAAAGAGACATATCTCGAAAACAAATTGAGCTAGAGAGGTAAAACCAACGGGAGGTTTCAGGTAACCTTAATGAGTATATTCTATATTTTTTTTTGAATTTTTAGAATAATTACGCACATCATTAAAAAATAAATAAAAAATATAATAATTAATATTTCCGTGTTCTCTGTGACTTACAATCACTGAAATAATATATGTTGTAATACTTTATATGCACTATTACTCATAAAAGTTGCGTTAGAAAAAATTTGGTGCAACACTTCGAAACAAAATAAAATTCGACGCGCACTACATCATATAAGGATACAGACTTGACATGGGACACACATATAAATATTAAATGAATTGGAATTATTGTTAGAAGATAAATTGAATGAAAATATAAATAATTGTCACGTAAATATCTATTTCATACGGCACAGTGGCACAAATCGTAATTTTTTCGTTCAAAATTATTTAGAGCACTTCGCAACCGATTGGGATAATTTTTTTTTAAATACTCGTTATTTAATTTCAAAAAAACGTAAAAGAGTCGATTTTTTAATTATGCTAACCAAAATTGTTGAGTTTCGCCAAAATGTCCATTTTGTATTTAAATCTTAATAAAACTTACAAAAAAAAATTTTTGTTCTTATCCAATTTACATAAATCTTGTTACTCGGGAGGTTTTTGAGGTTGCTGATTACGAATCTGATATCCAAATTGTCATAAACCAACCTACAAAAGGGCGGCTATAAAATGCTAAAAAAATATGAAAAATTGAATATTTTTGGTAAAGTTTATGCCGAGAAGTTTTGAATATTTCTGATAAGTACTTTTAAGTTAAAATAGACTAAATTTTAAGTTCCACGAAGAAATTCAAGATAGCAGATCCAATATGGCGTCAATAAGATGATAAAACTAACTTAAAAATAAATGACGAAATATTTTTGCACTAAGTTAGGTTTAAAGTTCATGGTTTAAAACTCTTGCCTTAGGTTATGTTAGGTATAGAGTTCTTGGTTTAAGATTCTATTAGGCTTAGGTTATGTTAGGTTTAATATTCTTGTTTTAAAGTTTTTGGTGTTAGGTGTTTATTATATTATTAGCAGATAAAAAAATAAATATTAATATGACCTACTTAGGGTTATGTTTAAAATTAATGGAGGACTGAATCGCATATTTATGATTGATAATTAATGTATGGCAGCCATATTGGATATATTTGAAAATTTCAGAAAATTTGTTCCTTCTTAAATTTTCTAATAATTCTTAGGAATGGCCTTTTTTAGTTTAATGCGTTTAATTTAATTTTAAGTTAGTTTTATCATCTTATTGCCGCCATATTGGAGCTGCCATCTTGAATTTCTTCCTGGAACTTGTACTTATAAAAAATATTCAAAACTTCTCGGCATAAACTTTAACGAAAATATTTAATTTTTCATAATTCTTTAGCATTTTATAGGCGCCATTGATTCCGCCATTTTGTACGTTGGTTTATGACAATTTGGATATCAGATTCGTAATCAGCGACTTCAAAAACTCTCTGAGTAACAAGATTTATGTAAATTGGTTTGGAGAAAAACATTTTTTATTAAGATTTAAATAAAAAATGGACATTTTGGTTAAGCTCAATAATTTTGGTTAGCATAATTCAAAAATAGGCTCTCTTACGTTGTTTTGAAATTAAATAACGAGTATTAAAAAAAAAATTATCCCAATCGGTTGCGAAGTGCTCTAGATAATTTTGAACGAAAAAACTACAGTTCGTGCCACTGTGCGCCGTATGAAATAGATATTTACGTGACAATTATTTATATTTTCATTCAATTTCTCTTCTGACAATAATTCCAATTCATAAAATATTTATATGTGTGTCCCATGTCAAGTTTGTATCCGTATATGATGTAGTGCGCGTCGAATTTAATTTTTTTTGGAAGTGTTGCACCAACTTTTTTCTAATGCAAATTTTATTAGTAATAGTGTAATATAAAGTATTACAATATATATTATTCCAGTGATTGTAAGTCACAGAAAACACGGAAATATAATTATTATATTGTTTATTTATTTTTTAATGATGTACGTAATTATTCTAAAAATTCAAAAAAAAATACGAAACATACTCTTTAAGTTTACCTGAAACCTTCCGTTGGATTTACCTCCCTAGCTCAATTAGTTTTCGAGATATGTCTCCTTCAACGATACTCATGCATGCGCTCATTTTTTTCCATATCTCAAGGTCAAAGCGGAGTACGGCGGCAAAACAGATATAAATCATGTTCATACATCAAGTCGATGTTAAAACATAAGTTTCGATATAGGTTGCCATTTGGGGGCCGACTCGTCATGCTTATCCGGCTAAACCCTTTTGCATTTTTTGAAGTAGTTACTGGTTTAACTACTACACGACCCTGTCACAAAAATTTCACCTCTAAGACTTGTTTTATAGGAGTTTTATAGAAATCGCCTAATAGTGTAATTATATTAAAATGCTCGCTATTACTAAGCTACTACGTTTAAGACTAAAAATATGACTTGCGGCTTTTAGGCTATATTTAAAAAATCGGTTTATTTTATTGGTGTTGTCAAATGAAGCTTCAATAAAATTGTTTTATTGTGGCGATAGGTACCGAATTTTCATAAGGCCTCAGAACATGTTTATATAACTATTTTATAATGGTTTCAGTATAAATTATCAACAACGACTGAAGTATTTTATAAAATAGTGCCAATTTTATATTTATAACTGCTATAAATATGTTATAAAAGTGTTCCTGAGAGTAATGTTGTCTTATAAAATCTGTGGCAGAAATATTTTTGCAGCTTTTATAAAATACCAAACTGCTAGTTGGGTGGCGATCAGCAAATCTGTAGAAGAATGCTGCTTAAAGCAACAAAACGTCTATCAAAACATTATGAATGTGGAAAAGAAAAATATAACTTTAAATATGTGTTCCTTCAGCTCCTTAAGACAGCGAAAATGAGGTATTGAAACTTTGATTTATTAATTTAATGTCAGGTCTAAATCGCTATTGATTTTTTCCATCCACATCACTGAGTGGACGTCAATCATGAATCTGGTAATAAATTTAACACACGCCATATATTTAAATTTGAGGCAAATTGCCGGATTGTTTACTAATTGCAGTTAAAATGACATCAGTTTCTGGAAACACATGGTTTGTTTATATAATTTATTACATTAGAAATATATCTGCATCTGTTGCATTGAAGTATTACATTACGCTATATTTACCATGTTTATTTTACGTAAGCTATAATGATATTATTAGCATGCGTATTCACTGGGTTGCGCATCAATGTAGGTTCTACAGTTATTATAGGAAACAAAAAATATTCACCTTGGCTTTCTATATTTTCTATTCATTTCAAGTGATTAAACGTATTTTTTTTCCATGCCGTCGTAGATTCCACTGATTTTATTTACGTTTCGTAGCTAAAATATGTGTTAATTGGCAAAAGTTTTGTTTTACGGGATTAAAAATTGAATATGCTCTTAGGTAAAATTTTAACTTTGTGAAAATGTGCTTTGTGCACAGCTACTTAAATATTATATGATTTAAATAAACTAAAACAAATAAAAACTCACTTAATGAAAACTTACCAAATTAGTTATGAAAGTTTAACAGGAGGGCTTACCTGAAAAAAAAAAAAAAATTAATTTGTGAGACATTTGCAATATACCATTTGCATTATTACAAGATAGATATGATTATTTTATATACAGATATTAACCAACTTTCGATTGTTTTGTATTTACAAAATAAAAAGCATAAATAAATAGATACCTTGCATAGGCTGCAGTTTTAAAAAAAGGCATGTCTAAAA
Organism: Rutpela maculata; assembly: GCA_936432065.2. NCBI lineage: Eukaryota > Metazoa > Arthropoda > Insecta > Coleoptera > Cerambycidae > Rutpela > Rutpela maculata. The sequence goes on from OW386286.2 coordinate 231,984,382, forward strand.
AAGAAGACCTGTTTTATTCTTTAAAAAAACATCATTTATTGCGATTGTGAATTACGATATTATGATTTCTATTAAATTAATCGATGTTTATTTATTGTGTTTATTGCGAACAATCCACAAACATATTTGTCGTGTCTTGGATTTAGTCCCATTATTATACTCTTCGCAAAAACGAAGAGTATATTGCTTTGATCGGCACATTTCCAAAACCGGAAATATCGCTCGTAGAGAAAAAAATTTTCTTATCATTGTGTTAGTGAACGAATTCTGAATGACTTTCAAAATATCCGTCTGTCCATCTGTCCGTCTGTCCGTCCGTCACGATTATTGTAAGCACGATAACTTAAGAAAGAAAAGTCCGATTATATTGAAATTTGGAAAGTAAGTTAGTGTTAGCTATAGAAAGAACCCTATTGTTTTTTAAGAAAATCAATCAGTAAATAAGAAAGTTATTAATCATTTAATTTAAAAAAATATGTTTTCTTAATTTTTGTCGCTTGCACTTAAATAGAAATCTTGCGAAATATTATCTCTATAATATATTTTTTTTTGTTTATGCATTTTACTAATATATATTTTATAATAATATGTCTAATGCGTTGAAGTATGATACTCGAAAGATATATATATATATATATATATATATATATATATATGAAATAGATTTGAAGGAAACAACTACTCAGCGGGCAAATACCCCGACCTGCATTGAATTACATCTTCAAATCGTGATCAGCAACCAACTATCATTTGTCTGTTCCTAACCAGACATAGACCGGTTTCGAACTTATTATTTTCTCCTCAGTATGCCATAGGTCATGGAACAGACAAATGATAGTGGTCAACTTGCTAGTCTTATACAAACTGAATCAAATAAAGTGACGGTGAGAGGTAAACTCTCATATGGTCAGATGCTACTATACGTCGGACAAATGTCACTGGCGTATAGCGACTTGCTTTTTTGCAAGTACCAAGAGCGACGACCTCTAGCCTTAGTGGGCTATACTCACTATTTATGAAATAGGATTTGAAGGAAACAACTACTCAGCGGGCAAATACCCCGACCTGAATTGAATTACACCTTCAAATCGTGATCAGTAACCAACTATCATTTGTCTGTTCCTAACCAGACATAGACCGGTTTCGAACTTATTATGTTCTCCTCAGTATGCTATAGGTCATGGAACAGACAAATGATAGTGGTCAACAGTTTGCGGGATAAGCTGGAAGCGCTGAATCCTCAGGACAACTCGCTGTGGAAGCTAGCGAGGGCCATGAAAAGTAAGCGGGAGGCCATACCCGCTCTGACAAACGCCAACGGGCAGACGGCTTTGACGAACTCACAGAAAGCGAACGACTTAGCAAACCATTTGGCGAACATACATAGCGTACAAATACCAAACAATGTTGAAACTGACATTAATGAACTAATTGGCCATGACGTCCAATTGACACAACGAGAATTTTTAAAGGTCATGGCCAAGCCCTCGGAAATGGCTAGCATTGTTCAGACCTTACCGAACGACAAAGCTCCGGGTTCTGACGCCATCGATTGCAAGCTACTCAAATATCTCCCGAGGAAAGGTATTGTGCAATTGAGTACATTGTCAATGCGATCCTGCGACTGCAACACTGGCCTAGCCAGTGGAAATGCGCCGTGGTCGTGCCGATTTTGAAGCCGAAAAAGAACGCGAAGCTCGCCGGCAGTTATCGACCGATCTCGTTACTGTCGACGATCTCCAAGTTGATAAAGAAGGTCATCCTGATCAGATTAGACTCTGTTCAGAATGATCTTCACATCAACGACGAGTGCCAGTTCGGTTTCAGGAGGGGCAGAAGCACTGTGCAGCAGATCGTCAGGATCGTGAATGAAGTCAAAGTGCAACGCGACCTTGGGAAGAGCACCGCCATGGCTGTTCGCGCGGGCGTCCCCTAGGGGGACGTCACCGAAACTGTAAAACTTATACGTCTCCGACTTCTCGAAGTTCCCGAATACGAACCTTGCCAAATACGCCGACGACACGACCATGTATGCGCATCCACACAACGCACAAGCGGCAAATATGCTACTGAAAGCGCACATGACCCGTGCCACGGCGTATTACGAAAAGTGAAAGATTCGGATCAACGCCGAGAAGTCTGAGTCGATTCTCTTCACGCGCCGGTTCACAGAGAACCGCATCTTAACGCCAATTTCGATTGGGGGGAAAGAAATTCCAATCAAACGGTGCGTGAAGTATCTGGGGGTGAACTTAGACAAACGACTGACGTTTAGCGCCCACGTGAACGAGACGGTACGCAAGGTCTACTTCATGTCCAGGAGTCTGTACCCGCTCGTGGCCAGTGGACTTAACAGGACAAATAAAAAACTGTTGTACACGATGGTGATCAGGCCGGCCGTCACATACGCGGCGCCGGTGTGGTGCAGCATACCGGCCACGACAATGAGAAAACTTCGAGTTCTCGAACATAAATTTATGCGCCTCATGTCTTGTTCGGACAGATACACCTCCCTCAGAGATTTATATGATCGTTGCCACGACATAACTCCACTAGCGGACTACGTCCAAGAAATTTCTCAAAAATTCTAAGAATTAAAACTGGGCGATAGTCCGCTAACCCGCAATATAACCCTAATCAGAGATCACAATACAATCCTTTTCGATATTCGACACCCCCAACTATACCAGGCGTTGCCTATCTTCCGGCAACCTCTCTAGCCACACTTTCCTATCCGACAACTTCTTATTTCCCCACTTTTAACCTTTACTGAAACCTATAATCAACTTTCCCTTTATATGTTCTATTGTTTTATCCTTTTTGTTATTTTGTCCTTTTTGTTCGTAATTCTATCTTGACCAATAAATTTTCAAAACCAAAATATTTCGTGCATATCTTTTAAATTTCCACATTTTCCTGGCGACAGGAAGACCACCAGGGTGGAATTGCTTCGAACGGGTTTTTTTGTTGAGTTCTGTTTTCCCGTGCCAGCAACCAAAATTAAATAAGTGCTTCGTCTAGTGAGTGATAGTTTTATAGTGTTTTTCTTTTAATTAGTTTTAGGTCCTTATGGACACATTTTTAATGGCTAATTTAGTTTTTAAGTCTGCCTGCGGCAGACAGGAGCACTAACCTATATATCATCTGTCGTTAAGCCAAACCGGACCTGCTCCGCCCAGCCCTACAATCACCACGATGCTGTGCGACGTAGTTGTCTGGCTGGCTCCGGACCAGGTTCCAGCGAGGCGCATACATGTATAAAAACTATTAATAAATTGTTATTGATTGATTGATTGCTTTGCAATCCAAAGATCTCGTGTTCGAGTCCTTGTCAGGTTAGATGTTTTTTTTCAATTTTTTTTTTCATATATTTTTTTCACAACAAAGTTGATATCACAAAATTTAGGATGTCCAAAAACGAACATTATTTACAAAAAAACTGCGAAGAGTATCCTATAGAATGTGTAACAATTATATAAAAAGCTCAGTAAATTGGCGAAGAGTACCTACGTTTTTAGCTTGTTTTCTTTATTGTACCTATTTGGTTTAATTAAATAGGTATATTTCAACAAATTTTTTTTATCATCATCCTGGAAAAGAAAATTATAGAGAAATCCGTGTCATAACAACCCGAATTTAAATATCGAATAAATAATGTCTGTGTGTATATGCGTATGTGTGGGTATAGTTGAAGCAGTCTTAACAGTGTGCGGGGTTATGACTTTATGAGATCTCCCGTCTTTACTCCACTTTTACATTAAGAGACAAAGAAGATACCGGCGATTCCATGTCAACTATCTGACGTGGCGAGTGGGCGTAAATTTGTGAGTGTATTGTTTAATACAGGACCGCAATTAGAGACAACGCAGTCGAGCTTATACTGTAGGGATGAAGATATAATTCGATAATTACTATATATTTCTTTATTTGGTAATGTGTTTTTGAAAATAATTTTGGTTAAGTTTGGTTAACAATTCATAGCAGTGCTTTGGGGGATATTGTAAGTGTAATATCATAAAAATTAAATGAGCGAAAAATAGAGTTAAATCCTGCTTTGGGTTCTGCACCCTTTGTCTCTCAACAACCCCGCCTAGATAGGCGGTACGTCTATCATTATTTCGATTGCAGCAATTACATATGTATATGTGTGCGTAGATCGTTTTTGTAAACATGATAGTCTCTAATAGTCTTAAGATTTGTTGTATGATAAGTATGATTGAAATTGGGCTATATCCGTTATAAAGGGTGGTCGTCACAAGCATACAAACTATCATGCTTTATATAAGCTATACTTTATTACAAATATAGAGTAAAATGTTTTTGGTTAAGCGCACAACAGTATACAGTCTGTCGCTCAGGTACGAAAGAACCTTAATTAGGAAGTTTCCTATTTTAGAAATATCACGTACATTCAACCTCATTTAGTAGTCTTTCAGATAACTAGTCAAATAAAAAAAAAATTATCTCGATATCTGAAAAACTCACGAACTTATTCAATTTCTTATTTGAATACTTCGCCTCGGCTGAAGTCCACCGTGACGTCACAATACATAACACGCTGACTTGCCATGCCGGCGGCCCGCCGTATGTTCCCTTTATTTAGTGCATGTGCTCGATTTCTGAAATGTCACAAAATGTCACTTTTGATTCGTTCGTGCCGAGCCGAATTTTCGAATTTCGTCGTGCAATTTACGATTAGGTTTATCTGGAAGACTTCCTCTTTACGCCGCGACATCATACGGCCGTCCCAATGGTGTTTTTCGAAAAATATGAACGTGCCAAAATTGCATGTTTTAGCATTTCTTTCGGCTCTCAAATGCAAGCTGGCTAAAAACTGCCGGTGCCCGCGCCCGCTCGCTGTCGGCGGAATCATGCATTGTGACGTAATCGAGCCTCAGCCCAGATGATCGCAGCATTTTAAACTTGGAAGGACCATAACTTTTTTATTTATAGAGATAACTTAAAAAAAAAATTATAGATATTTTTTAGATTTTTACGACTATTTATTACGAGAAAATGAGAAAAATGGAAACTTCCTAATTATAATTAGTTCATGGAAGTAGTAGTTTTGTCACTGTTTATCATGATATAGATTAGGTCAAACCCTGAAACTATATTAGAAATAAGACAAGGAACATTACTTGTATTTAATTTTCCCTAGGTGGCGGCAACTTGAGTTCTTCCATTTTTTTTATTATTTTTTCAGATTTACGTCTTTTCTTTGTGCATTTTAACTATTTCAATTGTCAAATTATGATATCTTAGTTTAAATTGAAGCTAGAACATTATTCATTGAAATTGGGCCGCAAAATAACCCTGCAATAATTATTTTAAACAAGTTTTTTGATACTAAATAATGAACGGAAGTTCTCTGTAACATAAAGGCTTTCTGATATATTAAATAAAAACCCACATTATGACATCACCTTCAAAGAGTCCTTTAGAAGCATTTTCGAACACGTGTCTGTAGGAACTTTTTCATATTTTCATATAAACTATTACCACGTAAAGTTAACGACGGGAATGTCCGGATACCCTGTATATTTAATATGAATTTCTCGCAAAATAAAAGCAGGAAAGCTGTTTTATGAAAAACTTCGACTTTACCTCGACCTATGATTTGCGTAGTGTGGGGTATGTAGTAATTTACATTTCCTTTGCAAATAGTATTTGATCCATTCTAAAATTAAATGCATAGGGCAAATATATATCCGAATATAAATTGCTAACTTTCCAAGACCTTTTTCTGAATCACACGTCATAAAAAAACAGAAGAGTTTTGATTTTCAACGGTTTTTATTACTGGCAAACACGTTTATGGCCAACCATAAAGTTCTATTCAATTCGAATAATTATTTGCATTATTTTAGGAACCATAAAACCTGTGTCGGTATTTCTATTAAAATAATAATTAAAAGTGCATTCGTTCTTTGAAAAACAGGTTAAAACTATTTATATATTTATATATGCCCTTTATGTATGTGCATCGTTAATTTATTTTTAAAATTGGTGAATTATAACAAAGGACAGAATAACTTGATCCATCTCTAGTTGTACGTAAAATTACGAAGATTAATTACAGTTGATATAGTAGCTATCACTCTAGAAATTTAATTTAAGTTACGAAAGAAATATAAAAAAATTAACCGCGTTCACAAAGAAAGTTACTAAAAAATATGAAATAAAATTTTACACGGTGGTCTAGTTAATTGATCCTTATTACCTAATAGCGACATTGAAGTCTATTAAAAAACCGCTGCCCAAGGAATCACTATTTCCACATCCAGATTCTCTATCCAAGTCACTCACAACGAAAAAACTTTGTATGTGAAAATAATTGTTTATGGAACTTTAATAATATAATATTTGAAATCCTCTACCCCAAAAACCCACAAAACGATACTCCACATCGGTAGTGGGGTGAAGGTGGTGATAGGGGGGAGGTAGTGAGGGGGTGGATGAAGTAAAAAATATTTTGAGGTTTCTGGTTCCTGTACATACACTAAATCACAATTTTTTTCATCCCCTTTAATACGGGGGTGGGGGTGGTAATGGGGATGGCTAATGCCAAAATTTTTTTTGAGACCTTAGCTTCTCTTGTATACACTAAATACCAATTTCATACCCCCCAACCCTTCGACGGAACAAGATGATGTTCTAGATCTCGTTAAAGTACATAAGTGTACCAAATTTCAAGTCAATATCTTAAACGGTTCCAGAGTAAACGTGCGCACAAAAAAAAGTTACAGACAGACAGACCGACCGACAGACAGACAGACAGACAGACAGACAGAAATTTTTTCTCGCTCAAACTTAAAATCTCGACGTTTCATGACATTTTAAGCCTATTTGAACAATAAAAATTTTTAATTTTTTTTTTGTCGTTACTATACTTCCACTGGATGTGGAAGTAAAATGTAGTTCTCATGCAAGAAAGGCAGCTATTATTTTGAGTCCGTCTCTTTGATTTTTTTTCTTTTTTTTTTTTTCGATTCGATATAAGCTACTCCGAAAAGACCTAATCAACAATTTTAAAGCAATTCCATGAAATATGAGAACATTGTCTGCTTTTTGGGAGTTCGACCCACTGTGCACTGGACGTGGCTTAATGAAAAAGCTACAATAGGACCATCGCAGGGCAATTATACCCTTATTTTTATTAAATCATCACTATTATAAATCGAAAACTAGATTAAACCGAGATCGGCCCTTATGGGGACTGAAAACTACCGCTAAAACTCAAAAGACGCAGGTGAGTGTAAATAACGTGTACAAATGACATATTTTTGTATCTCTTAGTGCAAAATATTTGACTCTGGTGCGACAACCAGCCATTACTCTCAAAGGGTAGAGACTCAACCCCATGGTGGGTTAAAACTACCCCCCTCATAGGTTTCAAAACGGGAAAAAAAATTCAGGCTTCTGTAGTTTTAGGCAGGGTGAACAAATATGAAGTAAATTCGTTCCAACCACCAATACATGACTAGAGACTACCCTTAAAGTGTGGTAAGAGCTACTTACATATGGGTACTATTAAAATTCGGAAAGTGTCAAATACTTGTAGCTCATTGCGCCAAATATATAAATCTGGAACGACAACCACCCAATCTTTTTAATAAGGTTGAAAATACCCCTATTGGAGTGGGGGTAAAAACTACCCCACATACGGACGGAAATTACTGACTAAAAAAAAAGGAAAAGAAAACCGCGGATGAGGTATTTTTACACAGATTAAAAGAAGATAAGTTGACAAAGGTTGAGATAAACAGTTGAATAAGCAGATATGGTATAATAAATAAAACACAACTGGTTAAGGCTTAATGTATGAATTTACTCCATATTTGTCTACCCTGCCTAAAACCATAAATGCCTGAATTTTTGTTCCAGGATATTAGAAGTAATGACATTCGTCCGTCTGTGGGGATAGTTTTTACCCCTCCCCCAGTAGGGGTAATTTTCAACCTTATTAACCCATTAGCTCCCACTGTACTTATTTGAGTACAGTGTGAATTTTTGCCTCCCGGTGACATCAATTGAAATATTTCTACAAACTAATGTCTTGGTAGGACTCTGTAATGTGTAGGAAGTGCGTAGTTTTAAGGTTTTTTTATGGATGGGGCATTTGTAGTAAATAACAACTTAAGAGATTGAGTAAACAAGTTGTGCTAAATCCTGTGCTTTCAAGAATTAGTTTTTATAACGTGAAAGTTGAAATATTCCATTTGAGGTAATAAATTATATTTTGAGGTATGTATTTTAGTTGTTTATAATATCAAAACACACCATTTTGCATTATTTCTGAAAAGAAAATGAGAAAAACGTCAATGTACCCATTTGAGTACAATGGGAAGATATGTATAAGTAAATTCGGAATATCTTTTCAGAAGTTGCTTAGACATGGATTCTGAATTCCAGATAATCGCTTCAAAAAGTTTTTACGGCATACGTTTCAAAACATTGGGAGAAGCAATGGAAGAAGTTTCTTCTGCAAAGCACGAGCCCGAAATAGTTATTATCCCGTCTGAGGTAAATATACAAAATGATGAGGAAGAATTAGACGATAACGATATGGGTATTTTCAACTTTCTCAGCGATATTCCTGGAGAAGTACAACTTCACTATCCCTCAGACGACGAAATTCCCTTATCTGAAGTAGTTGCTAGAAATAGGGAACCTGCAGAAAGCTACTACGATAGCGATGACGACGCACCGTTATCGGTACTATTTACCAAGAAAATTGGAAGTACAAAAAGTAATGGTAAATATGAGGAGCCTAAGTGGACAAAGAAGAAGATTATGAAGATATTAGTATGAAGGATAAAATTATGGGCTACGAAGAAAGACTAAGAAATATTGCTTGACGGTAAGTTTTTAAAACTGATCGTTGAGCAATCAAATCTTTATGCATCATAAAAATATAACCATGGTTTTGAGGTGGGGGAGGCAGAAATAAAAATATTTTTAGGAATTTTATTGCGTTCTGGCTACCATAAATTACCCCGTATTGGTGCGTTGACGAAAATGTTTCTGTACCTTTCTTAGCTTCCAGTATGTCCCAAAATAAATTTCAAGAAATCAAGACAATTTCCTGACAATACTAAACTTGATAAGTCTGGTAAAATGTATAAGCTACGCCCACTGATGAACTTGCTTAATACAAATTTTCGTCAATGGGGAATTCTTCACCCAGATCTTTCAATAGATGAATCTACGGTCAAATACTTTGGACACCACTCCGGAAAACTTCCTCTCTTTACCCATTCGTTAAACGTTGGAGTCGTAAATGCATGGAGAATGCACCTAGTGGCTCATAATGATAAAATTGATTTACCTGGTTTTATTAGAGATGTTGCTCGCCATTACCTAAAAGCTTTTGGGAAGGCGACCTGCTTCTCTTCCAAGAAGTATCGCGGAAGACGGTGAGGGTCATTTTCCGAAAAAAATCGAAAAACAGCCAAGGTGCCGTCAACGTCACTTACGAGCAAGATGGAGATGTCTAAAGTGTGACGTCACTTTATGTGTTGAGATTGATTGTTTCATAGCATTTCATTCCATGAAATAAATAATATTCATCTGTAATGCATTTCTAAAACAAATAAAAACATTTTATGACTTTTAAAATTTAGCATTATTTTCTTATACATTATCCCGTTGTAACCATTTGAGTACACCATTTTTTTTCAAAAACTTGCAAAAAAAATTTTTGTAATAATTTTTCTAGTATAACTGTGCATAGGAGTGGCCAACTGAAGCAAAAAAACTCATAAAAATAATGAAAAAATATTCGTGGGAGCTAATGGGTGGTTGTCGTATCAAAATTGTATATTTGGCACGATGAGCTACAAGCATTTGACCCTTTCTGAATTTCAATGCACCTATATGCCTAATTTGAGCATGGAGATAGCTCTTACTAAGGGTAGACTCTAGTCATGTGTCGGTGGTTGAAACGAATTCACTGCATATTTGTTCACCCTGCCTAAAATTACAGAAACCTCAATTTTTTCCCGTTTTGAAACTTATGAGGGGTGGGGATAGTTTTAACTCCCCATGGGGTTGAGTCTCTACCCTTTGACCAGAGTCAAATATTTTGCACTGAGAGATACAAAAATTTGTCCTTTGTACATGTTATTCACACTCACCTGCATCTTTTGAGTTTTAGCGATAGTTTTCACCCCCCATAATGGCGGATTTCGATTTAATTTATAGAAATAGCTTACTTTGGTTCGAATTTATATTCTTTACTCTCGACTACAAAACATCTATCATTTTTCACACTTCATTAAGATTTATTACATTATTTCTATGATTTTACACCATTTTACTTTGACTAAAAAACAAAACTGACACGATTCAGCGTCGAAAGATGCACCAAATCCATATAATTTGGTCCTCTGCACAGAACTTTTTTTTTGTGTGGCTGTGTAATCATTGGTGCATTTACCCAATTTGGAAATGCGCTGATAGACAATATAAAAAACTAGAAATTGCAACTTTGATAGAAACCGCTTAAGCTACGCCACAATAATAATAATAATAATAATTGCTTTTTTTGATAGATATTAGATTACATTGTTAATAAAAAAACATAAATAAAAATAGATTATGTACACTATATATCTATCAAGGAAAGACATTAAAAGTATGATTGATATAAAAAACAGCATATAAAACTACTACATATTAGATTGCTATATAGATTAAAAATATTTCAATTCAAACTATCAAAAAATCAAAACTCAAATATATTAATAAAATAAGCTAGTAAGTTAGTTCCTAAGATAATGTATTCGTTCACAGTTAATAACTTTACCTACCAAAGTACCTATTAAACATCTCGTAACAAAAAATTCTAACTATATACAAACTATATATAATTTAATTTACCACTTATTTATTCTTAAGGTATGAATTGTATAAAATTGTATTTCATTATAATTTTATTACATGTCTTAAAGTAAAGAGTTACCCACGCGCGGAATTTTCCTTGTGGGTTTTCCGAATATTTATTTATATGTATACTACTACTAAATTGTTAATGCCATTATATTAGTGTATCCTAATTGGTTATAAATAAATATTATTATTATTATTATTATTATTAAATGGCAGAGTTCGCTGTTCATCGGAGTACGAGGAACCGCGCTCTTCCATTCAACCATAGACACCCACCGGAAACAAAGTATTACATTAAAGATTTATAAATTTGTAGATAACACTGACTAAATACAATACCACTTGCCATGATGGGTCAAACATTACAATTAACTAATTTAAAACAGTAGACTGGGAATATCAAAACCAAGATAGAGACATATTTATTATACAGGTTAAGTAAATTCGAAAGTCCCTAATGTAAGTATTTCTTTCAGCTTCTTTTTAAATAAAAATACAGGTAATCTTTTCAAGTTATCAGGAATCGCGTTGTAAAGGTTCGCAATGTTGTAAGAGAATGACGATTGAAAACGAGCGGTGCTGTGTTGAGGAATTGTTAGGTAACTTTTGCGAGGTATATTTATATTATGGACATCTGTACGAAATTTGAGCTTATTATAGAGATACGATGGTTGTTTTAGAGAAATAATTTTGTGGAAAAGAACACAGCTATGCAATAATCTCCTATTTTCTGTATTGAGCCAACCGATCCCTCTTAAATGAGTGGTAAATGTGACAATACTAATGAGTCGCATAGGAGTATCTTACACTTTTTACTAAGAATATTTTTGTTAGAGTAAATTAATTTAAGGTTGCAAAACGCTCTTCTGGTTATCATTGCGACGTGCTGAGAAAATCTAAGGCGATTGTCTAAAACTAATCCTAAGCTTTTTTCACTTACTGCAAGTGTTAATTGTTCATTATTTACTTTTATGTCAACTCCATTTGAGCATCTATTACGTGCGGCATCTCTTCCGAATGATATGACCTTAGATTTAGTAGGATTTATTGAAAGGCAGAATTTTTCAGAAATAGAGACTAATGACACCAGATCTTCATTTAGTTTAGTGCAAGCCATCTCTAAGTCAGTTTCAGGAAAAGCTAGATATAATTGTGTGTCGTCAGCGTGGGAACTAGAGTAATTTAGATGTTGACAGAATTGAAATGTATACAAGGTGAACATTAGAGGTCCCAAAATGGAACCTTGTGGAACACCATTTTTTATAATTGCAAATTCAGATTCTAGGCCTTTCAATGCAACAGATTGTAAACGATTTATCAGGTAGTTTTCCATTAAAAACATCGCATTTCCCGTGAATCCAATATAGTGCAAGATGGCCAAAAGTAGCTGATGTTTAATTCTGTCGAAAGCTTTAGAATAATCTAGTAAAACAAGTAAGCATAAATTATTTTGATCGATAGCAGTGAAGAAATCATCAGTCACTTTTAGCAATGCGGTGGTACAACTATGTCCCGAACGAAAACCCGACTGATGCAAAGGTAGAATATTAAATGTATCCAGATGTTCTCTACTTTAAATGTTAATAATTTTTTCAAAAACTTTTGAGAGGCAACAAAGAATACTGATGGGACGCAAATCTTTGAACATATGCAGTGAGTGCTATTTAATACCGCAACACCTCGTTATTTTGGAACGAGTTACGCGAATTTCAATTTTTTTTACGGATAGTACTCGATGAGCTCTATTTGACCTTGAGCTCTTTTCGACCATTTGTAATTATCATATTTTCAAAACTGACTAAGGTCTCCTAAATTGGTCGAAATTTCGAGATCAACTGCAATTTTTTACCGGCAAAGTGGATAGTGTCGATTCGCAGTTGTTTCAAATACCTCTAAATAAAATTTTAGCTCAATATCTCGTGTTTGTTACTCAATGGCCAAATTTTAAATTTCTTCACTTTTCGACTGGCTCTGTATAAAAATATGTTAGGTTTACTAAAGAATAAAGTAGTCATTCGACTTAAGGCAATCAGATATTAAATGAGGAAGAAAATAGAAAAGTTGCTTTTCAACCATAGTGCTAGTATGTACGTACGTAGGTGACAATAAAAATTTTACAAACAAATGGATTGGACGGAATAGCTCTCTTATTCATTGGCAACACATTCATCTGATCTAGCATCTTTAAATTTTTTTCTGTGGGGAAATTTAGAAGAAACGTTTACTAGAAGGAACCACACAATGTTAACGAATTAAGAGATTAGGGATTGAACAAAATTTGCGGAAAATTGAACAGTGAAACATATAATTTTGAGGTGATATTTGGAATCTGCGCTTCAAAAACTTTAGAATAAGTGCCTTTCATCTTTGGAAATAGTATATTGTGTATTGTGTATTGTGAAAGCAATACATTCCCAGACGATGATGCAAATCGAAGTCCGGGAATGTGCTTTCACCCCAAAGTACACATACTATTTTTGCTGAAATCATAATCAATATTATTATAAATTAAGAAATTTGTATTAATGCATAAAATTTCTTCATTACAATCTAACTGCTTACTAATAAATGCAATTTTAATGTGAGTTGGTTTTCCTGCGTGTATTTATTTACTGTCTTAAATATACATAAAAAACCGTACGGGAATGTTACTTTCCCGGCCTAGGCCAGGAAAGTAACATTCCCGTACGGTTTTGTTGATCGTCGCTTGGCAACGGATCTTTTCCGGTCCGTTTTCTGATAGTTTCTTAGCAACGGACCAAAATACTGGAATTTTGCATTTTTCGATCTGAAATCACGCTGAAAATGTAGACATTGTCGATCGATTTCAGAAAAATATTTTTTTTGTGTGTGTATGCTTGTGTTTTCAAACAAGAACACAACTTCATTTGTAAAGAGATGACGCAATAGTAGTAAATTTACCTCCTCTACGATTTTTCCACTATACTTTAGTCAGAAAAGGAGGATAATGATGAGTTGAACTGTCAATAGTGACAAGCGGTACATGTCATTGAGCGACATTAATTTAATAAGACCTTGAAAAAATTATTTTGAACCATACCTCCACCAAATTTAAACTCCAATAGGATCTGTTAAACGCACTGATCACGTGCATTGATTAATATCTTCCTTTTCCAGCTAACGTATACATCCCTTCCACTTTCTTAATTAATTTAGTTGTGGTGAAAATTAATTATTTGAAGAAATAAAAAATACGGGTCCATTTATTTGTAGAAATTTCGCATCTTATGTCTTATCTAAAAACTATACAAACACTGCAGATTTTAGGACTAGAAATTCAAGACACCGGCATGTAGAATGTCGATAATTTCAATATGATGTTATCTGTCGCCTGAACAAAAATTCTGGTTTACATAAATTTTTCAATGTTTTAAAACTACTTTAATGAAAAAGCCTGCGCCATAGTTTTTTCTCTAAAAATAAAAATTCGATTTTTTAACTGAGCAAAGGAACAACAATTTAGCGAACAAAAAATTTCAACTAATTTGTAACGTAGTTCTAATTTTAAAACTTATCTAAATAATCATCACGTCAATCAACGTTTGCATAATTCTATCCGCAGCCAATCAAATTAAAACTCACAACCCAAAATAAAATGCGAATTATTCATTTTGCATCCAGTATCAGCATGAAATTTTAATTAGAACTTCAACAACTATTGTCTGAAGTGACCTTTTTTAGCAAATCAATATGGTATCATTATTTCGCATCTATTCCTACTTGAAAACTGCTGAATGACATTTACATTGAACCAGCATATTTAAATGCATGCATTTTTCAGATAAACTTCTAGTGCTCACAAAGCAAAAATTCAGATACAGGTATTTCAGCGTCTCTCGATATTTATTTCCTCCTCAAAGATTACATTTACCAGAGTTACCGATGTGCAATCTTTAATAAATACAGAGAATATTGACGCTTTGTAAAAATTGGTTATATAAAATACACAAATGCTTTCAGCGAACGTGTTACAAATTCTATAAATATAAACCAGTCGACACGTTGCTTTGCATATTTAAAGATGAAAACTTAAAGATACGCTTTAGAAATGTTTTTTACAAGGATTGTAAAAATTAAATAGATTAGTTCCATTTACTGTTTAAGCCGTACCTTTTTCCTTAACATATGCATAGGGTGGCCCGAATTTTAATTCGGAAACTTTGCCAGCGGATACTATGCCTAAAAATAATTTTTTTTTTCATATAATATTTACCGAGAAACGAATGGATTTCAAAACACAAGGTGTTGAAATTGGTGAAAAAAAAATGTATATCTCCAGAATGAGTTAAGATATTTTATTGAAATTTAGTTTACAGCTATAGCTAAAGAAAACACATTATTTAATATGAATTTTGTCAAAAATATTACATTGTACGATTATTTTTTTCTTATCGACTACATTTCAAACTACAAGAACTTTTTATTTCTACGTCACTGGTCAAATTTAATGCATAAACATTTTAATCCAAGTAAAGCAAAAAACTTATTTTGTCATTTATTTGAAATTCCTATGGTGTTTGATAAAATTGACGTTTTCTACAAATAGTCCAATGCAATTAGTCATTATAAATGAAAAATGACTGATTTGAATGATTTTTTTTTGTTGGATTTCTAAATACTAAAAAGTTTACCCATTAAAAATTATCGAAAATTCATAAATTAAAAAAATATATATATTTTTAGAAATCTCAACGAAAAATACAATTATAAGAACTTTTTAATATTCCTTTTAAGAAAATAATGAGTGTTATAGTTTTCGAGGTTGTTTATAAAGAATTTGTAAAAA
This sequence comes from Rutpela maculata, assembly GCA_936432065.2. Classification (NCBI taxonomy): domain Eukaryota; kingdom Metazoa; phylum Arthropoda; class Insecta; order Coleoptera; family Cerambycidae; genus Rutpela; species Rutpela maculata. The sequence continues at coordinate 232,000,082 of OW386286.2, forward strand.
AATAAGACTTAAAATTAATTTGAAGATGGCAGAAGCTCCAAAAAGTGAAATAAATGAATAGTACAGTAAGTGAAGCTTTTAAATCCTAGCCCTAAAACGATATAATGAATTTACAAATTTTTTTCTTCAACATGCTTCATAAAGTATGTACATATGAATATATGCCAACGAGAACATGAATGTTTTGGTGCCTGTTTATGCAAATCGAAGCTTCATTATTCCTATTCAACTATTAAATGTATAAGAAAAATGCAAAGATATGACATTTCATAAAAATTAATTTTCTTTCAATTGTGTATATCTATAACATTTGGATGTAATCAACAGTTCACGAGATACTATTGAAAATAGATGAAAATTGCGTATTTTAGTGACTTTTAATGGCCTTGTGGCACAGGTTAGCATTATCTGATCGAGTTAAAATTATATATACATCATTTTTTAAATAATTGGGACCACTTTAGGTGATGAGGCCGAAAAAGTTTGTAAGAAAAAACTGTCGATGAAAATTGCGTATTTCAGTGACTTTTAATGGCCTTGAGGAACGGGTTAGCGTTATCCGATCAAGTTAAAATTTTGTACAGTTCATTTTTACAATAATTGGAAAAACTTTAGAGGGTGAGACCGAAAAAAACTCCAATGTCGCAAAAAAGGACCACCCTACTGTATATTGTATAATGTAACAAATCTATAAGGCTACCTAAGCAGAATGATAACTATGTTTCTTCTAAAGTAATTAGTGACAGTTAAAATGAATTTAATACGATGATGTGTGGAAGGCTCGTAGGGAGTAAATATATAAGTTTCTTTGACCTTTGTTGCCCCGACGAAAACTGCGTTACCTTGAAAAAAAAGGGTTAAGTTGTTTAAGGACCTTGATTCCTGTCGAAGCTGCGAAAGAAAAGACATTAAACAGCCAGTTACAGTCAATAATGTGTTGGATCACTTCTATGTGATAACACAATATCAATTTCATTCACAGACAATGGTTAGGTCACAAGAAATCCCATCAAAACTATCTAGAAACAAATATCAAAAACGATTAAGCAATACTATATAACTATAGAACACCAGAAGAAATTGACATCGTTTGAACCAGTCTCTCTTTAGGGTGGTGTGTACGGTCTACCCAAAATTCATAAAACAGACATACTGCTACGGCTGAATGCAAGTACAGTAAATTCGACTTACAGTAAAGTCGGCTTACGCAAAGCATTTATTCGACAAATGGAATATCATATTATTTCATACAATAGCTAAAAATCATCACAGAAAACCAAGAGTATATCTTAGGCGGTAATACTATTTGTAGAGCTTGAAATCCTTTTCACTTTTGCGTACTTTTATAGACTACATAAAGAGCATTTGAATGTTCAGGTAAAAAGTCAGGTAAAAGAGGTTAGTGGAACTAGTCAGTGTTTACTGCGTTTCAGAGCGAATTGTTTGTGAAGCTTCATATGTGAAGAATCTTTGAGAGAAGAAGTTCTTGAGGTTAAAGAAAGGGCGTCAAAATTCCTTTACCGGGAAGTGTTAAGAGATGATGCGAAGAACATGACAGCAGTTAATCACATAAGAGTGTACAAATCATGCTATAATAATTACACCAATGAAAAATTTGTTTAGTTAGCTGCTCGTCGATGCAAAAATTCATGGAGTGTTCAATGATATGTCAAAACTGTAGCGGAGGATTATGTCGAGGAAGAAATCGACGAGATTCAGCCAGGAGCATACAAAAACACAGAACACAATGAAAATGAAGGTTATACAATAACAGACCGTGGATTTGACCTATTGGAGACACCACATAAATAACCCACCTTAAACATAACATGTATGATGGCGTGGAAAAGAGTTTGATTGAAATAATTTTCAGCACGACGTAATACTACAAGATACGTTCTTAAAGTTCCACGTCTACCGAGGACCTTTGCAGCACATTGTTGAATTCATTCATTTTTATCTTTCCCGCTCTATAAATCGTAAAATTTAATCCTGCGCAAAACATTAAGAATAGTAGCTGTTTTTAACTTTGACAGAAAGCGAGATATTTAAAAAACTAGACAACACTTTTTTGAAGATGGCGGCATTTGCACCAGGACGACAGAGGTTACAAACTTGCGCATACACTGGGGATAGACCCCCTACAGACCATCAAAACGGTATCATCAATCGGTAGTCGAGAAAAACTTATACAGATTAGACCATATACATTTCAAAATATTGGTGCTGGAGGCAGTAAACATTTATTTCTTCCATTTTTTACCCATTGGGTGTAACTTATTTAGCTATTTTTATAGTGACGATTAATAAAAGACAACCTTGTAAAAAAAATATTACAATTTTGTGATTTCTTAATTGACCTTTCTTTCCACGTCCAGTGGAAGTATAGTAACGACAAAAAAATTTTTAAAAATTTTTATTGTCCAAATAGGCTTAAAATGTCATGAAACGTCGAGATTTTAAGTTTGAGCGAAAAAAAAATTTCTGTCTGTCTGTCGGTCTGTCTGTCTGTCGGTCTGTCTGTCTGTAACTTTTTTTTGTGCGCACGTTTACTCTGAAACCGTTTAAGATATTGACTTGAAATTTGGTACACATATGTACTTTAACGAGATCTAGAACTAGATTATATTTTCATCTCGTTCCGTCGAAGGGTTGGGGGGTAAATTGGGGTAAATTTGGGGTAAATGGGTAAATCAAGCAGGTAGGAGTCCATGAAATTGGTATTTAGTATATACAAGAGAAGCTGAGGTCTCAAAAAAATTTTTGGCATTATTACCACCCCCACCTCCTTATTAAAGGGGATGAAAAAAAAATGTGATTTAGTGCATGTACAGGAACCAGAAACCTCAAAATATTTTTTTACTTCATCCACCCCCCACTACCACCCCCCTCTCACCACCCCCACCCCACTACCGATGTGGGGTATCGTTTTATGGGTTTTTGGGGTAGAGGATTTCAAATATTATATTATTAAAGTTCCATAAACAATTATTTTCACATACAAAGTTTTTTCGTTGTGAGTGACTCGGATAGAGAATCTGGATGTGGAAGTAGTGATTCCTTGGGCAGCGGTTTTTTTAGTAAAGTTTGCATCATAAAATACCATAATTTACAATTTTATGAAGGTTTTTCCAGACAGAAAGGGTAATAAGAAATGTTGAAGTAAAATAATGGAGATCAAACCGGTCACTTTTTACCGGTTGATTTTTCTATTAGTTTCTTGTTTCAGCCTTACATGTGACAAAACAAAAGACTCAAAAGATTTTTGCTGGCAATTCATAAAAATGAAGTAAATGATCTCTTAATGTTGTTACTTTTACAAAAAAGAAATAGCTCCATTCACCCTAAAGAAGGAACGACGAAGCAGCTACAGACACGTGTTTCGAAATTATTGTGTAAGGAGTATGTAATATGTACTCAATGTGACTAATGTTCTGGTCAAGGTCCAAAATTGGGCCCAGCAAACACGCAGGAACAAATAGAGTACTGTGTACTGCACTTTAGTTCTTCCTGATCTATTATTTAAAATATGCTACGCTGATAAGGGACAATAACTTCGAAACGTGTCCGAAGCTGATTTGTTATCTCTTCTATAGAGTGTATTGCACTATTTCCTGTTTAGTATTTATTAACCTTAGGGTACGGACATGTCGAAGAAGTCACGACTCTATCCGTGCATCTCGGAGTTTTAGCCAATTAAGTGCTACGACGCTGGGTGGACATGCCGGAGAAGTTTATCAATCCGTTCCGTTTTTCGGGGGAATTGACCTGCTTTTATTGTATCTCATGTAAATCATTTCTATTTCTGCAGTGTGTCACCGTTTGTTTGGAATCACCATCATAAAACATGTATTTTAGGTCCGATTTAGGACTTTTTTTTAACGTAGATCTCTGAAAAGTGCATTCTTGTGATACATTAAATTTTATAAAACCAAAAGGTCGACCTATTGCGTTTGTTATTGTGGGTGGAAAAGTATGAAATGTAACGAAAGTTGCATGGCGCATGGCAATAATTATTATTGCAATCAGAAATTAAAATAATTAAAACTTAATACAAATTTACAATTACAGTGGATTTTCATTGGCAATTTCAGAATTTTTATTTCCTTCGGAAAAAATCCAAAAATAGGTATTTTTTTCACGAAATTTGGAACAAACCCATTTAAGTGCGTATTGTTATGGCGGAAACCGGAACGAGAGGTTGGGGGTGAAACTTTCGAATTATACAGAAATATGCCCTTCTTATGGGACATTTCAAATACAAATTATTTAAATGGGGATATGCGCAATCAGTGAATAGGTGTACTATTAGATAAATATAAAATTTAATTAGTTGGCATGATTTAATATACGTGTACTATCCGATTAAAAAGTACTGGCACCCCACTATCTGTCTATTCTATTTTTTGTTGAATTTTTATTGTATCTTTTAAAATACATTAGGAGAACACTGTACATTACTGAACAAAATTAATTGATGAATTAGTTTGAAGTAATAAGAAATAAAATATGATCTCATGTTTCTTTACAATAATTAGCAATTATATTAGCAATCGAGAAAATTGTTATCTTTCGAAATAGATACCAAGTATATCAAAAATAAATGAAAATACAGGATGGAAGAAACTTGTTATTTGAATTTTCTTTTTTACTATTAGTAGTTTTCGAGAAAAATACATGTGAAAATGTGGAGTGTGCATTTTTTTATCAACTATTATTATTATTCTCATTATTAAAATTAAACACAGATTTTAGTACTTATAAAATAGCTATAAGCTATTTTTGTAGCAAAATAAGTTACATTGTGACCGGATTAATTTTCTGGTTGCTTACGAACAAAACTACTCCATAAATAGTTAATTCGAACATTCAAAACATGACTAAAAATTAAACCCATTATTGAAAATTACGGCTAGGGCCTAGCACCGTCGCGTGGCTCTTTCCTTCGCGTGGCTCTTTCCGTCGGATAATACGAGTCGTCTGCGTCTGTATATAATTCTTTCTGCGTACTCGTTAATGTAATTTGGTGTTCACTAAAAATCATTACACATAAAAAAAATTCAATATAAATATTGTATTGTCCCCAACTGTACCAGTATAGTAACCAGAAAAATAATGCTTCGGTTTTTATACGTTTGCCGATGGATATAGAACTCAGGTTTATAGGTATCCGTCGGATACTGCTTAGTTATAAACTTTGGCAAATAACTATGAAATGAGTGGTTCAAAATTGACTTGCAAGAATCAGCCTAAACCTACTAACAAACACATTAACTAACTAATGAACTAATATACAAATAAAAGCCTTGTAAAAAGAACATTCGTATTATTAAACACATTGATGCAACATTTTGTATCGCATCTAGGAACGGCCCTGCATACATATAATTTGTTACATTACTTCCACTTCACTACGTGGATGTGGAAGTAAAACGAATAATGAATTCAATTGTTATTTATTTCAGATATAATAACATGTTTCTGAAAATAGACAACTGTGGTGGTGAATCTTGTCGGGCCCTGACTGAAACTGACCTCGTCAATGTTGGCTCCAGCAAACTGTGCCGGGACCCAACGGTCCGCCTGACAAACTTCAAAGCGTACCGACAACCCACTAAACAATGCATTATTACTTTAATATAACATCAACGTTGTCAGAAAGTATTTTGTCATACTATTAAATGTTACGTAATGTAACCAACATTACGTAAATATTTGTTTAATATTTCGAAATGTAACATTTCTCTGTTACGTTGTTGTAATATAAATATTATATTGCAAGAGAACATTACAAATGTTACTTCCATTTAACATTGCATAACATTACGGATACATTCTTTGTTTGCTGGGAACTTGTTCATAATAATCGTCACATTACATGTGGCTGAAGCGTACAGCATCTTGAAAATGAATAATGAAACGAAACTAATTTTCTTAAATTACTTTGAAGAGAGCATAATACTAAGTGGTGCCAAAAATTTTCATGATATGAAGTTATTCAACGAAGCCTAAGAAAACGTCTTTCAAAAAATATTACCGCAAATATGCCCAATGCTAAAGTTAAAATAAATTTTGTTACTTTAGGTACTCATTTTGTCAACTTTTACCTTTAAATTTATGTTACCTGCATTTTGATTAAAGTAAAAACTTCATCTTAAACAGATTTATATTTTCTACGCATTTTCATTAATGAAATATTAAGTACATAAACAAAGCAGAATGTACAACTGATATCGTGAATCGAGATACACATAGGCAATAGACCCTTGTGTACGTTTTATTAAAATCTCTATACACAGATATATTTTCCAGTTAACCTATAGGGGCAAGCCATAGGCGTGGTGTACACTGACAAGGAATATTTTACAAAAACGCTTCCGTCGTAATATCTACGACGTCGGTATCTACTTACTACACTTTACCTGTTGATTCAGATTGTCTTCCTAGTTTTATTTCCACATCCAGTGGAAGTACAGTAACGACAAAAAACATTTTGAATATTTTTACTGTTCAAATAGGCTTAGAATGTCATGAAGCGTCGAAATTTTAAGTTTGACCGAAAAAAAAAATTCTGTCTGCCTGTCTGTAACTTTTTTGTGCGCACGATTACTCTGGAACGTTTAAGATATTGACTTGAAATTTGGTACACGTATGTATTTTAACGTGATCTGGAATTAGATTATATTTTCCTCTTATTCTGTTGAGGTTTTTGGTAAATAAGGGTAAATGGGTGTAAACAGATAAATCTAGCAGATATGAGTTCATAAAATTGGTATTGGTATTTAGTGGTGATATTTAGTATTAGTATTTATACAAGAGAAGCTATAAAAGGTCTCGAAAAATTTTTTGGCATTAGCCACCCCCATTACCACCCCCACACCGTTATTAAAGGGGGTGAAAAAAATTGTGATTTAGTGTGTGTGGGTGTGTACAAGAATCAAAAACCTCAAAATATTTTTTTTACTTCATCCACTCCCACACTACTACCGATGTGGGATACTGTTTTATGAGTTCTTGGGGTAAATGATTTCAAATATTACATTATTAAAGTTCCATAAGTAATTATTTCCACATACAAAATGTTTTCGTTGTGAGAGACTTGGATGGAAAATCTGGATGTGGAAGTAATGATTCCTTGGGCAGCGGTTTTTCCACTCCCTACTCAAAATATGCCGGTTGTGGTGCTATTTATGGCGTTTCTCCCACAACGCTGGAGCATTCATTGATTCGTCCTTTTTATTCATTTTCACTTTTTCACAAAATAAAAATAAAAAGATATTCAGTATATATCGTACACACATTCCTGCGTGATGGTTATACACTGTACGGCGAATCTAGACAAACGTAGTGTGTACTGGCTAAACCTCAACCCCTCACAGTTCTTCAAAATTAATCCGCATGTGTACCATCAATAGAAACACTGTATTTAATTGTTACAGATTTTTATTGAATTGAAATATTTATATAATTTTTTTGAGAATCGCCAAATGTGCACAACTGAATGGCCTAGCCTATATGACGTAATATAGCCATAGTCTTGGGCGCCCTGCCCCCCCCCCCCTGTCGGCGGTTCTGCCCACTGTCCCTACTTCTGGTGTAGATATATAGCCATAGGCAAAAAAATGATTCATAGAAATATTTACTAAAATCATGTAGGTAACATATAAAATAAACATATAAAAATAATTTTAAGATACGAGCTTGTATATATGTTAATTATAAAGCAATAATTAAGGTTGTTAGCTATAACTTAAAACAAATATCCATAGAAATATTTATTCAAAATATGATAAATATTCGCGACCCGCGTAGTCTACCTCTCTACCACCAAGTAAAAACAAACTATTTTGTTTCGACGTGGACATGCTAGTTGACTTCGGATATAAACAGCTCTGGTAACATCCTCGACATGTGCGGTCGCATTTAAATGTACAGGTTTGTTTTACAAATTGATGAATTCGATGCACGGAATCAAATTGTGGCCTAAACTTCTAGATGCGAGGATGCGAGGATCTGCGTACCTCACACCAAATATATAAAATTATGAATGGCCAGTGAAGTGCAATGACCGCGGTGATTCCCGTGTGAACTGCTAGGATGAACTGCTGCAAGTATCTTCGGCATGCGCTATCCCATTTAAATGTACAGGTTTGTTTTACAAATTGACGGCGACTGTAGTAGTGAACTACTCATTTAACTATTAAGATTCTTCGACATGTTCGTACCCTTACAATTTCCCATCCAGTTGTTATTTTCCTTAAAATGAAAGAAATTACTATTTATTTGCAGAAAATCTTAAAACAGAAACATAAAACTTGCAATATAGTAACACTCGTATTGAGCGTCTAAAAAACTGAACTGTAAATTAGATACTTTAGATGACATGGATGGGTATACAATATTAACATTTGACTTCTGGATATCGTAGTGGACCACAAAATAGAATAGTATTTTATGTCACCTGGTAACTTTTGTACAAAATAATTGAATCCGTTATATTGGCTGCACATTTTACACTTTTTAACGTAGTTCTGGAAGTGAAATGGATGATAGCGACATTATTGCATCTGTAATGGAACAGTGATCTCTAACTCAGTTAATAATATTATCTGTCCTAATTTAGTTATACTACAGTTGGTAGATAATAAATAATGAAGTTAAGTTCATCGCAATTTGGACTGGCTGAGACAGTAATTTAAACATACAACTGATTGGAGTATCCGGTGAATATCACTGCAATGGAAATACTTGACATTCAGGATAATCTAAACTTGATTCTAAATTATACAGGGTTAATGTCCATAAAGCAAACGCGTGTAGATGAGGTAAAACACTACCAGTAGATTATACAAGTTAAAATTAGCCCACCATAGTTTTTATTAATTATTAATAAGTGACTCTGAACAAAAAAGGACACTATGGAAATACAGTGAATGCGCGGAAAATTATTTAGAATGCTTAGGAAAATTAATAAAACTCAAGATAATTTATATTGCTGACTCTCTAGAGCACGAGTAGGGTTGAAAAAGTTCCACACATAATACCAATTCTATCTTGCAGAAGCCTATTGTACAGGGGCTTCAGCATCTCTGACATAACATATAGCATTACTAGATGTAACAGTTAGCATTTGCTGGACTCCGTTGTCCAACAATTTATGAAACCTTTATGCCTCGAAGGCATAAAATTAGTGAAATATTTAAGAGATGGTTCATCAGAGCATCACAAAATATCTTGAAGAAGCCTATTGTACAGGGGCTTCAGCATCTCTGACATAACAGATAGCATTACTAGATGTAACAGTTAGCATTTGCTGGACTCCATTGTCCAACAATTTATGAAATTTGTCGAAGGCATAAAATTAGTGTAATATTTAAGAGATGGTTCATCAGAGCATCACAAAATATCGCATGAAGGGAGAGAAGTCCATCTCAAATGTCACGTGGTAGGCGGCGTCTGAAAACCAATCGATTCTTATAGTAAGAAGACTCCTTCTTACGGGCAATACATTGAGATCTATTTTACCAAAAACAAAACCACTAAATCATGAGCAAAATTCAAAAAACTGCATTTATAGTATTCCGTGTGAGTGTAATAAACATTATGTGGGTGAGTCATCCAGACCATTCAGTGTTAGATTGGGTGAGCATAAGGGTTACATTAGAAAAAATGAGATTCAGAAATCGAAGATTTGCGAACACGGTTGGGAGAACGGACATAGAATAAACTGGGACTCGGCAAAAATTTTAACAAAAGAGACAGATAGCAAGAAAAAAAAATTAAAGAAGCGGCTTATAATACTATTGAATGAGGATAAATGCGTGTCGAATTGTTCTGTAGATGTTTGCACAACCTGGCTGCCGATGTTAAAAGAAGAACTTAACAAACTCAACATTGCTTAAAATAAAACTATCAATTAGATATATCAACAGTTCTGTGTAAGCAGTAAGTATCTATGGATACTGAATATAACAAATATATTCTTAAAGCTGTGTATTTAATATACACAGCCCACAAACATTATAATACGCTTTGAGAAAGGAAACAGATTCGTTTTCCGAAACGTCAGCAAAATACGTCATTTTTATATTTTTGTTCTTATTCATTATTTGTCAAAACCACCCTCTAACTGATCCTTTGACGTAAAAGTCACAGGCGTAGTGGTTATTTTCCAGTAAAATACTGGTTAATTGTATTATTTTGTAGATTTCAGACATTGTTTAGAAGAATACATGTGGCAGAGCATCCCAATAAGAATAGAGAAAAATTAAAAAATGCCACAACCAACGTTTAGACAATATCTGTCAAAATTTTAGATAAATAATTCATACAATAACAGGTTGGTGTTCAGAAAAATATAAATAGTGTTTTCAATGTACCTGGTTCCGAAGTTGACAGAAAAATATGTTTTTCTAAATTTGGCAGCTGTCATAATTGCTGTAAATTTTCAAAATATTCGGGTAACAGCTTATTAATTTTAAAAATGCACTGTAAATGTATAGAAAAATAGATATATATTGTTTTTAAACTGCCAGATTTAGTAGTTGACAGGGAAATATGGTTTTTAAATTTGGCATAATTGCTGTCAAATTTCAAAAAAATAGAAGTTAGAGCTTATTGACTTTAAAAATACCCTGTGAATATATAGCAAAACGGATACAAATTGTTTTTGTACCTGGTTCCGAAGTTGACAGGAAAATATGATTTCTAATTTTGGCAACTGTCACAATTGCTGTCTCATTTCAAAATATAGAGGTAAGAGCTTATACATTTTAAGAATACCCTATAAATGTGTAGAAAAATAGATATATAATGTTTTTAAACTGCCAGATTTAGTAGTTGACAGGAAAATATGGTTTCTAAATTTGGAAGCTGTTGTAATTGCTGTCTCATTTCAAAATATATAGGTAAAAGCTTATTAATTTTAAAAATACCCCATAAATGTATACTAGAAGACCTAAATTACAAGTAGTTTATTCTAAGTATCGATAACTAGTGCTTTTTTTTATATCGACATATAAATCATCTATTATTCTTTATTAATAATATTTCATAATCGCTTAACACAAACATAGATAATCTTCCAACAGCTAAACACGGATATCTCTTATATAACAGAATATAAAAATCAACAGAATATAACAGAATATTTCAAAAGAATATAAAAATAAAATTCCCGTCAATTACGGAATCAGATACATATCTATTTTTCTTTTCATTACAGGGTATTTTTGAATTTAATAAATTCTTACCTCCATATTTTAAAATGAGACAGCAATTATGACAACTGCCAAATTTAAAAATGGTATTTTCCTATCAGTTACGAAATCAGACAGATCAAAAATAATATATATATATATATATATATATATATATATATATATATATATATATATATATATATATATATATATATCTATTTTTCTATACATTTATAGGGTATTTTTAAAATTAATAAGCTCTTACCTCTATATTTTGAAATGAGACAGCAATTACGACAGCTTCCAAATTTCGAAACCATATTTTCCTGTCAACTACTAAATCTGTCAGTTTAAAAACATTATATATCTATTTTTCTATACATTTATAGGGTGTTTTTAAAATGTATATGCTCTTACCTCTATATTTTGAAATGAGACAGCAATTATGACAGCTGCCAAATTTAGAAATTATATTTTCCTGTCAACTTCGGAACCAGGTACATTAAAAACAATTTGTATCCGTTTTGCTATATATTCACAGGGTATTTTTAAAGTTAATAAGCTCTAACTTTTATTTTTTGAAATATGACAGCTATTATGGCAGCTGCCAAACTTAAAAACCATATTTCCCTGTCAACTACTAAATCTGGCAGTTTAAAAACAATATATATCTATTTTTCTATACATTTACAGTGCATTTTTAAAATTAATAAGCTGTTACCTCTATATTTTGAAAATTGACAGTAATTATGACAGCTGCCAAATTTAAAACTCATATTTTCCTGTCAATTACTAAATCAAATAGATCAAAAACAATATATATCTATTTTTCAATACATTTACAGGGTATTTTTAAAATTAATAAGCTCTTCCATCTTTGGAAATTTGACAACAATTATGTCAGTTGCCAAATTTAGAAATACATATTCTCCTATCAACTTCGGAACTAGGTACATTGAAAACACACATATATATTTTTCTGAACACCAACCTGTTATTGTATGAATTATTTATCTAAAAATCGTATTTTTTTATATTTGACAGTTATTTTGACAGTTGTCAACAACTAAATCAAAAATTCATCTAGACAGATCAATAGCTGATTAAAAGACGAAGATTTTTAAAAAAAAATTGTTACGAAAACTCAAATTTACTGCCCGTTAGAATAAATTTAATAGAAGAAACAGTATTTTTTTGTAAAAATATGATTTTTTATTAAAAATTAAAAAAAACGAAAAATGGAATTTCAAAATCTGGCTAGAGGGATCGATAGGTAAATTCAAGACGAACGTTTAAAAAAAAATGTCTTAATAACTTAAAATTTACGACCTCTAGAGTAATTTGGGTGGAACACTGGCATTTCTCGCCACTGTGCGCCGCCTACCACGTGACATTTGAGATGGACTTCTCTCCCTTCATGCGATATTTTGTGATGCTCTAATGAACCATCTTTTAAATATTTCACTAATTTTATGGATGGCCCAGGTATAGGAGACCTTTTAAGCGGCAAAGAAATAGACTTTCTACACAAGACCAAAGACTAATGATATAATGCATATAAGACGCACACATCGAGCAATCCCATTTATAAATATTCCTTAGGAAATTTGACCTCTGGCGTTTAATTTGTAATATCCATTTGGCAACTCTGCAATGTAGATACCGGATCGCAGCGATGAAGAATGTTAAAACCAGAGTTGGCTCTAAGTGATGTGTAATCGTGTAAAAATTTCCATGCTTGTATGATCCAATATATCAATCACTCTGTAGTTTTTTTCACGAATTCTTTGACATACAACGTAAATACGATATAATTATTATAACACTTTCTAAAAGAGGGTTGGAAGCATTACTAGATCTAATACTAACGCACATATATGAATTTTGATAATATAGTAATGGAAATAGTAAGATCTCCATGAAGCTTCCAGCATATAAAGGGATATAAGGGGGTGGTAGACGGAAAGTGACAAAATAAAAATTTTTTGGTCGAAAATTGACCTCAGCGCGTCAAAATACTTCAGAGAAGTTAGATCAGAACCCTAGGACAAGGTCTTTTATTAGTTAACATAAAAAGAATATATTTACAATGAAATGAAATAATGTGAAATAACTATGAAAAATTGCTATCCGATGTTAATGGTGAAGTTTCTTTGTAATTTTAGTGCATAGGCACCTAAATCTTCTATTTATTAGTCTTAGATATAAAATTTCACTTTGATTTATCTTAACTCAAACGAGTTAATAAAAGCCATTGAATAGATTCGTTAAAAACCCAATAAAACTAAAATTATATTAGCATTGACATGTATTTCCAATTTTACTACCAATAAAATCGGAGGTTAAATAAATACAAACCACATTTTAGTTCAAAGCCTGCACTCATTGTTTACAGTTTATGATTTTCATTGCACACATTTCATTTTCCGTAATTGATGTATTGTTTCAGAAATTACTGCTAAAATATTTTAACAAAAATTTTTGTTGATAAAACATATGCGATTGGGTTATTCTAATTTTTAAAACGTGTTTTTATCTTCAATGTTTTAATCTTTATAGAAATCTGTGAAATTAAATGCTTCTAAATTATTTATTTATTTTTTATGCGTTCATGGAAACATGAAGAGGGAACAATTTTGAAGATAAGGTGATATTGAGTAGATACAAATTACCAAATTACAATACTCTTTATTTTATTTAACTATCAGTTATCAAGTCATTTTATATCATTTTATTTATTATACTCTTCGCAAAAACGAAGAGCATATTGTATTTGATCGGCACATTTCTAAATCAGTAAATATCGCTCGTAGAGAAAAAAATTTTATAGTGAACAAATTCTGAACAACTTTCAAAATGTCCGTCTGTCCGTCCGTCACGTTTCTTGTAAGCACGATAACTCAAGAAAGAAAAATCCGATTGTATTGAAATTTGGAGAGTAACTTAGTGTTAGCTAGAGGAAGAACCCTATTGTTTTTTAACAAAATAGATTGGTAAATAAAAAAGTTATTAGTAATTTAAAATTTAAAAAAATATTTTTTACATTTTTTTATGGTTTGTAATAAATAAAAATCTTGCGAAATGTTATTTCCTATCACTATTTTTTTTAAATACATTTTACTAATGTGTGTTTCCTAATAATCAGAATAAATTTTCCAATGGTATATATTACACTCATTAACAATTTTAGTAATAAGAAATGGTGGTGTAGCGGCAAGAGTTTCGTCTCGCAATCCAAAGTTCCCGGGTTCGATCCCTCACATCGTGATTTTTTTTTTCATATATTTTTTTTTCATATATTTTTTTTCCGCAACAAAGTTGGTATCACAAAATTTAGAATGTCCAAAAACTAACATTATTTACAAGAAAAATGCGAAGAGTATCCTATAGAATGTGTAACAATTATATAAAAAGCTCAGTAAATCTGCGAAGAGTATAATGCTTCCTCTAGTTTCAATGTACAATCCTATTAATCGTTACGTAACAAATACGCCACTGACCACGTAAGGTCAGGTGTTATGGCAGATGATCTTCAGGACTTGTTAGTTAAGTAAGACGGTCTCTATAAAATTTAACTGTATACGTTGGTTGTGCATCTTACCGATTAGTGCTGTGTTTTAGAAAGATAGAGATGAGTGTAATATTTTGAGTGCCGGGAAAATAGTTAAAAAACCCTGCTTAAAGTGTCAAGTGAATACAAACGAATTATTTGCCAAGGCAAATTGTTAGATGGGATTTAGATCTCAACGAGGGGTCAAGAGGGTGGTAGGGGGCTGGTTTTCAGGGGTATGTGTTTTTTAAGACTTAGTGGGCTTCAGGGTTTCAGGATTTCAGAGATAAATATAACGTCAGTCGAGTAATGGAGTGTCGTAAATTGGAAGTCTCTCATGTATTAGTTTATGTGTGTGTTGTATATTATCTCTTCGTCTAATGTTGGAAATGTTCTGTGTAAGTTGAGAGTGGATACAGGTACACTTTTTCATCGATCAAGGCTCGGTATTCGACACAAATCTTAAAATGAGCTAATGAAAATAGCAAGGGATCTGCTCAGAAGTGTTAGTAAGGAAGGAAAAAAGAGGCAGTCCTATTAGGTTCGAGATGCTGGGAGTTGAGATCTAAACAAGAACTGAGCTGAGGCACTTGGGGATCATTAGGCTTACGCCTAATACTGATAAGAAGCCATTTTTTCTACAATTGTTAAAAAAGCAGTAGTTTTTGCACTATTTTTACTGAATAAAACATATGTTTATGGCAATAGTAAAAAAAAGTTAAAATCGTTAAAAAAAGTCACATTATTTCACTCTTATATTGCCAGATCCTTAAGTGCATAGAAAACAATTGAAATTGTCTCGATTTTCTCTTTAAAAATGTCAAATTACGAATTCGTGTTTTGATGTTAGCTAATTTTGAAATTTATTTGTCTAAATATGGAAATTGAAAAAAGATAATATATAAGATATTATACTTAAATTTTATAATACTTTTTTCATGTCTAAAATTTTAATTCTAAATTTGATGTACTTAATGATTGTGATTTTAAAATGTAAAGTACACACACAATCATTCATATAAAATACAGTTCCCTGTCTTTCTATAAACATTCGTGTTGAACTGACAGCCTAAGAGAAGGGACCAAGTTAACAGAATAAACCAAATCCCAATCCTGTAATTGTGTGTTTGCGTTCTTTCAAATAACTTCAACGTTTAAGTGCTTTGATCTAAATTTTATTCTGTCGGTCTCTTCCCTTCCGGAAAATAACTAAAGTGGAGGAAGCTTGAAAGCTGTTAAAAATAGCATAATTTAATGGGTAAATCAACTTCTGTGGGACTAAGCAAAAAAATTCAGAGCTTTGGAGTATAAGTATGGATTGTACGCAGGATGTTGACTGTGGTTTATTTGTGTATTCTTAACTCATTTTTATAGAAGAGGAAAGTACAATTTAATATAAGTATTGCCTGTGTCTTGTTTATTTTATTTATGCGCCACAATCTTAAAATTATTTTTATGTTAACTAACTTATTAGTCCAGTCAATGACGGAGTTGTAGAGAAGATTTAGGAGGGGAGAATTTTCCTTTTCAGAGATGTGTTGGGGATAGTTAGGAGGTAAAAGTACTAAAAGTCCCCGCCGGTTCAGGGGGGGGGGGGGGGATGGAAAGGTTCCTTTTTTCGATTCTTCGCTTATAACTCGGAAACGATGCGCCGTATGGAAAAAGGTAATCTATGTAAAATCAACGTAATTAAATTTCCCGCAACAATGTTTATATTCATTTTCTTCCTATGTGTTGTAGTTTACGATATATTTGCCAGCGAAAATCGATAATTAATAAAAAAAAAAATCAATTATGTACATTGAATATTTTTATCAAAGCAGTTTACCGTGGTTTACTAATAAATCACAGTCACAAAACAATCTTTATTTTACAACACTGGACGTATTTACCAACGTAATATTATGTCGAAATCTATACATTTCCTTAAATATACAGTGTGACTCACTTAAAATGAACTTTTTCATTTTGTTTCCGATTTGAATCAAATTTTACTCAAGTATAGAACAAATCAGAATCTACTTATGACCAGACAAACATTCGGCTGCTACAAAGGCAAAGCCACCTGCGGTACCAAAATATGCTGAAGCGGCGGGGCTAGGGGCGGAGACTTTTAGTATTTTTACCTCCTAACTACCCCCAACACATCCCTGAAGAGGAACATTCTCCCCTCCTAAATGTTCTCTATAATCCCCTTTTGGGCATTCATTGATTGGACTATATAATAAAATGTATTTACCAAGAAATGTAGTAGTAAGTGCGTAAAACACAAAAAAAAAGAATTACAAATAAAGGTGAATAGATAGGCAAACTCATAAAAGTTGTCTTTTCATGTATAATAGCCAAATTATTTTATTATTACGATTATTACTATTATTTAATAATAATAATAATAATAATAATAAAACTTTATTTCAAACAGCCATATTACATAGATAAAATCAAGTAACAATGGGTTGAAACAGGGTCGAACGAAACAACAACAAAAAAATTATTATAAACTCTACTCTCTTATACTCAAAAAATTCTTTTACACTATACGGTTCAATTTCTAGTAACAAGTTAAAAAGTTCTCTCTTAAATTTTTTTACATTTTTTATGTTTTTTATTCTGTTTGGTAGGCTATTGAAATATCTCATACTAGCGTAACAAGGACCATTTTCTATCATGCTTAACTTGTGAATAGGGAAATTATAATTATTATGTCTTGTGTTATAGCTGTGAGTTACCTGATGTTGTTCATATTTATTTTTATATTTAAAATTAAACATTAAACATTCAAAGATGTATATTGCAGCAACAGCTAGTAATCTATTTTTCTTGAAGGAGCCTCTGCAAGACTCCCTTAAAGGGAGTCTTGCAGAGGCTCCTTAAAGGGATTGTCATGCATACAGCGTACAGCTTGTTTTTGTACTATTAATAATTTATTTATTTCAGCAGCAGCTGCACCGCCCCAAAATATTATACCAATTTAACATAAATATATATATTTAACATAAATATATATCACATCCAGATTATACCTCAAAAATTATCACCCACGAACAAGAATAGTAAAAGAGACGTTTATTTACAAATGTTTAGAGACAAAGAACTAGGAATTTCCGATTTTGTAAATAGGCCGAAAGAAATATCAGTGTTTTAGCAGTAGGGCGAAGCTCACAGATCTGCCTCAGAAAATCGCATTTTTTGTAGCGGAATTCTTCCAAAAATCTTTGTTGTTTCTTATATAGCTAGTGAAAAAAAAAAAATATTAACAGGCAAGGACCTACCGGAGACTTTAGTTAAGGTTATGACAAGAGAAAAAACAAAAATTAAACATGAGATAAAGTGAAATTGTGAAATGGGGGTGGTGAAAGTGATTTTTTGCGATTTTCGGCGAAACGTGACCTCTTAGCGGAAAATGACCTCCACAGAAGTTGTAGATAATAAAAAAATCTACATAACCTCAAATATTCCTAGAAAATGGCGGAAAACCGATTTTTCGATTTTTTATTTTTCTCTCTCGTAAAAATAGTTCAATTTACATGAAATTTTGGGATAGGATATTTTTTCTTTCATCGAATAAGCATGATTTTCTGGAATCTGGAAAACAAGTATTTTCCGAGATATTTGCATTTTTCAAAAAAAAGAACAAAATTTTCTACGGAAAACTTTATTGGTATTTTTTTAGATTTAAATATTCTATCCGGCCTCATTTTAACCGTCGAAATATCTACTTTAAAATGGTCTATATGTTGATGGTTTATTTTTCATGAAACCGCTTAAAGTTGAGAAAATCCAAGAAATGACTTTTCGGATCACGAATTTTTCAATACTATATATTATTTTTAATATTTTTTTATTATTTATGTAAAAAATGGATAAAATTTCACTAACAGAATTTATTTCAATGTAATATTACTAAAGTTGAATAAATTCAATTGAAGAAGGGGGAGAAAAACATTCTGAAACTTAAGTTTTTCATGGCAATGCACCGTACCATACTGAAAGCCGTAAGCAAGAGTTAAGACTCGCTGGCCCCCGTGTGCATTTTTGTTAACGTATATTTTACCATTTTTTCCCTAATTAAATAGTATAACGATGAGTAATGCATTTTAGGTATATTTGAAAATTTGAATACATAATTATTAAGTAGAACAATTATTAATTTATTGTTATTTTTTTACAAATTTTGACTCGCTTTGTCTTCAGGAAAATATTGTTTTGTCATTTTTTTATAAAAATAAAAAATTATGAAAAATTATGAAATTCTAATGAGTTTTAGTTTTTTTGCATTGTGGTTGTTGTTCTTCATCAATAAAAGTTTCAAATTCCAAAGGATCTTCGAGATTATCGACGTCTTCGGGCTCTTCAATTTCAATATCAAGACCCTTTGCTGGATCTTCATCAATAATCTTTTTCGAATCACTTACTTCTTCAAATATTTCTTTATCTCTATTTTAATTACTGCATAAATTGGTACATTTTAATCCATATTTGTCCATTGTAACCACTTTCACAGCTGCAGCTAATACTTTTTAATAATTTTTCGGAAATTAAGTCTGAACTGTCTGGGATAAATTTGGGCACGAGGCTACCTAGATGTTCTTTTCAACCCCATTGCTTAGCTTTTTTGTTATCGGGCTCGTCCAAATAACCAAGCCAAGTTTGCAATTGGTAATAAACTCTATAGGAGTGTTGTGGGAAGTTTTTCCAATTTGAAAGTAGATTTGTTAGTTGCCAGTTGGTAATAATCAAATCTTAAAAAACGCTATCCCAAATGCTTCCACACAATTATAGGTACTACTCTAAAACGAGCTCGGCTGCTCTCTTGGCCCGGCCCATTTCATAAAATTTCATGTAAACTGAATTATTTTTACGAGAAAAAAATAAAAAACCGAAAAATCGGTTTTCAGCCATTTTTTCGGAAAATTTGAGGTTATGTTAAAAAATGTCTTATATGAAAGTTTTAGATTTTTTTTATTATCTACAACTTTTGTGAAGGACATTTTCCGCTAGGAGGTCACGTTTCGCCGAAAGTCGCAAAAAACCGTTTTCAACCCTTAAACAGCTTTCACAATTTCACTTTATCTTGTGTTTAATTTTTGTTTTTTCTCTCAGTTATAACCTTAACTAAATATTCCGGCTGGTCCTTGCCTGTTAACAATTTTTTTTTAGGCTTCAAAATCCGCTTCGGCACCATCCTAATATTACGGTTATTATTTTTAAAATAGCTCCCCAAACTGTCGAGCGATGCTAGACACGCTTTTTTCGTTTTAATACTTCAAAAAAAAGGTATAAGATGAATTAGTTTATATTTGCAAAGCTCACCTTACTACCTTGTCTATATCCAGAGTGTGAGACGACTTCAAATATGTTAGAAAATAAATTACCTTGTTACGTTGGTTAATGCCGTGAGTTTCTCTACAAATAATAAATTTGTCCATAAAAATGTAGTGGCAGAAGATAGTTAAATTCATTCTCACTGTCAAAACAAAATTCAATTCTCTATATCATTGAAGTCGTAGGAAATTTGACACGCGCGGGCATATTACTAAATAAAATTGAGACAGAGCAATCCACAAGGGTATTGCCTCTTATTGGTCTTGTAGAATATCCAATATCCTTATTCTAGGCTACCGATCGAACACAAGGAACGGGTTGAGTTGAATTAATCTAAAGCCACTACAAGTTTGAGTAGAGCAGTGGTTTATATATATACTGGAAGATAAATACACCTCCTAACGTACAATCAAAACTTTGAACAGCAATCTATTTCCTAGCTCAAACTAGTTCAGTCAATGATTTGGCTAATAATTAATATCTTGAATGAGACACGTAGTTCTTTGATGGGGACATCTTTGTATCTATTATTAAATCTAAAATTATAAGGAAATCCGAAATATTTTATCGTATATAAATCTCTTTAAATAAGAGCCAACAAAATTTAATTCAAAAGTTAAAGATATTAAAGAGAACGAGTAGAAGTTACAGTTAGGTGTAGCCGACAGCGATTATCTATTTTATATCATTCTGCATGAATACAGGCTTACGTGATGTTACTGAGATTAAGCACACAGATAATATTTTTTATTTTTATTGTTCCTCCAGGCATTAGAGACCATATAGGGCCCTTACCTGGAAAAATTCATGGTAGTCCTGGAGATAGAGTTACTTTACGTTTTTGGAGCGCTGAATCCGAATTTTTAACTTCTCACCAAAAATTCCCTCCGGAACCCCCTCAAATTTATGTTACGTTCACATGGGAACTTTACATATTTTTATTAAATTCTTGTATACCACACCTAATGAATAAGAAACACTGTACAAGTATTTACCATCTCAGAGTTATTTAGGCCCAGACATATTATTATCATGCACAATATGTTTAGATTTAAGATCAATATCTTTTTGTATACTTTAATTTAAGCATAATTTGTTATCTATGTTAGCAGTTTTTGTCGACGGCACATTAACGATTGGGCTATATATTTATATATATATTTCTGCGAATAACGCGAAACAATCATTCACATTTAAATATGACTTTGCCAATTGAGTCTATCTTACACACATTACAGTGGGTAGTATAGTGGGTTGCATAGAAGTATGTCTACCCTAGATTTGCAAATCTAGTTATTTTATATCTAGAAGTTTCTGACTTATTATGATATGGCAGCATTAGTCTAATTGGAGGGGATCATACCTTATTTATTGTCACGGAAAGAGATTAAATTTTAATTTCCCGTTCTGTGGCAGTTTAGTCAATTTCTCCTAAGTCACGATAATTAATTGAGCAAACACTTTGCTCCCTTTTGATATTGTCGGGTTTTACTTTAGTGAAAACAACAGGAAAATGTAACTAAAATTATTTGTTAATTTTACTTCTTCAATATTTGACGGCTCGAAGCCATATTTTTCATTTCTGCCATTTTTATATCATAATTGTGTAATGATAGTCTCAGTTTCGCAAACACATATTAAACAAATTCTCTTTTCTTTTGAAAACGTAGGAGTTTTGCTGCCTTTTATTATTATCTTTATTAATTTTTGTAGTTGTTTTAAATATTTTTAAAATCTGCTAAATAGTTCAATTATTTGTGGACACCACGTGGGTTAGTAAATTAACCTAGTCAGATCATCTGGAATCCACACGAACACGTTTCCGTGTAAGCAGATGGATATTCAACAATAAATGGAAATTACTTTGGTTCAGTTTAGTTTGCCTGGATAAATAAAAGTCTTATACAACTCATAATAATAGTCCTTTAAGTATAGTCAATTTGAGGTGTCAACTTTAGTTTAGTCGGTAAAGCAAAACACCAACGTATTCGAACAGGTGTTCGAGAGATCAAAGCACAGAGCCGCCCGTGTTAATGAGGTCGCTGACAAAGATTGCCTGAGTTCATCGGAATCCATTTTGTAACGTCCATTTCTCCAGGGATCTGTGAGAAAGTGTTAAGTTATAATTTTCTCTAGTTAAGTTGTGTATCTTTGTTGCATAAAGACATTTCATTTTCATCGACAAATATTTTTTTTATATGAAGTCATAAATTGCTCATCAATTTTTTGTAACCTAAAATTTAGTATTTCATTGCACTTAATTATTATTATAAGAATTCAATAACGCCAGTATTATTTATATTGATCTAGTCTTAGTAATAATTCACGAAATTAAATTTTTTTTAATATTATAAGATTTTGATAATTTTTGACTATAACCATTTGAATTATCTGATATATAAAATTTTGTCATCTTTGAGAATTCGCCTAAAATAAATTGTGATTTTTTTATCTTAAACGCATTTTCTCATTTTGTTTGTTTGTGTCTGTCTCTTGAACGATCTAATCTTTCCACAGCGGTTGGTTTTATCACTCGCAGGGTAGCTTAACAAGCTCATACTTTTCTGTGGATGGCGCCCTCTTTTAACATCTAAGATAAAAAGCACCCCGAGTGATAAGACAAACTGGTTTGGTATAAATATCGTGAAGATATTAATTTATACTCGAACTCACCTAAAAGACAAAAAAAACGAATCCACGATCCAGCCACGCAATATATCAGTTAGCCGGTTCCACTCCGCCTTTGCGTTTTGTCTGAATTTTATTTGAATTTTACCTTCACCGGTACTTCCAAGTTTAATTTTTGCAAAGCAAAAGAGTAATGTAATATTTAGAAAAAAAATAGTTTTTATTTTTTTCTTCGTTTTAGGAAAAGGTAACTAGAAATTCGGAAAGTAGACAAAATTTGCAACAAAAGTGTTCTTTGATATTTTAACGTTGAACGAACGGGGAAGCTCTAGGTTTGTTGGGGGTTTCAGAGATAATATTCTGAAATAATAATGCCATCACCATACTTACAGTGCCGGTTTATGAACTTGTGTGTCCCTAGGCACTAAATTTTTTTGGCGCCCCCTTATATAGTGGCTAAATAAAATGACACCGAAGGCGCCAGCCAGCATTGCAGGCAGATTCGTTAGAGGCGAAAATTTTTGGCTGGTAAACAAAATGGCGCCGCAGGTGAAAATTTTTTGCGGCACCACTTGAATAGTTTGCTAAAAAATGATTTTTTGGGGATTTTTATTGCTCTTTAATTTTAATTTTGTTATCTTAAGACGAACCTGAACCAACCTCCATTTGTTTAAAAGTAAGTACAGATGAAAAACTCATTTTTGTTATATTTTACTGAAAACGTAAGTATAGGACATAAAAAGACAGCAAACATAAAAGACTTGGAAAAAACGGTTCAACAAAAACCATACAACTAAAAAAGCCAACAAATAATAAAAAATATTTAAAAATAAACAAATCTAGGTTCTAGAAATATATCATTAAATAAAACGAAACGCACAAAACAAAACAAATTAGGTCCTTTGTTTTTGAGTGTAGTGTATTTTACACTACACCCAAAGTCAGCTGAAAATTCAGTGTACATGAGTGTGATAAAAGCAAATGGTTGGACAAGTGTAATTGAAATTGAAATTTTTCCAATTTTTTTTTTTCATACTACCTTGACAATAGGACCTAATATTTGTTTACTGTGACCATAGGTCTGTAGAAGTTTTATCAACTAGATGTCCCACAGGGATCTAATCTGTGCCCACTTTTTTCATTATCTTTATTAATAACGTTTGTTGCTGATATCGCCCTAAACTGTCAGTTATGCAGATGATCTGAAAATATTTTCTAAAGTATTTTGCATCGAGGACTGTTTGATTTTACAACACAATTTAGATACAATTATTTACTGATAATAACAACTACACTAAATATTATAAAATATGATTACACGCTTGAAATTAACTTAGTTTCTATACCAATTTTTCAATTCAACAAAAATTTATTAACAGTTAGTTATTACAGATATGCGCCTAGTCGGATCCCGGTCCGGAGCCAGTCATACAACCACGACGTGAAGCGTCATGGTGTGCGTGCGGCTGAGAGGAGCGGGTCCGATTCGCCTGGAATGGTGAGTAACTCGTGGTGGGTTAGCACTCCCGTCTTAAACTAGAATAAAACTTAAAGCTAACAATTTGGCTTAGGTACAGGTCGTGAGAACTTTAAAATACTTAAGATTACACTAGATTTTAATTTGCACTACGCTGCACTGTTTAGTTCTGGTTGCTGATACGGGGAAATCTCAACGAAAAAACCAGTTCGAGCTAATGACATCCTTCTTCCTGGTGATCATCGCGCCTCCAGGAAGGTAGAGTGAAGGGAAGGTTATTGTTTAAAATGTTCTGATTTCTATGGGGTTATCGGCCGAGGGGGGATTTTGAAGAAGAAACAAAAATGACAAAAGAACAAAAACTTAACAAACCAACAAAACGAGAGACGAATAAAGGGAAAAGAGGTTTAACGTAGGTAAAAGGTTGTTAAAAGAAAGAATTATGGTATAGGAAAGTGGGCTAGGGAGGTTGCCGAAAGACAATGCCTGGTATGGTGTTTCAGGTTGAAAAGTATGGCATTATGCTGTCTGACTATCGCCCAGTTTGAATTGGTAGGATTTTTGTAATATTTCCTGGACGAAGTCCGCTAGTCGGGATAGTTCCTATACCAGAGTCATTAACTGACAGATGCAGTGTTTGATGAAAAGCACTCATTCATACATATTAATAATATTAAAATTGCAACATCTTACAAATCTCTTGAAATTCTGATTAGAAATACTTTTCACTTCAGTGATCCCTCTGGTTTTGTAAGGTTTAATTTGGAACACGCGTCAATCACATGGTTTTCATATTACAAGAGATATTATAGAAAATTCAGAAAATATTCAACGAAAGTTTTTAAAGTGTTCTACAGTTAAAGTTGATGGAACATATCCACCTTCTGAGTATCTCCAGTCTGGAGTGTTATCGTGGTTTTCATTAGTATCATTAAAATAGTAGTATCATCAAATCTCCAACAAGAATTTTACTTAACTGTTCTTTTCAGATTGATACATAACATCAAAATAACACTTAATATGTTTAATATTCTACTTTTTCATTCTCACAGAATTGTTTTTCGCCCGACACATTTACTTAAACAGGCCACGCCAAGGACAACTTATAATGACATACATTATGTCGGCGATATTTTCAAGAGCAACGTTAGTTTTTTTTTTATCTATTTATTTAACGTCGGCCTATTTCCGCTACCAGGGCTTATCACCGACGCCAGGAGACGAGCAACCCCCAACCTGGAAAGGGGCCGCCTGCTTTACATCCCCTCCGAAGGATGGTATACCCACTACGTTATCCTCGTCTGAAATTACGTAGCTTTCGCGTATACACTGATATACAAGCCGCTAGAAGGTGGGACGAGAACGCTGTATTTCCCAAGATGGGTCACCCAACCAAGTCCTAACCGCGCTCGACGTTGCTTCAGCGGAACCTCGACTGACATTCACATTGAAGTCGCCTCTACGCTCGCCCCTGCAACATTAGTTCTCTAAAATCTAATATCTTTATTTAATAGTCCTATTTAATCATTATTGTAATACTTATTACTGTGATCGTTAAATGCTGTTATAACTATTTTTAAATATTTCAGTTAATTTACTTGTGTCTGTTGCACGTTGTTGTTTATGTAAAGTTATATTACACTTTCTTTTTTCATTTTTTTACTTCCCAAGGAAAGTGCTATAATCGTGAAAAAGTCATCCTCCAAGATTTTACCGGATTTCCACCTCCCCTCAGTTAGTCAGTTTGTAGGTCGGTCTGGTGTCTGTGGACATACGGACAAGAATAAATATTTGGTAGTTGATGTTACTGCCAACAGAGAACTAGGATATTCTTTCAGTGAAAAATATATAGGGCGAAAACTAAAAAAAAAAATAACTAGGAAAAAATTTGACGGAATACAGTAATATGTGGCTAACATTTCGCATTCAGTTAACACAACTGTCAAAGAAGGAAAAATATGAAATAAATATACAGGGTGGTCACCCTAAAAACACTAATGAAAAAATGTGACTGAGGACGATAATATGTTGCATGCAGTTAACACAACTGTCAAGGGAGAAAAATATACAGAGCGGTCAACCTAAAAATATTAAAGAGAAAAATGTGACGGAGAACAGTAATATTTCGCATGGAGTTAAGACAGCTGTCAAAGAAGAAAAATATGAAAAATATATAGAATGGTCACTATAAAAAATAATTAAGAAACTGTGGTGGAAATAATATTTGGACTGTAGTTGACACAATTATCGAGAAAGAAACCTGACATACATTAGTGAAAAGTGGGTGGTCACTTCAAAAAATAAAGAACGACAGATGAACGATATTTGAACTGTGGTTGTCACTATCGCCAGGAAAAATCTGTTAAATTTTAATAAAAAAATACATACCAATAGGATCGTCATTCAACTAAAAAAAAATAATTCATAAATAAGGGATGCCAAACAGAGAGGGACGTTTTGTGTAAATACCTTTACATATTTTTTTTGTAATCTTTTACTTCTTATCCTACAATTAGGTTTCTTGTTGGATAGGAAATTAAAAGAAAAATGCACAATTGAAAACAGTCGTGAAAATAACTTGGTAACAAAGGTTAAAGAAAAATCCATCCTGAAGTTTTAACAGGCGAGGAATACCTCATATTAGTAAACAGCTATAATGGAGGAACTACTGTAGCTTTAAAGAAATTTTTTTCAAATTACCTAGTATAAACTTGCTTGGCGTTGTGGAGAAGCTGCCAAATGTCTACTGTCTTTTTTTAGGAAGAAATCAACAAAGCAAGTAAACCTGCTGACAGAATAACCTAGAATCACGTTTTCTCGAAAACATGCCAGGAAGGAGAGCAAAAATGCACGAAAAATACATTCTTAATTTTGAATCTTCAAAATCCAGATATATGTCCTCTATATCATAACCAACAAAACATTACTTCTGATCGATAATTTTTAAGTAAATCAATTTTTAAAAAATCAAGGCTCAAAGTCGCGAAAAATATGGCCAATAGGCCATTGCGAGCATTCTACATGAACTAAAAGGTGTCAGTATTGAGTGGTCTAGACATAAAAAAATAGCAAATCATCTGCAGTCGTAATAAATCTTAGCAATGTTGGAATAGAGCATCAACAGCTAATAAAATAACTGATCTTACCTCTTCAACCCTTTTTATCTTCAAATAAATGAAGAATACCATGAAAATGTGATTAATAAAATGAAAAGGAACACCAATATTCAACTGAAAAAAAAAAAAGATCGAATCCTCATACTTAATTGTAGCGTTAACCAAATTACTATTGTGGTCATAATTATTCAATCACTTTTTGTTGTTTATTTTTTTGTTCCTCAGCAAGACATTCAGTAAAATATATCTGTATACTGGGCGGCCAATCATCAGTATCTTGATTTACAGTCAAAAGAGTTTGATCTCTAAAAGCAATTTCTGCTCAATAAAACTTTTATTTGTAATAAAAAATAAGTGTCCTCGAACTAAAGCTTTCGGAATCTTACCAGATTTTAAATGAAAGTTTCATTTCATAAAGATTTATAAGAAATCACTTTTTCGGTACCTATTTCAATAAGTCACTTTCTTAGCTGTTACTATATTATTGTTGACAATTTATTACATTGCATTTTTCCTCAATTTTAGCTCCAACCTATGTTTAATCATCTGATTTATCTTGACCTAAAGAAAATGTACCATTGCACAGTGGGCCAGAATTCACAAAAAGTGGACAAAAATATATCAAATTTCAAATTTCGCATACCCTTTCTATATTTTTAGAATAGTTAAAAGAAAGACCATTGTATGTTTTTCTGAAATATTTGGCTCATTGGGTGAAATCTCTACCTGCAAGAGGATGACAAACACAACCCTTCTACCTGGCATCGTCCGATCGGATTTACAGCTCATTGTATCACCAACTTTTAAAGAGACAGTGTGAATTTAAAACGTGTTAGTTCAAAGTGATTTTTTTCTAGAAGCTTATTTGAGGCATGTACTTCATTTTAACATAATATTTAAGGAAAATTTGGGATTGAAATTTTGAAATTAATTATTTCATTAATGTCGCGTTTAAAGCGAAATTTTAAAAGTGAATGTAGTTTTCAATAGAGAAACAAAAAAAGTCTTACTTAGTCATGCCTTGGAAAAATACTTAAAAAATACTTTGGGCCTTCCTTTATAAGATAAAAAAAATTGTAGCCGCTTTCAACCGCCTTTTCGAAATATATTATTTTTTAAGGTGCGGCGCACATTCACTTATGTTGTATTGTAGGCGTTCATGTGCATTCAATTTCGATTTTCCAGTACTAATTTAATAATAAATGTGTGAAAGCCCCTCTTGGGTCTCGCAGAAAAAAGTCTATTAGAATTAAAAGAGAATCAAAATTTGAGAAGGTTCTATAAAATTTTTCATTTAAAAAAAATCGTTACATATTATGACGTTCTTTCTAAGTTTTGGAACTTTTTCACCTTTTCACTGTCTTATACAGGGTGGTTCGAAGTTTACCTGACAAACTTAGGGAGGTGATAGAGGGATTTAAAATAAGCAGAAAGTTCCTATTTACACGGGTCCGCAAATGCGTATTAAGAGGGCTAAGGCTTTTCAAAGGGCCCCAAAATGTGGTTTTTATTTTTTATCTCGGAAATGCTTAGTCTCACAACAATGAGATTTTGTGAGCGAATTAATATTTATAGGAGCATTTATTTACTAATACTGGCAATCACCAATATAAATCAGGGGCGTAGTGGCCGAGGAGGCTTCCTGCTTTTTAGGGCCCATTTTTTGTACCATCACTTTTTGGTAATTTTGTTACCGAATTATAATTACTTGATCAATACTGCATAAAAATAGTACCCTTATTTGGGAGCTCTAAACCTAACCGTTTTCGAGGAAAATCGGTCCAAATACAATTCTGCATGTCGCGAACCTGGTATCAATGTGCCGTAATATCAATTATATTAATTGCTAATTGAATTATCATGTTGTGACAGTTTATTTATGGCAAACTAAAAAATCTCATTGTTGTGGCACTAAGCGTTTCCGAGATAAAAAATAAAATCCACATTTGTTTATAGCAACTTTTCTGCTTATTTTAAGTCCCTCTATCACTTCCCTAAGTTTGTCAGGTAAACTTCGGACCACCCTGTATAATTTATGACAAAATTATTAGTCCAGGTATGAACTGTTTATTTTGTTTCAGTTATCATTCAAGTTGGCTCAATCAACCTTTTAATTTTGAAGTCGAAAAGACTGAAGAAAGTAGTGATCATCAACAACCAAGCACATCGTCGGGTAGTAGCGGCGCACGCGGTCGCCCTAAAGTAACCTTCTCTGAGGGTTGTTCGAAAACTAAAAGAAGAAGGCTGATACGCTCTTGGAGAAGTATGAAACTGAGGAACTTACTTTAGCCGCTAAGAAAGGTCTTAAACAAGCTGGGAAGCCGCATGCCGCAAAGTTGGTTTCGGAGGCGGTTTTTACCACCCCCACTAGAGCTTCCAGAATACAACAAGCTTGGCATTCAAGTCAAAAAGTACAAAGTGTTGTGCCGCTTACATTTGATTATGCCTTGTCAATGATGGTGGAGGCGAAAGACAGCAAGTATTCGTATTTAATTCATAGACAGGCAGCAAAAAAGCAAAACGCAAATATTTATCCCTCTTATCACAAGATTAGCAGCCAAATTGCGTTGCTATCCAACGAAAGAGGCCCAAATTATCACTGAAACTTCAGCGGAAATTCGCCTGTAGGATTTTCTTGATCACACTACACGCCGAATTCTCGAATTGCAAAAGCCAGTTACAGAAAACCTAACGCAAGATGAATTAAGCAATCTAATTTTATTGGTGAAGTGGGGTTGTGATGGAAGCACAGGCCATTCCCAATATAAACAAGCATTTTCAGAATTGGGTCTTGGTGATGGCGATATGTTCTTAACTTCGCTAGTTCCCTTACACTTATATGCTGAAATTCCGGATAGAGATAAACTAATAATTTGACAAAATCCGCGACCTTCTTCCACTAGATTCTGTAGACCAATAAGGTTCCAGTTCAAGAAAGAAACAACGGAATTAACAATGCTAGAATCGACTTACATGGAAGAGCAAATCAAAAACCTTATTCCAACAAAATAAGATATAGAGCAGAATCAGGAACTGTCAGTGTCTCATATTTGCAAGATGACAATGGTAAATGGCAAGATATGCAATGCGATTTCGGAGACAACTTCTGCACAGACGTGCTATATTTGTAAGGCGACTCCAAGGCAGATGAACAGCATTAGCGAAGTTATTAAGCTATCTATAAATCAAGAAGTACTAAGGTTCGGACTATCTTCGCTTCACAAATAAAGAATAAACTGCTCTAAAAAAAAGAAATTAAAGATGAAGGATTAGATTTTTTGAGCGCTTGCTACATATTTCTTACAGATTAGACGTAAAGAAGTGGCAAGTACGAGGGAAACAAAACAAGATGATTTTTGACAAACTGCTAGGCTCTATGTTGAAAAATATCCATGGTATTACATGCCAGCTTCCGTACACAAAATATTGATTCATGGGTCAATCATAATTAAGGAAGCACTTTTGCCCATTGGACAATTGTCAAAGGACGCCCAAGAATCGAGGAATAAAGATCTAAAGCACTTTAGAGAATATATTTATTATTATAATAAATATAATAGTATGTAAATATATATGTACATTATAAATCTAAAATCGTTTCCGATAATAAATAATGTATCCACAATTTACAGTGCTGTTTATTCAAATTGAACACATCCCCAAAATTCTAGATATTTTAGTAATTTATTTATGTTTCGCCCTCTGAAACTCTACTAAAATGGAAATCTTGCGAAATATTATTTCCATAATATATTTTTTTTTGTTTACGAACTTTACTAATATATATTTCATAGAAGTACGAGTTGAAATATGTATGATTGTCGAAAGATATAGGTGTATCACAGACAATCAATTTTCGTAGCAATATGTGGTGGCGCAGCGGCTAAATCGTTGCAATCCTCAACTTTATCTTTCCAATCCTCTCTATTCTCTTTCTTTATGTTCTATTTTTGTTCTTTTTTTAATTCTTTTTGTTCTTTTTGTCACCAAAAATTCTATTTTGGCCGATAAACCTTTAAAAATTCAAACATTTTAAACCCTATTCTCTTTCCACCACATATTCCTGGAGTCAGGGAGACCACCAGGTTGGCAGTTCTCGTATGGGTTTTTTTCGTTTAGCTTTTCACCCGAGTCAACAGCCAAAATGTATTCAGTGTTACAACCAGCAACTAGTTCTAAGTTTTATTGCATTAGTTTTAGGCCTTTGTGGGCAGCATTATTTTCAAATATATTATTAATTTTAAATCCACGCTAGGTGGGTAGGAATTTTAATTGTTCCTTTTTTAAGCTATTGCATAGCTTCTATCGCGGGCCTTGAGCGCGGGGACCGAATCCAGAAATTCCGTAACGAAAAAACCTCACGCTCCCCACTCCGACGGGCAAGGAGGTGTGGCTTGAAGACCGTGCATCGTCTAACGTCGTTTCAGTTTGGCAGTCTTCGACACGGCGTTGTGTGCGTGCGATTAGACGTATTGTACGACTCTACGAAACTCGATTCGTGCGAGTTTCGTAGAGTCGTACAATACGTCTAATCGCACTTTACTGGAGTACACTGAAGAAGGGTCGAAAATACTTGGTACAAATGGTAATAAATTTCCAATTATCTTGGCTGGCGATTTCAACATTAACTTCGCTGATAAAAAATCAGAGCGGTTGACAACTTTTCTATCAAAAACATTGAATTTGAAAATGAATAATGATCCACAAGAGTCCACAACAAAATATGGGACCACCATTGACGCGGTATTTTCTAGGTATTTAGAGGATATTAAGTCGCAAACTTATGTTTCTTATTTCAGTTATCATAAACCTATAGTTTCAATGATAAATATTCCTGAATAACCAACAGCTACTGTAAAATAATAAAACCCACATGTATTGTAAAATAATAAAAATATTTTAAACAATATTAACTTTTTTTATTTATTTAATAATAGAAAAATTTGTTTTCTTATCGGTCACCACGCTCAAAAAGTGTAACTTGAATTAATATCAAAGAAAAAGCAATACTGCATGAATAAAATAAATAAATAAAATTATAATTGCATAAGTTGATACAAAATGCTATGCAATAGCTTTACCGCGGCAGTCCCCGGGTGCCACACGTCTTTTTTGTCATTGTCATTGTCGTCAAGCCGAGCCGAACCTACCCCGCTCAGCCCTACAATCACTACGGTGCTGCGCACCGTGGTTGTCTGGCTGGCTCCGAGGCAGGTTTCGGGGAGGCGCATATGTATATATGAATATTAATAAATTTATTTATTTGCTTGCTTGCTTGCTTGCTTGCTTGCATTGCAATCCAAAGGTCCCGTGTTCGAACCCCACACAGGTTGGATATTTTTTTTCATTTTTTTTTCATATACTTAATTTTTTTCACAGCAAAGATGGTTTCACAAAATTTAGGATGTCCAAAAACTAACATTATTTACAAGAAAACTGCGAAGAGTATCCTATAGAATGTGCAACAATTATATTTAAAAAGCTGAGTAAATTGGCGAAGAGTACGTTTTTAGCTTGTTTTGTTCTATGATATAAAAAAAGACTTCCATAAAAATTTCAGATTTTTAAATAATTTTTAGGGGTCGCTACCAAGTCTTGAATTTTCAAGAAAATCGAGAATTTTTGCAAAATTCTTTTCAAAATAAATCAAATGAACATCAAAATGATTGATCATCAATTGAATTAATAAAATAGGACAGTACATTGTCCCCCACTTTCATCTCAAGTCAACTGTATTTTATTAACAACTTTTTCATTTATATTATTTTATATATATAACATTGTAATTGCTGTATATTAATTACATGTTTAATGAACATAATTTCTTTTGTATCTCAATTTAATCATTAATTCCTAACTATTTTTTTTTAATTTTGAAACTTTACGGGGTGGTAGCGACCTCTAAAACTGAGTTAAAAAATCACAAAAAATTACAGTAACTCATTTTAATAGAGTAGATCAAAATGGCAGGGTGCCCCAAAGAAAATTTCGAAAAAAAATTTTTACCCTAATTTAAGGACCACCCTACTACCGACATTGCCAGTGCCGGAGCTGCGGCTCGAATTCAGTACACGATAGGCACTACGACCACAGAACACTTTAACTGGCTACCGTGCCGTTTTTATTATTTATTCCCATGCTTGAAACAATATTTCGGTCTAAAATAAATATATCCCATTTAGTCTTTAGAAATTAAACATAAAAAACTTTTTATATTGAATCAGTAATTAATTGAATTGAATCATTTCTTATTCAGGGACCGAAATGGGAATACATGCTGGATAACACTGTCAGGATTTTCATTTCTTTAATTCTTGAGATAGACCATTACGGATATAACAGCACTCTTAGATATTTCCCCAAAGGCCTTACAGCATTATGTCCAGCACAAATGGCTAGTCTTAATTTGTTGAATCATCGACTATTAAGTTTGCCTCTTAATGAAAAGGGATTTGCAAACCACATAGTTTTAATTAAGGATATAGCTAATGCTAATGCCAGCAATGGATGTTCTGTAAGTTTGGTTATTTAGTTGTTTGTCTAACGGACAAAATTTTATCCGGGATTTACGATATTGGTTATAAGTATTGTAATATGAAGTATGTAGTTAGTTCAGTCAACGAAAGAGTTGTAAAGAACATGGAGGAGGGGATTACTTTCCTCATCAGGAATGTGTTTGGGATAGTTAGGAGGTAAACACACCAAAAGTCCCCGTCCCTAGCCCCGCCGCTTCGGGGTGGAAAGGTTCCTTTTTTCAATTCTTCGCTTATAACTCGGAAACGATGCATCGTACGGAGAAAGGTAATCAATGCAAAAT
Organism: Rutpela maculata; assembly: GCA_936432065.2. Taxonomy (NCBI): domain Eukaryota; kingdom Metazoa; phylum Arthropoda; class Insecta; order Coleoptera; family Cerambycidae; genus Rutpela; species Rutpela maculata. Next base: position 232,034,196 of record OW386286.2, read on the forward strand.
TAAACATAATTAAAGTTCCATTTTCTTCCTATGTGTTATAGTTTGCGAGATATTCGCCAGCCAAAATAGATAATTATTAAATAACTTAACTAGGTACCTTGAATATTTCTATCAAAGCGATTTACCGTGGTCTGCTAATAAATCACAAATCTGTGCATTTCCTTAAGTATACAGTGTGACTCACTTAAAATTAAGACACCCTTATAACTTTTTTATCTTGTTTAAAATTTGAATCAAGTTTTATTCAAGTATAGAACAAATTTGGATCTACTTATGACCGGAAAAACATTCGTCTGCTACAAAGGCAAAGCCACCTGCGGTACCAAAATGTGCGGAAAAAATTCTTAATTTGTTCTATACTTGAGTAAAATTTGATTCAAATCGGAAACAAAATTAAAAAGTTATAAGGATGTCTTCATTTTAAGTGAGTCACACTGTAGGTATATTTAAGAAAATGTATAGATTTCTACAAAATATTACGTTAGTAATAGTGTTGTAAAATAAAGATTGTTTTGTGACTGTAATTGTAAGCAGACCACGGTAAACCGCTTTGATATAAATATTCAAGGTACCTAACTAATTTTTTTAATAATTATCTATTTTGGCTGCTGAATATCTTGTAAACTATAACACATAGAAAGAAAATTAATATAGACGTTCTTGTAGGAAATTTAATTATGTTTAATTTTGCATAGATTACCTTCTTCCGTACGACGCATCTTTTCCGAATTATAAGGGAAGAATTGAAGAAATGGAACCTTCTCCCCCGAAGCGACGGGACTAGGGGCGGGGACTTTTGGTATGTTTACCTCCTGACTACCCCTAACACATTCCTGAAGAGCAAAATTCTACCTTCCTCCATGTTCTCTACTTAGTCCAATCAATGAATGCCCTTTTGGGCATTCATTGATTGGACTAAGGAGAAATGAATTTATAACTAGATCTGAGGATAATACATATTAATTATTTAAGATTAATTAGAAATTTGACACCTAATAGAATAGAATCTATTCTGCTTTCTTCTATTCTATTCATTTCTTCTGCACTTTCGAGTTCTTTTGGGATTAATTCTTGAATAAGTATATCTTTTTGCGTACTATTTTAATAATGTTTTCTTTGTTGCATCTCCTTTCTCAGTTAAAATATAAATGTGTTGACATAAAATTTTCTTGTTATTTATCAAACATAATATTTAAATTCATATACGAGGTCCCAGATGCACTTAATTAATGTAAAACTCTATGTATTCAAGATGAACTACCCTCGTCAACTCGAAAAGCTATATATTCTGCTAAACTGGCCACTTACCTTAATTTAGAGATCTCATATATCTTTTAGAAAGGACATTACTAATGGAAAGAGATAGACCTTTACTTTATTGGAGATGAGTTTCTAACGTGTCCCAAAATTATTTAATATTTATGACCAGCCAGAACTAAGGATTTTGTTAAACCTCTCGTTGTTTTTACAGTCACACCATTCATTATTATTCAACGAGCGGTAATGTAGGTAACAACTCACGCAGATGAAGTTTACAGCACGAGCCGTAGCCGAGTGCTGTAATTCATCAAGTGAGTTATTACCATTACCGCAAATTGAATACTATACTTTATCTACGATTATAACAATGAATATTAAATTGAGAAAATTTTGTTTAAATTACTGTTTATTAATAATTATTAATAATAAATTATTAATAAACTTAACTGTAAAATTTTATATTTGTTCTGCGATTTTTCGGGTAATAAATTATGTATTGTATCATTAACTACTTGTTTTCATTCTGGTGGTGTACATCTTCGCTAACCGAATTCATTATTTTTGATACAATTATTACTTAACTTGATTTGAAAACGTCGAAACATTCAAATATGATGAATACCTTCCCTCCCTCAATAATAATGGGTCGTTCTATGTCACCATATCGGAAAAGAATTTCTGTCTGACAAAGCCAACTTTGTGTCGCGCGCTTTACGTCGATTGGACACGCTAGGCATGAAGGTAAAGATGATTGGCTCTGCACCTAGTGATTTATAATAACTGACTCATTATAACTCACGCTATTTGTTTATGGATACTATTAATTGTTCAAAAGCAGTTTATTAATTAGTATATAACCTAATAAGAGTAGATAAAAGATTTTTTTCTGGCGAATTTACGTTGGGAGTATTCAGTGGCGTATCTACTTTTTTTTATGAATGATGATGTTTCAAGTACAATAAGTATTGAAATCTATGGCGAATTATGATGAATGAAAGACAATGGGAAAATCAGGGGGATTTCTTCTTGGGGTGATGTGGTTAATAACATAGGTTTACAAACAAAAAAAAGTTGTGATCTGGGAATGGGACCTATCATGCCTTAAGTATTTTTGTGTGCTGAATCCGAATTTTCAATTAAAAAAAATTTCTCCGCGTAGATTTCGAGTAAACGTCAAAAATTGTCAAAAAAACCGCATTTTGGCGATAAAAACTGGGATTTACTCGAAATTTACGCGTTAAAAAATACATAAGGAATGATGGGTTTAGTCCATGGAACAAAATTTTTTTTTGTAGACTCGTGGCACAAGGTGCACCTGTGGCACAGATCTACAAAAAAAATTCTGTTCCAAGGAGTAAACCTATCATTCCTTATGTATTTTTGTGTGCTGAATCCGAATTTTCAATTTAAAAATTTCTTACCCCGTAAATATCGAGTAAATCCCGGTTTTTATCTCAAATGCGGTTTTTTTGACAATTTTTGACGTTTACTCGAAATCTACGCTGTAGAAAATTTTTATAATTGAAAATTCGCATTCAGCACACAAAAATACTTAAAGCATGATAGGTCCCATTCCCAGATCAAAACTTTTTTTTTGTAAACCTGTGTAATTTCTTACACTACTAGAATCTTTCCAACTCTATTATTTTATATATAGTAATATTAAGATATAGAAACTTAGTAAAACTTTTATGAAGATTATCATTTTTGAAGGCATTTATCTATAAAAATTATGTAACTACTATTTTTTAGAAGAACATTTTTCCAAATCTCAATTTCCCATCTCGACGAATATTGGAGGGGGTATTCTCCTAATCCCCCCATAGTGACACAGCGGGGGATAATTGTTAATTCAATCCATTATCCGCTGCAAGAAGTAAACATTTTGAGAATTTAACAGCCGAAGGCAAATCATTGATAAATAATATAAATAATAATGAACCCAAATTTGAATCTTGCGGTACTCCATAATTTCATAATATTTCCTTTGCAATTCTTACAATTTTTTGCAGTAGCGAAAATGTAACTGGATACTATTTTTCTTGTATTGCAGCGGCAAAATTGTGAGAGCATTTATACATTTTATAAAATTTAGATCACTGCATACAGGAGTAGTATACATTCCCTTCTACACAACTATCAAAATTAATTTGCTAATTTTTACATTCCCACGTAAAAAGGAAATATAATAGAAATTTTTTGATCGTGCAAAAATTTGATTTCGAGTTGTTAGTGATTTAACCAAACAAGGCAAAAACGATCCTATCTCAAATAAAGGAGAAGTGGCTCCTCAAGGACCGGTAAAAACAGGTTGAAAAATTAAAAAATATTTTTTTCCAAGACGTATACAATAAATATGTGGCATAAATTATAATGTGTCAATGATATGATTTATCTGTATTCTTGTCACTTTGTAAACGTGAATTGAAGTCTAAATCTGCAATCTTTGAATCTTAATAAATATCAACATAAAACAAATAAAATGTTCTTATACCTAATTTTTCTCATTAAAAGTATGAGTTTCTCACTCAAAATGAGTGTTATTATTATTGTGAATAGATTCATTAATTTTATATGACAGCATAGAAAATTAACGTAAAGTGCGTAAAAATAACAGAATCTACGACTCGTAGAAGAATATTATTTAAAAATAATATTAATCTCCATATTAAAATTCGTCTTGAAATATTTTACCATTGGACAAAATTTATACATAAAACCGCTGCCCAAGGAATCACTACCTCCACATACAGATTTTCCATCCAAGTCTCACACAACGAAAAAATTTGGCATGTGGAAATAATTGTTTATGAAACTTTAATAACATAATATTTGAAATCGTCTACCCCAAACACCCATAAAACGATATCACACATCGGTAGTGGGGTGGGGTGATGATAGGGGGGTGGTAGTGGGGGTGGATGAAGTAAAAAAATATTTTGAAGTTTTGGTTCTTGTACACACACTAAATCACAATTTTTTGAGACCTTATAGCTTCTCTTGTATAGACCAAATACCAATTTTATGGACTCTTGCCTGCTTGATTTATCTGTATACCCCCATTTACCCCAATTTACTCCCCAACCCTTCAACGAAATAGGATGAAAATATAATCTAGTTCCAGATCACGTTAAAACACATACGTGTACCAAATTTCAAGTCAATATCTTAAACGGTTCCAGAGTAATCGTGCTCACAATAAAAGTTACAGACCGACAGACAGACTGACAAACTCAAACTTAAAATTTCGACGTTTCATGGCATTCTAAGCCTATTTGAAGAAAAAAATTTCAATTTTTTTTTGTCGTTACTATACTTCCACTGGATGTGGAAGTAAAATATACAAAATACATTCAAAATTCTTAATCAATATATATCGAAACAAGTAAGAAACATCAAAATTAATTATAGGCCATCAATTTGTGTTGGAAATCGGTATCGTCAATATTTTTTCTAAGTCGTGCACAAATGGAAGAACCTCCCTCCAATTTCCATAAAACACCACCAGTAGACAATTATTTGCTCCATGCTGTATCTAGATTTATGATAAAAAGTAAACTAAGTATATCTCGCCGCTAACTAGCTATGTATTTTAAGAGACAACTTTAGAATGTTATTTATTTTAATTGTTTTGGCATGATACAAGGCCAGAATATCAAGCTATCGTGTATTCCGACGGGAATTGAATTCCCTCCAAAAATTGTATAATCAATGTTTTAAAATGTTTCCTTCCATACATTATAACTTAGAGATACTAGTTAACGCAGATCGCCCTATACTCTTTGGCTGCTGGTTTCATCTTGTCGTAGTCTTCTTCTGAAGCGGAGTGAGCTCTGCTGGACCGAGAAACTTTATTTATAGTTCAGTAGAAATGTAATTTGACATGGCTAAAATAGATAACCACGACTATATTATTTTAATTTGATTGGTTGGACAAGCCCTTATAGGGTGCCAATGGATGTTATACCGGATAAGTTGAAAATCGGTTTTTCGCGTTTAAATAGAAGGCTAATAATCTGAGAGGAAAGTTCAAATAAGAAAGTTATAGGTATTTAAAAAACCCCCGAATGTTAAGACAGGTTTATTAGCTCAAAATTAAATTAAAACGAAATTTAAAGAAAAAATTAATTTTAGCAAAATTTTAGAAAAATTACGAGTTATATAGGAGAGGATATCTGGTAAAAATTTCAGATCGATATCTGCATTATTTTTCGATAAATTCAATTTTTTTGGAAGAAAAAAGGTCTTCGAAAAATGGCTATAAGTACTTCTGTTAGATTTTGCTATTAGAAGAAAAATTCTATTCTTCGAGAGTTGTTCAACAATTATAAATTTTTTCTATATGGTCATTATTTAGAAAAAGTGGTGAAAACTTAACTTGAAAAAAAATATTTTTTTGCATAAAAAATTCCAATTAAAGTTAAATATCTTTTGAATGGAACACAGTGTCGAAAAATCGAACCATTTTGAAGTGCTATTTCTTTAGTTTACTTCAAAAAAAAAAACATTACTCTATGATAATTTTGTTTTCAAAAAATATGAAGAAGTAGTGTGCGCGAGCGTAACGGTGCCCGGATTAACGTTCGGGGGTTCATTTTATAGGTTTTTTTAATACCTATAACTTTCTCATTTGAGCTTTCCTCTCAGATTATTAGCCTTCCATTTAAAAGCGAAAAACCGATTTTTCAACTTTACCACCCCCCACCCCACTTATCCGGTATGACATCCATTGGCACGCTATAAGGGCTTGTTTTAAATGTCCAACCAATCAACTTAAAACAATAAAATCATGATTATCTATTTTCGCCACATTTTGATAATATTCGTGACAATTCGACTGGACTATTATACATGTTATCAGGATGCGTATTCTGGACCATTGCTCATGCGGAACATTGACTTTCACGTTACAGGTAATTGTAACGCGGTGTCACGATTATAGTTATTCGGATGTTTACTAATTTCAATGGCTTCTCTGTATCTTTTTAGCCAATAATTCTTGGTGTTGGTTAATTTCTTTGTCTCTTCAAAACGAGACAAATAACTTCTCCTGGTAACCTGTATAAATAGAGGAGGTCAGTCCAGTAGAGCTCACCTCGCTTCAGAAGAAGACCACGACAAGATGGTTGAAACGTCAAGCACTCAACGCGGTCAACGCGTAGAAAAAATATTTTTGTACAGAAATCCATTTCATAACACACTGATATACAAGAAAAAGTGTGTCTGGGTGTATGCGCGTGTTTATGTATGTATTGTGTGCGTAGACTATTAGTTGTAAACATGACAACTTCGGTTGGACTTAAAACTGGTGTTTCAAATTTAGAATATATGTAAAATACCTTGGTAGAATATTCTATTCAAATTATTCTATAACTGTTGCATAGACTAATCGCCAGAGGTGAGTAAACTGTAATGTTTTACGTAAACTAGGTTTTACATTTTAGAATAAAATGTTTTTGATGTTTTTGACACAAGAATAATGAGAATATTTACAAGTTTGAACGAACTTTACGTAAATAAGGTGTGCTCATTTTTACTTAAAAGTGTAATTAAAATATTTTTTATATCACAAAGTGAATGAAAATTGCAGTCGGGCGTTGTCGACACGGGAGTTCTGTTATACTTGAAATTTTTATTTCAAATTTTACATTTGTAAAATAGCATAATAGAATGGTTCTTACTGAAATTGGGCCATGTCTGTTATACAGGGCGCCGCCACTTCTTTTCAGGAGGTGGCATCTAAAAAAAAACCGGTAAAGATATTTACCCAAAACTTCCCTCTCTGTTTTTCACACCTTATTTATTCTTTTTATTCGCAACGTCTTGCCGGACGTTTTATGATCCATAAATTATTCTATATTTTAATATTGTTTATTTTTCATATTTTTTTTCCTAGACAGTTGTATTAACTTCATGTGGAATATTATTGCCATCCGTCACATTTTTTCTTTAATTTTTTTAGGGTGACCGTCCTGTATGTTTTTGTATTCTTCTTCTTTGACAGTTGTGTTAACTACATGCAAATATTATTCCTCACATTTTTTCAAAATTTTTTTTAAGGTGACCACCTTCTACAATTTTTATATCTTCCTTTGACAGTTGTGCTAACTACATTCTAAATATTATCGTTCTCCGTCACATTTTTTAATTATCTTTTTAAAGGGTACTCCATGTTTTTTCATATTTTTCGTTTTTGACAGTTATGTTAACTGCATGAGAAATATTATCGTCTTCCGTCACATTTTTTATTTTTTTTTAATTATACAGGTAGTCACCCCGTATAATTTTTTTTATATTTTTCTTCTTACAGTTGTGTTAATTACATGCGAAATATTATCGCCCTCCTTCACTTTACTAGGGTGACACCCTGTATATATTTTTTTCATATTTTTCTTTGACAGTTGTATTAACTGCATGCGAAATATTATCGTTGACCGTCGCAATTAAAAAAAATTATGTATATTTTTTTTTTCATATTTTACTTCAACAGTTGTGTTAACTGCATGCGAAATATTGTTTCCTCCTTCAATTTGGTAGGGTGACCACCCTGTAATGTTTTTTCATATTTTTTTAACAGTTGTATTAACTGTATGCGAAATATTATCGTCCTCCGTCGCATTTTTTTTGGCCACCCTATATACATATATTTTTCTTCTTCGACAGTAGTTGTGTCCTCCGTCACATTTAAAAAATAATTTTTTGGGTGACCACCCTGTATATTCTTTTTTTATATGTTTCTTCTTCGACAGTTGTGTCAACTACATGTGAAATATTATCGATATCCGTCGCATTTTTTATTTTTGAGTGATCGCCCTGTATTTTTCTCATATTTTTAGTTGACAATTGCGTTAACTACATGTCAAATATTACTGTGTTGCATCATGTTTCTTCCTTAGTTATACATTTTACGGGGTCCACCCTGTATATATTTCAACGAAACTATTGCCAGTTCTTCGTAGGGAGTAGCGTCAAATATTATCCTTCTCCGTCAAGCGCCAACAGAAAGACAGACAAGACTGACGGAATTAAATGGCTTTAATTTTCGTAATCTATGTACTTCGAAACGTAAAAATCCGGAGAGATCTCGAAAGGTGATTTTTTCATGATTACAATACTTCCTCTCGGTAAGCGAGGGAAGTAAAATAAGTACTGGAACTGAAAGAAATATTAGGAAAACAGGGTCTATACAATTTTTCATGTATTGAATGGCACGAAAAGTGTCACATTTAGAAAAAATGCTAGAAATAAAAAATAAAGCTTATGAACTGAGAACGAATTTTTTATTAGTATTTTTTTTAATTTCTGTATGATTAATAATTTCGGAGATGTGGAAGTTTATGGATGGCCATCCCACGTTTGTATGACGAAGTGTTCAGTAACGTTAAATTTCAGAAACAATGGCCATTTTGTTACTATAATTATCCAGTAATTAAAATTTTCAATTATCGTTTCTTGTTAATATACAGGGTGTTCAGAGATTCTCCTGACAAAAGAAAACTGCAAATTCTAGATATGCAAAACATTATAATTCATTTGCTAAATTCGCCGATTTTAAGTGTAATATCATTGGACTAATATGTTTATATCAAATGTTAGTTTCATCAACATTTGCTTACCGCTAATATTATTACAAGTTTTTATTTAACTTGCTTTATATGTATGTATGTTAGTATGATTAGTTCAAATCTTGCAAGTCCATTCTAAACCACTTAACGGCGCCGGCGTCCTATTGAGCTGAAATTCTGCATACTCGTGTAATTCTGGTGATAATACAGCACATACATGGCACGAAAAAGTGTGTTGTTTTCTTCTAACACTATAATTTGATAGCATAGTGTATTCACTCAGATGTTGCATTCTAAGAAATTGCGAAGAATCTGGTATTATTTTAAGTAAGGACGACACAATAAATATATAATAATTAAGATGTAACAAAAACTAAAAAATTAAGTTACTTAAATGTAAAAAACTTTTTAAAAACAAGCTTTTATTATTATTATTTAGGTGGACTGAAACGAAAAAAACAAGTTATGTTGAATTAGTTGTCTTAACAGATTGTCGTGTGAATAGAAACTTATAATTATAATCTAATATTAATATACTTATAATCTCTGTCAAACAAAATTAATACCTGTATGAACTTTTTGCGCGCGATAAGCTTTTAAGACAATTAATTTAACATAACCTATTTTTTTCGTTTTAGTGCACCTAAATAATAATAAAAGCTTCTTTTCAAATGTTTTCTTTACATTTAATTTTATTATATATGGCATTAGCTAAGTGTAAAAAAGAATTTCCCAATTTTTAATGTTCCAATAATATAGCGTACTGACTTTATTATATAGTTGCTGCTTATTATATTTATAAAGTCTATTAATGTAATAAACAGTAATTGAATAATAAACATTAAATATACCCTCGCGTGTACATACATCACGAAACAAGGTCGTCGTGGCTATCTAGATGGAATAAACAAATAATAAAATACCGTGGGTGTAATCTAAAATTGTTAGATCATCAATCGATAGCACTTAGTACTCAAATATTTACAAGGAGACTCTCGAAAATTATTTTTACAAGTTTTATAATATTTTATCCAGTAGCGTAACTGCATTTCAAAAAGGCAAGTAGTCATTCAACTGATAAACCGCTGCCCAAGGAATCACTACTTCCACATCCAAATTTTTTATCTAAGTCATTCACAACGAAAAAATTTTGTATGTGAAAATAATTGTTTATGGAACTTTAATAATATAATATTTGAAATCCTCTACCCCAAAAACCCCAGAAAACGATACCCCACATCGGTAGCGATAGGGGGTGGTAGTAGGGGTGGATGAAGTAAAAAAACATTTTGAGGTTTCTGGTTCTTGTACACACCCTAAATCACATTTTCTTTTCATCCCTTTTAATAATGGGGTGGGGGTGGTGTAATGGGGGTGGCTAATGCCAAAATTTTTTTTTGAGACCTCAGCTTCTCTTGTATATACTAAATACCAATTTTATGGACTCTTAACTGCTTGATTTACCTATTTTCCCCAAATTTACCCCAATTTACCCCCCAACCCTTCGACGGAACAAGACGAAAATATAATCTAGTTCTAGATCTCGTTAAAGTACATATGTGTACCAAATTTCAAGTCAATATCTCAAACGGTTCCAGAGTAATCGTGCGCACAAAAAAAAATACAGACAGACCGACAGACAGACCGACAGACCGACAGACCGACAGACAGACAGACAGAAATTTTTTTTCGCTCAAACTTAAAATCTCGACGTTTCGACGTTTCGTGACATTCTAAACCTATTCGAACAATAAAAATTTTTTAAAATTTTTTTGTCGTTACTATACTTCCACTGGATGTGGAAGTAATATTGAGGGCCGGTTTATCAATGCAGGGTCAAATTTGCTAACCCCCAAATAACTTAAACCTCAGTTCAAAATGTTAAACCCACATCCGTTTATTCTCTACATTTTATGGTGTGAGTTAGGAAACCATTGAACAACTTTAAGTTGGTACCGCTTCCAACATAGGTGACTCTAGGTGGGTTGTGATTGGTCGAAAAATGTGTGATTTTTTTGTGAAGAAGAAGAAAATGAGCTAAATCCCAGCAAAGGCAGGCAAAGGCTCCAATTTTTCATCAGCAGAGTGGCTGCTATTAATTAAGACACCAAATATTCACAAACACGTCGCAGAATCAAAAGAAACTGATGTAGTATCTGGAGGGACAATGAAGCTTCTTGGTGCAAAATTAAGATTTGCTGACATTTATGCAATCTCGGTAGTTAATAAAGAATTACCAGTTGTGTAATATTTCAATGTTAAATGCAATTGCAATGCAATAATAGTGTTTTAAAGAAGTTTTGAAAACGAATGTTTTCACACGACAGCGACAGTTTGGTGGAATGAGCCGAAGGCGAGTTTCGCAAGTCGAATGAATGAATGTGAAAAGATGTTTTCAAACATATTGTTTACAATATTTTTTTTACGACTGCAAGGAAAACAGTCAATTTCATAAGTAAACAGATCAACCATTTTTAATAAACCTCTTTAAAAGGGGTTTGAAAACTTCAAAACTGATGTTTAGTTGTCAAATAAGTCGGTTGCTATGAACCTGAATAGGCTAGCCTATTCAAAAAATACAAATAAAAGGTGTAAGTTCTGTTTTCGACAGGACTGCATGAAAAACTTGACAGTACTGTGTTTCTTGGATTTTTGCACACATCTTGAGAAAAAATACAGTTTCGAATCATGGTTACTGTGCGTTATTTGTCGTTTTCGAAGGCAGTCGTAGAAAAAATAGATTTTAATATTTGCTTTTTAGCTTTCGTTGCCTAAGTAGAGAACGATAATATTTGGCATGTAGTTAGCACGACTGTCAAGGAGAAAAATATGAAAAACAAAATGTACAGAGTGGTCACATAAAAAAATTGAGAATGTGATGGAGGACGATAATATTTCGCATACAGTTAACCCAACTGTCAAAGAAGAAAATTTTTAAAAATATAGTCTAAAAAAGAAATAAAAAAACTATACGGATATCAATAAAATTTCGCATATAGCTAACACAACCGTCAAAGAAAGATATAAAAGAATTATACATTGTGGTCACCCTACAAAAAATGTATGAAAAAGTGCGAGGGGTAATATTTCGCATGTAGTCAACACAACTATCAAAGAAGAAAGATATGGAAAACAAAGTATACAGGGTGGTCATCTAAAAAAATTTAAAGAATGTGATGAATGACGATTATATTTCTTATGCAGTTAACAAACTGTCAAAGAAGACACATTTAAAAGAAATATACAGGGTCGCCATAAAAAAAAAAATAAATAAATAAATAAATGGGACGAAGGACGATTATATTTCCCATACAGTTAACACAACTGCCAAGAAGAGAAATATGAAAAATATACAGGAGAAATGTATACCCCAAAAAGAAATAATGACAAATTGTGACGAATGGCAATCATATTTTGCATGTAGTTAACACAACTGTCAGAGAAGAAAAATGTGAAAAATATACAAGGTGGTCAATATGGAACATTATTAGATAATATGATATTTAGACTGTAATTGACACAATTACCGACAAAGAAATCTGACATATTTTTAGTGCAATGTATACAGGGAGGTCACTCTAAAAAATAACTAAACGGTAGAGAAAAATAATATTTGGAAACTAGTTGTCACTTGCTAGGAAGAAAACCTGACATACTTTTAATTAAAAAAGTATACAGGGCAGTCATCCTACAGAAAAGCAGTGTCGGTTTTAGATACAAATTGCCCCTAGGCCCAGGTCAATTTTGCGCCCCGCCCCCCCCCCCCCCCCAGAGTATGAACAAGTTAAATGTCTTGTATAATAATATCTATGCTTGCTATCAGTATTTGGGCACTAACCACTAAGATGAGAAGCAAAGGCGCCCCCCGCAGAGTGGCGCCCCTAGGCCCGGGCATATGAGGCCTAGTCAGAAAACCGACCCTGCAGAAAAGATAATGAAAAGTGATAACTAGAGAGGAAAGTCTTACGCAGATATTTTTGCAGATTTTCTTTAAAGTAATATACACGGTCACTAAAACGTTAAGAGCATCGTGCACTTTTCTGATATTTTTCTGATCATGCTACTATGCTAAACTATTTTTACTAGTGGAACTGATAGAGCAGAATTGGTAAATAGTGAGATTCAGAGCATGAAGGGTGATTAAACCAAACATATTTTTTTTAATATCGTCTATATCGTCTTGAATAATATTGTTTTTTTTTTGTATACCTAAATCAGAAAAATATCGGATCATGTTTGATTAGAAAATTCTTATTTTTTAACATACTTTTATTAGGTCGATTTGTAACTATCTATCTATGTATGTATGTAAGTAATAAGGTCTAAGGAATTGAATTTTACCCACTTCCAATTGTTGTATCATCATGAAACTTGGCAATTGTGTGTAGCTCTGATGACAATACAATATAGTATACTGAATATTTATAATATGTTCAAAATGGCCGCAGTCCCAAGAAGGAGAATTATCATTCTCTTTACAACCCCCTTGATATGGGTATCAAAGGAAAGGGCTTAATAAGTAGAAAACAAATATGTAATCAAACTTAAAAATTCAAAATGGCGGCGTCAACATGGCAGTTAGGTTTTATCAATTATCGTCGGATTCTACTGAAAATAGGTATCTGTGGGTTATAGAGGTTGCAGATTAATATTATTCGGTCCAAATTTAACAGTTCAAAATATGAAAATATGAAAATCGATATCTGGGGAATTTCGAGGTAGCAGATTATAAATATTTAGTCGAATTCTTCACATAAATGCCGAAAGTGCCAAAATTCTCTCCTTAAATGTAAGACTAGAAAGTAAAAAAATTAATTAATAGTTTAAAAACTAAAAAAATACGCTTTTATAAATACTGCACTAAAAAGCAAAAAATAACTAGTGGAGGCATTATACTCTTCAGCGATTTACTGAGCTCTTTATATAATTGTTACACATTCTATAGGATACTATTCGCATTTTTCTTGTAAATAATGTTACTTTTTGGACATTCTAAATTTCGTGATACCAACTTGTGAAAAAATATATATATAAAAAAAAGTCACCATGTGAGGGATCGAACAAAAGACCCTTGGATTGCAAGGCAACAACAACAACAACAAGAACAAGCATTTATTAATATTCACATGACACAATATACGCCATTCCGGAGTCCGGCCCGGAGCCAGCCAGACAACCACGGCGAACATCGCCGAGGTGGGTGTGAGGCTGGGCGGGGAGGGTCCGGTTTGGCGGTGACGAAAATTATTTGGCGAGTTAAAACTCCTGCCTAATGGAGAAAGGCTTAAATTTAACAATATCGTGCAACGTAGTACACGAGGGTACTTAAAAATAATTAAAAATTGAAACTGAAAAAACTATCGATTTCGCGCACACGCGAACACTTAAAAATTTTAATTGCTGGCACGGGAAAACAAAACTCAACGAAAAAACCCGTTTGAGACAATTCCACTCTGGTAGTGACGCCAGGAAAGTGTCGTGGATAGTTAAAAGTTGGTAATGTTATGTGAAATTTTGGTTTATTAAAAATTTATTGGTCGAGATTGAATTTAGAGACAAAAATGGACAAGGAACAAAAAAGGTAAAAACAAATAGAAGGAATAGAGAGGAGTTGGTTGCAGGTTTTGGTGAAGATTAAAGGTGGGGAAAGGAGAAGTTGTCGAAGAGGAAAGTGTGGCTAGAGAGGTTGCCGAAAGATAGGCAACGCCTGGTATGGTAAGAGGTGTCGGATATCGAAAAGGATCGCATTATGCTGTCTGATTCGTGTTATGTTGCGGGTTAGCGGACTATTGCCCAGTTTGAATTAATAGAATTTTTGGGAGATTTCTTGGACGTAGTCCGATAGTGGCGTTATGTCGTGGCAACGATTATATACACTCAAAGAAATAGTATGGGTAAATTCAACAAAAAAAATTATTAACTAACAATGTCGTTAATTTTGTTAAACCAAACTATATTGATGGTATTTTTAAACAAGAGGTGATTGTTATTTTAATTAATAATTAGTTGTCGTACAACAAAACAAACATTAACTTAAAAAATAGATGAATAAGACTATTATTTTGTTCGTCTGACTATTATTTTGTTGAATTCTGTCAGATTAAATTAGATAATAGTATATTTTATTTTTAACTATTATCGAATTGTAATTCTAACCCAGTATTAGTTCGCTGTATTATTGTACTTGGTAGACAAACCAATATTATTGTCGTCTTCTAGAAGTTCTAAAAGAATTACCATAAAATTTGCTTGCTTACCACGTAGTCTATTACAGAAATTATTCTCAGATGACGCCACATACAAATCACTGACAATAATCAATCATGCATTATCTTATACTCTTATGAATTTATAGAAAATTAATAACATGATTGCAATGTTCAAATTCTCTCAGGGATCATCGATATATTTGGATGGATCTTATAAACGATCTCTAATCTTTGGTTTGGGTGGTCTGATGTCTCAATACTGAGATTTTGGCTAACCAAAAAAAACTTCATCATACAATAAAGTGTAGATCAACCTAAAAATTAGTTGGTGAACAAAAAACAAAGTCGTTGTACTATTTAATTGTAGACCAAATTGAAAATGGTTAGTGAACATAAAAAAATGTCATTGTACTATTTAATTTGTTACAAGAAGATATGATTATTAAACTACTATTTGTTTACGAAAACAAATAAAGTTGTATGACTATTCTTTTCTGATTGATTTAACTATGAAACTAGATAGGCGCGATTTCATATGCTCTTTTTGGTTGAATTTACCTATCATTTTCTTTGAGTGTAGATCTCTGAGGGAGGTGTGTCTGCCCGAGCCAGAGATGAGGCGCATAAATTTGTGTTCGAGAACTCGGAGTTTTCTCATTGTCGTGGTCGGTATGCTGCACCACACCGGCGCCGCGTATGTGACGGCCGGCCTGATCACCATCGTATACAATAATTTCTTATTTGTCCTGTAAAGTCCGCTACCCCTTGCCAGGAGCAGATACAGACTCCTGGACATGGAGTGGACCTTGCGTACTGTCTCGTTTATGTGAATGTTGAACGTCAGCATATTAGCTGCCTGCAAGGCAAATGCCATTGGGCCATCTCACCTTACCAGAAAATTTGAATGAATATCGTTCAAGAATTATATTTCAACAGATTAGATACATTATTATGAAATATATATATACCTATTAGTAAAATGTAAAAACAAAAAAAATTATAGAGAATAACATTTCGCAAGATTTCTATTTAAATACAAATGACAGAAATTATGAAAAAAAAATTTTTTTTATTTAAATGATTAATAATTTTTTTATTTACTGATTTATTTTTCAAAAACAATAGGGTTCTTCCTCTAGCTAACGCTAACTTACTTTCCAAATTTCAATACAATCGGACTTTTCTTTCTTAAGTTATCGTGCTTACAAGAAACGCGACGGACGGACAGACGGATATTTTGAAAGTTGTTCAGAATTCTTTCACTAACATAATGATGCGAAAATATTTTCTCTACGAGCGATATTTACTGATTTAGAAATGTGCCGATCAAATACAATATACTCTTCGTTTTTGCGAAGAGAATAATAATCGAACCGGTTCCGTCTGTCTACCCCGTAAGGGCCTTAGTGTAAGCCGAGTTTGTAATTAAGTATAATATTTCAGTATAATAGTTTGGGGCGCTTTTCATTTAATCTAATGATGTCTTCAGCGTTTTAATTAGATTATCAAACCTGTTCGAAATAGCGTTCGAAAAACGCCCCAAGGTTTTTTACTCAAATATTATTCCTAATTACAAACACGGCTTACACTAAGGCCCTTACGGGGTAGACAGAGAGAACAGGTCCGATGATTATTTTTTGCTTTTTAGTGCAGTATTTATAAAAGCGAGTTTTTTGGTTCTTTAAACTATTAATTTTTTAATGGAAAGCCGCTGACCATCATCTATAAGTTATGATTTTTTTTTATCTCAATAGTTATACTACTGCCATACTTTCTTTAGCATTTGTCTAAAGCCCTGGAAATTACATAGGGATCTAGTAAATACACAAACATGGAGTTAGTCTACAAAACTAGAATGTTATCATTCATAGGGATATTTTCTGTAGTTTTGTTATTGAATCAAAAACTTACTTACAAAGAAGTGGGGCCAATTTTTAGCTAAAGTGTACTATTGGACATAATTTTTCGCCTCTCCCCGATTATTTTCTGAAAACAAACGTTTTGAATGAGAAATATATTAGAAAGAATATTGTGGATTTTTCGGGGAGAGAAAACAAGCTTGGAGGAAATGTTTCATAAAAAATGTTATCTATAATTGATCTGAGAACTGTGATTTTATAAAAAATATTGGAAATGTTAAAGTATATCAGCAATTAAAGTAAAGTGTTTTATTAACAGTATACCAAACTGTAATAGTGTGCATGGAATGTTTTTAGCTAAACATATCCGTGGACCCTCAAAGAGGTTGCAAGGGTTAAAATTGTACATTAAGAAAAATTTCTGATGAACGTCATGGAATTGATCCCTGAATTTACTATACTGTCAGATACTGTAAAAGCAAATAATGATAATGATAAATACACATTATACCTTTACAAAAGACTTGTATGATGCACTGATCATACTAAATAACATGAAAAATTTTATAGGCACTTGTTTTATAAAACCTTATGTTCTGAGATTTTGTAGACAAGATATTTGAAAATATAGCTTAAATTAAATATTTTAACTGTAAGTTCAATGCCGCTTTCAGGTCCAAAATTGCATACTTTAGATGTGGCTCAATAAGAAAATGATATAGTAGGACAGTTTGTCTAAATTTCAAAATTTCTTTATACACTTGAGTATATATGAAATTTTTTTTGTATATTTATTTTAATACTATTAGTTATTATTACTATTACTATTACAGGATGTCCCATAAGCAATGGTACGTAAAGCGATGGCAGATTCCTTACGTAAAAATATTATGATTTAATCAGACTTACCTTAGTCCAAAAGTTGATATTAACAGAAGTACAGGGTATCAAAGTTAAATTTTTGTTTTGTTTTTTTTTAAATAATTTTTTAAAAATTGAAATATCTTAATAAAATTTGATAATTGCGGATTTTTTCAATTCAAATCTATTCATACTTTTGCTATTATTTGTAGAGGGCCCCCACCTACGGTAGTTTGCGTGTCGTTTATATGTCATATTTTTGACGATTTTTTTTTAAATAAAAATTCATATTTTCCTGTCTTTTTTACGTTAAAAAGGTATACCTTCTAAATGTTGCTACGAGTAACCATTTTCGAGATATTTGGTTTTAAAATATTCATTGCAACCGATTTAAATTAAATAAAATATCATATTATTGTTTGATTTATAGAATAATTTATACTGAAGTGAACAGTATAAAATTAAATTCTCTTTTTTCAGATTTTTTAAATTCATTATATTCCAACACTAGCAAACAAGTACAAAGAACAATGACTTTCAAATCAATATACTTAAAATTTGAGAAGTAGATTTTATTGAAATACAAGTTTCATTTAAAAAATAAATAACAGTATTTAATAAACAAAAAAGTTATCTGTGTTCGGTAACAAATGTTCGACGTGACTTCAATACATTTGACGATGCGCTTATTAGACGACCGCCTTATTTTAAATAATAAGTATTGGTTTTGAAACGATTCTATTGCGTGTCTAATTTTCTGCAATAATTCTGTTTGATTATTTATTGCATCTTGATACACAAGGGATATCATGTACCCCCATACGCAAAAATCCCACGGATTAAAATCAGAACTCCACGCAGGCCAAGGCTCCCACGGCCTATCCAGCGAGCAGGAAAATTTGTATCTAGGTAGTTTCTGACCGGTATAAAAAATGTGGTGGAGCTCCATCTTGCATAAAAAACATATCTTGTCTTAAATATAGTGATGCATCATCCAAGAACTCACCTAGCTGAGTTTGTAGAAAATTTAATGCACTATTTAAATTAGGTGGTAACGCATACGGTTAAAAAAAATAATAATCTAAAATTCCACAAGAAATGTTTATTTTAAATTAACATTGAAAGTGGCGTTCGAATATTTGTTACCGAACACAGATCTCTTTTTTTATTAATTATTGTTATTTATTTATTTTTTAAATGAGTATTTAAATAAAAACTGTTTCTCAAATTTTAAATTTATTTATTTGAAAGTCATTGTTCTTCGTACTTTTTTTTGCTAGTGTTGGAATGTAATGAATTTAAAAAATCAGAAAAAAGATAATTTAATTTTGTTCTGTTTGCTTCACTACCAATTATTCTGTAAATCAAATAATAATATGATGTTTTATTTTATTTAAATTGGTTGCATTGAATACTTTAAAACCAACTATCTCGAAAACGGTTACTCGAGGCGATATTTAAAAGGCATACCTTTTTAACGTAAAAAAGAGAGGAAAACATGAATTCTCATTTTAAAAAATCGCAAAAAATATATGACATATAAACGACACGCGAACTATCATAGGTGGCGTCCTCTACAAATAATAGAAAAAGTATGAATAGATTTGAATCCCTGGACTCAAAAAATCCCCAGTCACCAAATTTTGTTAAAATGCATCAATTTTTAAAGAAATTATTAAAAAAAAAAACAAAACAAAAATTTAACTCTGACACCCTGTGTCTCTGTTAATATCAACTTTTGGACTAAGGTAAGTGTGGTTAATTCATAATATTTTTAGGTAAGGAATCTGCCATTGCTCTATGTACCATTACTTATAGGACACCCTGTATAATTATTGTGTATCCTATTTCATCTTTGAATCAATCATTATTTTATTTATTTGTATCTCAGATGATACTTTGAAATTAGTATCGACTGCAATTTCATCAAATGATAGAGCGGATGTTTCGTTTACGTAAGAGAGTAAGAATTCGGTTTTAATTTGAATTAATGTGAATTGTATACAGCGTGTCCCACTTTGCTTGGAACCACCTCAATAAAAAGTTTATTTTAGGTCCGAGTTAGATTGCGTTTTTTAAAACGTAGATCATCAAAAGTGGATAAGTTTGCCTTCTCATTTCCCCTGTGTGCCACGGTCACTTTATTTTGACTTCCTAGGTCCGTAAGGACATTTATACAATCCGATACTAGTCTTGAATCGTCCTGCATGGAATCGAGTGCCTTTAGTGCTGCTTGGCTGTCGGAAGAATTGGCAATTGACTGGTTTATAGTCCTTTGCCTCATTATTTCCTTTACACACCACTGTATACCGGCCACTTCAGTCTGAAATATTGTGGCGTGTATTCCTAGATTTATCGGGATTTTCGTTTTCGACCTTATCCCGTAAATATCAGCTTCGACTCCCTGTTCTGTCTTGGAGCCGTCCGTTATACTTTGGGACCATAGTGTCCTTGGGCATTTCTAAAATGGGATCTGCCTTCAGCTCTGAGTATAATTTTTGGTGCTCTGTTCCTATTGTTGTTTTTATTTATTTTATATATTACAGATGCAGTAATGTATTTAGCCCTAACCATTGTTTCGCAGTTGATAGTTTAATGGTGGCTTGTGCAAGGGTCAGCGACTTGCTCCTTGTTCTGTTCGTTCTTTCTTTACCTTTTAATTCCTTGTTGTAATCTTGTGGATGTAACTTCTCGTATGCGTATTGTTGTTTTTTCTATTCTTCATATGTCTATGTCTTCGAGGAAGTCAGTGTATTTCTTCCTCATGGCCTTTCTCTGCCTCTTTTTTTCTTCAATACTTTTTTAGTCTTCCATTTATGTTCCGCATCCGTTGCTGTCTGTCTGTGAGCTTAACTTTTTTTAGCATCTTTTGAGCTCACTAATATACAGTCTATTTTTGTTTCCAGTTAGTAGTTAGTTTTCTCTTTCCTCGCAGTATTTCTTGCGATATTCTTCGTGCTGTAGTAGGAAGATGTTTGAGGTAATGTTACCTGCACGGTAGCTCAGTCAGCTAAGGCGTATTATGTGGCGTGTGGCGTGTCGCGTTATGGGTTCGAGCCCCAGCTCCGGTACTGACAACATCGGTGGGTATGGATGTATGTTTGCGTTTTTCCAAATGTGTAACCTCCTTCAGGGCAGCCTTGGCTTTGGATTTGGGGGTTGTCTATTATATGTGGTGTGTTTATGTTTTGTTTATGTTTGGTGTTTTGCTATTTTATTTACGTCTTACCTCTTTTCGTATTTCCCATTTCCCGCATAGTGTTATCTATTGGCTTTTTTCTTTAAAATTCATGAAATAAATAATGTAAGTTACATATTTCTAGATGCTGATGAAGCAATCGATTCTGAACAAGAATATTGTACTAATCCAGAGGGATTCTTCTCCTGTACTCTTTCTTTGGACATCTTAAATTCTTATGGGAGGTAGTATAGACAACAAAAATTCCAATTTATTTTCACGCTATGTTTTAAATATCATAATGTAAGCTTGTGTCATTGTTACCTAAAATGAATTGGCACTGAAAGTTTGGAATAAAAGTTTAAAGTTTTAAATTTAAGGATATGCAAGAATTAATTATTAATTAAACAATATTAGTTAAGCAATAAGGAAGATATTGAGAACTATGAGATGTTATAAAGTATGGAATTTATACTACAAACATTCGAGCGTGATAGCTTACCAAATATATAAAAATTCAAAAGTGTACTACGTAATAACTTCTCCAATTACTTTTAACCAGGAAGTCGTAACGCATACAGTTTTATATACATCGGCTGAAAATGCTGGTATGGAAGTTTAAACAGAAAAATGTATTTACTACAATTGTAATCGTTAACAGATAAGTGAATTTCTTGACAGAGGATATTTTGATAAAACAAAGAAGACACAAATAACATTCCGGTTACCAATTTAGTCAGATGAACGAATTTGAGATACATAAGAATCAACACCCTAATTTTCAAATATTCAATATATGATGTACAAAAAAGAAAATATGAATGACAATTATTATTAGTTTTGAAGTTTTAAAATAACCAATTATTATCTTGACAATTTTTCAAGTGTCAAGGATAAGTGTACAGAGAAATACTTAATAATTATTCTCTGAAAATATGAGGATATTAGTAAAAAGAAGATACTGATTATATTTTTCATAGAATTTAATATTACATGTAACACTTAACCATAAATAATAAACATATCTATTCCCAATGGGTCGCTAACATTATTTCCATTTTTAGGGATATCAAGAACTATTTCTAATGAAACACTAAAATGCGTATTTTGCAAATATTACACTTCTGAATATGAATGTCTGTTAAAATCATTCAAAGAATAAACGGTAAATAAAACATGATAACCAAGCATATTGTCTGTAAAATCTCGTTAAATTACTTTAAAAATATTAATTTACCATGAACCTCTCGTATTTTATCTTTCAGTACATCTATTAGTTAATATTTAACATATCTGACATTTACAAAAAAGTCTTTATGCTTCACGAATATGTTCGGGGATAATAATTGGTTTTCCATTTTCATTATAAACCGCTGTTGTTCGTTCAGTAAAGAACAATTATGGCTTTTGTATCGATTTCCCTGCAACAAGTTGTGTTGTTGGCCTTTGTTTTACAGTAATATGTCGCTTACATTGCTTAATTGGGATTTCCTGCAGATATGCTTGAAAATAAACGTGGTTTAATGGAGTTAAAAAACGTACATTTCGTGCTTTTTTCATTTCATAATTAACTATTTATGTGGGCTTCTACTTGAAAAAAACAAACGAGTTAAAATAATTGTATCTGCAACCGTTTTACACAACTAAAATGAAATTCGTAATCAAAGTTATTTTTCAGTCGATATGGACTACCACACCAATTTTTAAAATTAATGTTTTTAGAGGATTTCTCGGAGGGGTGGGGGCTTTTCTTATCTTTTTTCTACTCCACCTAATAAGAGCACTAATGAACGATAATAATGGATAATTACAATTTTCTCGAAAACAGAATTCTATCAGTCTTGTTTATATTTAACGAATGGAGATATCATTAATAACCAATGATTTCTCTTGAAAACGTCCAGAAATGGTAATTTACTGAGGAACAAAAATATAAAATCGACATTTTCTAAATTTTTCAGACTACAGCACCATTTATTTTTACCTCAGTCAAATTAGATCGTGCTATACTTGTGTGAGACAGTAGGTGCGGTAGAATCGTGCCATTTATTTTATTTATCTTCTAGTCAATGTTTGTGAAAGTTACCGGCAACTACATATATTAAATTCGATGGAAACATCACAAGATGTACACTGACCAGACTTGATAACGCCCTGTTTTGTCAATCTTCAGATAGTTTTGTTGATCTTTCTTTAGACCTCTGAGATATGGAACGTTAAGGAAGTAGACAGACGACGTATGCTTCCGTGCCGCGGCGTATTACGACAAGTGGAAGATTCGGATCAACGCCGAGAAGTCCGAGTCAATTCTCTTCACGCGCCGCTTCACCGAAAATCGCATTCTTACACCACTTTCGATCGGCGGCCGCCAAATTCCAACAAAGCGGTGCGTGAAGTATTTGGGGGTCAACTTGGACAAGAGACTGACCTTCAATACGCACGTGAACGAGACTGTACGCAAGGTCTACTCCATGTCCAGGAGTCTGTATCCGCTCCTGGCGCGGGGTAGCGGACTAAACAGGACGAATAAAAAATTGTTATATACGATGGTGATTAGGCCGGCCATCACATACGCGGCGCCGGTGTGGTGCAGCATCCCGGCCACGACAATGAATAAATTTAAAGTCCTAGAACACAAATTTATGCGCCTCATTTCAGACTCAGATAGGTACACCTCCCTCAGAGATCTCTATGCACGTTGCCACGACATAACCCCACTAGCGGACTTCGTCCGGTAAACCTAACAAAAATTCTATCAATTCAAATTGGGCGACAGTCCGCTAACCCGAGACATCACACAAATCAGACAGCATAATGCCATACTTTTCGACCTAAAACACCCATTACCATACCAGGCGTTGCCTATCTTTCGGCAACTTCCCTAGCCAAACCTTTCCTATACCACAACTTCCCTTTCACCACCCTTTAATTTAACCACCTTTTACCTCAAACCCCTCTCTATTCGCTTTATCCATTTTGTTGTTTTTGTTAAATTTTTGTTCTTTTTGTCCCTTTTTGTCCTTCCAAATCCCCTTTTGGCCAATAACCTTTGCAAATCCCAACTTTTAAAATCACACTCTCCCCTTCACCCTACCTTTCCGGAGGCAGGCAGACCACCGGATGAAGATTGTGACTTGCTCAAACGGGTTTTTTCATTGGGTTTTTCCCGTATTATCAGCCAAAACTTTAAAACTAGTGCGCGTGTGTTGTGCGCGCGCCCTTTAATCAAAGTTTTTAAATCTAGCTTTAAGTAGCTTTAAGTGTTTTTAAGCTTAGTTTTTAGTTCTTAGTTATCTGCAATTGTCAGGCTTAAGTTTTTTACTGTTAACCGGGAGGCCTAACCCCCCATCACTTGATCTGTTGTTCAAGCCAAAAGTCGACCCTTTCCACCCGACCACTCATCTACCACGGCGTTGTGTGGTGGTGTGGTTGGCTCTGAATCGGGGCTCGATCTAGGCGCATTCTTGTACCCGTAATGTTGAATAAAATTGTTTTGAATTGGATTGGATTGGAGTCTGGATATGCTTCCTGCGAATACCCTGAATCGTCTATCACACTAACATCTCTATTCTCCAAGAAATACATCTATCAAAGTGATTCTTCAACATCGAGTTCTCCTAAATCTTATATTTTTTTACCACATCAACCGAAAAGAGGACAGTATAGAACAGTTAATGGTCCTGTGAGAACAAGATCGTGAGAGGCGAAGAGGACGCCCTCCAAAACGTTGGTGATACTGTGCGACTAACAGACAACCGCGACACATGGAGTGATGCTATCAGGCGTGCCATACATCAAAGGGAGCAAGATATCATAATGCATGGATTGTATCTGCAAAGACGTTCTGGGATAAGAAGAAGAAATAGAAGAAGAGGAAATAGAAGAAGATGGAGTAGAAGAAAAGTCAATGCTTGAAAATAGTCTATAAAAAAATCCAGTGAGCTGGTGAGCTTTGCTTACACTTTTATTTCAATCTCTGGAGCAACGTCTCAAAAGTCCCCATCGATGTCGCGCTTGTGTTTTTATGTATGCAAAGTCAAAGGAAATATCTTGCTTCCTATGGGTCGTATGACTTTTTTGGCTATTACAAAAAGTGAAGACTAGGAAATTCTCTATAGAAAAGGTTATATAGGTATTTTACGTACAATCAATCATTCAGTATGTAACATACTGCTAAGTTTTGCAAGGCGCACAAGCCTATATATAATATTCAATACCTAAATCGTTACTTTTCCATCCACCAAAAAGTCATGACTAATAAAAAATATAGTTATCAGAGAGACCATGCAATATTCTACACACAGCGGAGCAAATGGGAGGCGCGGGAGGGGAGGCGGCCGTAGAGCGGAGGTAATTGAGAAATTTGGACCAGCTTTATTAGTGAAAGGCTTATTTAAAAAAAAACAGTCTCCCAAAGAAATCATCCCACCCACCAAAAACAAAAATTATCTGGTGCCGCTACTAAATCTAAAACTGCTTCGATTTCTGGATTGGTAGAAGTCCTTTTCGACGAAACAATGCAAGTGACTCTAAGCCAAGAAATGTTTCAATCCAATTGCTCAAATAAAACCAGATTAATATCAATACACAAACTAGAGTCTGTCAACATCACTGTGAAACAAGGTAGTAGTTAATAGTAGAAAAGGTGCTTGAAAAATCACTACAGAACATCACAACTATCGTTGGAGAAGATGTAGATCTTTTAGTTCTCCTAATAGGACGTGCTCGTTCGAACCAGCAAGTTTTCTTCTTCTAAGTAGATTAAAAATTGAATCAAATATATACTGTTCTTCTGGCATAGATAAGTTTCCTAACTGTAAAAAGCATCTATTGTTTCTAGATGTCATTAGTGGGTGCGACACAACATCTAATAAAGGAAAAATGAAAGTTATTAAAATGTTCGAGTACGCATTCTTCTAGCTCCTAAATCAGAAGTATCCATTTACAACTATCGACATATGACATTCATGAAGTCAACAAGTCTTAACACCACTGTGCACTTGGCGTCACTTCCACCCAAGATTTGTAGAATATGAGGTTCCTTAATATAAAGCTTTTAGGCAAGAAGTCAGTGCGGAGATGAAAAATTAGACTATCCTTGTTCTTCGAACACGCAGTAGCGGCGCATTTATCTCACTCTAGAAGAGCCGTCCATATTGGCCGGAAATATAGTCTGACGTATACTATGATCTGTAGTGTTACATTCTATAACTTATCCTCATTACCAGCATGGAGAATAGTGACTCAAAATACGAGAATAATTACCCCCGACCTCAAAAGCGGGTCATTGCGAGCCCGTTCTCGTTACGAGTTCTTCGCTTAATTATAACATTACATAAATTCTTGCAATATTTTGAATAAGGCCCTGCATCTGGTGTGATTTCACACCAGATGTTCATTGGCTAATGACATTTTTTTGTGGGGATGGTGAGTTACCTTATACTCTACCAATCTTGACTTCCACCTACTGCCGCAGCTGGTCACCAACATGTGAGTCGAGTATATTATCAGGTACAGAACCTATTTTGGAATACAGAACCTATTTTGGTAATGACTTAAATCCCAAACAAATCTGTAATTGTATTTTGGAGCTCATTAAGACACTATCGTCACCTGCGCCAGATGTACTTCTAAACACCAACTTTTGCAATTGAACTAAAGGATGTAACACAAATTGCGGATGCAAAAAAGTTGTGCTTTTCAATACTTTGTGGCCATTGTCACGGTCAGTTATGTCTCATATGTCTATAATGCTATCGGAGACTCAATAGAAAATATTCAAGATGAAGAACATATTGATCTCTTCACAGAAAATATTGCTCAAGCAAAATAAAATTATGAGGAAGAAGTTAACGAAGAGAAAGAAGAGAACGAAGAGGAACATATGGAGGGGAGGGAAAGGACAAAGAACGAGGATGAGCTGTAGAAGGTACTTAAAACAAAGAGGTGGTGTGGAAGCGTATGCATCGCTGCTTATTACTTCTCTATCGTATAATGTGAAAACTGCTGGTTATATGTAAAAGATATATATAACCTTTTTCGTAGATAATGTTACAATTTCCATTTTCTGTAATAACTAAGAAAGTTATACGACCCATAGTAAGCAAGATATTTGCGAAAAACTGATTTCTATGACTTTTGACCTTGAATAACTGAAAACGCGAGCACGATATTTCTGGGGACGCTTGAGGCATTATTTGTAATGACAAAGTAAAGGTGTATGCAAAATTTCAGCTCACTTGGATTTTTTTAACAGAGGGATCCTAATGTGACTGGAGTATGTACATAACCCAAAGTTGATTTACAAGAATACCAAATATATTACATTAAAACATTGATCTAGACCGGGGGATAGAGTTGGAAGCTTTGAAGTAAACTGTCTATAAATTATTTCGGGCAATGTAGTAGTTTGTACAACACCAAAATGGTAAACAGTACACTGGAATATTGTAATAATAACAATTATAATATGACTTTACTTCAGGCGAAGTCTAGCTTTAGCTACTCAACTTAACCTCGCACGTCTCGCCAGCTATGTTGGGATCATCTGCAGATAATTAAAACGGAAACATAGCTATGGAAGCTACATCAACATTAATTTTTATGGTACAATTATGTTCCCAGATGCGTGTCACCTACTTTTACTCATCAGTTATTATACTCTTCGCAAAAACGAAGAGTATATTGCATTTGATCGGCACATTTCTAAAACCGGAAATATCGCTCGTAGAGAAAAAATGTTCATATCATTGTGTTAGTGAACGAATTCTTAACAACTTTCGAAATGTCCGTCTGTCCGTCCGTCCGTCCGTCACGTTTTTGTAAGTAGTAGTAGTAGTAGTAGTATTTATTGATGCATTATACAAAAAAGTATTTACACAAGTCAATATTACAATGTAAAAAAAAAGATGTATATATGTATACAGTATGAGAAAATTTTATTATGAAAAATAATAATATGTACACATACATATACATACACAAGTATATACATATACACATTTAGCACATTATTATATACACATATGTACATGGTCACAAACAAATATGATTGGAAGTGTAATAAACATTATTTAAAAAAACAACGAACAAATATAATTTTTAACAACAAACATGTATTTATGTTACTATAAAGTAGAAAAATGAGCGGTAAGAAACTCGTTCAATGAAAAAAATGCATTGTCAATTAAAAATGATTTTAGGACTGTCTTAAAACGTTTATAATCTAGTTCCCTGACATTACACGGTAATGCGTTGAAAAACTTTATTGCATAGTACCCTGTGCCATTTCGTGTTTTCAATAAACGTAAAAAATGAAAATGTAAGTTCCCATTACTTCGGGTGGAATAAGAATGTAGTTGGGCGCGAGACAAATATTTTGATTCATTTTCTTTTACATAAAGAGGGCATTGCAATATATAGATGCTATATAATGTTGGAATTTTCAGTTTTTTAAAGTATTTCCTGCACTCCTCCCTGCAAACCCGCGATCACCCTTACTGCCTTTCTTTGCACCGCAAAAGCAGTTGCAGCATGCGAAGAGTGACCCCAAACCAATATTGCATAGACAAGTACAGAGTGAATTAAACCGAAAATATGCTGTTAATAAAGTTGTCTGTGAGACACAATTCACAAGATTACGTAGTAAGTAAATATTTTTAGACATTTTACCATAGATGACGTTACGTGCTTTTCCCATGTTAATTTGCTATCCACATAAACACCTAGTTTAACACAATCCGTGAATATCATGTTATCTAATGTGTGTTGTCTTAAACTAAAAATCATCGTTTCGGTTTTGTTTTCATTTAACTTTAAGTTATTTGCTAAAAACCAGTCTTGAACAATGGATTGAGTATCCCGTACATTTGAGAGCAATCTGGTAGTATCATTATTACTATATATTAAGGTGGTGTCGTCCGCAAAAAGGACAGGTCTTGCTGAGACGGTATTGTATGGCAAGTCGTTAATAAAAATAAGGAAAAGAGTTGGGCCCAAAATAGAGCCCTGGGGTACACCATATTTTACGTGTATATGTTTGGAATTCGTGCTTCTATAGTTAACAAGCTGAGATCTATCTTGAAGGTATGATGTTAGTAATTTCTGGCTGGTAATAGAAAATTTGTAAAAAACTATCTTTCTTATCAATATATCATGAGAGACGCAGTCGAACGCCTTACTTAAATCTAAAAACTGAGCGTACAAAATTTCGTTTCCTTCGAAACCCCCATTTATCATATCCGTTAGTGTATTTATAGCCAAAGTAGTGGACATTTTAGCTCTGAACCCAAACTGGTGATTGTTAAACAAATTGAAATTCTCAAAATAAGATAAGCAGTTTGCAGTTGCAGTTTTAACACGGTTTCAAAAATTTTTGCAAAAAAAAGGTATTATAGATATTGGCCTATAATTGGCAAGATCATCAATGTCGCCTTGTTTGTGAATAGGAATAACTTTTGATATTTTGAGAATTTTCGGAAATCTATTATTTCTAATACATTGATTTACATGGTTGGTTAATGGAATGTATATAATGTGCTTAATAGAATTGAGGATTTTCAGGTTTATATCATGAGCGTTTTTACTATCAGTCTTCTTTAAGTTGTTTAGTATATCAAGGATCTGGACATACGAGACTTCGGTGAAACTAAATTCAGTACTATGTCCACCTATGTTAGTGTTAAGTAAGTAGTCTTCAAAGTTTTTGTTTGACGGGGGTAATACATTTATTGTCTTTTCGGCAATCGTCCCAAAATAATTGTTGAGATCCTCAGAATTAATAACAGTAGAATCTGAGTGTGTATTTCTACGCGATTTATTATTTTTAATGACATTCCACATTGTTTAATTTCGGTTATTACTTTGGGAAATGTATTTGTCATGAGCATTAACTTTAGCCTTCTTTAACTCGGATTTATAGTGTGCTTTTTTAATATTCAGTAAAGATTTTAAATTAGGTGTTGGATTGAGTTTGTAGAGATCTTGCAAAAAATGTAATAAGAAAGAAAAGTCCAATTGTATTGAAATTTGAAGAGTAAGTTAGTGTTAGCTACAGGAAGATTGTCATTATTTTTGAAAAAAATCAATCAGTAAATAAGAAAGTTATTAATCATTTAATTTAAAAAAAATTATTTTCTTAATTTTTGACGCTTGTACTTAACTAGAAATCTTGTGAAACATTATCTCTATATTTTTTTTTTATGCATTTTACTAATATTTACTAGTGAAATATTTTGTCGAACTCCTCTATATGTTTCCTTAAATATATAAGGAATAAGAAACCAGACTGCAACCAACAGCTATTCTCCGGACTAACGCCCCGCCGAGCGCTGAATTACGAATTACAAGCCTGGCCGCGTTAAGTGCAATAACTATGTACTGCCACAAAACGCTAAGTTTCGATTGTAATAGACACCAGCCGAAAGACTTATTCCCATTCAAAGGAGCTCTCGTGCCAGCCACCCCATACCACTTGCAGACTGCAGTTTCGAGCTATTGGCTCTCGTCAGTGCAAGGTAGGTCTGAGACCAATCGAAACTTAGCGTTTTGTGGCAGTACATAGTTATTGCACTTAACGCGGCCAGGCTTGTAATTCGTAATTCAGCGCTCGGCGGGGCGTTAGTCCGGAGAATAGCTGTTGGTTGCAGTCTGGTTTCTTATTCCTTATATATTTAAGGAAACATATAGAGGAGTTCGACAAAATATTTCACTAGTAAATATTCTGCCCTCTAGAAGCATATCATCTTTTACTAATATATATTTTATAATAATATATCTAATGCGTTGAAATATAATTCTCGAATGTTATATATTGCAGACATTCAATATTTGCAGCAATATGGCTAAAGTTTTTCCAATCCAAAGATCCTGTATTCGAATCCCAGACATGTGGGATGTTTCCTTTTATTTTTTTTTTTAGTATATTTTTTTTCCCAACAAAGTTGGTATCACAAAATTTAGGATGTCCAAACGCTAACATTATTCACAAGAAAACTATGTAACAATTATATAAAAAGCTCAGTAAATTGGCGAAGAGTACCAACGTTTTAGCTAGTTATATTTACTTATTAGCAGCCTCGCCCGATGACATCAGGCCCCCCCCCCCCAACGTGACACACCACCACGCCTCTTCTAGAGCAAATCGTAGCCCATGTCCACTAGAAAGAAATAAGCTTCCCAACGGTAAAAGAATTATCCTAATCGGACTTTTCGAAATTACCTCGAATATACAAACTTTCTTTATATATAGATCAATAAATTTGCAAATGGAATTATAAGCAAACATGCAAATTAAAATATCATCACATGTTATTACTTTATACATTTTTTGGCTTATTTTCAGCGAGCGTTCAATTGTTTATTATTTTTAAATTACATGTTTTTAAAACTGGGTCAAACAGTCACACTTGTTATTGATCTCACGTTAGATTTTTATTTTGAAACGCGTTTTCAAACAGTATATAATGTATACGTATTAGAACGAATATAACTGAATAACTATATGACCAAAATGACGTCTGTGACTAAAATCAAGCGTGATTAAATTGAAATACTCTCGTTGGTATATACCATCAAAATTTGAACATTTGTGCATCAGAGAGGTGGATATTCGGGTGGATCCACGGATAATGAAACACTGTGTATACATTTTAAGCAAAAGTTATTGTCGATGTAGTAGCAGTCTTACGCGTGTATAATTATACTCTTCGCAAAAACGAAGAGTATATTGTATTTGATCGGCACATTTCTAAATCAGTAAATATAGCTCGTAGAGAAAAAATTTTCATATCATTATGTTAGTGAACGACTTCTGAACAACTTTCAAAATGTCCATCTGTCCGTCCGTCCGTCCGTCCGTCCGTCCGTCCGTCCGTCCGTCCGTCTGTTCGTCTGTCCGCCCGTCCGTCCGTCACGTTTCTTGTAAGCACGATAACTTAAGAAAGAAAAGTCCGATTGTATTGAAATTTGGAAAGTAAGTTAGCGTTAGCTAGAGGAAGAACCCTATTGTTTTTGAAAAAAATCAATCAGTAAATAAAAAAGTTATTAATCATTTAAATAAAAAAAATTTTTTTTTTCATAATTTCTGTCATTTGTATTTAAATAGAAATCTTGCGAAATGTTATTCCCTATAATTTTTTTTTTGTTTTTATATTTTACCAATATATATATTTCATAATAATGTATCTAATCCGTTGAAATACAATTCTTGAATGATATTCATTCAAGTTTTGTGGTAAGATGAGATAGCCCAATGACTAAAGCATTTACCTTTCAATCCATCTTTTCCTGCATCGCTGAACACATATTTAATATACCTCCTCTAGCATCCTGACTTCCCATTACTTTAAGCATCTGCATGCTCATTTATTACGCATATAAACGTTTGAAAATATGCATAATACATAAAATATAAAATATCTTATCTGAGCATTATCTCCTGACTAACACCAGCCGTTTTTCGGATATTTCACGTATATCGCGTTCAGAATGTCCGATCAATTTACATATTGTTTATTAAACATACTTATCTGAGATAATGAAATTAAGATCCAAATGAATTGTACATATAATATAAATAAAATGCTTTAATGGTTAATGGTAATGCCTTTCAATCCAAAGGTCTCGTGTTCGATCCCTCACATGGTGATTTTTTTTTCATATATTTTTTTTTCACAACAATGTTGGTATCACAAAATTTAGAATGTCCAAAAACTAACATTATTTACAAGAAAAATGCGAAGAGTATCCTATAGAATGTGTAACAATTTATATAAAAAGCTCAGTAAATCGGCGAAGAGTATAATGCTTCCACTAGTTTATTTCTAAATTATGTTCTAGTTACTGTTGCTTTTTGCCGTAATGCAAAGGACCCGTACAAAATTAATGAAATTTAACTTTTAGTAGAAATTTTCTTGTAACTTTAAGGATAAGTAGTTTTAAGTATGCTGGTCAAGAGTTGTAATGGACGCAATCCATAGAAACCTATAGTTTTTGCTCTAGGGGGCTCCGAAGGTAATAGGGCGAAAATATGATATATTACATATAATTTGTACAAATGTGTATTACTAAGTGCGGGTTTGTGTAGCCTAACCTCTAGAGATCTATAAAGTACCGAAATAGTGTGGGTAAAATATCAAAAATATTCCTTGGAAAAGCAGAAAATTGAAGAGCCAATGAACACTTGGAGGTTCGTAGATTTCACTTTTAATATTAAGGAACTAATAAGTCCCTAACTCTAAAGCAGAATGGTGTTTTTTAGGGGTGTAAATGGATGAAAAATCCGTTTTTGAATATTATCTCAGAAAATATTATTTTTTAAAATAAATCTCTTATTTTGCCGGTAGTTGAGTCAAATACCTTCAATTTGATTTCTTACTGACATACGATGAAAATTGACTGAGATACAGAGAAGTTGAAGTACTTTCACATTCCCATTAAAAACTGTCTTTTTAGGTAAGAGAATAGTATTAGTATGTACGCATATGCGTGCGTGATTGAGTGTATGTGTGCACGTGCGTGCGTGTATGTGGGTCATCTCATTTTTGAGTGCTTCAAAAACCTGCCAGACAGTATGAAAAGATACGTGGAATATAATAGACGAACTGTTGCTTCTTCACAAAAAAAATGTTTGGTTTCTTTATTCTATAAATAATGGCTGACAATCAAGAGAGATCAGATTTATATTCAATTTGTGAAGAAGTAATTTTAAGTGACAATGTTGTACCTAGTGCAGATGCTCTTAAAATAATAAAAAAAAATAGTAAAAAAAATAATCATAACAAACACCTATACCTAAAAGAAAGCCTGTAATTGCTATTCATCGAAGCTGTCGAGGTACTCAGTAACTGTCAAATTTAACTTAATTATGGAGGGCACATAATTATTAAAGCAGTGGTAGAAAAGTAGAAATAAAAAGAATTTTTTATGACTCCT
Source organism: Rutpela maculata (assembly GCA_936432065.2). Classification (NCBI taxonomy): domain Eukaryota; kingdom Metazoa; phylum Arthropoda; class Insecta; order Coleoptera; family Cerambycidae; genus Rutpela; species Rutpela maculata. Next base: position 232,068,061 of record OW386286.2, read on the forward strand.
ACAACGAAATTAAGATATTGCTATTGATTAAAGGGTATGCTTTTGAACCACCGGATTAGAAAAAAAAACATGTAGTGAGGACGACAAATGGTGTGGTCTCGCCGCAAGACTCAAAGGGACTTCTATTTCCAAGTAGGCAAGACTTCCAATCATAATGCTAGAAGAGTTAGAAATTGTCTGAATAACAACTTCTTTATGTGTTGGATTAAGCAATATAATCCCTTAATTACTTGGCCCCCTAGGCCACCATTAATTTTCACTCTGGGGGAACATAAATAATAAAGTTCATAAAAATAGTTCTGAAAGTAGAGCCGACCTGTGTGTTAGAAATCAGCAGGCTTGTAATGAAATGACAATGTAAGGATTAACAGAAAGTTATTAAAAACAAGCTAAAAACGTACTCTTCGCCAATTTACTGAGCTTTTTATATATAATTGTTACACATTCTATAGGATACTCTTCGCAGTTTTCTTGTAAATAGTGTTAGTTTTTGGACATCTTAAATTTTGTGATACCATCTTTGTTGTGAAAAAAATCATATGAAAAAAAAAAACACGGAAAGTTTTAGCCGCTGCGCCACCAGTTATTGCTACAAAAACTGATTGTCTGTGATATATATCTTTCGAGAATCATACATAGGTATTTCAACTCTTACTTCTATGAAATATATATTAGTAAAATTCATAAACAAAAAAAATATATTGTGGAAATAATATTTCGCAAGATTTCCATTTTAGTACAAGCGACAAAAATTAAGAGAATATTTTTTTTTAATTAAATAATTAATAACTTTTTTATTTACTGATAGATTTTCTTCAAAAACAATAGAGTTCTTCCTCTAGCTAACACTAACTTACTTTCTAAATTTCAATACAATCGGATTTTTCTTTCTTAAGTTATCGTGCTTACAAGAAACGTGACGGACGGACGGACAGACGGACAGACGGACAGACGGACAGACGGACAGACGGACAGACGGACAGACGGACAGACGGACATTTTGAAAGTTGTTCAGAATTCGTTCACTAACACAATGATATGAAAATTTTTTTCTCTACAAGCGATATTTACGATTTCAGAAATGTGCCGATCAAATACAATATACTCTTCGTTTTTGCGAAGAGTATAATAATAAGAGGAGAATTGAAAAATTTATAAGAACCGATACTTAAAATAAAAGTTTAGTTTATACTCATTCTCTTTAGATGCTATTTTTAATAAATGTGTATACAGTTTTATTAACATACTAGCCGTTGTCTGCGACTTCGTTCTGAAACGAAGCGTTTTTCTTGTCGATACTAAAATGCATTCAATTACTATTCGCCTTCGTTATATTCAATTTCTAGTTTAATTAAATATTCACATTTATTCATTTTGACGACCTCTACCGAACTATAACAAAGTTCAAATATGCTAAGAACTATATACAAAGTAGGATTCTATAATTTAGGAATTGTAAATCCTCCAAACCGAAAGCAGGTATTATTTGTGATTTTAATTATCAGAGGCGCTAATTGCCCACTCCGAGAGTAGAGGTTGAGACACTGAGTTCAGATGCCCAAACGAGCATTTGAAAACGCTAGTCCTTTACCAGCCGTCTAAAGGTAAGCAAGCAATTTTAAATCATCTCCTCAGCTTGAAACCGCAAGCAGGCACCGTGTTATCAGGGCTCGATTTTTTGTAAAAACATGATAAGATAACTGTACCGCGTTTTACCGTATAAGTGAATATTTAAACTCATTATGTTTAAAAGAATTAAAATATTATTTCCGATTTCCGAATTGTTAATGTATTTATTACCGAAAATATAGTTTATTAAAATAGTCCCACTCGAGTAAGAGTATTACAATTTACGACGATGTTCAAGTAATTTTCTTTAGGCCCGAACCTTAGAAAGGGAGCATAGTATATATTTCGAAAGAATACCAGTAAGTTAAATTTTTCCATCCATTTTATTTTAACTTAAACCGTGTATAAAATTTTAATGAGTTAAAATAAAATTAAAACTGAAAAAACTGTCATGTTACCGGGTTGATAAGGACGTGTTTTAAGTCCATTTTATTTTGAATATTGTCATATTTTATGAAGTAAAGTAAAATCTGTAATTTTCAAGGGTTTAATAAAAAATTGTTATAGTCCGGGGACTTAATCCGAAAATCGGAAATTCTAGAAATTAAAGATTTTATATTTGTTAACCACTCTGATAATACCGCCTGACTTTCCTGCCAACATAAACGTCGTCTAATTATTCTGAAGCAGAGTTACTGCCTGCATGTTGACTGCTGTAAATAATTGTAAAGCTATCGCTTGATATTCAAACACTGCCTGTTTTGCCTGCTGCTTGATTATTTTCTTTGCTATTTTTTTTTACTGCTTTAATGCTGGCGCATCCGCCATCTTGTGAATCGCTTTCTTGCCACCGCTATTGCCGAAGTTACAAAACCTCTGAATTTCCGCTAATTTGTAACTAGTAGTATAAACTTTCTCTCCGTTTGGTTGTAGTCAGATTTTAAATCGAATTTTAGTCAAAATCTAGTCATTCTCATAATTTTGTAAATTATTAAATGATATAAATAAATGATGCATTTTAAGTTGAAGTTATTTATGATGAACTCCTTATGAGTTGCTCCGTGAATTGATCATATATTTTTTTCCACTGCCTGGACAATAAACATTGTTATTTTGCCGAATTTGTTGTTTTACTACTGAATGTGAGTAGAAATCTAATCCACTCTTTTGACCTCTAGACATTTCCGTTTCTTTCCTGAGTTTATCCCAGCCCTACTGCAACAGTCTGTATTAAGAGGCTATTGTGGGATCTTTGCCCCAAGTAAAAATTGTAAAGGTGGCGCGCGAGTGAAACCGAAGTAGATCTCGGCGTCAACCACGTCACAGTTCGCGTGGAAGACTTCGTCCGCGTGGAATTAAGAACATTGACATACTAACTTATGCTAATAAAGAAGTACTTCATACTGACTGTGTACTTCTATAGTACTCAGGAAGTACACTCGAGGGAACCCGAACTCGGGAAAACCCACTGCGCATCCATTGTATTCAAGTAAACCTACTGCATATCCATTGCATTCAAGGAAACCCTCTGCGCATCCATTGCACTCGAAGGACCCCATTGCGCATCCATAGTACTCGGGGAAACCCACTGCACACCCATTTCAATTAAGGAAACCCACTGCGCAACCATTGCACTCGAGGAAACCCACTGCCTGTTCACTCCTTCGGGGGGACTTTTTTTGAAAACCGAATACGTGTCTCCTTGTTTCCTCAGAAGAGCCCGTCGCTGGAATATCACGTTTCTGACTTATGCGATTTCAGAGACACGGGTACCCTTTAGACCATCTACCACCCCCATTTTAACACCTTCAAAAAGTGAAAATCGAAATATTGTCTTGCTTGTGTCTCTAGATTCCAATAAAGAGTATTTCTGCCAAATTTCACGCTTCTAGATCTAATCGTTTCCGAAAAGATTAAGAACCTCCCCCTCCCCGTTCACCCTTTCGGGGTTTCTTTTTGAAAACCTTTGAACACGTGTCTTCTTATTTCCTCAGAAGAGCCCATTGCTCGAATAATCACGTTTTTGACTTAGCGATTTTAAAAATACGGGTGCAGTCAGTCAGTCAGGGTATTCTTTTATAGATATAGATTATTACAAACTTAATTTTAGTAAATAACGATAATTGTCTAGGATGTCTCCACATTATTAGTCAACCATCCTACGATGGCAAGTAGCCGAGCAGAGAGGGAAGAAATATCGTCACTGTTGGACAGAGACAATTTCTTAAGCTTCTTAAGCTAGTTAGTTAGCCTGTCCAACAGTGACGATATTTCTTCTCTCTCCGCGGTTACTTGCCATCCTAGGATGGTTGACTAGTACCCGCATTTGTTCTAGTTCATAAATATTTAAGTCAGGATAGGACGATAATATTTTATAAAAACAACTTAATATTCAGTCTTTGTGGGCGATTTAATAGTTTTAATGTTTTAAAAACAATACTCTAACGTATAGAACTTGTATGAAAGGCATAATGGCATTCATAAATTAAAATGAAAATGGCTTCGGCTGTATTATATTTATGCAAATTGGATTTTTCCTCACACGACACCGTTTTAACAGTTAAATATTGTTTTTATTTCATATATTAAGTCGGTTGTTTCCTTGCAATCACGTAATTTGCTAATATTTATGTAGAATTTCATATGGTCTCTTCCAATACATTTTTAAAAATGGCGAGTTTAGCGAGTGCTTCTGTTAAATTATTCATATTTTTGTGTAATTTCCACATAATATTTTATCCAAAGTGATAATCAAAATCACACGTAATTCATGGTCAATCAAATGCAAAAAATAAACGTACACGTTTAAAACTACTGCTCATGGTTACTGAATTTATGTTACTAAACTTCAGTTTTCGCATACATTTTTTCCTAAAGAATTCAACACAACGTAAATTACTGACTAAATCTTAACGTAGTTCCGTTGTTGGTAAATGAGAGTTTACAAGTTTATGGGACACCGTTGAAGTGAGTAGATTACAGGAAACTGCTTTTACTTTCTCAAACAAACAGAAAACAAAGAGAACAACACTTTGAAGTACAGAATGATTGAAAGTGGACATTTTAGGACATTTCGAGGCAGTAACAATTATTCAAATACAGTTGGTGTTAACTAACTTTAAATTAGTCTAAGCTACAATTTGTCATATAAAAAAATCTCGAATACATTCTTTTTAAATAATGTTCTTTATCGAGTGCCGAAAATCCCCAATTCCTAATTTAATTCTGTCTTTTTTTTAACTCATATATTTAATGTCTTTGTATTATATTTGAGAAGGTTAGAGAAATAGAGGACATATCTTAGTCTTGGCAAAAAACACTCGGAACATTCAGATCGTATACCGTGCTGTCTAATAAAATATATAGCAGATATATTAACAGTACCACTCACATATTTAATAAATAAATCATTTAAAAATGGAGAATATCCTGATAAATTAAAAATTACTAAAGTAATACCTTGTCACAAAACAGGTAGTAAGACCATTAAAGAAAACTACAGACCGCTTTCAAACCCATCTATATTTGCCAAGACACGAAAAATCAATGTATGTTCTTCTTGTTACATCTTTCACAAACTATAATCTTTTAAGTGACACCCAACATGGCTTTCTCAGTGGAAAATCTACAAATAATACAGCTCTAATCAGTCAAATTAATGAAATAACCGAGGCTCTAGATACAGGGAACAAAATAGCTGTAATATATTATGACTTGACAAAATCATTTGATGTAATAGACCATAGTTTCTTGCTTGGTAAGCTGGTGGCTTATGGTATAACAGGTACAGCAAGTATGTAGATAAAATCATATTTAGAAAATAGAGCACAATTTGTACACCTGAAGTACCCAAAATAGTATAGCAAATATCCCATTTAAGTAAAAAATTTAAAAATCTCCATGGGAGTACCCCAGGGAGGTGTACTGTCTCCATTCCTATTGCTTGTTTACTGTAATGATATGTATACCAATGTGGTAAATTTAAATACAAGACTGTCAATTTGCAGATGGCTCCTCTATGAGAATAAAAGGAAGAACGGGAAAACAACTAGTGGAAAATTGTAATCAGGCAGTGAATTATATGAAAAACTGGTGTAAAAATAATAATCTGATACTTAATCCATCTAAATCTGTCACAATAGAATATAAAAACATACATAGCAAACAAGAAAATAAAAGTATATTAGTGAAATCAGATAAAAAATCAATTAGAGTAGTCATCTGCAGAACTTCTAGGTGTTGTGATTGATATAAACTTAAAATGGACACAGCAGATAGAACATGCAATTAAACATTTAAACGCTGCACATTATGTTATATTAAACCTAAAACAACAAGTAGGCACACATACGCTCTTATTGTATTATTCTACCTTTGTACAAAGTAGACTAACATATGGTATTATAATATGGAGTGAGTCATCCGAGTTAGATAGAGCATTTATAATACAAAAAAGAATAATAAGAACCATAAGTAATGTGCAATATTCAGAACATTGTGCACCAATATTTGTTAAATTGGGGATAATGACCGTTTATTCCCTATATATGTACCAAGTATCATGGTATGTTGTACAGAATATTCACGAGTTTGAAACCAATAATCAAATAAATACGGAAATTTGAACTAGAAATGCGAATGGATTAAGTATACCACCACATAATACAATCTTGTACAAAAGATCCCCAAAGTATATATGTATAACAATCTTCCTAACGACATAAAAATCGAAAAAGTACAACCTAGAGCAAAAACAAAATTAAAAAACTTCTTCACCATAAATCCGTTCTATTCGGTAAATCAGTAATTAAACAAAAACTTTAATCCAACGGTGTGATATGCAGTATATATGTTTGTAGGAATTATTATATTTTATTATCTTAGTCTCAAATGTTTTGTATTGTTAGTGATATACTAGGTACATTATACAAGTGTAATTACAATGCTGTAATCATATATAATAATTTAATTTAATTGACATGTCCAAAGAAATGTTATATTTTTAAAGGATGAATAAATAATGATAAAAAAGTAATAAAAAACCGACGTTTTGAAAATTGACACATAATTAAAAACTAAATAAACTATCGACATCTCTACTGAAAAAACCGCTGCTCAAGGAATCACTACTTCCACATCCAGATTTTCTATCCAAGTCACTCACAACGAAAAAATTTTGTATGTGGAAATAATTGTTTATGGAACTTTAATAATATAATATTTGAAATCCTCTACCTCAAAAACCATAAAACGATACCCCATATCGGTAGTGGGGTGGGGTTGGTGATAGGGAGTGGTAGTGAGGGTGGATAAAGTAAAAAAATATTTTGAGGTTTCTGGTTCTTGTACACACACAAAATCACATTTTTTTTCCATCCCCTTTAATAATGTGCAAAAATTTTTTGAGACCCTAGCTTCTCTTGTAAATACCAATTTTATGAACTCTTACCTGCTTAATTTATCATTTACCCCAAATTTACCCCCCAACCCTTCGATGGAGCAAGATGAAAATATAATCTAATTCTAGATCTCGTCAAAGTACATATCTGTACCCAAGTCAATATCTCAAACGGTTCCAGAGTAAACGTGCGCGCAAAAAAAAGTTACAGACCGACAGACAGACCGACCGACAGACCGACAGACAGACAGACAGACAGACAGAAATTTTTGACATTCTAGCCTATTTGAATAATAAAAATTTTAAAATTTTTTTTTGCCGTTACTACTACTTTTACTTCCACTGGATGTGGAAGTAAAATAGCCATTATATTATATTATTAACAGTTCCTCAAAAGTTTGGAATATTTTCAAAATTGATATTAATTATATCTGTATTGGTGACGAAAATCAAATGGATAATTTTAGACCTATCAGTTTAGTACCAGGTTTGTAGTATATAACAGATTATGAAGTTTTTTAATGATCATAACCTTTTTAGTCGATGGATTTTCAAGAGGTAGGAGAATAGAAACAGACGTATTTAAATGTGTAAACGATATTTAAAATATTTTAGAAAATAATGAAATATCTTTGGGAATATTTTTAGACATATCTAAAGCAAATAATTCCACGAATAATGATATATTACTACAAAAACTAGATCAATACGAAATATGATTAATGACACTAAAATAGACAGCATCATACCTAGACAATCGACAACAACTTGTAAAAACTACTATAAACATAAAAATAGAAATTCCCCAAAGTACTATAGTAGACCCACTCCCTTTATAATACACATAAATGACTTTTGTAACATTCTAACAAACACTAATTATAAACTATGCAAATGTCATCATTATTAATAAAAGAAAAGAAAGCAGAGGCATTACTAAACGAAGCCGCTTCAATAATAAATATTGTAGGAGATTGGTTAAAACGAAACACACTAATTTTTAATTAAAAAAAGACATCGTGTGAACTTTTCGAGTAAATAAGTCAAACGTCAACTTATCAGAAACTAATAAAAATAATGAACATTTTTAGAAATCATTATAGATGCCAAATTAAGTTGGAACCCCAAAATTAACAAAAAACTGAACAGGATATATTGTATCATAACAGTATTAACGCTGACGAAGTATTGAATTACATGATAGGATTGCTAGCATTTTAAAGCAAAGCAATATATTGAAAATAATTAAATCGTCAATATTAGCTAAAAGAGTAGTTGTTTTGATTGCCTCTGCAATAACGAGTGTTTTAACTCTTTCAGGGGCAAGGAAGCTGGATTTAAAAATGCCTTAGAGGGGCATAATTTTTTAATAAAATATAATACGTGCATCTGGTACATTGAGGTACAGCGACCTCTACCTTTTGCTAGACATCATTAAATTTAACTTTGTCAATTTTTATTATTATTATTGTTATTACTTGCTTGAGCGGTACGTATTGTAGAGCACTGCCCAACTGGATGTAATTCCTTCCTGATATAATTTATGTGCTAGCAAGCAGCGTTGCAAGTGGATCAAAAATTGACGTACTGGTATCGAAACAAAAAAGGTACTGATTTTAAGAAAAAGTACTTTTGTAACTAAATATTTTATATGAATTTCAATGAACAGATAAAATACTTCCTTCCAGATAATTTTTATTTATTTGTATAGAGATATTTTAGAGATATTAGACATTTGGTAACTGTAAAGAAATCACCAAATTAAAGTAAGAAACTTCACCAATTGGCGAACAACAAATGTGGTGTTCTTTTTCTTTTGATCCTGCAGTATTTCGTTTCACGAAGTTGTTTAAATTAGGAGTCTAAAGTTACGAAGTAAGCCAGTATTTCATACAAAAAATGTACTGACACAACGAAAATAGCGCTGACATAATGACTGTGCTCTAAAAGTATTGACTTCAGTACAAATGTACTGACACTGATAACGTTGGTACCAGCGCCCATGAAAGAAAGTGTTTACCTAACAAATATATTAACATGACCAGATTGACGCATCAATATGCAGAAAGTAGATAATTTCATATTAAATAAAAAAGTGTGTAAGTTGGGATTTGCTTCATAACTAAATAATATTTTCTAGTCATGATGAAAGCAAATAAATAAAAAATTGTAAAAATGCTTTGTTGTAAAAAAAAATGGTTAAGAAAAATAAATTAGAGAAAACAGAGTATTGACAGTGCTTGCAATATATATTTATAAGTGTTTAATTGTTAATTTGAAGTATAAAGACGAATTTGGAAAACAATAAATTAGTTATAGTTACGGTACTAGAGGAATAATTTTAACATTCCTATTCATAGGTAAAGTATTTACGAAAAAGTCCCTGTTAATTCAAGTAAGACATTTTTTAATGTTCTTCCAAATGAAATTAAAAATATTAAAATCTTTAAGTGTTTTAAGAGAGATATAATTATTCAATTCCTTAACTGAAATTAAACCATACACAGTCCCAAAATATATTAGGTAATTATCGAAAATGTCATGTATAACCATATAACTATTATTGAAGTCACTTTATGTAAAACAACCAGATAGGATTAGCTTATTTAAAAGTCTTATTTTACTTCCACATCCAGTGGAAGTATAGTAACGACAAAAAAATTTTAAAAAATTTTTATTGTTCAAATAGGCTTAGAATGTCATGAAACGTTGAGATTTCAAGTATGAGCGAAAAAAAATTTCTGTCTGTCGGTCTGTCGGTTTTTTGTGCGCACGTTTACTCTGGAACCGTTTGAGATATTGACTTGGTACACATATGTACTTTAACGAGATCTAGAACTAGATTATATTTTCATCTTGTTCCGTCGAAGGGTTGGGGGGTAAATTGGGATAAAATTGGAGGAAAATAGGTAAATCAAGCAGGTAAGAGTTCATAAAATTGATATTTAGTATAGATAAGAGAAGCTAAGGTCTCAAAAAAAATTTTGACATTAGCCACCCCCCATTACCACCCCCACTCCATTATTAAAGGGGATGAAAAAAAAATGTGATTTGGTATGTGTACAAGAACCAGAAACCTCAAAATATTTTTTTACTTTATCCACCCCCCCCAGACAAAATTACGATACTGACACTTCTAGATTTTTCGAAAACCTTCGATACAATTAGTCCGAACTTTTACTGTCTATTTTACATTTTATTAGTTTTTCGGATAATGCGGTTAGGCTTTTGGAGAATTTATTTACTAAATAGGGCTCAGTTTGTGGAAATGGATATAGGTCGATATTCCAAAGCTAGTGTAACTGTGGTGTCCCGTAGAGCTCAATACTTGGCCCACTTTTGTTTATTATATACATATGTAATTTAACGTCCTGCCTGAAAAAAATGTAACGTACATCTTTATGCGAACGATACACAACTTTACTAACCATTTTCGTCAGATGATGTAAATCTGGCTAAAAATGTTGTAAACGATGATTCAAAACTCCTCGTTTCATTCTCCGAACATCATAAATTACAACTGAACCCAATGAAATCATCAGTTATGGTATTTGGTAAAAACAGGAAACAGATTGAGACTGAGTTTGTAATTAAAATTGGAGATGAGACTTTGCAATGTGCGCAAAGTGCAAATAATTTAGGTCGTTTTAAGAATGATACAAGGAAAATAATTCAAAAGGCATATGCCTCATTAAAAATGTTATTTCCAAATCACCACTTATTGTCACAGTCTCTTAAAATACAGCTTACAGAATCTTTGGTTTTAAGTCATTTTAATTAAAAGATGCAAACTGGCTTAGTATGGAAGATATACGAAAACTTCACTCTACAGTTCTATTCCATAGTATTGTTTTAAATCAATGCCCACCTTATTTATATAATAATATAAAATATAGAACAGATGTTCATTAATTAAGATTTAAGGACTAATTACGCCTCCACCTCACAAATCTGAAATGTTTCGAAGATGCTTCACATATAATGTTTATTATCTCTATAATAATGTACCAGCATCCTTGAAATCCTTGAAACTAAACTCTTTCAGAAACAAATTTAGGAAAATTGTTTTTAATGCCTCATATTAGACCGTTTTTAGTTTCTTTTTTTTCTTTTGCTAGCGTTATTTGTCAGAAAACACGTTTTTTCTTATATTGGTCGCCAATTTTTTTTTCTTTCAATTTACTTCGTATATGAGTATGATTTTAACTAGCAGATGTATTCATGATCATGTGATGTATCTGTTTACCGTTTCACTCTTGGAGCTGAACTTTGACATTTCCTGAATTGTCTTCAGCTCCATTTTGTAATATACATTTACTTCATTAAGTGAAACTGGTTGCATATAAACATTAATATTATTATTATTAAGTAGTAGGAGCATTTTAGTTTTCCAATCTCATCTGAAACGCAATCCCGTGCAACCTCATAATACGGAGTGAACCCAGAGGAGCTGCCTTATTATTATTATTTTTATTATTCCCGCGACTAAGGCTAATTACGAAACTGCATTTTGTTCTTTATTTTTTTGGGTGATATGTGGCACTGATTCCTTTTTATTCGATATATGACCATGACCATCAGTAACCAAAGTTACTATACCTTAGCCTAGAAAGGAGTGATGAATTGGACTGTTATGTACTGTAACATGTCATTGAGAGATGATTTTATAAGCTTTTGTAAAAATGATTTTGAGTTCCACCCCTCCAAATTAAAATACCAGTAGTATCATCATTTTCCAGCTAAGGTGTAATGTCCACTACATCCATTGACCACTCCTTGCTTATGCGCAAGAGTGGTTGGCAGTTTCAAGCACCCCCACTAAAAAATATTTCCTCACATCGCAGAGAATTATTTATTATATTTGTTTAAACGTATGTAGAAGAAAGTACCGAGCAGGAATTTATTTTCACAAAGGCTTTATTTAAATACATTATTTTCACGTTACAATGAGCCATTTAATGATTAAGTTGGAAAGCGCACACGAAACATGGAAAATTAATGTACGAGTATACTTGGGAATATACTACTCTATCTAACATATATCTAAATTCTAGAGGGAGTAAATTGTAAATTATTGTTAGGTACGGCGATGTGGTTATATACTAATGGAGAATAGTAGGACATTCAATTATACTACTTATGATAACAATAATGTTTCTCACACACAATAATTTAAGTAGGAAAGGGTGATGCGTTAGGGTTTTCTGTTGTAAACCCTAAGGTTGATAAACTAATTAATCCTACTCTTGTTTGTGACTATTATGAATGGGTATTATTTTACAATTTCTTTCTATCCTTGATCATCAAAAAATTGTACAAATTCTGTTAAAATAAATTTAGTAAGATTTTTTGGAATTTTTGTTTTAACAGAAAACGATGGAATGTGAAATATTCATGAAGATATTTCAAAAGGCAGAATAATATAAAAAATGTACCGATATAGTTTGGGATGGAAGTTGCCACATTAAAACTCGTCATTACCTATTGTACCTACAAGCATGTTTTTTTTTCAAAATAGAAATGGTTTTGGGAATGTATGGCCACAGAAAAGTGTATGACTGTATTACCTGTTCTAACCTAATCGAGAAAAGAAGAAATGGAACGACAAATACACAAGAGCTAAGGAATAAACTAGGACACATTCTTCAAGCCCAGGGGTCTTTCAAGGAGACTTTATATACAGGATGTTGCCAGAGCTGGGCAAAGTTCTACTTCAAGTATCAAGTACTTGAAGTAGTTTTATGTGCAAAGTATATGGTGAAACTACTTCAAGTAAAGTATTTGAAGTAGTTTAAATGAGTACTTTGCCAAGCTCTGGATGTTGCATCATAAGAGGGACAAAGCTTAATAGGAGGTAGAGACCATCAGTGGTAATTTGAACCTCCCATAGAAATGTCTCATTGGGCCTTCACTACGAATTTACAGGGTGTTTTATAATTTTTTTGAAAACTACTTTTTGCCATTACTTTGACAGGGAATTGAATAATGGATTCATATTTGATTTGGTACAGCTAACGCAGTAATGATTATTCAGAAGTACGTATAAGACAAGGAAAAAATCCGTGTCCGGAGTCATTGAAGTTTCTTATTTACCTCTAAAAGATATGACCCTATATATATATATATATATATATATATATATATATATATATATATATATATATATATATATATATATATATATATATATATATATATATATATATATATATATATATATATATATATATATATATATATATATATATATATATATATATATATATATGTATATATATATATATGTATATATATATATATATATATATATATATATATATATATATATATATATATATATTTGAAAGCTCTATACGATATTCGAAAAGAACACAAGAATATGGATTTCAGAGCGATATTAAATTAAAGTCACGTGAAATAAATAATTTTGTAACTAAAATTTGCAAAAATTCTATTGAGGCTAGGTGGTCTGGGTGAATACTAATTCCCACACGTATTAAAGATCAATTTTGGTAAAAATGTAGCCCTAATAAGTAATTGGGTATAAATTAACAAAATATTTAATCAATCATAGTAGGCTTATTCAAAGTGAGAAATAATAAAACTATTTAGGAAGAAGCAACAAGTTACTTTAATCAAGAAAATCAGTAACATTTCACACTTAATAAAAATTGGTAAGCAGAACAAACTAAAACCGAAATAAATAAAATAATTTCCATCCAGGTAACAATAAACAACAAACCAATAACTGAATGTGTTTAAAAATAAAACACAATTTACACTAAAGTAGATTTTCAAAGTGGCCTCCCCCAACTTCTGTGCATTTTCTTGCGCATTTAGTTAGGTCACCAATTGCTCGACGCATCATTGCCGGATTATTGCGTATTTCGTCGCAGGTTGAACAATGCGCTGGATTAATCATTGTCTACTATTAATTTCGACGCTATAAACCTCATTTTTTAATTGGCCCCATAAAAAGTAATCGCAATGGTTACAATCAGGAGACCTCGATGGCCATTTATGTGGATTCCCGCGACCAATCCATGTATTTGGATACTCATTATTTAGTATTCTCCTACTTGAATGTTAAAATATGGTCGGGCCCCATCATGCTGATACAACATGCTTCTAATACGGATATTTTCTAACATATTCGGTACAACGTTTTGAAGAAAATTACAGTAAATATCACCATTTAATCTTTCTTCAAGAAAATTTGGTCCTATCAAATGTGTATTGACAAGCCCGACCCATACATTTACAGAAAACCTGTGTTGCGAATGTCTCACTTAGAGCACGGTCTTATCTGTAATGGAACTAGTGAGAGTCCTCGTGGACTACGTAGCATTTAGATTACCCTAATTGGTCAACTAAGCATTACTAAATAAATCATTGTTCCGTTTTGCAAAGTAACGTACAATGTGCAACCAACCCAGTTATTTCTTACAGTGGGAATTAATATCAAACTAGTAAAGTTGTCTTCAGATCTACTAAGCACTCAAAAATGCCGGCGCCTTTGACCATCAAACTCGCCGCGCCACACCGCCAAAGACGCCGACATTTTTTACACGCTTAACAAGTGTGTAGTCAACTTTACCTCCTGTATCTTACAGGTTCAAGCAGACTATACATGATTTTTTTTTAAATATTATTTTATCATTCCTAAAAAGAAAGTCTTTCAGATGCTATATGACTGTTTATGTATAATAAGCTCACGTGTCAGATTAATGGTTAAAAACCAAAGGTTCACCAACATTCAAAGAGCCGACGTAAAGTGATCTACTGCTTAAACCACAGACTATAAGACTTTTGCAAGCATATGCCTTGTTGTTGCCATTTAGGCTGGCGAGACTGGGCGCATGCCCAGTACCACCTGTCGTACAGATTCGATAATACTTGGCAAGTGTTCATGTCTGAGTAAAGTTCGTGGAAAATCTCACAATTCCTCATTAGTCAACGTTGAACGAGCCTCACAATGTCATCTGGGAACTTAACGAGAAAGTGTAGTATCAATTAAGTTTGACAGTTTGCCTCAAAAAAATGTGAAGTTTACCATTAATTTGATATAAGTTACTAGTGATATATTTAGTCCTTTTAAAACACATATTAAAAATTATGTAATAGCAGAAACACAACAATATATTTAATTAAAGTCCTTAGACTTGTTTGTAACACAGCAGATTAATTTTAAGCCTGGATCAGATACCATACAAACTATAGTTAAGACAATTGTTTCTGGGGTGTTTGATCCAAAGCTGTTGTACAAATCTGGACGAATTATATTGTATTAAAACACACATTGTTTTAAAATGATTTCGTGCTTAAATGTGTATGCATTTTCTGTACAGCTTGTTAGCGAGTCTGTTCTCTTATTTGTTACATAGTTTTACTACGTTAAACTGCAGTTTCTGGCTCAATTCTACAAAAATTTCTCACCGTTTACACTAGTTTCATAGAGTTAAATAAGATTTTTGAACTCGTAACATGACTAAAAATAAACCACGAAAATAATATACTAAAAATAAGTTATATAAATATCTATCAACACACGCGTTTAGCATATATTTGTATAACAAATGCGGGACATTTATTCAATGTGCTATGAGAATTGCTTTAATTAGCTAGACAAGTTTGCTTAGAAACGTAACGCACTCAAGCACATAATATGTAGACGAAGAACGAGATTTTAATTTTTTTTGTGGGAAATACTATTTTCACAATTTTCATGTTCCCACCTCTTTATTATATATCATTTTTTATTGTAAGAAACCTTTCGCTTTCTAATGATATATGCAGAAATAGTTTAATATTTGTCGATAATTTGTAGTTATACAAAATTTACCAACAGTGAACGAGTGGGCACTATTGAAGACTGAAGACAAGGTAAAAAAGTGGAGAGTATATTAAACAACTATTAAACAAGTATGTTATATTGATAATGAAATTGCAAATACTTTTAATAAACATTTTACGACTAGTTTAATAACTAATAATCAAAAGAGATTTTGAATTCTTGAATGCGAATGTGCCTTTGGGTAATGTTTCCTTTTTTCTCTCACCTTTAAGCGAACAGGATAATAAACAATATCAAACTATCTAATTCTAGTGGCTACGATAATGTATCAAATAATTTATTAAAAAACTGTAAATATCTTATGTGTCAATCCTTATCATATCTGATAAACTTATCACTTGAACAAGGAGTATTTCCTGAAGAATTAAAGCTCTCAGTGGTTAGTCCTTTATATAAGAAAGGTTAAGACAACTTGTATGAAAATTATCCAGCTATTACATTACTATCAAGCTTCTCCAAGATATACGAGTCAACTGGTCAATGGTCAACTGGCAACCTTTTGCTTACGTAATAATATAATCTCACCAGAACAACATGGTTTTGTAAAAAATGGATACGGCCTTAACTAGTCTTCATATAGAAATTGTAAAAGGACTTGACAAAAAAATATGCCCGCTTGGTCTATTCATTGATTTTTCCGGGCTTTCTATTGCGTAGATCATCAACTGCTTTTAGAAAAACTATGCAGGTATGGAATTAGAGGGCCTCCATTAAAATTTATAAAATCATACCTAAGCAATCTAGATCAAGTTGTTCAAATCAATGATGTCAAAAGTGAACCCAGGAAGGTAACCCAGGGTGTCCTACAAGGCTCCATCCTGGGCCTTCTATTATACATTATTTTTACTAATGATCTAGTATATTTTTTAAAGCCATTGAGAATTTAAAAATAGTATGTTATACTGACGATACAAATTTTCTAATCATGGAAAGCAACAGCACGGAAGCAATAAATTCGACAGAAAATATATACAAAAAATGCATTCTCTGGTCTGAAAAAAACCTAATCAATTTAAATAAGCAAAAATCCACCACGTTACTTTTCAAGCAACAAATTTCGCAAGCTAATTTAAATACCCAAAATTCTAACCTGTTCAACATGCATAACTCACGTAAAATTTTAGGAGTCACTTTTGACTCTGACTTAAAATGGGATATTCACATTGATAATTGTGTAATAAACTACGTACTTGTTGCTATGCGTTGCGATCACTAGTAAACCACTGTAGTCAAAATATTGTAATTTAGAGCAGCGATTTCGCAAGTCTATCGTGTCGTTTTTTTTTTGGCGTAGAACCAGGTCAAACATATTAGGTTCCTTTGAGTATGTCACCGGGCATATGAAATCATATTTTACGACATTTTTTTGTAGTCTCGAACTTTTTAAATCCATAAAAAGTGAAAAAAATAATATATCAGGTGGTGGCACTTAAAAAATATATATATTTATTGGAGCTGAAATAGAATCAAATTTTAAGAAGAAAAGGTTCCATGCAATTTTTCACATAAATTGATAGTTTTTAAGTTATAACGACTTCAAAATTACGATTTTAGCTTAAAATAAAAGCTTTTAAAAAAGGTATTTTCAAACGGCTTTCGTCAAGTATCTCGAAAAGTATTACTTTATCGAAAAAATGTTATAGACCAATTACAGAAAGCACCCTACAAACTGGGAATTAATTATATTTTTTGTTTATTGATGTAGGATTAATAATTTCGGAAATATTTAAGTTTATATTTGGTAATTTGGTATTTCGAAACCCTTGGAGGGTTTCGAAATTACCTTTAAAGTTTAAAATGCATTCTTTTCTAAAGCAAGTGCTTTAAATGAGCAAAAAGGAATTTGAGTATTTAGGTAATGCTACATACTTTAACGAAAAACTGTATTTGAGATATTTTTTTAAAATTATTGGCTAATTAGAGTAACAAAACGAGTAAAAAATAATTTAAAAGCGCAATTAATTGTCTTTAATTTCCTTTCTTAGCATGCGTCACAATTTCTGAGATATTTAACATTTAAACTGCATTTTTCGTCTTATGAACGTTCGGATGCCATTTGTAAACTCATATCTCCGAAACTATTAAATCTATGTAAATAAATAAACAAGCGAAATTCATTATTGGTTTATGAGCTTATTTTTGGTCTCTACACATTTTTGAACAAAACTAATATTTATTGAGATATTTGAAATAGGAAAAAAAAATACGTTTTATCGAAAATACCTTTATAGTTTAACCTTTATTTTTTCTAAAGCAAGTGCTGTATACGAACCAAAAAATTTGAGCATCTACGTCATGCTGTATATTAATGAGAAACCGTTTTTGAAATTTTTTTTTTAATTACTGGCTAATTACAGTAACAAAATGGCGACGTTGTTATTAAAATAATGTGTAGACGGACATTGCTTCGGTGATAACTTCTTTGTTTTCTATGCTACATAAACAAATAAAAAAATAGTTAAGAGCTTAATTAATAACCTATTATTGTATCTATTAGTATCCTTGGCGTAGGTGTCACAGTCTCTGAGATATTTAACTCTCACTCTAAATAGTTATCTTATGAACACTTGGATGCCAAATGTAAACTTAAATATCTCCGAAGTTATTAATCCTAAATATCAATATATCAATAAACAAAAAATATAATTAATTCCCAGTTTGTACTTTCTATAATTGGTCTATAACATTTTTTCGATAAAGTAATACTTTTTGAGATACTTGACGAAAGCCGTTTAGAAATACCTTTTTTTGAGCTAAAATCGCAAAGTCGTTATAACTTAAAAACTATTAATTTATGTGAAAAATTGCATAGAACCTTTTCTTCTTAAAATATGATTGTACTTCATATATATTTTTAAGTGCCACCCCCTCAAAGGGGGTGGCACTTAAAACATATAAATAAATTAACAAGCCTCCGCTCAATATAGAAACTTTTCTGTGAAACATTTACTATTATACTGCCAAAAATGAACGAAATCCGTTCAATATGACATTACTTCGAAGTTTTGCATATTTTTTACCTCTAGGTACTGTACTACTACCACCTGTCTTTTTATTATTAAAAGGAGACTATTTAATATTTATTATACAATTTCTTAATATTAACAACATATGATCAATAGTACTGTACAATATATGAAATATTGAACAATAATATTGATCCCCTAAATGCTTTTGATCACTACTGGTTTTGTACCTATTGATATAAGTTAAACTACTATATACACCCCGACCGGGATCATCAGATCCTTGCAGTCGGCAGGCTTGCTACAGCCGAGCGCGCAAGAATAAGACTTTGGCCCGTTAAAAAAAATCGCTGACTCAATACTATAAACGGGACATGAAAAATTTTTATCCTAAAAACTTTTTTCAACTATTGACTTCAATTTGTACGCAGCATGTATATACAAATTTTCATAAATAAACTTTTTTCTCGATTGCCTAAAATTACGCTACTGAAAATAACAAGTTTGAGTTTCCTATTATTTTACCAACTTAAAAAAAAAATAAATCGGGTTCACGTGGGACGTTGTTCGAAGCGCTATTGTGTCTACTTTAATCTAAAAAAAAAAATAGCTTGATAGCACAAATATTTTCAGAGATATAGCGGTGGAGACTTTAAAAAACATATTTCATTAAAAATCTATTTTTTTGAGTTTTTCCGAAATAAAAAAGTTCTTGACCACCGAAAAATGCCGTAAAAAACGATTTCGTGTACACGATTATCTTACTAAAGAATCCCACTAAGTCTGGTTTGGTTCTACGCCGGTTTTTTTTTCTCGAAAACTAAGCGACTTTACTTCCAGATTTTACTATACTAATTAGTCTTCATTATGCAAACTTTCACTCTCAGATGCGATATGGTATCATTAATTGGGGAATCAGAAGTTACTTTCAACGCGTCTTTATCCTACAAAAATATGCACTGCGAATATTAACTAAGGTGTCAAAAAGAGAATCCTGCAGAACAGCATTCAAAGAATTCAAATTTTTAGCACTAATTGGTACATATATTTATGAACTAGGCTGCTTTGTTTATAAAAATTTTCATTTCAAAAATATCTGACTGGCCACAAGATTCAAAAATAATCTTATACCTAATCACCCTTTCAATACAAGATTGCATTGTTTTGATGATGCAAGTCAAAAACCCCCCTGCGACATAAAGCTTGTACAGTAGTTCCGGGTGCCAGACTTTGTCGAAGGCTTTCTCGAGGTCTAAGGCGACAAATCCTGTGAGAAGACCTCGATTGAAGTTGGTGGTGGCAGTCTCACCAACTCGGAATAGCTGCTGCGTGGTAGAATGGCTAGTGCGGAAACCAAACTGATGCCTGTTAAGGATATTATTATTATATAGAAGCTCCTGGTCTCGACTCAACAATAATACATCCAAGATTTTTATTAGATAAGATATCAAACTGATGAGCCGATAATTGGCAGGATCATTTTTTATCTTCCCTGGTTAGGGTATATTTATAATTTTTACTATTTTCCATACGTTTGGATAATACTGCAGTCTTGTGCAATTATTGAACAGTTCTGTTAAATACAAATACACTTTAACGGGAAAGTGTTTCATTGCATAAGTGGGTATCTTATCTAATCCAGAAGCCTTCTTAGATGGCAGTGAATTAATTGCTACCCTCACTTCCGAGGGTGAAAAGAACAGTGGTCCCGCACTAGCTGGGAGGTTTGTTTGATCAAGTTGATCTATATACAGGGTATACATAATTTAATGTCTGTTGTGGTATGGGGTTGGTGAAAACGGAGAATAGGTAGGTACCTGGAGAAGGAACCAGCTTTTTATTTGTCGGTAACAGCCTCCCCAGCCTCGGTGGTAAGTGGGGGTATTTGGTTTGTTTTCCTATTGAAAGGATGGGGGGGGGGGCAAAGGGATGATCATTAGGTTGATTGACTCGTTATTATGTTTTTTTTATCTTTGCCAATTTGCCTTTTGAGCGCATTGACTTGCGTCAATGGCGCTGGGTCTCTGGTTGTTTGATACCTTTTTCTAACATAGTTTTTCTCCTGAATAAGATTGCAGGCTCCCTTTGTCTTAATGATGTCGAGCAATACAGAGTCAGTGAATAAATAATGTGAGTGTGTCCCTCCAACGGCATTTGCAGCAAACACTTTATGGAAGCCTCGATTAGACTAAAAAGTAATAATATAGAGGAAGGGAAGATAAAGTATGCAATTTTGACGCATTCCTCTTGGTTTCCTAATTCTACGATTAAAATGTGCGTTCTGAATGACATTACTAGAAACGCAGTGTGTTTGCAACAAACGCTGGTAAAGGAAGTAACTGTGTTTAAATTAAAGGTCCCGTCGCTTCGGCAGCTTTTGGCTCTCGTCAGCGCAAAGCAGGCTCAGACACCTTTGACGCTGCGGGCTCCTTTTGCTGTTAAGAAAGTTGAGCAGTACAAAGTCAAGGACTTGTAAATAATATTAGTGGGTTCCTACATTTGTTGCAAGTACACTGCGTTTTTTTTATCCTGATTGTCGTTTAAAATCATTTTACACTTCAATTTATGGCGCCATTTTCTGAATAATGTTGAAATCTTTAGAGTAACTGGCACAGAATGCTCTGTAAATTTAATGTATGCAATAAAAGCAATTTTGAAAATAAACCCCCTTATTCTCAGCTCACAAAAAGTTATCAAGTATAAAAAGAAGACGTTTTTAAAAGTTTTTAGTCAAGTTCAAGTTTTTTAAAATGAGGTAGATATGCTTCTAGAGGGCAGAATATTTACTAGTGAAATATTTTGTCGAACTCCTCTATATGTTTCCTTAAATATATAAGGAATAAGAAACCAGACTGCAACCAACAGCTATTCTCCGGACTAATGCCCCGCCGAGCGCTGAATTACGAGTTACAAGCCTGGCCGCGTTAAGTGCAATAACTATGTATTGCCACAAAACGCTAAGTTTCCATTGTAATAGACACCAAAAATGATCTCAGTGTATGCCTGTTTTGCGAAGAAAATTTCACAATTCCTGTGCAGGTATATTTAAAAATATTATTTGTCAACGCCTAATATTCTATATCATATGCTTGTATCGAGTATACGTTATCTGGTAAACTCATTTGACGTGAATAAATCAGATATTCCAATAGCGATGACAAAGTGAGGAGTTTAGAACGATTTAAGTAGCTACGGCTAAAATTTAATTTCCTCGTACATTGGACTATATTTTAGGAATAATTTCCGGCTATTCAAATTTCTTCATTTAATTGAAATGTTGAAAATTGATCAGTTTAAATTCAATTTAAATTCAAATCTCCAAGGATAATTTCATTAATGCACTTTTTCTGAATGTTTCTAAAACTAGTTCTAAGTTTAACTTGAGCTGTTTTCATATAAACCATTTTATCCCCAGATGTAGAAAAAATCGTCTAGACCGACTTCATCAAGATTTAAAATGTTCTTTATTGTTATTATAGTAAAAGCCTATTTAAGTTTTTATGCGTCGATTTCCACCATTGCGGAGTTAAATTATATATTTAATCAAATTTCATGCTTCGTAATGCAAACAGGCATTAAAAATAGTGCTTACTTTTATTATTTATAATATTATTTTTAGTAAACTTTTGTTTTTGTTTTAAAGCTTATGTTTTTGATAAATTATATTGCAGGAATAAGTAAAGCTTATATTTCAGCGATATTAATGAGATGTAAAACTACTGTAAAAATATTATTTTAAGACCTCCATACACTGCCAGAAGTCAAGACAGGTTACCTGACAATTTTAACAATACAAGTAAAATTGTGCACGAAAGATTGTAAGAATGAATTACTCGTACATTATCCGTAATAAGAAGATATTTTCATGTAAAAAAACTCACAGGAAATATTTGTTTACTTGGCAGATATAGCAAAAATAAATTTAAATAAAAAACTTTTAAATAACAGAGGTTTTCTTTTAAAACCAAATTGCACTAAAAAAGAACATTTTTTTAGTGGTTATAAGCCGATCAGAATAATTTTCAACTTTGTAAATAGAAAACTATTGGGCGCTTGTAAAATATTACTTCGTCTAAACAGAGCGCCCAGTGATTCTCTAGTTACAAAGTTGATAATTATTCTGATCAGCTTATAATCACTAGTGCAGTCGAATTGATTTTTTTTAATGACTTATTTAGATTAACGTCCTGGCGAAGTTTACCTAATGCTACTCTACCACTTAACCAGGACGGCGAGATGAGTTACGGACACCCATCCAAGTGATGGACTCGCATCAGCGTGCTTGACTTCGCCGATCGATGTCCACTCACTGAAACCGGTACCGTACCTAATTTAATTTTTTTCGGCGACAACATTCCACCTGAAAAACTATTGTTGATTCCTATGTATTATGATCTCCTGTTTACGAAAAAAAATATTTGTGCCCAAAAATTCGGTGGGCACTTTTTGAGCGCTTTCACGAATTTTCAGCTTATCTGCTAAATATATCTTTTGACGCACAGGGAATTTATGGGCACAAATATTTTTTTCGTAATCAGGAAGTCATAAGACATAAGAATCAACAATAAAATTTCAGGTGGAATGTTATCGCCGAAAAAGATCAAAATCAAATTCAACTGTATTATGAAAAAAGAATTATTTTCTACATTCTAGTGCAATTTGGTTTTAAAAGAAAACCATTGCTTTTAAAAAGTTTTTCTTTACATTTATTTATTTCTAACTTTTTAGTCTTCGTCACGTAGCTTATCGTGTTCTACTCGCCAAAACTTTTCATTTGATACACATGCCAAGGGAGTTGTGAAGAAAAAGATAAGATGGCATTTTGGGGTGTCCGACATATTGGATTTAGAAGGATGTACATATACTATATTGTATTGTTCTCAGAACGAAAGCTGTGTGCAATATTTCAGCTCGATTGGATAACAGAAAGTGTGTCAAAATCACTAAATTTGGCCCATGCATACAAAACATGCAAAGGACCACGCACACAATACATGGGATTCCATACAGCCGTCGATTTGGCTGAAAATTTGATATGTTATAGACCATAACTTCCTGATCTAAAGTGCTTATGACCACAAAGCCCAAAATGTCCTACATTTCGAGATATTGAAGGTCAAAGGTCGTATGAGCTATCACTTATTATAGCTACCAAGTCACCTTCAGGTTCCTCTTTGACCCTAGAAATATTACTCTGGTATAAAACTCGACGACCTTGAACAGATCTATGACCTTGGCCCATGGACCATGGCCAAAGTTACCTTAAAGTGCTACACCAACCATAGTAATATTTATCTGGCATATAAAAAAAAGAGGAACCGACAGTTTTTTTAGCTTGACTCTTGACCCATGACTCACGGGTCAAGGTCAAGGGTCAGTGTGTCATGATCAACGACACCTTCTTACTCTAATTTGACTTTCTACTAAAGGACTGAGTCGCCATCGCTATAATAAGTGATAGCTCATACGACATTTGACCTTCAATATCTCGAAATTATAGACATTTTGGGCTATGTGGCCATAAGCACTTTTGATCAGGAAGTTATGGACTATAAAATACCAAATTTTCAGACAAATCAACAACTGTATGAAATCCCATGTATTGTGTGCGTGGTCTTTTGTGAATGTAAGAAATCCATTGAATAAGAAAACAATCGAATAAAGAAGAATCACACTTTTAGTCCCATAATTCATCTAGTATTTAAGAATAAATATTTTTTATTTCTGCTTTGATGATTTTATTTAATAAGATTTAAAATATGTATATAAATAAAATTCACAAGACAGAAAGTAGAAAAGTAAACTAAACAGTGTAAGACAAGGCACAAATATATTAAGTATCTAATGAACACTGAAAAAAGTAAAGATGAAGGTTTAGCTACTTTCGTAATAAGTTTTTAGAACACCAAGCTACAGTAAAATAAGTCAATATTATTACAAATAGAGTTGTGATTTTCGCAAATATGTAGTCCAAGGGGAAAATACATTTATTTATTCGTTAGCAAACTGATCCAAAAACTACATATAAAATGGTAAAACAATAAAAATATTTCTTTAAATATTCATAAATATATTAAAAAGAGGTCTCAAGCCAGACGTGGCCGAGGGCAGACGTCTTTCCGCAGCCGCTTTTTTATGTGCCATCACTTAAGCTAAATACAATGTGTAGAAGATACAATGTTAAGTTGCCAAGTGGGAGGCAAGTATTTGAAAAGTAATACATATCTCGGTGTTTGCGATTTGCGAGCTTGTGAGAAGTATAATTAGTGATTAATTACAAACATGAGCCGGAACTACACAATGTCTTTAGTGTAATGGAATAATGGCAAGTGTTTGAAAAGTAATACACATCTCGGTGTGTGCGATTTGCGATCTTGTGAGAAATATAATTAGTGATTAATTACACACATGAGCCAGAACTCCACAATGTCTTTGGTGTAATGGAATAAACCAAACGAACGAGAGAAAGGAAAAGAAGAGAAGTAATAACGTATCACATGATGATGTTGTTAATTTTGAAAGTAATATTTGTAGATAGATAACTTTCTTAGAAACACAAACCAAGACGTGCTTAGCTCCATCAAACCTTTGATAAGTCAGCTGTTGTCAACAACTTTATGTCAGGGTAATAGATTATTAAAATATGGCCATAATATTACTATGTAAACTTTCAAGTAAATTATTTTTCATAATTGTTATAAAAATAATCAAACGAATTTAGTTTAAATTACACCCGAAATATCAATAACGCATTGTTCTTAAATGATGGTCATACAAATTTCTTCAAGTAATTCTTTTTTCATAATTGTTAAAAATATTCAAACGAATTTATTATATATTAAACCCGTAATAATGAATAATGCATTACTCTTTAAGTATGGCAATAATCTAAATTTCTTAAATTGTCAAGTAATGGTTTTTATAAATCATTAAAAATATTGAATGGAATTTGATTTAAATTAAACCCGAAATAATGAGGCATTGTTGGTATATCGCTCCAAGACTGAATTCTCACAGCACTTCAACAGAGGTATGCGTGGTGCACGTTTCTTTTAGGAAAATGGTATTTTCTAAGAAAATACACATAACAAAATAATATGTGGAGCAAAATCCAAACCTGTCTTGACATTTAGAGCAACGGAAACTCAACTCGACAAATAGATCGTATCCTGGTAGGCAGGGAAATAAGACAACGGGTCAAAAACATTAAAGCAAAAAAATACAACAAAAGTCAACACTGATCACAAAATACTATATAGAAAACTGAAAATACGAAAAGAGAAAATACGTAAAGGAAGACATCCAGAAGAAATAATGCAAGGAAGTCTAAATATAACTAGAGAAGACTAGACTGGACAACAATAAGTTCAAAAATAAAAATTGCGGCACTTATGAATCCAACAAGAAAAGAAGAAAAAGATCAAGATGACATACATAGCTACCATGCTGCTAATGATTACATATGGGGCCAAAGAAGTGACAACGATATGACAGAAGCCAACAGAAGAAGTCTGAGAGGAGCTGAAAGAAATATCGTCCACCTTCTTGCAAAACCTGCAAAACCATTAGGACTAATAAAGCAACGACATAAAACGTCAACATAATAGGACGGAAGGCAATTGAAGACACAAGTGGATGAATGGTCTATGTAACAACAAAGTGATTTTGAGATAGTTGACCTCAAAGTTTTTAACAACCTACCAACTTCAACAGAACATAGATCCTTTATAAATTTATAAATCAGATATTTTTGCATTAAAAACAAATGTAATGTACCTGAGGGAATTTTGTGCACTCATAGCCTTCTGTGGCGATCAGTTCATTTGCTGGATAAATGTAAGTCACACACCAGAAGCTCAAGTAACCAAGGAGGGGAATGAAAAACAAATATATATTAGAATAACAATTTTTATCAAAAAATATAACAACATGTTTATTTAAAAATGTTAATTTAAAAACAACTTATTGGAATATATACATATATATATATATATATATATATATATATAAAAATTTTATTATTGAATTTTAACCCTGCTATAAATTTCTAATATATTTTGTTTTTCATTCCCCTCCTTGGTTACTTGAGCTTCTGGTGTGTGACTTACATTTATCCAGCAAGTGAACTGATCGCCACACTACTCCCCTGCTAAGAAAAATATCAGTCAGTCATTCAATTCGTCAATAGCAAAACGAACTTTCTTAATCAAAGGTGGAGTGACATCACATTTGTCAGATAATAAATATGCTGGTTTAATCCTGTCAATGTTTACCGTGACGGCTTTAGTTCCTTTAACAAAAGTAACCAATTTATCTGTACGGGACAACACTTTAAAAGGTCCATCGTACAGCGGAGTAAAATATTTTTTAAAACGTTCTTTCCGAACGAAAACAAAACTACAATTCGAGATGTCTGGGCTGACAAATGATTTGTAATTAACGTGGTGAACTGGTGGAATGAACGTTAAATTATTAAACGAAGTACGTAATTTAGTTATAAAATAAGGAATATCCGGACAAGAATATGATTTAATAAAAAATTCACCAGGTATTCGTAATGTTTGACCAAAAACGAGTTCTGCGGAAGAACATTGCAAATCGTCTTTAGGGATAGTTCTGAGAGCTAATAGTATGATAGGAAGTTCATCTACCCAATGTGGTGTAGAAGTCCTAGCTCTCAGAGCAGTTTTAAGAGATTTATTAAACCGTTCAATCATGCCATTCGAGGAAGGATGATATGGCGTCGTACGAATTCTATGAAATCCCAAAAATTTTGAAAATTCTTTGAACAGTTTTGATTCAAATTGAACGCCTTGGTCGGTTGTCACTGTGACAGGGACACCGAATCGACAAACATAATTCTGAAATAACGTACGCGCTACAGTTTCCGCAGTAATATCCTGCAGTGGATAAGCCTCGGGCCATCTAGTAAAACGTTCGATCACAGTGAGAATATAAGAACAACCTTTAGAAGGAGGTAATGGTCCTATTAAATCTATATGTATGTGATCGAATCGTCCTTTAGGTATATCGAAGTCAGTAATCGGGCTCCTCGTATGTCTTGTCACTTTATTAGTTTGACAACTAATACAAGTTTTTGCCCAGAGATTACAATCTGAAGTCATTTTAGGCCAAAAATAATGTGTAGAAACTAATGTTCTAGTAGCTTTGATACCAGGGTGAGATAAACCATGAAATATATCAAAAATTGTTCGTATATAA
This sequence comes from Rutpela maculata, assembly GCA_936432065.2. NCBI lineage: Eukaryota > Metazoa > Arthropoda > Insecta > Coleoptera > Cerambycidae > Rutpela > Rutpela maculata. Next base: position 232,096,070 of record OW386286.2, read on the forward strand.
ACGATAGGAACATAAGGACGAAGTTTAGGGCGAGAAACGTCACACCAAATAAACTTGTCAGAATATGGAATTTTAATTTTCTTTAAATGAAAAGTTCTCTTTGTGTTCGATGAAGTATCTGATAATAAATTTAAGGTCAGAATCATCTTTTTGAGCTTTGCTCAATAAGTTTAAGTCAAAGTTAGTATCAACTAGGTTAGACTTTTGAGTAACGATTGGGGAAATGAATTGTTGCAAAGAAGACGTATCATGTTCGCGTGATAAAGTGTCTGCAACAATGTTATTTTTTCCTTTGATATGTCTGATTTCGCAGGCAAATTGAGCAATGAATTCTAAATGTCTAGTTTGCCTGGGAGATCTTTCAGTTTTAGTGAATAATGCTTTGACCAAAGGTTTATGGTCAGTAAAGCAAATAAATGTGCGACCTTCAAGTAAAAATCTGAAATGTTTAATCGCTGTAAATAAAGAAAGAAGTTCCTTGTCAAAGGAACTATATTTGGTCTGTGCCAAGGAAAGCTTACGTGAAAAGAAGGCTAATGGGGCAAGAATACCTTTGTCATCACGCTGTTCAAGAACTGCCCCCATAGAGACATTAGAACAATCAACAGTCAGCGATAAAAACGAGCTATCATCACAACGTGGATGTGCTAAAAAGGTTGCACCAGCTATAGCAGCTTTGGCTTTGGAAAAACTGTCAAGACAGTCGGTAGACCAATCGTTTATTATTTTAACTTTATCATGAAGTAATTTAGTACAAAGTGCATGTAAAGGAATTAATATTTCAGCGAAAGAAAGTATGAAACGATGATAAAAGTTAACCATACCTATGAAACGCTGAAGTTGTTTGACTGTAGTAGGTAAGGGAAAATTATTTATGACATCAATACGTTCAGAAGAAGGTAAAATGCCGGCTGAAGAAATATTGTGTCCTAAAAATGTCAAATGATTGACACCTAATATGCATTTTGACGGTTTAATATTTATGCCGTACAATTCTAACCTCTGAAAAACAAGTTTGAAGTATTCTAAATGTTCCGAACTAGATTTACTTGCAATAAGGATGTCATCTGAATAGACGACAATAAAAGGTAAACCTACTAAAACTTCGTTCATGAAACGTTGGAAAGTTTGACCGGCGTTACGTAAGCCGAAAGGCATACGCCCAAATTCAAACAAACCGAAAGGAGTAGTAATCGCTGTTTTAAAAATGTCGCTTTTTGCGACAGGTATCTGGTGATAAGCATGTACCAAATCTATTTTTGAAACAATAACACAATTATACAACTGCGAGTTAAAATCATGGAGGTGGGGCAACGGGTATCTGTCAGGAACAGTAATTGAATTTAGACGACGATAGTCCCCACAAGGTCTCCAGTCGCAGCTTTCTTTTTTTTTCAACCATATGCAATGGTGAGGAAACGGAAGAAGAAGAAGGTGCACAAATACCTAATTCTACCATATTATTGAATTCGTCCTGTGCTATCTTGAATTTAACGCTATCCAACCTACGTGGGCGTGAGAAAGGTAAATGACCTTCTGTAACAATGTGATGCTCAACTGAATGTTTAACTGGCAAATTGTAATTTGGGGAGCTAATTAAAGTAGGAAATTGTAAAAGTAATGCAGTGAATTCATTTGATACGCTAAATAACTTAGGAGAATGTAACGGACCATTGTTTGAAAATAAATATGTTGACAAACTAGTCATATTGTCGATTAAACATTTATGTTTTAAATCAACAACTAAACCAAAATGAGCTAAAAAGTCTGCTCCGATAATGGCGATATTTATATCTGCTATATTAAAAACAAAAGGAAATAACCTACTCAAGTTTAACTCGATTTTCAAAAATTTCTTCCCGAAGGTATGTATCTATAACTGAACCATTAGCTGCTGTTAGTACTACATCAAGGTTTCTCCTAGTATTCGTTTATAGATTCCGAGGTATAATTGATAAATCAGCGACCGTGTCAATGAGGAATTCAATTTTATTAGTATTATCAAATATAAAGAGACGAGGTTTACTATCCGAAATTTTAACGTTAGTTGTCAAAATATTATTGACATTTAGTAATTTTTGATTGTCGGTTTCGACATCTTTGGTGAAAGTGCACCAATCTCCTTGACATTCAAATGCTTTACGACCATAAAGTTGATGGTAATAGCAAACCTTAGCATTAGAAGGATTATATCTAACGCTGGTACCACTTCGACTATTAGAACGGGGCCTTGAGCCTCTGCGATTTCTTGAGTCGAGTCGACTTCTACAACTATCGCAATAAGTGCCAGAAACTGTAGGAGTAGTGGAAGGAATTGAAGAAACTTTAGATTCAATAGCAAGTAATTGAGATGTAAAGATTTCTTGTTTGTGTAAGACTTGATTTAACGTGTCTTGAAATGTTGCGATCAAACTAGATGTAGAAACTGTTGGATTGATGTTACAAATCGAATTCGAGGTAAGGGAAGTCATAGAATTCTGACACGACTCCCATATGCGATCGGCAATGTCGATTAACTCCTTAATTTCAGTTTTTCCCGACGCTGTAATTGCAATGAAGATTGTTTTGGGTAGTCGCCGCTTCCACAACTTGACCAGGAGCTCCTGGCTCACCACATGGGAACCTCCGACCGTTGATAGCATTGATCGGTAAAAATCTGATGGTTTTTGGTTTCCCATCTGGGAACCAGAGAGTAGGTCCTCCAACCGCTTTTCCTCGCTTGAGGTCAAACGAGAAATTAGTATATTTTTTAAATTGTCATATAGATCTTTTTCTGGTTGATTAGTGACAACGTCATACACCGTGGTAATAATTTCAGGGGGTAAACTGGCAATGACATAATCGTATTTTTTACGATCGCTAACAATTCTATGAATAGAAAATTGCGACTCAATTTGAGTAAACCATATTTCTGGTTTAGGTACCCAGAAAGGTGGTAATTTAATGGTCGCGACGTAATTACCATGAGATGTCCCTGCACCTGATGAAATTTGAATGTCATTTAATAAAATATTATCTGTTGGTGGTGCCATTTTTAAAACAAAGAAATAATAAATCGATGACTAATTGATTGAATGATTAATTGATTGTATAAATTATGCTTTTTGCTATGTTTTTGAATTAGATTTTTTAAAGACGTCAACGTTGAATGACTGACATGATTCCCTTTAATAACGAAGAATAAATGATCAATGGCAAAACAATTCACTTACCGGATAAATAAAGTTTTGCCTCTTCGCCGTCTAGTTTTGATTTAGGAGAATATTGTTCCAAGTCTACGAATCTGAATCTGGACTCATGCGGAATATCAGGTCTAGTTGTAGTTTTAATCTTCCAGGATTTTAAGAGCGATTTCTTGCTTGATTCTTTATTTTGTGCTGTCGTTTAACTTTTGCTTTATAAATATTAAAATTTCCTTTTAATTTCGCTGCCTTGTTGTCCTCGTCGTATTTTAAGTTCCCATTGTTAGAAAAATAATGTCTGCATATTTCTTGTACCAAATTCGTATTCCTGTCGGGGTCACCAATTTATAGCAGGGTTAAAATTCAATAATAAAATTTTTATATATATATATGTATATATTCCAATAAGTTGTTTTTAAATTAACATTTTTAAATAAACATGTTTTTATATTTTTTGATAAAAATGTTAATCTAATATATTTTGTTTTTCATTCCCGTCCTTGGTTACTTGAGCTTCTGGTGTGTGACTTACATTTATCCAGCAAGTGAACTGATCGCCACACCTTCATTCATATAAAAAATTCTTTTTTTTCGGAAATGTCACATAGACCCTTCCATCCACTTGTGTCTTCAAATACGAAGCGGATAGAAACATACACAATGAAGTACTAGGGACATGTTCAAAGAAGGGATCCGACCAATTTACTGAATGAAGCGCTAATATCAACAGTCACAAACTAAAAATAGGGAGACCATACTACACGTGGATAATAATAATTGAGAGGATCATAAACAATCTAGGAAAGGACCAAGCATGCCGGGAAAAATGACAAGAAAGAAGGTATACCATAAAAAAATCGCAAGGATAGATGCTTTGTCGGAATCAAAAACAGAAGAAACAAGACTCAGCGGAAGTAGAAAAACACAAAAAAATGAGTTTAAACGCTCCTTCACGACACAATGCGGCAATGTATCTCCCAAATACTTGCATTTTCCATCCCACATTTCCGTTACCAAGCGTCATGTGGCTCTCGCTGCTGGTAACAAGCATGATCCTAGTCCAATCCAGCGTGAACGTATCCGGCCCAGTAGTATATCCTGGTAGCGGCAGCAATGCCTACCGCACGCTGGTAAATTAATTAATCAATCAGTCAATATTCATAAATATATTGAAAACTAAAATATGCAAATTCTTGCAATATGTCACAAGTACATTTAGGACGAGTTATGTGAACAAGTTTAAACTTTGATCCAAGTTCAAAGTCCTTCAATCCATGTAAGAATTACAACCTTGAAATTTAAATCGAGTTTAAAGTTATTCGAACAACTTTCACCTATGTAAGCTTTAATCGATGAATAAATACCTCTACGTTCAAATAATAATGGGAAACTATCAGCAAACATATAACTAATACAGCGCTTTGTTTTTTATTATATTAGGTTTGTCTTGAAATTTTAATATTTGTCTCATTTAAAGAAGAAAATCATTTGAGACATTGTGTACGAAATTAAAATTATCTCAAAAATATTACAAAAAACTACAAGTAGACTAAAATATATTTATTTACAGTACAAAGTAAAAATATTTTGAAAAAGTACTCAAAAAATTAATTACAAGCGTAATTCAGTACTAAAACTGTTCTTGCCCTAATGCCCTAAATAGTAGAAACGTTTATAAATTTAAACAATAATAGAATTTTGCAATAACGACAAAAAAAGAGGGAATAGATAATATAATAAACCATTTTCCATTAGATCAACTGTATGATTTACTATAATTTTTAAAAATCAATGCAGTTGCCTGTTAGTTTTTGGAAATAAAATATCACCGACGCACAGAGAAAGAATCTTCAGAAAAGTTGGCTAAAGCCTAGATAATAAAAGTTGGTGTCATCCAAACGGCAAGTTTCCTAATGAGTAAACGGACTGTCTGGCCTTCACGATTAATAGAATTCTGTATTATGAATGTAAAGTTTGGATTGTTAGAGACGAATGATCTAGAAATTCGCATTTGGATTTTAACTAATTTTCGCAGCGTATGGTAATATTTTTTGAAGTTTGGTGTTTCATTTTATTACGAATTCAGTTTTGAGAGATGTGTGATTTTTTTTGTTAATTGTCGAGAAATAATTTTTGAAATGTGCCTTTGTAAAATTATGGTGATTTTTTTAACGTATTCCTTGTGATAACGTTAAAAATCCATCCTAATCAAGTAGAGTTTTTATATGACGATATAGTCTGGATCTTATCTTGAGAATATAGCTAAATTATTTGTTAATTAGTACAATTAGGTAGTGGGGTGGATGAAGTAAAAAAGTATTCTGGGATTTTTTATTCTTGTACACACACTAAATCACAATTTTTATTACTCCCCTTTAATAATGGGGTGAGGGTGGTAATGACAAAAATTTTTTTGAGATCTTAGCTTCTCTTGTATATACTAAATACCAATTTTATGGACTCTTATCTGCTTGATTTATCTATTCACCCCCCATTTACTCCAATTTATCCCTCAACCCTTCGACGGAATAACATGAAAATATAATCTGTTTCCAGATCTCGTTAAAGTACATATTTTTTTTATATTTAACGTCGGCCTATTTCCGCTACCAGGGCCTATCACCGACGCCAGGAGACGAGCTACCCCCAACCTGGAAATTTTGCCGAACCTCTTCCCTTATGAAGAGTAGGTAGATATAGTAGATCTTTTACTTGCCTAACATTTAATAGACAAGGGACCGCCTGCTTTACATTCCCTCCGAAGGATGGTATATCCATTACGTAATCCTCGTCTGAAATTACGTAGCTTCCGAGTATACACTGATATACAAGCCTCTAGAAGGTGGGACGAGAACGCTGTAGTTCCCAAGATGTGACCCCATCCAAGTACTAACCGCGCTCGACGTTGCTTCAACGGAATATCGACTGATATTCACATTGAAGTCGCCTCTACGCTCGCCCCTTAAAGTACATACGTGTACTAAATTTCAAGTCAATATCTTAAACGGTTCCAGAGTAATCGTGCGCACAAAAAAGTTACTGACATACAGATGACAGACAGAAATTTCATTTTCGCTCATACTTAATCTCGACGTTTCATGACATTCTAAGCCTAGAACAAAAAAAAATAAAAATTTCAGAAATTTTTTTGTAGTTACTATACTTCCATGGATGTGGAAGTAAAATAAGGACCAAAAATTTATAGTAAAGGTAGGGCTGCTTAAGAAAATTTTCGTTGCAAAGGCAATGAAAGATGTTTTCCACAATCTCCTTGTATCATCTGGGCCATACATGTATGCGTAATCTAGCAACGCAAAGAAGAAAAAGATCCGTCGGAAGTGTTTCGAAGATTTTTCTGAATATGCTGTCCCTCCGTTGGCTAAAGGAATTGAAATAAGTGTATTTTTAATATACTATTTTATCTTTTTTATATTTTCTCCTAATGTTTTGCTAACAATATGTTACTATGTTGAATTTCAGAAAATAAACTTTCAGATTTTGTCCAGGTCCGTGTGTATGTTGCTCCCAGTTAATTAAACTTAATTACTTAATATCGGTGTTAAGTTATATAGTTAAAAAAACTTGTTTTACATACACCAATTTTATTGACTTTTACTTCCTCGATTTACCTATTTACCCCCATTTACCCCAATTTACACCCCAACCCTTCAACGAAATAAGATGAAAATATAATATAGTTCCAGGTCTCGTTAAAACATACATGTACCAAATTTCAAGTCAATATCTTAAACGGTTCTAAAGTAATCGTGCGCACAAAAAAAAAGTTACAGACAGACAGGCCAGGCCGACAGACAGACAGACAGACAGGGACAGAATTTTTTTTATTCAAACTTAAAATCTCGACGTTTCATGACATTTTAAGTCTATTTGAACAATAAAAAAATTTTGTCGTTACTATACTTGCACTGGATGTGGAAGTAATATGTTGGTATTCGTTATTTGTTATTTCCATACCGGCTTTAATATCGATATTAGGTAATAAAGCTGAATTAACTGGGCGACGCGACGCGCGATGAAATTTAATTTCATAATAAAATAAACTCGGTTAGTGGCCTCTTTATTTAGCTTGTTCACAAGAAAATAAAATATCCATCGTTTTGAATTTTTAAGTCTTAACATCAGGCTCAGAGAATCCTAAAAACACCATGCGTCAAATTTCATGTAAATCTATGAAAATGTTGCAATTATCGCTACCATATTGAATTCGCCATTTTGAATTTTTGACATCCAATTTTTTTCCAATTAAAAATCTTTATTCAAATATTATATGTTCGCATAGCAATAAGTATTTCATTTATTTTATTAAGATATGTAAGAATTACATTGTATTTAATTTGCAGACGCTAACAGTCGCGGGGACGTGATGCGTCCGCAAACGGGCTGATGGTGACCCCAGAATAAATGCACAACTTTTTACATTTAATGACTACAGCATACTTTCAAGGTTAATACGCATTTATTTATTATTGCCGAAGCTTAAAATAATAAGGATATAAATTGTAGAAGAAAGTGATGTTTTATCGTTTATGCAGGAAAACACTAAATAAAAACCTGCTTTAAAAATTAGTCAGCTATATAAAAATGGTAACGGGTTAGTCAGGCAATAGGTGTATGTAGAATACTAGATATGATTAATTAGTAAGCACTGTTAATATACCTCTTACACTTTATATGTTCCTAGTACAGGATTCCCCAGAGAGTGGTAGTTTTAAGTTAAGGATGTTTGGGGGAAGGATGTTTGGGGGAAGGATGTTTGGGGGATTATATAAAGGTTATTCCCTCCTGAGAGAATAGAGCTCAAGTTTTTGGTGAATAAGTTTATGAGTATGTGTGGGATTATCATATTCTCTCAGGTGGGCTATGTCTCTAGTTAAATCTGAGACGCCAACCCTTAATGAGAAGAACTTCTTAGAAGTTTCTCTTATGTAGTCAGTAGTTCTGGACATTGAGGTTACTCTATGGAGCTCCTCAATAGTAATATACCTGGGTGAATTAGTCAACAGACGGAGTATTTTGTTCTGCGTGACTTGAATTCTATTAAGTTGCGTATCAGAGGCACCATACCATGCTTCACACCCATACATCAGAATGGGCCTAAATATCACCTTATAAAGAATTAATTTATTATGTGTGGTCAGTTTACTCCATCTGTTGACCAGGGGATAGAGTCTACTGAGGGCTCCATAAGTTGAATTAATAGCACGTGTAATTTGCGGGCCGAAACACAGTCTCTTGTCCAGAGTTACTCCCAGAAATTTGACCGTTTTTTGTTCTGCAACTTCCTGCTCAGCAATTTTTAATTTATTAAATATTTTAATGTTAGTGAACTTAGGATTAAAATTAATAAGTTCAGTTTTGTGCGGGTTTATTTTAATTTTCTATTGGTTATAAAAATTATTCAGTTTTTGTAAATGGTATTTTATTTTCTGTACTGCTGTCTGAGCATGGAAGCTGTTAGCATACAGGGTGACGTCGTCCGCATACAAAAGGAGTGAGGTGTCAGAGGTAAAGAGGTTATATAAAATAGGAGAAAGGGATGATCCCTGGGGAACTCCTGCGGAGAGCCTTGTTTTGTTAGATAAAGAGTTATTAACTCTAACATGAATATATCTATCAGATAAGAAAGACATTATTAATGTGGTTATATACTTGAGGATCTTGTGAATTTTGTCTAGTTTGTAAATTAGTCCATTCCTCAACGTGGAGTCGAACGCTTTCTCAACGTCTATAAGCAGGACAACGTTGCACTGTTTCTTGTTGAAAGCGTGCAACGAGTCCTGCACTAACCTGCAGATAGCATGTGTAGTCGTATGCCCCGGCCTGAAACCGAACTGTTGAGATGGAATCAGTCGTTTTTTCCCCACGAGTCTATTCATAGGTGCTAAAATTACCTTTTCTGTCAGTTTAGATAAGGTATTAAGTAATGATATAGGTCTGTAGCTACCAGGCTCGTGAGGGGGTTTATTCGGTTTCAAAACCGGGACAACGATTGCAATTTTCCATTTTGGGGGGAAATATTGCAGTTTAATTATCGCGTTTATAATATATGTAATTTGAACAATTGCTTTCTTAGGTAAATTTTTGAGGACAGAATTCGGGATAAAATCAATACCCGGGGCTTTATTATTGGGAAAATACTTGATATATTTAGTAATGTCAGCAGGGGTAGTGAGTAATTTGGGAAGTTTATGCGGAGGGATAGGGTATCGGGAGAGCAGGCCACGAACATGTTCTGTGACCTGCTCTTGGAAGGGAGTGGAGTTACGAGGGGTGGTGTTAGTGGTTTGTAGGTACCCAGTAATGACGTCAGCTTTTTCTATGTCCATTTGGTATGTTTGATTATCTTTTATCAAAGTTGGTATTGGCGGGTATTTTTTATTCAAAAGTTTGGACATTCTCCAAAGAGAATTTTCCTTGGTAGTTAAATTAATAATTTTATCGTTCCAGGAATCTTCCCTGTATTTTGTTAGTTTAATTTTAATATTATTTTGCAGGTCAGTCATCCTGATTTTATCTATGGGGCGTCTAAAGCGTTGCCACCTTCTTTTTATCTTGTTTTTAAATGTAATAAGATTGACAATTTCCTGGGGTATACGTTCTTCCCGGGGTTTTATGATTATTTGTTTTGCAACGCGATTTCTGGAATTAGTTATAATTTCCGTTAAACGGTCTACCTCCAGGTCTAACATTTCTGTGGTATTTATATTATTATCAATAATTAAAGAGTTATTAATAAGTGTTCTAAATTTTTTCCAGTTGCATTTTTTGTAGTCATATATTTGCCTGCTGACGTCATTTGTTTGGGTATCTCGTATTTCCAAATGGACTGGGTTATGATCTGAGGAAAGGAGAGGTAAAGAAAAAGGATGGATAGGGTGAGAGTAATTTTTATTTAAAACAATGTCAATTACCGTAGCCGACATCCCGTTCATTGGGAAGTGCGTTGGTGTCCCGGACGCTAAAACTGCAATATTACCCCCCATTGCATAATCATAGATTGTATTGCCATTCCTATTATTACGTCTATTACCCCACGTGGAGTGTTTTGCGTTAAGATCCCCAAGTACTAAAACCCTAGGACGGGTAAAAAGTTCGTCCAATTGAGTCTGAATAAATTTATTGTGTGGCGGGTTGTACACCGCTGAGATGACTGTACTGTCCGTAAGTTGTATAGAAATATTTTCAATATCTATATTTAATGCCGGGAGAGGGAGGTGAGGAATCCCCTTTCTCACGAGGATAGCGATAAATAGAAAAATTTCTAATATTAATTAATATAATTAATCTAATATTAATTTTATGCACTGGTTTCAAAAAAGTTTCTGAAATTATGCCTATATCAATGTTTTCCGAATTTAAATATTGTGTATACTCTAAAGTCTTATTAATTAGGCCGTTAGAATTCCACATAGAAACCTTATACATATCTTAAATTAAATTTGGGTAAAACTTTAGACGTGAATTCCTGCATTACAGATAAAACATCCATGTCATTATTGACATTTTCTAACATTGAATTAAGTTGGTTAATGGCTTTAATAGTTTCCTTAATATTAATAAGCGTGTTTAATTTGTTTGTCGCGGAGATAAGTTGTGCAAATTCTCCTGTGGCCACAGACGTACTGGCTTGATCGAACTACCAATTTTAATACAATTCCGACGAAATCTGATTTTTCTACCACAAATCCAACGCAGTTTCATTACTGTTGGACTACATTCTCAAACATAGTAATTATATAAATGAAATTGCAAGAGATTGCGTTAACTAGCTACGGTTAAACACATAGTGCATATACATAGGCACATTGTTACGCCAGGATGACGAACAATTTCCTATGTCTAATTGGTCTCTGACACATGTAGGTATATGTGCTAGAGAACAAAGAGCTCCAAAATGAATTTATTCATAAAAACGTATCTTAAACTTTTAAATCTAAAAGGACTCATCATGGAGTTCGTCTGTCATTCTAATGTTTTTCACTCTTGTATGGGCTCTTCAGAAAGACGTAAATGTAATTTTCAAGATATTTCAATCATGAACCAAGAAAAAAGTTTAAAAAGTTTTCATAAAACTGAAGTTTTCCAGCAAGCGAGGATGAGCTCATACACCCGTTGAACAAACTTCAGATGACAAGCTCTGATTATGATTCTAGTGTAAATTTCAACGGAGAGAAGATTGTGATTGTAGACTGAGCAAATGAGAACCACGCAGACATGTTAAGAACAGGTTCTTGTGAGGTAGTATACAATATGGTACATCTTGGAACCTTTGCGGATAATACTGGCGACTGTGAGTATGAAATTCGGAGAAGAATACAGAAGGCAGGAATGGCAATTTGCTAGTTGAGTAAAATTTAGCGAGAAGGAAATATCACAAAACACACAAAGATCGGGCTTTCTAACGTCCTAGCTTGCTTCATCGTTATTTACGCTTTTGGTACCTGAACCGTGAGACTATGTTTATAGTGGAACAGAGAGCAAACAGTAGAGCAACGAGCAGCGAAGAGCAGAGCATTGATGAAAGATGCGAATGCACATAGTGAATGATATTAGTAGCTCGATAGCCTTCGAGAAACACTTTTGATATGTCTTCAAAGTAGTTCTCTGAAAATGTTATACATCATGCAAAATGTTAAGGTACATATGCACTTGTAACAGAACTTCGATGTGTAACTCCGTCGTGATCAGGGTCAAAGCTAGCTCATGATACGCGTTTTCTTGTGGAGGAAAAATTTTCCCCGAACAGAACTCCGTTTCGTCGCGAACATTCTGATTTCCGTGAATGAATGCCTGGGCAAAACGGGCTGAGAACGCTAGTAGGAGTATTTATGACTCTCTGTTGAAATATTTACAAGATATTCGCAAGATCTAGTTAAAAAAAAGAAAGAAAAAAATATTGAAAGTTGCTTCAGGCCAGTCTGCTTCGGTAGAAGACTTGGATGGAAACGATAATGAAACAATTAACTCGGATGGAAACAATAATGCATCAAACTAATTAGACACTGAAGGCAATGAAGAAGACACATTTCCGAATGCAGAACAGATAAATGAAGACTTGCTAGCTGCGGAAGACGAACATGAAAATTACTGTACAATTTCCCACAAAAAAGACTATCAAATATTGTGTGAGTGATAAAAACTGATGAAGAAGCTTTTACAGTAAAATTTTTAAGACTAAATCTCAGAATACATTTTATTTTCATGCTGTCAAGTGATGTTCCTGAACAAGGTATAGTTAAAATCTTGCCATAGCCAACAAGGTCATCTAAAAGCAGTGACTTTTTCGTTCCTTCTTTAAAATTTGAAGAATTCTCAATAAATGAAACTCATCTGAAAGGAACGAATGATTTCTTTGAAAGTTATCTGCTGAATACCCAAAATAATATTTTATAACAATGATGTAAGCAGAAATACAAGATATTAATTTTTTAAAAAACTGTTAGATATTAATAAGACTCATTTCGTTCCCATTTTATTTATGTACCTATAGTAGGTAACTAGTTTCTAGTTTCTAGATATATGTTTTATTTTTGCTGTTATATATTTTAGTTTTATGTTTATTTTACTACAATAAAAACCGTTATTCGACGATTTTCATGTTGTTTTTCAATACAAAATTGAAACAAAATAAAAAAAATTAAAAAAAATTCAGTATACTAAAAGAAGGCAAAGACACCTTCTGCCATTGTTTGCTTTGCCTTTAAACGTCCCCGATTTTGTGGGTAAATAGCTAACAGGCAACCGCGACAAATGCCTTTATGCAGTCAAACGCGCTACACAGCAAAGAGAGGCCAACTAGAATAATGCATGAATCACAAAACATCTGGCGAAACGTTGTGACTGAAAAGAAGTACAGTCATTGTTTTCATGTGACAACATGAAACAATTATTCAGTATTGTTTGCAGCTGCGGTTACAATAAAATTTACAGTATTTTTTTTTTTTACATTAAAATTTATCAAAAACAACTGTCAAAACGTTTTAATGCAATGATAGGTGACGAGATCTTGGAATTTTGTTGGCAACGGTTTTATTTTGATAGCTTATGAACCTTGATCTAATACTTGCTATTGGATATGTAAATATTTATCATCTCCACAAATGTAACCTGAGAAATTTTTTCACATATCATTCTCTTTATTAAATTAGTTGTTTTGCATTTAACATAATTAGAATCTTAGTGGACGTGAGAAAGGTGGTTTTTATTAAGAAAATTGACGTAAGTGTCTCGCCAGCTTGATTGATTCATTTGTTTTCAGCGGCCGCTTATATTTTATAATTACGTAAATTACCTTCACGTTAATGGTACTAAAAAAAAACAACAATGTTGTAACGATCGAAAATTAATTGCCGCTAAAACGCAATATGTTTCTAAGTAAAAATATGTTCTTTAAACGAGTATATATTTTAAATTTCCTCCATATGATGTAACTAATTCAAATGGTAATGGAGATCTTTCCGAATATCGATATGAGTTAAGTAAAAAACAAAGTATACATCTGGAGAAAATCAGCAATCAAGCAGTTTCGCATTTGAGCGGTATAAATAAGAGACTAACAATGATAATGGCAAAAATACCTACGTAGAATAAATGCTCTACTGACAGACTGTATTAACTTTAGCTTTTTTGACACTTTAGATTTTTTTTTTTTTTAACTGTTTAACGTCGGCCTATTTCCGCTACCAGGGCCTATCACCGACGCCGGGAGACGAGCTACCCCCAACCTGGAAATTTTACCGAACCTCTTCCCTTAAGAAGAGTAGGGATCTTTTACTTGCCTAACATTTAATAGACAAGGGACCGGCTGCTTTACATCCCCTCCGAAGGATGGTATATCCACTACGTAATCCTCGTCTGAAATTACGTAACTTCCGAGTATACACTGATGTACAAGCCTCTAGAAGGTGGGACGAGAACGCTGTATTTCCCAAGATGGGAGCCCATCCAAGTACTAACCGCGCTCGACGTTGCTTCAACGGAATATCGACTGATATTCACATTGAAGTCGCCTCTACGCTCGCCCCGACACTTTAGATGATTTCTATATAAATTTATCAACACTGTGATGGTTTTCTGGGATATTAATAAATTAATAGTTTAAAAAAAAACACACTTTTATAAATACTGCACTAAAAAATAATCATCGAACCTGTTCTCTCTGTCTACCCCATAAGGGCGTTAGTGTAAATGCGTGTTATGTTAAATAAATGAAAAAAAAAACGTAGGTTCCTTTATAGTAGATAAGTTAGTACAGTTCTGCATCAAAATCACGTGATTTTTCTTATGGAGTTTCAGTTTGATTCTCAAGGTTATTATTGTAGCAACATCTGATAATTGACGACATCTCTAGCTGACTTCAGGTCCCCTAAACTACACACCTCTTGGCGTCATGTAGTGGAAACTTCACTTCAGCTAATCAGAGACCAATACCCGATCCAGTAGCGTCTGGTCATTAACGTCATCCACAGCTAACTTTACGCCCTCTAGACCACACCTCTTTGCGCCATCTAGAGGACACTTCACCCCTATTTCTAGTGCCCTGTCATCATCTCAGTTTGCAGAATAAGTCGGTATGGAGGCAGCTAGCCCTGGGATGTTTTATTAAATATTTAATAGATCAAAAGGAGGCACGTTTAATGGCTATGTCAAAGTTATTTCTTTTGCTGCTTATTCATTTTTTCTTTCTTTTGCATACTATAAGGATGTAAAGTAATTATAATTATTTTTAGACATTTAGCCTAGCTGTGAGTACCTATTATATATAAGACTGTTATATGTTGGCCACATCAGATATTTTGTTCTTACAGAAAACTGCTAAAGCGACATCGTCGGCGTCCTTTTGATGTGGCGCACCGGACACTTACCTGGCTACTTCTTCCTAGAACTAGCCCTATAGCGACATTTAAACTAACACGATGTGAATATAATTCCAATTATCTTAAAGCTTCCGCTGGATTTTTTGCAAATTAAGTATCCATACTTAATTTGACCTTTAGAAGCTGTGTTACAATGTAAGTGCTTTAGTTAATGAGTTCTCAAACTTCGAGAATAGCAGTAGTTTTGCTATAAAGTCAAGGAGACATGCTTGGGTAAAATTAAATGGGTTGAGAGATGCATTTGCTACAGATCAATGCAGTGGCGTATTCTTTGTGTTTGAAGTAGATTATCAGATAATTATAATAAGTTTGTTTCTACAAGAGCCAATAAGCTCTATATAACGTGGTCAGCTGACCAATCACGAACTGTTTTCAACCAAACGTGTTATATCTGGCTAGTATCAACAGAGAGTTTCTCATTGAATGATAGAAATGCAGTACATTATTTTATTCCAATGTTTACTAATACTTATAGTTATTGATATGTTAAATTTTTAATCGTATTGTCAAATGTCATTGAAATACCTTACGATTTGTAAACCTGACAAACGCGGAATGAATTATCGATTATAATATGACAAATTGTAATGAGCTTTGACTAAGAATGATAAATTCGAAGCAGCAGCTGAATACGTAAGAGTTTCGTTTGACTCCACAGAGTACCCGCAGGAGAAATAATAATTAGAATACACACTCAGTATCTCCAAGAGATTAATTAGGAATGTTAAATAGTAATATTTATAATACCAGAAATTTAGACAAAATTACCTAGTTTCTATTCTGAACGTTTATTTTCTACCATATGGTTTAGTTTGGAATACTAATATTATTTCTTCAAACAAATGAATTGGTAGAACTAATGCTGCCGACTACCTAGTGAGATCTACAAATCTATGCCCTTTGATTTATTCTTATAATTTCAGCAAATTATTATAATTGACTAATTTCGTAAAATAAACTATAACAAATGAATTGTTGTCATTTTGAACGTGTGTAGTAAATGGTAGGATTTGCAATACTGGTTAGCCCATGATTCAAACATACATGATCTGCCCATACAAATTGCGCAAGCGTTATTTTAGCACAAGTTTTATCTTACGTCATACTGTTGCCACTGTACTTGAGTTTGTTGATACTAAAGTGTAAAGGCGGATTCGTCTGGTGACTGTGATACGTTTGAAATCTCCTCACTGTGTCGTTTGAGGGGTTTCAGGGAAATGGGCAGACCATGTATCTTCGGATCATGTGTTAACCGGTTAACGGAACAAGGTAACAAAAACGTAATGATCATTGTAGGTTATTTTTTTACCGGTTATCTCGATTTTATCTCGATAATATAACTAGACTTGTGATATATCACGTAATCGACTTTTCTATTCATGTCAGTTAGTAGTAACTACTAATTGTAAGTGCAGAGTGGCTGTCCCACCACTGCCCAGATCACTTCTGAACCTCCCTTCAGTTCGAGCAACAATAAATAGCAGTAGTTAGCTCTTAACGAGAACCTCAACATGATGGATGGTGATTCTGACGAAACGTCGTTTAGATAACCTCGACTCCTCTAGAGGTCTGTTAACTATGCGGAACTACACACAGAATTCCAACAACACTTCATATTTCTGTTAATTTGTTATTTTCAGAATAGTTATTTATTTGAATGCATTTTCTTTAGTTATATTCTTTATATTGTTGTTTTAATAAAAAAAAGTTTGTTTGTTCATTTTATTAATTTTACTTAAGTAAAAATGTTTTTCAGTTGTTTTTGGATAATTTTCCACAATAAAAAAGTAATTGCTATTTTCGTTACTCCCAATATAGCCAACCATAAGTGATTGGATTCAAGCTATGGTTGAAGACGAAATCTACAGGGAGAAACGGTCAGACTTAGGGCCGCAAGAGGGTGTCCACAAGGTGGAGTTCATTCTCCCCCTTTCTATGGTCACTGCTGGTGGATGACCGTTCTATCTCTGTGGGAAGTCGGGATTCAAGCATATGCAGACGAACTAGTCATTTTGGTTAGAGGAAAATCTGAAGGTGTGAGAGGGAGCCGATGTCTGTTAACCCCCACAAAACTGTAAGAGTACCTTTCACCAGAAAAAGGAGGCTATATAACTTAGAACCGCCCTCTTTAGAAGGTGAAATTATTCTATTTGCAGGGGCAGCGAAATACCTAGGTGTTAACGTGTCACACTAGATAAATAACTTAACTGGAACTCCCATCTGGAACTCCCATCTGGAAAAGGTGATTCGCAAAGCAAGACTGTCATTGTGGACATGTCGTAGAATTTGTGGAAAATCCTGGGGCGTTGGTAGCCAACAAATATATTAGATATACGTTACGGTCATAAGATCAATGCGTATGCTCGATAGTTTGCTGGTCGAAAGTTCTACAACAAACTATCAAAGCCAAACGCTCTGGGTTACAGAGATAAGCATGCCTGGCAATGATTGGTGCAAAAAGTACCACACCGTAAGCTGCTCTGGAAATTCTCCTGGATCGACCTCCTTTCCACATATGTTCGGAGAGAGAGGTCAAGTGGGAAACATAGAGACTTCAAAAAACAGTCATTAATATGCTGCAGGCTAGCATCATGGAACGCAATAGGCTATTAGATGACATATATAGTCACGATATTCTGGGAATGCCTTCAGATGTGATGTCTGCCATGACTATCTTTTAAAGTCCTGTTTCCTGGAAGAGACGAATGGGATCGGAATAAAACTAACCGACACAGAGCGAGCAGTTTTTGGTTCACAGATGGCTCCAAAACCCCTGAAAGAACTGGAACCGGAGAATATAGTTGCAACCCGAAGGTAAGAATTACTCCGAGCCTCTGGGCAACAGTAAGGCGGAAATTCACGACATTAAACTATGTGCAAGGAGAGCTAAATATACGCATCCTAGACACAGATCAATAAGAGTCTTCTCAGACAGGCAAGCAGCTCTTAAAGCTCTTGATTCATATCGTTGTAACTCTAAATTTGTCTGGAACTGCCAAAAGGATCTAACCCGATTTGATAGAAACAACAAGCTGACTTTGGTCTGGATAGCGGGCCTCTTTGGCGAAGAATGCAATGAAATAGCCGATTCCTTAGCCAGGGAAGGTGCGGTATCGAAATGTATCGAACCAGAACCAGTGCTTGGCATAATAGCAAGCACTGCGAAACCAACCATCTTAGGCTGAACTGCGAAAAAATCCTCCAGTAATAGCAAGAACTATCAGGATTAATTCAATCAAAGGAGTTTATTACATTTCCCTTGAAATAAAGAACTAAAAAATTTAAATAGGTTACACCTAAGAACTGTAGCCGGCCTATATTCCGGACACTGCAGACTAAATCACCACCTACACAAACTTGGAATAGCGGATAACGCTGAATGCCGACTGTGCTTGGAGAGGGATGAATCGGCCGAACACGTTCTTTGTACCTGTTCTTCTGCAGAAAGAACCAGGTTCTCACTCTTTGACAAAGAACAGCTATTGCCAGTGGACCTGGACAATTTCTCACCCAATATGGTTAACGACTTTAGTAAATAGCTGAGCCTACCGGGTGAAATATAATTAGAAGTGAGCCATAATAAACTAGATGACCGCAGTGGAGGGTCTGTATATTATTAGCACACTCACATATCAACCTAACCTACTCCCAAGATTGTAAAAATTACCGCTTAATGCCGGTTAACTGGCTATGTGCTTTCTTGCCTACCGGTTTACCGATTAATAAAATAATTTGAGGTAAATTGCAAACTCTAGTAAACGGGCACAGATAATTTTAAGTTTATAGTTGCAAGTATACATAATTGTAAGTTTGAACTGACGATTATAAAACATTTTCTACTACATTCGTTCTACGCGTTCGTAGTATGTGCGTTTTGGAAAATATATTTTTGACGTTGAGAGCTTTTAAAGAAATTATTTTTGGATATTTTATCGAATTTATTCGTTGCTTTACGACTCCTGTTATAATTTACGTTCATACATAAAGCGGAATCGCTTTTAGCATATTTCATGGTAGGAAAGGTAAGTATGCAGTATATTTACTGCCCTCATAACATGGGAACTAAATAATTCATTATGCTTGCAGTACTAATTAGATCCATATAATTATGCATAATTTGAAGTAAAATTATTTAGTAAAGTTAGACATTATTCAAATCGTTTTGAACCAACGTTGTCGACTACAAATTTGTTTTTTTAAATAATTTCAAAAGTGTATTCACGAAAACGAAACATTAACGATACCGAATAGGATATATTTGAAAACATTAACATTCACGAAGTTTTTTGGATCTCAGTCAATTCAAACCCAAGTTTGATGCTGCATGCTGCAAATAAATAAACACTGCATGATCGATAATGATTGACGTAGCGACTCCATATCATGAATCTATCATGGACTTACTCATTTTATTTGGCAAAGATATGAACCTGGCTATGTAGAAACTCGACAATTTATGGTTTTTGTTGGTTTAAATTTCTCGTACATTTCTTATTAGAAAAGTTAGTATATCTCTTGTAACATGTGGACGTGTCTTGTCAAATTTTAGCACATTTATATTAATTTCAATTTCCATGTTCTTCTGCCCACTTTTTTGGGATAAAACAGGAGGTTTAACGAGACGTCAGGTGTGAAGATGCCCTTTCTTAGGTTACTTACTTTAACGTGTTGTAAATTTATTTTAAAACCAGAGCAGTAGTAAAACGGTTTTCATTAAATCAAATACAAAATAAAAATAACAGAAAAATTGCAGGATCTTGAAATATGTTAATTCATCATAGCGGGTTAATTTCTTCAGGTTGGAAACCTTTTTGGTGTTCTAGAAATACATTTTCGTATTGCAAGAAGTTGTCCGATTTATAACGGAACAAATTTCTTGGCTATAAAAAAATATTTATTAATTTTAATTAATTTATTAATATTGTTACACTAAATACCACTGGTAAGTCTGACAAAAGCTTTGGAGAACACGAATTCAGTGACATTACGTAAGTTTGTGGAAATATATGGCGTGACAATTTTATACGTTAGCGCAATTTAGCTCAGTCAATTAAAAGGCCGTACCCGGAAACTCAAAGCATTCGTGTTTAAATGAGTAAAAAACTTCATTCTCCCTGAATATATTGATTTTAAATTCATAGAAACAATATCACTTGAGATATTTATTCGAATTTTAGGGACGCTACTGATTTTGTTCAAGTTAAGGTAATAAATTCTTGTCGTTATCTTAAAGGATAATGCCTGGGGTTTATCAAATGTGACATATCAACCACGTGAGTTCAGGGCATAATATTATATGTGTGAGGGTAAATCTGTTTCAACAATTTAGAATTTCATGTACCGTGAAAATCTGCAATAAAATGTTGAGGGAATCGTAGTGTCAGTAAAACGAGTCGATAAATGACTTACATTATATTGGTGCTGAAAACTGTATAATAAAATGTATAGTAGATACTAACAATAACAAGTATGGAGTAACTTTTAACTGTCGTGAAATAATTCACGGAATTATATAAAATCAGTCACTTCTGTCGTTTTCTCTAGTTTTCTCTAAAGAGCTCAAGTTAGCGTTCAATTTCTTTTACATGTTAGTTTAGTAAAATTAATATAGTATTTATGGAAAAACTACTAATTCGACTAATATAGATCGACTCAGGATCATCTAGTTTACTTGGAATACTATTGGTACACGCAAATTAGATTAAAAAACAGTGAATAGAAGAAATAATTTATAAAGTAATAATATTTGAGGTGGGTACTCTAGATAGGGTTAGAAATAGATACCCGAAAATTTCCCTCCCCATTTATGGGTGGAAGGTCCCTTTTTGCAAAAAACCACCCCTGACGGGGCCTTAAAACTGGTTTTTCACTTTTATCTTGTAAACCGTTCGTCGGAAGAGAAAAAAGTATAGGAAATAAAAAATTCTGCATAAAAAATGTCCTATGAACCTTGTAGCTATCCTCACCTATTTCGCGCTAACAGTCTCCGAACAGAGGTAAACCGTGGTAAAAATCGATCGTATTCGAAGTTTCACAGCGAATATCTTAAAATCGGTTACTTTATCGAGAAAAATGCTCAGGAATTAATTTACAGAGCGAAATTCACTCTATAAGATTCATGCATAGCGGGTTTTGACGCAAGTGATTTTTATTTATTTTCCCCTTTTTTTTCACACAGATGCGTTTAAAATTATACGTAAAATATGTATAGTACCGACGTAGATATAAGGACGGCCTCATGCTATATCCGAAAGGATTACGGAAATAAAAACTTCAGACATGAATAATTAATTACCTTACACATATATATATAGTATACTTAAAATTATATTGCATTTTCTGTATCATTTTATTTACTTCTCATCTTTCAACTTGAGCTTACTTCAATTTATCTTCCTCTCTTCGATGAGAAAGGGTTAATGAGAAAAACCAAGAATTCGTCTCTGTATGATGTTTTCAATGCTGTACGAGAGAGGCCAATAGATTTTTCTGATTGTCAGTTCATTGTTGATGGCGGCGATTTGATTCATCAAGTAATATGGCCAAAGCAGAGTACCTTTGACGACGTTTACACAGTCTACGTTCACTTTATTCATAATTATTACGGCAAAAAGTGACTGTAGTGTTTGACGGATATGCTGAAAATGCCTGTAGTACGAAGAGCATCGAAAGACAGCAGCGACATTTGAAACACATTTCACCGGACATTATTTTCAATGAGAACACGCCACTGACTGGAAATAAAATGATAAATAATCTCACAAATAAGAACCGGTTTATTTCGCCATTGGTGGAGAGATTTACAAACGAAGGAATCAAAACAATTACTGCTGTAGACGACGCTGACGCCTTAAATAAATCTCATGAAAATGATACAGTGATCATCATCGGACAAGATATTCTCGCATTGATTATCGCTCGCGCACCTGAAGATAAAGATATCCGTTTCTTAAGAGAGGCTCAGGGAAAAATAGAAAATAAAGCGTACAGTTCTCGTGACTTGCAGTCCTCGGAAGTTTTAAAAATCTGTAAGGATACAGTTTTGTTTGTCCACGCGTTCAGATGCGATACAGCTTTTCTTGATAAAGGAAAAGTGCAAACGGTAGAATGCGTCAATAAAAGAAAAGATCTCGAAGAGGTTGTCCATATATTTAACAACCGTAGCTCAACGAGACAAGAAATTACAAGTGCTGGAGAGAAATTCGCGCTTGCATTATACAAAGCCCCAAAAAAGAGATATCTTTGAATCATCAAAGGTTCATTATTTTCAATAAGTTGATCGGTCAATTTAGTACTGTCGGGATTCTACCAAGACTGCCACCAACATCTGAGGTATTACGTCAACATTCTTACAAAGTATTTCTCCAAAGTCAATCTTGGCGAGAAAATTTTTAACCAACGGATTGAGGTTGGAAGAAAGTAGGCAACATCTTGGCACCCATTTATACCCAGAGACGAACCCAGCTATTTTTTTTGGAGGGGGAAAGCTACAACTAATTTGCCAACTGCCCATTTTTTTTACAACTTATATTTCCTTATGTTTTTTTTTATTTCAGACTTAATCTATAAGTAGCCTAGCGATACAAATATTATGCAAAAGAAGTTTAACTAAACTACATGATGTAGGCGCTAGACCTAAGTTGACC
This sequence comes from Rutpela maculata, assembly GCA_936432065.2. NCBI lineage: Eukaryota > Metazoa > Arthropoda > Insecta > Coleoptera > Cerambycidae > Rutpela > Rutpela maculata. Next base: position 232,118,795 of record OW386286.2, read on the forward strand.
CCGCGCTCTCCTTCGTCTAAAAGCTACTGGATGAGGTAACCGTTATAGTTTAATGACCGTGGAAAAAAACAAGATATAGTTTGTACCAACGATGGTAGGGTCTACACACGATCCAGCGGCAGGGACCCGATATTGTCGGTACGCTGTGAAGATAATTGGAATTCTAGCGGACCAGTTCACTTTTACGAATGAGTTCAAAGCATGCCGACATGGCTGGGTCCCTGCCGCTGGATCGTGTGTAGACCCCTCAATCCAGCGATATAAAAAAGTTCGCAAAAAAACGTAAAGGGTACCGACCTGTATCAATTTCAGTCTATTTACATAAAAGGCCATAAAAGTGTCACATATTTCCGAACAAAAATGTAGGCCACTCCCACTGAATATAATTGGTTTAAATTTTCTCTACCGGAATTATGATAGGTTGGTGGTCAACGTGGACTAGCGTTGTCAAATTGGACCGGCGGGCGGTACACTAACTAGAAGCGGTCGGCATCCTTTATGCTTTTTTGCGAGCTTTTTTGTATCGATGAAATATTTGTGGAATACACTATACAATACGATTACGCGCAAGTCGGGGCGCAAGCTCATGAACGTCCGCGCTAGTACGGCTACCGGCCACTTCCCACTTCACATTGTGATACGCAATAGGTAGCATTAAGGGGTCTACACACGATCCAGCGGCAGGGAGCCAGCCTTGTCGGCATGCTTTGAACTCATTCGTAAAAGTTAACTGGTCCGCTGGAATTCCAATTATCTTCAAAGCGTACCAACAATGTCGGGTCCCAGCAGCTGGATCGTCTGTAGACCCCTTTAATAGTCCCAGATTCTGATTCAGTGTCCTCTAAGAATTTAATATTTTAACAATTTCTGACCGACAACAATTTGTTATTATTATTATCTCTCGTTGAGAGGTTGGTAACTGATATCAGTATAAACCAACAACAAACGACTTTATAGCTAGGACAAAGCATTGTATTGATAAAGGCAAAAAGGAGTAATATTCTAATATTTCTAATGTAAGACAGTCTTTGAGAATTGTATGCTCTAGCCGTGCCGTCTACTGGGTCGAACGTCGAATTTCCGCGAGTTGACGAGTTTATTTTGTTGGCCCGTCGCGTAGGCCCGTCGGCGTTGTGCGTTGTCCGTCGACTATTCTGTGTCTCTCACATCAGTCACATCTAGTCATAAATAATATCAATTAAAATTATTTATAAAAAAATGGTCATAGTGACAGTGTCATTTAATTTTTATCAACTCATTATTCGTTTTTTTGCAGTTATACCCAATAAAGATTTTTTTACATTTTTGGTGATTTTCCCAACTCAATCAACATTGGGGGGGGAGCGTACCCCCCCATAACCCCCCGTGGGTTCGTCTCTGTTTATACCAGACATCAGTTGGTCTGTACATACGTACACTCGTACGGAAACACTCTATAGGTCGTAGTTCTTAACGGGTTCGCTTTATTTTTTCTGTAGTTGTCGGTGTCTATTTTATAAATATTTTATTTCTTCGTTTAACTTGCTCTAACTCAAAATTTAAAAAATGAACTGGTCTAAAAGGGATGCATGGCAATTTTCGGTAGCATTTTGACCGTCATTTTTCCAATATGGTTGCCGGTGTGGGATACATTAATTAATAACCTTTATATTATAAAATTATAAAATTTGTTATAGGAACTATTCAGGTCAGATGATAGATTGACTGTATTACTTGTATTCTATGAAATAAAGGCATATTAATATATGGTGAGAGTTTCTATATTTGTTATTATGTGCTTTACAAATCATGATTGAAACTAATTTACTTCATAAAGACTACAAACCCAGACTTAATATTTCATGGAAAAGTGCCAACGCGCAAAACACCACTTTGTCAATCTTCTCGGGTTGAGTGAGACATTGTATTCATGAGGACCGTCTGATGCTATAAAAATATCGAAATGATTTATGCCGGGGCTTTACTTCCTTGTGCGATGGTTAAAGCAGTAAGATCGATACTTAATTTTTATGACACATTAATTTTAGTTAATTCAGCTGTGTTTCAGGGAAGCCGAATTTTTGTCACATAATACAGAAATTGTTACATATTTAGAAAATGGAATTTTAATTATATGATTATAATGTTGGTTTTATTTCTGAAACACTCTTAGGCCCGGTACTTTCATTTATGGATAGTGACATTTATTCTGCAGAATAAATTTTATTCCGGAGTTAAGCAAAAAATCGGTATTTTCACCTACAAATAGTGATATCCATCAGATAAATATGTTTTATTCCTAGGATAACCTATACGGCACCCCTAGGCCTTCGAATAACGCTTTTATCTATCGGATAAAAATAGCCACGTCCACCCGCTATCGCTGTGATTGACAGAAGTGATATTTTATGTTAACCCAACTTTTTAAAAGTTTGTTTTTTTAATATTGTGTTTTAACTTTAAAATAATTAGATGTAAATAATCATATTTACTAAAAAGAAATTAGTAAAATGATATCATAGACTGCTCGTGTTGTATTATGCATATTTTAAATACTTTGTTCTAATAAAATAGGACTATTTTTTTAGGTTGGAAATCCAACCTATAATTAGCGATCTATTTTGTTAATAGACGTTTTTGAAAAATTATTTGAGTGGACTTTTAAATGTTCGCATCGAGCCAGTATATGAGCTATAAGCTAAAAATACGATACAAACATTAAACATGAAATTAAACTTAAAAAACTCAAAATTTCAGGTTAGTTATATGATGCATAACTATTTCAAACAATAGACCATTTTAGGTCACGTGGTTGAGGGACAACCAAACGCAGTTTATGTGGTTTTATATTTTTTTTCTAGTTTTTCTTGAGAAACTGTGTGTGTTTTCATAATAATGTCATGTAGTGAACATTATTCAACCCTTATGGGTGATGTAAAGTGTCGCTATGATAAGAAAAGGAAAATAATAGACAATATTGACCCATACACCCTTTGAGTGGAGACTGGAGACCATTCTGCAGATTTGTCTATTTTACCTTGTGTATCCGTATTTATATGGTAAATTACTTAGTTTTGACTCACAGCTTCTACACAGGCCAGCAGTTAAAGGCATACAAATCTTTACCATCATATAAATTTTATGAGGCTGGATTTGTGCAAGAAGTTTGTGCAAGAAGTTTGTGCAAGAAAGATAAACTCAAATGTATTCATTGTTATGGGCAAGGCAAGTTTACATTTAAATAACGTTTTCGTGATAAGTATGTTATAGCTTTTTTTACATTCAAAATAAACGGGTGATTCTACCAGAAACGTCATATTTAAGTCCCTGTTGATTTTTTTCATCATTTGAGGTTAAAGTGAAAAAATGAAATACTAATTATTTCCAATGCATTTAGTTTCATTTAATTTACAAATATTAAAAAATAAATATAAATAAAATTGCGAAAAATATTGGGTACAGGATATGAAATCTCAGTTCCGTGCTATGTCCCTACATAATACTACGTCAACTTACCTACGAATTAAATATTTAAAAATACTAAAATATAATTAATTGAGTAAATAATATATATTAGGAACTAAGAATTTATTTAATGTAAATCATATTAGTTTTAATTTTTCACTCATCTACTATTTATATTGGAAAATTGCTTTGTCCCTGTGCCGTTACCTGAGCTCCGTGGACAGTTCATTTATTTCTAAAATAATCCGATAGATGTCAACAGCATTAATATTTGGAATGGTGAGACAAATCAAATATTAGTGTGTAGCCGCCATTTAAATATAAAGTGTGTAAGTTAATGAGTTTGTGATATTTTGGTGATTAGTTGTTGTAAAGGTAAGAATGTTATTAATAATTATCAACTCCTTGTACCTATAATTTTTGTGTTATATTGTATTGTTATTTGATAATATACAAGTCTTCAATTCTTCTTAATAAACTGTAACAATTCTCCAACTGCCAGATTCCTAACCTCAAAATTTGAATATTTATAGCCGATAAGTATGAAAAATTCTCATTCCGTGGACCTCAGTTCCGTTACCATACAATGGCAACGGAACTGAGGTTATGTAATGGAGCTGAGAAAATTGAGTTTATTCGTATTATTATTAATTTAAATGTTAGATCTAAATTAAATATGTAGTTCTTGACATGGCAAGGCTTTTTGTTGCTTAAATTTCATAGGTAATATATATATTAGAGTAGAAATGGCGAAATCAAATATGAAAAATGGTGGGAAAAAATTACATCAGAGAAAATTAAAAAACGAAATGAAATGAAAAAAGTATCTATGCGGAGGTTAAGAGAAGCCATAAGGAATGACCCTGAAAAGTACGAAGAGGCAAAAAGAAAAGAGAGAGAAAAGAAAAGAAAAGAGGAGGGGAAAATTAAAAGTATAAATGAAATGAGTGAACGTGAAAAAATGTCTATGAGAAAAACATGGAGAAATTGGAGTAAAAAATCTTATGAGAATAAAAAACGAGTGAAAAACGTTGGAAAGAGCATTAGCTGATCAAACTCCTCCTTCTACACCTCCTCCGGAACCCGAACGGAAACACATTAATACTACACAGCTTTCAGGAAAAATAGTTGCTGGATACAAAAAAAGACGTAAAACCAGAAAGGAACTGAGGATGAAAATTGCGGAATTGGAAAAAAAACTCAAAAAAGAAAGAACTAGTAAAGAAAAATATAAAAAGCGGTGTTTAAGACAATCAGAAGCACTGCGGGATAGTCCAACAAAGAAAGTAAAAGAACTACTGCAAGGACAGACCGTTACTCCTGCTATAAAAAAATGCTTTTATTTGGGGAAGTACTCTGTTCACAGTTGAAAGAAAACTTTTCATTAGAAAAAACCAGATCTGGTAAAAGAAATTTTATCTCTAATGTGTCTGGGCAATTAATAAAGAAATACCGCTATCAGTATTTCATGGAAGATCTTTCTTCTTCGCGGATCGTTCGCTCAAAAAAATGGAGCACATTTTCGCAAAGAAAAGTATACAGAGATTAGAAGAAAGGTGCAACTGTTTTTCCAAACCGATGATAACAGTCGTATATGTCCTGGAAAAAATGACACAGTTACATACAAAAAAATAAAAGATTTTTGAATTACTCTCTAAAAGTACTATACCAGGAGCTAACTGGTATACGAATTTTTCCCATCGATGATACTCATACATACATACTCAAAATATGGACACCAGAACAACTGTCTGTATTCAAAGGTACCATGAAGGTACGTGAAGTTACTTGGACAAAAAAGGACAGCAATGTTCTTCACTTTAGGCAGCTGACATGCACTGAATGCGGTGCAGAGAAAAAATGTGTTCATCATGGATTAGGATCTCTTATTTTTCCAAATGAAAGTATCCTTTTATTAATCTGTAATATGTTTAAATTAGTACTTTTTAGCAAAATTACATCAAAATAGTTCTTTTTTAAAAAAATTCTCATTAACTTAATGCTTTAGATGATAAATTACTAGTAGATGAAGTCTACACAGACAGCGAAGGTGATCTGCCGTTAATAAACTATACAAAAAAGAAAGTTTCACCTAAACAAAACGATTATGTTCTAGTCAAATTTACTGACAAAAGAAGTACGAAGCACTACATCGCAGTGATAATAGATGTTTCTCATGAAGAATATTTTGTAAATTTTTAAAAAATTCTTTTGTTTTCCCATCAATTGATGATACTTCTATTATATTGTTTGATGATATTGTAACTATACTGGATTATCCAGGTGTTAATAGTTGTGAGCGATATATTTTTAAATTACCTGATAATATAGAAAATATTTGTTAAGAGTTATACCTAATATTCTGTTTGGTTAAGAGTTCTAAATACAACAGGTTTTGAAGTTTATGAAAATATTTTCATTATTAACTGAAACACAATGAACTGAAATTTTGTAATTTACAATTTAACAAATGATAAAATTTCAATTCGTTGTATCTCAGTTAGTAATGGAAATATTTTCATAAGCAACAAAACCTGTTGTTGTATTTTTATGAAAAGTAAAATGTATATGACAAAAAAAATTAATTTTAAACAGGAGTCTCTAGACCTAGAAGGGTCAATCGAATTTTGAAAAAATTTTTCGCAAACAGATTTTTCAAAATTTTTTAGGGGTCGTTAGAGGAGTGCTTCTCTAGATGTTATTTCCCATATTTCATATGGGTCCCATGCGCCACAGACGAGAAAAAAATTGTTGAAATTTCACCAGCCGCCCCTGCTAATTTGTTCAGTTTTACTATTTATAAAGTAGAAAATATATTCTGTTTTTGTTTTATTACCAAGAGTTTTATTCTATATGTCTTTTTATCAGGTTGTTCGTTGAGCTTCAACTCCGTGACTAAGAACCTCAGCTCCGTGGCTTCTCTATAAATAAAAATCGATATTTTTCAGAAAAATATCATTTTTAATTTGGATCATTTTCACAGAAGTACTTTTCAATCATCAATTTATTGTTTGACTATATAAAACTATATTAATTTTACAAATTTAAAAATAGAAAAATATGGTAATGAAATCTGACGTTTCTGGTAGAATCACCCAAACCTTATCTCACAATCTCACCTTATCGCACAAAAGGATGGCATTTTATTTTTATTCCACGTTTAAAACTGAGATTACTTCTTTGTTTACAATGGAATAAAAAGTTTGGTTGTACCTCAGCCAATATGGCCGCCTTATCGTGACGTGATCCTAAAATGGTCCATATGATAAATAATCATGAAAATGACTCAAATGTCATAAACCGGCAACAAATCACAGTATTGAGCATGACACTTTCTTACTTTATCATGTCTTAAGTTGGCAACACTTACTTTGTGAAGTATCTAAAGTCGTATCTAACGAATAGTTAACCGAGGGTATATTTTGAATGAAAGTACAGAGACGAGTTATCCCACAGCTAGCAAGCTCCAGTTATCTTATCCGTTAGGTAGTTATTTGCCGGATAAAGTTTATTTATACTTAAGTGAAAGTGTTGGACTTTAAAGGGGCAAAAAATATATGTAGAACCCAAAAAAAAAATGAGGGAAATTCGAAATTAGTACTTACAGGAAAAATCTTGAATATATATATTGCGAAAAATTATCTTCATTATCTCTAATTTTTTAGAAGCACTTTATTTAAGATGGAATACCACATAGATACGCATGTCGCACACTCATTTTAATTTACTTTCCATGAAGGAATTCAAAACAGAACTAGCTATTGTCTAAAGCTAAAGCTAAAGTACAGAAGGATCGCGACAAAAATTTTATTTCTAGTAAGTAGTCAAAATTCTGAGATAAAAGTTGTTGTTGTTTAGACTTCCATTTCAGAATATTGACTTACACTGAATTCTGACTTCTATCTCAAAATTTTGGCTTTCATCTCAGAATTCTCAGAAATTTAAATTGTTTTATATTTTTGAATATGTATCATACATTTTAAGCCATAATGTAATTATTTTCTACTCTTATATACACTTAATGCAATTGAAGTGGAACATCTAAAATTTTACTAATGAAGTAAAAGTATTGAGGAATGGTAGATAAAATTAGTATGCAAACTTTTGTCGTATTCCACTTGGTTTCCTAATTCTATAAATAGGATGTGTGTTCTGAATGGTATTGCCATCATTACTAGAAACGCAGGTGCTTGCAACAAATGCTGGTGAAGGGAACTATGTTTAAATATAGTTGATCAGATGCTGGCGTCTATTCAGAAGAACTAGATCTACACTCGACAAAACAGCTAGGCACACAAACCACTATATTCCACGAGGAACTAGTAAAAAATGGAAACATCAGTGAAAAAACGGTGCTCATATCAACGGACAACAAAGCGGCCCTGCTTGCTCTAAACAACTGTAAAACATACTGTAGGCTTGTTTTCTAAATTAGAAGAGTCCTAGATGTGCCCACACAAAATAACAGTGTCCAGCTCCGCTAGATGAAAGGACACGATATAATTCAGGGTAACGAGAAAGTGGATTCTCTAGCCCCCAAGAAATATCAGGGCATCCCGCAATGTCGCTCTCAGATTCAGTTCACAGTTTCTCTTAATAAAACTACACACTCAAACGTCACGAGGACTGTTGTCGCGGTCGAACCAGCTACAGACACAGCAGAGTGGCTTTGGTCATACCCAGTCGTACTGTCTCCAGAAGCCTAGGAGTAATCTATACTGGTTTATTACTAGGATACTGTTACTAAACATCTTCGTATACTGTAGTGTGTAGAGGATGTAATCTGGAAGACTAACATGCACTGTGTCACTGTTCCGCTCTGTCAACGAAGAAAGGATCCATACTGGGTGACCTCTGGCCTAGTGTGGCTAGCATAGATGCCACCTTCGCCAGGCCTTCTTCTCAAGTATATTACAAGTATTCTTCTTTTGGCATCATCAGGGTGGGTCTTTGCCTGTCTGGCTATTTTCTTCCATTCTGTTCTCTCCAGTTTCTAATATTCATAGCTGTCAGGTCATCTTCTGCATCATCTATCCATCTCATCCTAGGTCATCCTCTTATCGTCTTCCATCAGGTTTCCACTCATTTATATTCTTAGTTACTTCCGAGTCTTCCATTCTGTTGACATGTCCCAGCCATGTTAGTCTTTGACTTTTTATATATTTAATAATATCACTTTATTGATCTGATTCAGTTCATCATTCATGCGGTTTCTCCATGGCCCATGTATCTTTCGCAGGATCATTTCTTCGAACATTCGGAGTATTTCCTCATCTCTTTTTGTCACTCTTCAGGTCTCACATCCATATGTTACTACAGGTCTAATTAAGGTTTTGTTTACTTTTGTTTTCGTGTTTTTATCAAACAGTCTACTTGTCACTAATTTTTTGTGGGTATAGTAACATGGTTAACATCAATTTTGTTTTATTTTCGTTAATTATAAGACCTCTCCTTTGCGACTCTTGATCAATTTCAGTAAACGTTTCCTCCAACTGAGTTTTATTTCTGCTGATAGTAGCTACATCGTCTGCTTAGGCACATATTTGAGATGATTTGGTTCCAATGTGACTTCTGTAATTGGTGTTTTTCATTACATCTTCAAGTACCAAGTTGAAGAGCATGCTTGAGAGTGCGTCACCTTATCTTACTCCTAGATTAATGTCGCAAGTTGATGATAATTCTCCATCTACTCTAACAGCCGCCTTTGATCCGTCTAATGTCATCTTTATCAACCTTATTTACATTACAAGTGTTGGTTGACTTGAATTCTGGGATTCTAATTCTCATTTCAGAATTCTGACTTTTGAATATAAACTTTTTGTCGCGGCTTTTCTACACTTTCGAGTTCATAGTATGCTTCAAAAATTAAACTTGAGAATTATTTACTGCGCATTTATTTAAATCGAATAATAGGCGTTGTGTGTAATATCAAATTTCCCCTATGTTGTTGCTTTTATCGAATGGAAAACTTTTTTGCTATTTTACCAGTCAGGAAGGATTCACAGCCTGTTTATATATAACTTTGATGAAACCAATTTCAGTTTGGCCGGAAGTAAAATGCTTCGTTTAATATTACTTGATTACATTTTTAATGGGTAAACATCAATATCAATAAATCTTCCGGCAGAAAATCTGCTGTTTAGTAGTTTATTAATAATTGTAATATCTCCTAAATTTTTATGACAGCTTAATAGAGCGGTTAGTAATTTACAAAACAGTATAATTTATTGGATCCACGTAAGCAATCCCTCTATGTAGTTATGAGATATATTCAGTATAATTAGCTAATTATAAAATCAAAATTTAATTATAGCACGAGCCTTAATTCCAAGAGAGATTAATTATTTTGTTTTCCACCAGAAATCGTTGCCAAAAAATTTTTTGTCTAAGATTAAACGAATATTTTGTTTGTGATCAAAATTTTTAAACCCAACCATTACATTCTTATATCAAAAAATTTCTGTAATAATAGGTAATTTTAGAAAGGTTTATTACAAAGACTAAAACCACAATATACTTATCTCAAAAACTGCCAAAGAAAATACTGCCTATCTCTTGGCACGTTGTCAATTTTTTTTATTGTTTACTACTATATACAATTATACATTCACATGATTGCCAATATGTTGTAAATTATGTGTAAAAATTTAATGGCATTACCACCGAAAATAGTGATTTAAAATTAAAAATAAGCTGATATATTCACATTGTTTATAACTTGGATAATAATTGGCTAACCACATCGGATGCGGCCCCTGTTTATTTCTGACTTTATACTGTTTTAAAAGTAGATAGGTGCTACTCTAATTGCCAACTTTAAAATCTAATTACAATTAGTTTGCAACTTGAAAAGTAACATACGTCAAAGAGTTATTGCAGAAACCAATTTAATCGTAGATAGGCGTTATCGGAATATTACAACGACAAGAATACACCATTTTTTCGTTAAACTAGTTTAAATTTAGAACCTTCAATTTATTTTCGTTTTATGTTTTACTTGTGGGAGTAAATCTTTGTCACACCAAGATGTGTTTAACTAGTTTTGTGAAATCTTCTGTGTACAAAATTTGGTATGCGAATATGAAAAATTTGAATAAATGTATTACAGAAATACTTGACGAATGTCGACGACCAGATAGTTTAATAAAGTTGGACTTGCTACTGTTTTATATGTTATTTATATATCTGGTTAGTTTATATTGACAAACGAGAAGTATTTCTAGATATCACAGACAACAGTACTGAGGAATTTTAAATAAACTTGACCCTGTTAGCACCCTGATGGCTTGACAAGAAGACTAGAATTTGTAATAAAACGCGTTAAATAGTTAACTGTTAACTGGAACAATTTGTTCCAGTTTGAGTCTGTTTGAACAATGATGGGCATGAAAAATTATGAAGAACCTCTAGAACAAGGCTTTATCAAAACCACACCAGGAAACCGTCAGTCAACTAGATATCTTTGGTAGTAGTGGAATACGTCCATGGCGGTTCGATTTATTCTAAATGACACGTCATAAATACTAATTCATGTGATTTATGAGCAAATAAAATTCATCAAAATGGTTTTTGGGGCAAATTTTTTCAAATGGAACCATATTGGTACCGTGGTATCATTTATTAGTACTATTAATAAGGAATTTATTCAAATGTCGTATTAAAATATGCGATAAATACAAACAAAATTACAGCTAAAAGAAAATAAAAAAATATAATTTTGTATAAATTTGCGGCCTTTTGGACACAATTAACAAGAATTTTAAAAAAATTTTAAAGACACAATAAAAACACCGGTAAATCAACAAATGTTTGACAAGTTAAATATTTCATTGTTTTCAAAGCCACCTTAGTTTCTTCTTAACGTTTAATTTGAACAAAATTGTATTTTCTTATTTTCTTTTAGCTGTAATTTTGTTTGTATTTATCGCACATTTTAATACGACATATGAATAAATTCCTTATTAATAGTACCAATAAATGGTACCACGGTACCAATATGGTTCCTTTTGACAAAATTGAATTTTGCAACAAAAACCATTTTGATGAATTTTATTCGCTCATAAATCACGTAATTTAGTATTTTTGACGGGATTTAGGTTTTTCTAGCATTACACGGGTCATTTAGAATAAATCGAAACCGTCATAGCACACTTAAAAAACCCATAAAACGGTAGTGGGGTGGGGGTGGTGGTAGTGGTGGTGGATGAAGTAAAAAAATATTTTGAGGCTTTTAGTTCTTGTACGCACACTAAATCACATTTTTTTTCATCCCCTTTAATAATGGGGTAGAGGTGGTAATGGGGGTGGCCGAGGGGGCAACCGCTGGCGAAATTTTGTACACCTATTCTAGAAAAATACCCTTTATTTCCCCCTTAATTCCTTGTAATTCCCCTAATTCCTCAAATACCTTTATTTCCTCCTAATACCTTAATATTTTCTAGATTATCTCGGGAATGGTGCACTTTTTGATAAAAATACCTATATATAAAATCGTTCCTTATAAAATTTCTATCAAAAATGTTTCTACACTTTTTTTCCTAAAATTAATAGTACCGTGGGAATTAAGGCGCACACATAAGGGTTGGTTCCGATCAACACAATAAATTGTAATCTTTTTAATACTAATCTACTTTAAAGTTCAATACTTAACGCTAAAGCAGTAGCTACTAAAGTCCGCCTAAAATTATAATAAATTCCTCTCATCCCTATAAAATAACGCGATTTTTGATGAAGTGAGAATATTGTATACCGGGTCGCTCAGCCGATAGGGACACTGTTGTAACTTTTGAATGGGCGAATGGATTTTTTTCAAATTTGGTGTAGTGATATGGGATATAATTTCCAATTATATAATGTAAAGAACCAAAATGGCCGACTTCCTGTTTCGATTTTACCTGAAAGTGGGTTTAAAATACCTGCTTTTTGCGTAAAATCCCGCACATTGACAGCCCTGAATAGTAACAGCGTTTACAGCAAGCTCTAAAATAATGCAGTGACCTTGGGTCGTCTGAGATGTAGTGGGAGAAATTGAAATTTTTTACTTTGTTGTGGTGTATAGATATTTATACTCTTTTCGCGTAAAGACAGCTTTGGAAATAGCCATACGGATATTCAGCGAATTATATGACCTGCGCTGATTACATTTGCGCCTCATTTACCAAAATACTATTCATTTTAGGGAAAAAGTTTAGAGAAGTTTTTTATAGAGAATTTTATAAGGAATAATTCTGTATATAGGTTTTTTTATGGAAAAATGCACCGTTCCAGAAATAATCTAGAAAACCTCAAAATGGGGGCGGAAACGACGTCCTCTAGGGGATGAAGCACACAATTTTTGAAACTTTATGAATTTTGTCCAATATATTACAATTTTAACTGTTATATTACTGAAGTATTACAAGACATCGTGCAAAGTTTTAATAATGAAAAAGCTAGTCATGGAGAAATTGTAGACGTAGGAGAGCGATTTGCTCTAGCTTTATACAACTCTACCTCCGCAGAAAAAAGTCTAGATGTATACAGATTCGTGACTTTTAACAAACTTGTTGATAAAGCGAACAATACTGTAATATTATCAAAACTACCAACAACTTCTGCTGCTGCTCGGCAACACTCATATCGCATTTTTTACCAAATTCAAACATCTAAAACCGTTGCGCTAGAAGCTACTGAGAAAAAAGTTGGCGGTATATTAACCCGAACTATGACAACAAAAGAACTGGCTCTGTTATAACACTAATTTCTTGCTCCTGCAAATTAGGGTGTGAAAACAGGTGCAGTTGCAGAAGAGCAGGCTTACGTTGCTCCACAATGTGTTATCATTGCCACGGACAAGCATGCATGAATGTCGAATCTATGGACGACGATGAAGATTAATTAACGTAGGTAACTTTTTGATAATTAGTGGATTCGGCCCACAGGGAACACCACACGCCAAGTACTTTACCTGTAGGGTGGCGTGGAAACAAGTACAATATACAATATTCTCGCTTCTTTAAAAATCGCGTTATTTTATAGAGGTGAGAGGGTGGAAGTGGTACATTTATTATAATTTTAGGTGGAGTTTAGTAGCTACTACTTTAGCGTTAAGCATTGAACTTTAAAGTAGATTATAGTAAAGATTACAATTTATTGTGTTGACCGGAACCAACCAATTATGTGTACTTATGTGTGCGCCTTATTTCCCACGGTAAGTACTATTCATTTTAGGAAAAAAGTGTAGAGACGTTCTTTATAGAGAATTTTAAAGGAATAATTGATCAATAAGTGCACCGTTTCCGAGATAATCTAGAAAACCTCAAAAAGGGGTGGAAACGGCGTCCTAGGGGATGAAGCACACTATTTAGGGGTGGGAATTTTTCGGTTTAGTAATTCTTATGCTATCCTTAACATTTCTACCAATTTTCAAAACTTTATGAATTTTGTCCGATATAAATCATTATATTACTGAACTAGAAGTCCATAGTATCATCGGTAGTTTAACTAAATTAAATATTTTTTCTTTACTAGACATTTTTTGCGCTAATCTCTGCGCTAATGTTTTTACAACACTGACGTCCTTTATATAAGAATTGGTATGTAATTCTTCAAGATAAACATTCCATTTCAATATTTTTACGCTCTAATTCCTTCCTATACCTTTTATTTCCTCTTAATTCCCTTCTAATACCTCGTAATAATATTTTATTTCCTCAAAATTCCCCTGTAATTCCCTTAATACCTAATAATTCCTTCCGAAATACCTCCAATTCCTTCCTAATTCCTCCGATATGTACACTATTTCCCCTCAGCGGTTGCCCCCTCGGGGGTGGCTAATGCCAAAAATTTTTTTCGAACCTTAGCTTCTCTTGTATACATTAAATACCAATTGTATGGACTCTTACCTGCTTGATTTACCTATTTACCCCCCCATTTACCCCATTTTACCCCCCAACCCTTCGACGGAATAAGATGAAAATTTTTAAAAGAAGCTAAATTTTGTTCATGGAATTCAGTGCTACTCAATTTTAAAATTCTGTTTTTCATGGTATTGACAACAGATAATTTTTGTTTAAATGGATGTGCAGAAAAATAATTAAGAATACTCTCCGAATGAATTTCTTTTTCAAACCAATTATTACTGATGAAGGACAAACTCCCTATAGGATTACAGTCCCATGTTGTAAATAGAATTTCTTGTCTGGATTGCAATCAAATTTATATTGGTCAGACTAAACAACACTTACAAACTAGAATTATGGAACACAAATGTTCTTGTAACGAAAAATATAGGAAAAAAACCGAGAAAACTATGCTAGCTCATCACCATTTTTCATCAGACCATAATTTTAATTTTTATAAGGCCAATATTTTAGATCATGAAACTAATTACCAAAAAAGACTCTTCAGTGAAATGATGTTTATCCATTTACATCAAAATACAGTCAATAAGAAAACTGACACCGATAATTTAAGTGTTGTATATAACAATTTATTTAAACAATATCTAAAAGTTCCACCTTTTAAACTAAAATTTTTATTAATTGTTTAATAATGATTCACATTATATATTTTTATCATCTAGGACGCAGTTCCAGTTTTTTGTTTAATCGTTCGAATTTTGATATTATCACTTACATTTGTTCGTGTCACCCAGGAAAAACTCTAGTAGTAATTTTTATTACACACAGAACTCTTGTTAATCATTATTAATTATTATAACTCAATATTGTAATTGGTATGAAACTATTCACGTCCATACATTCACATTGTTTAGTAATTATATGTTATGTTGTCCATTGGATTTTATTTTATTTTTCAACTCGCTTGTTCAATATTATGACTCCTCGCCTAAGAAGTATTTTTTGTGGTTTTGTTTCACTAAAGGTAAGGTTATTACTTACTGTTAAATTATTTTATGCATTGTAATTGTTCATTTATTTACATAATTTACATAAATTTTAATTAGTTCTTTTAAAGTAATCGTCATATTTTATTTATACCTAAAAAAATTTTTTTGAAATTCATTCCATTTTTGTAATATGGTAAATTATATGTGTTGTATGTTGTTTTTCAGTCTTGAGGAAGAATAAAAGTTTATTCGAAACGTCGACTAGTGGAAATAACCTAGTTTTATTTTTATCCGATACACCGACTAATTCCTAATTGAAATCTTAGATACGGATACTATTATCAATTGATTAAAAATCCGATTGTACTGAAATTTGGACAGTAAGTTCTTGTTAGCTAGAGGAAGAACCCTATTGTTTTTGAATAAAATCGATCGGCAAATAAAAATGTTATTAATGATTTAAATATGAAAAAAAAATTTTTGATTTTTATGTTTTCGTAATTGAATAGAAATCTGATGAAATGATATTTCATTTTAAAATCTAAATATTTATATATTTTACAAATATACATTTCATAATGTATATCCAACCGAGAAAATATGATTTTAGCTTGTGTCTTATAATGTAAAAATTTACATTTTTTTACGTGTAAGGTGGTGGTGTAGTTCTTACGCTTTTGTTCGCGGGTTCGAAACCCAAATAGAGTATGGTATAGTTTTGTTTTATTTTTACTTTATTTTACACTGAGTATTTTACCAACTAAGTTCGTACTATAAAATTAAAAATGTCTGAAGCTAACATTGTTTACAAAAAACTGCGAAGAGTATCCTATAGAACGTGTAACAATTATATAAAAATTTCAGTGAACAGGCGAAGAGTACGTTTTTAGCTTGTTCTTTTTGTTTTCTCTGATTTTCTAAATAGGTTTAGTAGCTTTTGTAGGCAACTTTGGCCCTATCTATGAGAACTTGCAGCACAAGAAACAGGTGTGGTTGATAATTGTAGAGTGAAATTACTTAGAGAAGATAACATCAGCACAAACCGATATCGCTAGCACGTGCCGATTGTCTAAGTCGTGTTCGGTATTTATTGTATATTTATAGTGAATATTCAACCGTTTTTATGTATAAAACAGATGAAATGAAATTTATTTTAATTGCGATTGTCCAATATTATTAATAAACGAAAATAGTAAACTTAGTAGTTTTAGTATGTTATCTTCTCTAAGTAATTTCACTCTACCTAGCTAGACCATCATATATGTTAAGCCTTGCATTTAAAGTATGCAGTGATAATGATGATTTGTCAGGTGTGAGGATATTGTTCGAAGCGGAGAAGCCCCTCTCTACTTCAGCACTACCGTCATAGTAGAGAGCTCACACTGAAAATTTCCTCTTAAAATTGAAATCTGTGGGGGTTTGGAAACTAAAAACTGTGACCGGTCTTATTTAATAGCTTATAATTAATTGTGTTTATGTGTAAAGTTGGCCAAACACTGGCCTGGGAAAAAGGGCGTTATTCAAAATTTTCGAGATATTGACATTAAACAATTGTTACAGGTAAAGTAAATATTTTGGCACGAAATTATCGAAAAGTCTGTAGCGATTGCTCTAAAAAAATATATTTAATAAAAGGAAAAGCATTGCCACTTATGGAGTTTTAAAACTTTAAACGTCTGTAAATCGCTACGAGAATCTTAAAAAAATGTGATTTTTCGTTGTATTTTAGCGTTCAACAACCGATATTTCGAAACCGAGCACTTAAATCGAAAAATACCTCTCTTACAATATTGTAGAGTAGAGTCTCCCGCTTACAACGGTATAACTTTTAGAATTTTTGGACATAAGATTGTTTTACATTTATTAATTTTCCTACGCTAAATTAATAAATGTAAAACAATGCACAGATCTATTTACATCGCGGTAGCCGACCGTCAATCTTCCTCCCTTACGTTGCGCATCCCGTGCGCTCCAGTTGTCTACATTCTGCTTAGACTAAATAGGAAATTTATAACTCTTATGTATTCATATTTAATGCCCAATATGCCCATAGAGATTAGATTATATAATATTAGCCCAAACTGTTGAAGATTTTGTCAGTTAAAAGTAAATTCTTTCGTGTTAAAAACTCTATGTCTAAGTTATAGGTCTGTTATTCTATTGTTAGTTTAATCATATAAAAAATACTTTCAGTGTCCAGGTAAGTCGAATTTCCTAAAATTAAAAATCAAATTAAGAACATAATATAGGCATCATTTTAGTCTGATTTTCCATAAATAAAAAATGGACCGAAGTGGAAGTTCGATATCCGAAAGTGAGATAGTCAACATTTCGTGTTTCACAAAGAGAAAATGTTAAAACTGTTTAATTTGGTAGCTTAGTAAAGGGCTCTGAGAAAACGTTAAAAAGTCTAAGACAAACGTTACTAATTAAGGACAGTATGTATAAATCTAGCAATATTCACTTGCGTCAAGATATTGCTAACATTGAAAATGGGGACAAAATATTATTAATTTGAAACAAAGCGTGCTACTGTAGTAGTAAAAAAAAGTATTGAATACTGCGCCGAAAATTTTAAAAAGAAATGCTATTATAGGAATCTGAAGTTTACAGAACATAACCTCCAGTTTCAGTATGAAAAGGAATATTTAATATACATGTGTGCTTTGTAAAAAGAGGCGTAATGACCAAAATGTATCACAAGTACTGACTATTAAATTAATATCGAAAGTAATATCAAAATTTTAGCCCTAAATGATAGCTGTTATGAAACGCATTGGCGATAATGATTTAATTGCTGTGGAATAAAATACCACGCAAAATACTTTTTAAAATCTTGGAGGGTATTAAAGGAGGGTACAGATCTTCAGGTTTCTTCTAATGCAAAAACATACAGATCACATTGAAATACTGCTTTATAAAGAATTAAGTAAGTTTAATTAACAAAATTAAACAAAAGGGACATTCTGTTTCGTCAATATATGCTAGATTACTGATCTCGGAGGAAATTTATCAAAGAGATAGTTAATTGTCAAATTAAAGATGCATTTCAGTGATGACATTCAAATTATCGAGTCAACAAGGGCTCAGACATATATTGCTCTCAAAATGTTCATCAAAAGATGAAATTCTATATATCTCGTATATAGAGACTTCCAAGAAAGATGATAATCCAATATTTACCGGATATTCCGAATATTCCGTTCTGCGTAATATTATTAATAATATTAAGTTGGGCATAGACAATATTCCGGAATTTGATACATTAAAAAAATTTGGACTTAACTAATTTTAGAAAATATATTCCTGAAGGTTTAATTTGGCAGAAATGCAGGCAGAAATGGTGTATTTGTAGAAAAAATAATATTTCTTGGACAGGGTCATGCAGATGCTTGGGACAAAAATCCTGCCTCAATGTAAATGCAGTAGTAAAATTGCCTCCTTTTTCTATACATATTGATGGTGATGACGAAAAAGAAACTGATAGTGAATAAATTTAATTATCTCGTTATTAGGTAGGCTATTAGTATTTTAAGTGGTTAGAACCAATGTTTATATATATTTCTTTGGTAATACAGGGAAAACGGTATCGCGAATATAATAAAATATTATAAAGAAAGTTGTAAATAATGTCAGATGCAGTCTTAATACAAAGTTTTATCCACACAGACAATAACTAATTTACTTGCAAATTTTTATTATCAAATTTTTGTGTGTTTGTGAATTCAAAAATAAAAAAGCTTACACGTATAGTTAAGTCCATCCGTGGACACGCTGTGTGTATAAGCTAAGGTGGCCATTCGTCCCCCTTTTGATGGAGCTGTCCCCCCAATGTGAGTGTCTCCCAAATGTCCCCCATTCGCGTGGTTTCACTAATAAATGTCCCCCATTCCTATGGTTTCACCTCCTCCCCACTCGTCAATTATGAGACCTACACAAAAAATGTTTTCCCTTTCTATCCCCCCGCTCATCAATTATTAAACCTGGAAATCTTTTTTATTAGTAATATTCAAATATGGTCACTTTAATATAAGCATGTTGTTTGCTTTACCTCATAATATTGTTAATTTGTTCCGTTTTATTCACATACTCGTTTAAAACTGTTACAATTTGTAGCGTCAGAATAATATATCTAGAAAGTGTAATATGTACGTTTTGTAATTCGTTATAAAACCCTTCTGTTTTCTTGGTATTTCATTTGAAGTAATATTATTGTTAAATAAAAAACAATAACAAAAAAAGGCAATAAAACTAATAAAACGCAAATCACGGTAGTTGTAAGTTACAATCCGTCTTCGCAGAATATAGACAACTGGAGCGCGCAGGCCGTGCGACGAAAGGGAGGGAGATCGACGGTTGGCTGCCGCGATGTAAATAGATCTGTGCATTGTTTTACATTTATTAATTTTCCTACACTATCTTAATCCCGAAAATTCTAAAAGTTATACCGTTGTAAGCGGAAAACTCTACTCTACAATATTGTAAGAGAGGTATTTTTCGATTTAAGTGTTCGTTTTCGAAATATCGGTTGTTGAATGCTAAAATACAATCAAAAATTACAATTTTTTAAGGTTCTCGAAGCGAGATACGGACGTTCAAAGTTTTAAAACTCCATAAGCGTCAATGCTTTTCCTTTTATTAAATTTTTTTTTTTAGAGCAACCGCTACAGACTCTTCGATAATTTCGTGCCAAAATATTTACTTGACCTGTAACAATTGCTCAGTGTCAATATCTCGAAAATTTTGAATAACGCCCTTTTTCCCAGCCCAATTTTTGGCCAACTTTACACATAAACACAATTAATTATAAGCTATTAAATAAGACTGGTCGCAGCTTTTAGTTTCCAAACCCCCACAGGGTGACACCTTTTGCCCAGCCGTGCTCTCTACACTTTGTTCGCGCGAAAAAGTTTTCATTTTATCAAATATTTCTGTTCACTTTTAAGAAGACACCACTCATCCCCAATAGGGATTGCAATTTACCGGAAGTTTTAATAACCGGTAAATCGGTGAATAAAAATGTAAATAACCGGTTAACCGGTATTTACCGGTAATTTTTACTAGTGAATAATAAGGACAGTCAGTTGTTTATAAGAAGTCACGGGCAGATATTTTCTCAATTCAAGTGCAATCTCGCAACTTTTTAGTAGAATTTATGGCTACTTTCTGAAACCATAAATATAATTATTCGTTAACTGTCATAGCTACAATTGTGTGAACAATTTTACTGTTATTATCAAATTTATGAATAGATAACTTTATTTAGCGTTTTAGAAACAGACTCTCTTTTATCATGCAATTTCGTTTTTAAATTTGATTGAGTAGGCCGTTGTGTGTCAAAGAACGGCTTGTTAAATTAAATTTAAACGTCAACGTTATTTACAATAATTTACATATTACTCAAAAAGAATAATATAAATAATTCATTAATTAATTTCTTCAGTAAACAATTTAACAAAAATATCTAATAGTCGTGGACAAAGTATAGTATTCTACTCGCATATAATGGCTACTCTGGTGATTTACGACATTCGTCTACGGCTCGTGTCTTAACTTCACCCTCGTGAATAATAGCCATCATTATATGATCGTTGAATAATATGCTATTATATACGTATATTTAATATAATGAACAAACCAAAGGTTTTGTATCAGAAGAAAAAAATATAAATGAAATAAATTTAAATAAATAATTATTCTGTAAATAACAAAAATATCAACTTAAATAACAAAAATTATAAACATAAATTCAAATAGGGCATTTACTGAATACCTAATCTAAAAATACAATATTTTTTAAAACCGGCCTGTTAAAAGGGTTAGTTTTTCAAAGCTATATCTGTTAGTCGTCTGATATTTGTGCATAGAATACCACCAGCTGAAGATGTCCTTCCTCAATCGATATTGGTGGGTCGATAAATTAATAAGAAGTGGTAATAACATACTTCTAAATGTATTCTACGGATATTTGCGGCAGTGAAATATTCAATTTCCTATAGCACGATATTGTCAATGTCTCTCTTACTTGTATTTCTTGGGGCTTGGTGTCTGGATTTTACTTTTTATAATATTATTTATTTATTGTTAAAAGTGCTCAGTGTTGGGACAGTCACTCTGTATTTAGTGACATAAATAGAAACGTTGAATACGTGACATATCTAAGTTCAGAATTTACCGAAATAACCGGTAAAAAATTAAAATAACCGGTAATTATCGTCATGTGTTTCTTGTCCTAATAACCGGTTAACCGGTTAACCGGTTAACCGGTGTTGCAATCCCTAATCCCCAATTCTCCTGGATCTACCTTAAATTGAAGTTTTTCGCCCACCTTAATAATATGTTTTGAAGACATATCCTGTATTTTTCGATGGTCAAGGATGTAAAATAATGACAATAATGACTGTTTAAAATAAAAAATGACTAAAAATGACTGCCGAATAAAATAATGACTTTAATGACAATAATGACTTTGTTGGAAGCCTTGCGTACGCTCCAAGATGGCGGCTTACCTTTTTTTTTTTCACAACCCCCTTGACATGTCTGTCAAATGGAAGAGTTTGACGAGTAGAACACGATAAGCTACGTGACATCATTATAAGCCCAATATGACGGACGCTCTAAGATGGCGGATTACAATTTTCTTTGACATGGGTATCAAATGAAAGGGTTTGATGAGTAGAATTCGATAAGCTACGTGACGTCATTTTAAATTAGAGATGGCGGCTTACCTTTTTTTCTTCATAACCCCCTTGACATTGACATCAAATGAAAGAGTTTGACGAGTAAAATTCGATAAGTTACACAACGAAGACTTGTTAAAAGTTAAAAATAAGTAAATTTAGAAAAAAATAGTTTTCTTTTAAAACCAAATTGCACTAAAAAGTAGAAAATAATTTCAACTTTGTAAATTGAAAACCATTAAGCCCTCATAAAATGTAAACGTAAATCAAAATGTTTAGACGAAGTAATACTTTATGAGCACCCAATGGTTTTTGAGGACGAGACAGGAAATCCCGATGATGCTGGTGCAGGTTCCCCCAAATCAGGAAGACATCCTAAAAGTGACTCGATGTTGCTACCTGGTAGTGAAAGTGGAGAAACAGAGAGCCAAACAGACGATCACCCAGTGTCACAGATGCCAGACTTTCGGCCATGCACAAGGACGGTGTATGGCCACTCCCAAATGTGTAAAATGCGGCGAGACCCACCACACTTCCACCTGCCAGAAGCCAAAGGACACTCCAGCCAAATGCGCGAATTGCCAGGGAGCGCACCCCGCAAGTTACAGAGGATGCCCCCGATGCCCCAAAAGGAAAGCCAGCCCACAGACCCCAGCCCCCCGGAAGACACCAGCCCACAAGTCAGCCACCACCAGGACAACCCCCGGGCTAAGCTACGCCAGAGCAGCCCAGGGTGCAGCGGGCACAACCACCAACCCTGCCCAACCACCACAGGCCCCCCCAGAGGCTGGACAACTCGCTGCTGTACTGGCTCAAATGCAGCAGATGTGTACCATGATGGGGGCCCTGTTCGCAAACCTGCCCCACCTCACCCCCCAGTGACGCCACCCGGACCACCCCGTCGATGGAGAAGCTACCCGAAGAGACATGACGACACCAAACACCCCACCCACGACCCTGCGGGTACCGGACAACATACCGTCCAGTACCTGTAGTCCCCCTGGCTCCGGGCAGACCAAAAATGCTACAAATAGCATTTAGGTCTGCCCTTCCTCGAGCTACACAGCTCATCCTTCCCAACCGACGATCCGGATGACAAGATGTCATTTGGCATCCTGTGTACCGGCAGTCTCTCCTGCCAAAACTTCCAACACACCTAACAGACAGATGACTACCCCCCGGGGGGAAACAAGCTGGCGAAGAAAAGAAAACGAAGACAGAAGAACGCCAGAAGAGGCCTTAGCCAGCAAGGTCCAACGAGCCAGGACCCAGGGAGGTGGACCGAAATCGTCTGCACCGCTCACATTTGTGAGTGGGGCCGACGTAAAGTAAGTTCGCCCGCCCTGCACGAGGCCGGTCCCCGGTCTACAGCGATGTACTGGGGTAAAGGGCAATAGTCCTGCCCGGCCCCAGACATCCGAGACCGACATCTCTAGCCAAGAATATTGGCGCCAATGGTTTTCTATTTATAGAGTTGAATTTATTTTCTACTTTTTACTGCAATCTGGTTTTTTACACCGAGGTAAGAAAACTACTATTATAGCCAAACACCAAGATTGTATCACGAGTTTCTTAAGATATAATAGTACTCTGAAACGCTGTATGTGCAGTCTTTTAGCAGCACCTTAAATCTTGTTATTTAATTATTTTTGAATTAATAAAATAAAGTTTGATAAGAATAACTTTCATTCAAATTAAGGTATTCCTTTGTTTTATGACTGACAATTCCAAGAGTGATAAGTTCCCCCTGTTGATATCCTTTGGTTACTGATACATTCTCCTATGCCGATCCCAGTGTGAATGAAATTTTTTGATTTAATTGCCGAGTCCATTCGTCTTTTTGATTGGCCAACCCCTCTATTTTCAATGTTTTGTTTAGGAGTCAAATGAGGTTTATCAAAAGCTACGTCAATGTCAATAAAGATACTTAAAGCAGCTTCTTTACAACCCACTGTCCTTTCTATTCGGTGATTAAGCTCGTGTATTACATAATTTACTATGTGATAGTCATATTTATTTCAATTTAGAGATTTTGCACTCAGTATACTATACCGGGTGTAACGATCATGGTACACCTCCCTTTTCTCCTTTAGTTTTGAAGATAATTGATTGAAATTTTGGATATCCTATATACATAATAAATGGCACATTTTGACATACAAGCCATTTTTCAACTTTCTATTTTTAGATAGAGCACCCTGTATATTACTGCACTTTTGAATTCTGCATAATTTTCTGAATCCAACGGTACCAAATAAGTGACATTTCATACGACAATATTTTTTAAAATATAATTTTTAGTTTTCCATTTAAGTGTGCCGTGACAGTTCCGATTTATTCTAAATGACCCATGTAATGCTAGAAAAATCGAAATCCCGTGAAAAATACTAAATTACGTAATTTATGAGCAAATAAAGCTCATCAGGTGTTATCGAGGTTGTAGATTACAATTATCCGGTCAAAATTTAACAATTCAAAATGGTGGCGTCAAAATGGCGGATAGATTTTGTAATTTATGGTCTGATTCGTATGAAAATTGATATCTGGGGAGGTTGCAGGTTATAAATATTTAGATTCTTTACATAAATGTCGAGAATGTCAAAATTCTATCCTTAAATATTAGACTAAAAGTAAAAAAATAAATTAACAGTTTAAAAAACTAAAAAAACACGCTTTTATAAATCTGCACTAAAAAGCAAGAAATAATCATCGAACCTATTCCCTCTGTCTATCCCGTAAGGGCCTTATAGTGCAGTAATTTTAGATGAGATTTTGGCTTTTAGAAGAAAAAATTGAGGGAAAGCTGATTTTTTTTCCAGTGTTTAACTACAGTATAAGTTTCATGAAACCAGTGAGTCCCCCCTCTACAGACGCTTGCTTCACGCGCCATCTTGAATTTAAGATGGTGGATCAATAAAATTTTAAAACGTAATATCTTCGAAACAGGTAGTCCGATTTCAACGTTCTTTTTTTATATATTCATGATTTTTCTTAGTCTTTATAAAGAGGCATATTTTTCAACTCCTAAACATTATATTGGTCAATATAAGTACAATTCTGGAATATTTTAGATAATCCACATTTTCTATGGCTGCCTTACGTACGATGTATCAAAAAATGTTTATAATGAGTTGTAAAAAATTTCATGATGAACAATTTGATGTATGTGTAAAACGATATCTGGAGTGTAGGTGCACGCGCACGCGATTGTTTTTATTTGTCTGGATGTCTGGAACACCGAAGTGAAGCGGTCAGTTCGGCAAGTGCCTTAAAACAATAAACTACGAAAGGGAGAAAAGGCTTCTTTAATATCTTACCCAGGAAAAGACAATTTTGTGCGAGGGCTTGCTAATTTATAGGGGGTGGATGCCACCTCTTTTCAGGGGGTGGTACTTAAAAAAATATATATTTATTGGAACTGAAGTAGAATCAAATTTTAAGAAGAAAAGGTTCTATGCAATTTTTCACATAAAATGATAGTTTTTAAGTTACAACGAATTGAAAATTGCGATTTTAGCTTAAAAAAAAAGTATTTCCAAACGGCTTTCGTCAAGTATCTCGAAAAGTATTACTTTATCGAAAAAATATTAGAGACTATTTACAGAAAGCACAAACTGAGAATTAATTATATTTTTTGTTTATTGATGTAGGATTAATAATTTAGGAGATATTTAGTTTACATTTGGCATCCAAGTGTTCATAAGATAATTATTTAGAGTAAGAGTTAAATATCTCAGAAACTGTGACGCCTACGCCAAGGATGCTAATAGGTAGAATAATAGGTTATTAATTAAGCTTTCAACTGGCTTTTTTATTTGTTTCTGTAGCATGAAAAACAAAGATGTTATGACCGAAGCAATGTGCGTTTACACATTATTTTATTAACAATGTCGCCATTTTGTTACTGTAACTTGCCAGTAATTAAAAAAAGGAATTTCAAATACTGTTTCTCAATAATATATAGCATGACGTAGATGCTCAAATTTTTTGGTTTTTATACAGCACTTGCTATAGAAAAAAATACAGTTTAAACTTTAAAGGTATTTTCGATAAAACGTATTTTTTTTTTCCTCTTCCAAATATCTCAATAAATATTAGTTTCATTGAAAAATGGGTAGAGACCAAAAATAAAGCTCATAAACTGATAATGAATTTCTCTTGTTTATTTATTTACATAGATTTAATAGTTTCGGAGATATGAAAGTTTACAAATGGCGTCCGAACGTTTATAAGACGAAAAATGCAGTTTAAATTTTAAATATTTCAGAAATGGTGACACCTACGTCACGCATGCTAAGAAATGAAATTAAAGACAATTAATTGCGCTTTCAAATTATTTTTTACTCGTTCCTGTAGCATAAGAAATAAAGAAGTTATGATGGAAAAATGTGCGTATTTATATATAAAAAGGTCGCCATTTTGTTACTCTAATAAGCCAGTAATTTAAAAACATTATCTCCAATACAGTTTTTCGTTAAGATGTAGCATTACCTAGACGCTCAAATTTCTTTGCTCATTTAAAGCACGAGCTTTAGAAAAAAATGCATTTTAAACTTTAAAGGTAATTTCGAAACACTTGGATACCAAATATAAACTTAAATATCTCCGAAATTATTAATCCTACATCAATAAACAAAAAATATAAATAATTCCCAGTTTGTACTTTCTCTAATTGGTCTTTAACATTTTTTCGATAAAATAATACTTTTCGAGATACTTGACAAAAGCCGTTTGGAAATATCTTTTTTTTTAAGCTAAAATCGCAATTTTGAAGTCGTTATAACTTAAAAACTATCAATTTATGTGAAAAATTGCATAGAACCTTTTCTTCTTAAAATTTGATTCTATTTCAGCTCCAATAAATATATATTTTTTAAGTGCCACCCCCTGAGAGGGGGTGGCATCAACCCCCTATTAGCAAGTCCCCGCACAATATAGAAACTTTTCTGTGAAGCATTTTCTATTATACTGCCAAAAATGAACGAAATCCGTTCAATATGACATTATTCCGAAGTTAAAACCTCTAGTTACTGTACCTACTATAATTAATTTAAGCTAAATTTTCGGACGAATTTCCAAAAAAAGTAATAAATCCAAGTTTTATGCAATCCAAGAGCTATCAATTCTCTTTCATTAAAAAATAAATCATTGAAATCCACACAATACTTAAGCTTCAAAATTTTATGAGTTCGCCATTTTAAATCAAGATGGCTGACGAAGCAAGCGGTGGAGGAGAGGGGACTCAGTTTTTCGTTGTATACGACATTAGTATTGTGTGAGAAATTCAGCTTTCCCTCAATTTCTTCTTCTGAATATGCTAACATGACTGAACTATTAGTGTAAGTCGTGTTTGTAATTAAGTGTATTTGAGTATAAAGCGTGGGGCGCTTTTCATTTAATCCAATTATGTCTTCAGCGTTTTAATTATCGAACCTGTTCGATATAACGTTCAAAAAACGCTCCACGCTTTTATACTCAAATATTATACTTAATTACAAACACGGCTTACACTAAGACCCTTGCGGGGTAGACATAGAGGACACTTTCGATGATTATTTTTTGCTTTTTAGTGCAGTATTTATAAAAGCGTGTTTTTTTAGTTTTTTAAAGTATTAACTTATTAATCCATAAAATAATATTGTTGTATTCTCATCAGTAAACATCGAATTCTACTAGATTTATCTATATCTTATAAATTCGTCAAGTGGTAGTATTACAGTGTTGTTACAATAAAATATATATTTTACTCAAATAGAGTGGTGGCTCTAGATCAAATTCAATACCATTAAGTCAATGCGATGTTTTATTTTCTTCGTGTATTTTCCGACAGCGCTGATATATTACTTGAATTTTTTGTAGATGGAAATCCATCAATGTGTCATGATCCCTAACAAATGCGAAAAATATTACTGGACGAAATCACCAGTTTTTCATTGTCAAATATTAAAATGTTAATTATTAAAAATAACGAATGCATACAACATTTATTTGTGCAATTACTGAGATTTTTTCGTTTTAGACGTTTTTTTTTTTAAAAGAGGCGCAACGCAGCCAAGAACAAAAACATGTAAATGGTAAAGAATCTGTTTTTTTCTGAATTGCGCACTTTATTTCTTCTAACAAAGGATCGGAAAACTGTTGCTTCGAAAATTCAGATTCTGTGTAAAACAAATTGAAAGTGAGTCGATATAAAACAATTCAATAAAATATCCCCAAAATGCTCATTTTATAAATGTCATAATTTAATAGTAAATGTTTATATCAAATAATTATACTGATAATATTAGTCTCATTCTTCACTACTAGTTACGAAAAGTAGTACTTTTCTTAAACAAAGTTAGTTAGGAAAAGTTAAAATAAATTTACTTCCACATCCAGTGGAAGTAAAGACAAAAAAATTTTTAAAAATTTTTATTGTTCAAACAGGCTTAGAATGTCACGAAACGTCGAGATTTTAAGTTTGAGCGAAAAAAAAATTTCTGTCTGTCGGTCTGTCGGTCTGTATGTCGGTCTGTCTGTAACTTTTTTTGTGCGCACGTTTACTCTGGAACCGTTTGAGATATTGAAATTTGATACACATATGTACTTTAATGAGATCTAGAACTAGATTATATTTTCATCTTGTTCAGTCGAAGGGTTGGGGGATAAATTGGGGTAAATTTGGGAAAAATAGGTAAATCAAGCAGGTAAGAGTACATAAAATTGGCTTTTAGTATATACAAGAGAAGCTGAGGTCTCAAAAAAAATGATGGCATTAGCCACCTCCATTACCACCCCCACCCCATTATTAAAGGGGATGAAAAAAATTGTGATTTAGGGTGTGTACAAGAATCAGAAACCTCAAAATGTTTTTTTACTTCATCCACCCTACTACCACCCCCTGTCACCACCCCCACCCCGCTATCGATGTGGGTTTTTGGGGTAGAGAATTTCAAATATTATATTATTAAAGTTCCATAAACAATTATTTCCACATGCAAAATTTTTTCGTAGATAAAAAATCTGGATGTGGAAGTAGTGATTCCTTGGGCAGCGGTTTTTTTTTCTTGCTCTCTCCAAAGACTCCGGCTCTTGCAAGGGTGAAGTGCACACTCTAGTAAAATATTTAGACACTACTGTTTACGTTGATTGAATACGTATTAGTAATATATTTATCTACATGCAAGTGTAAGTTTCATGTTTTTTATTTTTGCCATCATTATAAATTTACAACTCGGAATCATATGCAGTGGTTTGTGTCAGGTTTATTATAAATTCTAGTTCGGATAATATTAATAATTAAATCACTTGGCGCCCTTTAGTAATCATTTTTTTTTGGTTCAATAAGATTTCCGATCCACGACCCTTATCACGAGCAAGAACGTTACTTGCCCAACTGAAATATAAAAAAAAAAACATTCACGTTTACTTTAAAAACACACAGGTGGGCGTACTAAGTTATGAACATTTAAAAAACAGTGTTGCAATAGTTTTCAGTCATTACCTAAAAACTTGAATGAAATTAGACACTGTTTTGAATAAAATCAAAAAAAATTATCTTAACTTTATTAGATTTGTTACACAAATTTATAACACTTGGCTGCTAATATTTACCCTCTCGGTTCGTTTGACTAAATTAAACTGACGACTTTAATCCAAGAGATCATCTACATTATTATCCCATTTCCCATTTTAATAACATTTCGGTACAAAATATGCGTTCGTTGCCATAGACCGTCGACTAATCAGGACCCAATGTGTAATTATAACATCCAGTATCTCATTTGCAAAATCCTCCAGGTGAAAAGTTCTTTAAATCTCGTTGTAAGGGTGTATTGTAATCGTACTAAAACCTCTTTAATGAAGATATAAATTTCAATTTAAGGGAACATTTACAGCCAGACCTCAGGTTATACTAATAAGTAGCTTTATTTATTCTGAAAATGTTGAAAGTTTTAAACTTTCATACAATGTAGAGCTGAATGTAATAAAGCGTAGCAAAATTTAATACGTGGTCCAAAATAATGGGGAAACTCCACTTCAATGGATATTTGTAATTATCTACAACTCGCTATACGGAGCCTTTCAGTTTATGTTTACAATGTAATAAATAAATCATATATTTGGTATGGTTTAATGATGTTATTCTACTACTCTACCAAGCAATAAATAATAAATCGTATCTATGTTAAATAACTTTATAGAAAATGCTTGAAAAAAACCGCTGCCAAAGGAATCATTACTTCCACATCCAGATTTTCTATCCAAGTCTCTCACAACGAAAAAAAAATTTGTTTGTGGAAATAATTATTTATGTAAACTTTAATAACACAATATTTGAAATCGTCCACCCCAAAAACTCATAAAACGATTTGCCACTTCGGTAGTGGGGATGGGGGTGGCTAATGTTAAACTTTAATTGTTTTCAATGCACTCATGGATCCGGCTATACATAAGTGAAATAATGTTACTTTTTTTCACGTTTTTTAGTTTTTTATCATTATTACCATAAAGATATGTGTTACGCACTAAAAATAATGAAAAAGACTACAGTTTTTTTTAACAATCGTAGAAAAATATGTTTACCAATGCATTTTTAAAGTTACAAATATTCACACAGGCACTTTTTTTAACTTTCGCCTCATACACTAATTCAGAAGTTCAAAACCGTGTTAATTCTTGATAAAGCTCGTAAAAATATGAGTGGGGGCTCATTGGATTCGGAATGACGTCGAAAAAAATGTGCAAAAATTTCAAACCCGCATATAAACAATTGTAAAAGTTATAAACAAATGAAGATTGAAAAAACAACGAGTTTCGTTTTTTGCAAATAACTCGAAAACTATTATTATTTAAAGAAAGATTCTTAAAAAGGAAGAAATTTCCAATAAAGACTTCCGAAACTCTATCTCTATTATTAATCGTTTTAATTTAATGTTGAAAATCGTTCGCGCGGCGAACACTAAGCCGTTACGATGTTCTGAAACCGGCCATAATAAGTAAAAATATTTTTTTATTTTATTATGTATTAATGTAAATTTTTTTTAAAATTATGGTATTATCTAGACACTTAAAGGAATAATATACCGTTGGAAAATAATTGTTTCACCGATTTTCCATAAAATGAGCCTATTGTTAATTAACAAATTTTTTTAGAGTTTGCGTTTATATTTCATGTCGAATAATTGTTAAACAAAAGTCATTAAAATTATTTCGCTTCGTGAAGACCTTATGTCAACTATAGTTTATGGGATTATGACATTGCGATGTTTTAAATTGTTATAGTCTATTAGTTATTAATTACTTAACCTAACAAGAAACTAAAAAATGAAAAAGAGAGGTTGAACAATTTTTTTTATTAATTTCAATTATTATTACTGTTTTTATTTTCAAAAGTACTATAAGATTACATAAACTTTAAATTTTCATTGCTATTTGTTTAAACAAATTTTATAAACAAATAGATAAATTACTTATTTTTGAAAAAATTTTTTTTGCCATTTAATTTGTTATGAAATTCTTAAATTTTTCTTTTAATTGTGTATAATCATTTTTTTCCTTTTTTTATTATTAAACCAATTTTTAATAAAAAATGTTATTCTTAAAATTTATTATTTGCAATTCTCTACAAGCTGGAAAAAAGAAAAAAAATGTTGTTAATTTATTTGTTTATTTAATAAACAATTTGTTATTAACAATCGCCGAATGTGTTTATATTTTAATAGAATTTTAAATTTAATTTTTTTTTACATGTTTATGTATACGGTTGTTTTTGTTATTTTTTTTCTACATGAAAAAAATATAAACACATTCGGTGATCGTTAGTAACAAATTCTTTATTAAATAAACAAATAAATTAGCAACAAAAATTTTTCTTCTTTTTTCCAGCTTGTAGAAAATTACAAATAATAAATTTTAATAAATTCTTTTCTTAATAATTTGGTTAAATAATGAAAAAAGGAACAAAATTATTATAGACAATTGAAAAAATTTTTAAGAAAAAAAATTTTTTTTAATGGTAATATTTTATAACAAATAAAATGGCAAAAATTTTTTTTCAAGTCGTCGGATGTGATGGAACGGCTACAAATACTGGTCCTAAAGGTGGTGTTATAGCTCTACTTGAAAAACATTTTAAGAGACCACTTCAGTGGTTCATTTGCCAACTGCATGCAAATGAACTTCCACTAAAAGGCACTTGGTCTAACGTATTGACGGAACTGTATTTCAGGATTTTCAGGTATAATAGGAAAGTCGTTAGTCAAATGCGAGCAGATGGCAGTAGCTGCATTTAAGATTATTAAATCCGAAATTCCTATAGTTAAGGTGAAAGATCTTAACACATATCAGTTATATTTTTCTGAAATATGCCAATTAGTAATAACGGGATATGTTTCTATTAATCTTTCAAAACGAGAACCTGACAAAATAGTACACTCGCGATGGCTGACGACAGCAAATAGAATACTTCGCTTATATATTGCTCTGCAGATTTGGTTATATCAGCAACGTATGTTGTCAAAGTGTATGCGCCAATGTGGTTCAAAACACAATTACAAACAATTATCCAGATATTTATCAGAAGAGTTGAAAGGAGTAGGTAGTTGATCCTGTCGTAATACGAAATGGATATTTTGCACACCCTGTGAATATACTACTGGGAATGCTGGGCGATGAAAACCGGTGTATTAGGGAGTTGGCCGTTCGCAGAATATTAAAAGCTAGAAAAGGCAACAATACCGACTTAAGAAAGTTTACACTTGCTCCGTTGAAACTAAATGCTACAAATTAGTATGAGATGATTGATTGGCAAGAATGTGAATATAATGAGCCACCATTAACAGTTGATTTATCCAAAGAGGACCTTAATCAAATTATAAATAATCCTGAATTATCTGATAATTGAAATAAAGAAATTTCCTAATCACACACAAGCTGTGAAAAGGGCAGTAAAGCTTGTAACTGAAGCTTCAACGCTGGATGGATTAATTAGAACAACGATTAGATCCTGTGACAAAATTCCCAAATTCAACACAAAGAAAGAACAAGGAAGTTTTACCATAATGTTTGTAGTATTTTTATTTTTACTTTTTATTCTTTAATAAAATTAAGTTTATTTTCACATAAGTACCTTTGTTATCAAACTTCCAATAAAGAAATTAAAGTAAAAAATAAAGTTTATTGTTTC
This sequence comes from Rutpela maculata, assembly GCA_936432065.2. Taxonomy (NCBI): domain Eukaryota; kingdom Metazoa; phylum Arthropoda; class Insecta; order Coleoptera; family Cerambycidae; genus Rutpela; species Rutpela maculata. Next base: position 232,151,916 of record OW386286.2, read on the forward strand.
ACACTATGATTATAAAACAAATAATTTCCCTTAAAAAAAATGGGACCTTTGAGCTTGTAGTGAATAGAAATGGATCCGATGCAGAACAAAGAAAATATTAAATTGACTTTTAACCCTAACCAGCTACCCTGAAATCTTAATATTTTTGTCTTAAGTTTTTACCTCTCATGTCTTATATATAACTGTAAAGCACAACTTTTTCACACCCGCCATTTTGAATATATAGAATATCATAAATGTTCACCTTTGACCTCAACCCGCTACCCCCAAGGGTTAATATTTTAATTTGAAATTTTAACGCATTATTTACAACCCTATCACACAACTTTTGGGCGCCCGCCATTTTGGATTAGGTAAAAAAAAAGAAAATCGATGCACCCTAATGTGTATGTGAGTAGATATGTAAGATTTATTTACTCAACAGCGATGATTAATTGTCTAATACTGAGACTATTTTTAAAAAGTTAATGTAAAGTAAATAGTACATACTATTTTTCATTAATCTCGTTGCTATCTATTTTTAGGTTACTACTAATGAATCAGCCGTTCATTTCAACCTGAACAAACAATTGTTGATACACTAATACCATCCTAAAAATAACCACAAATATCTACCTGGGTGAGCGATCCTTAGGAATAATTCTTTTTTAAGCCTATGTTGTTGTCTATTTATTATTGAAATCGACATGTAGTATAATAATTTAGTATTATTAAATAACTGATTTTTACAATAATAGGAGAAATGTGTGGAAAGTATACACCATAAGTAACAAAAAAATAAAACAGTATCGAAAAAATAAATAAATAGAATGCGTTGTGTCGGGTAGGAAATAGGTACAAAGGCAAATAAATAAGAAAAGTTTCTCATGCAAATGTTTGAAAAGGAAATTACTTTATATCAACCTGCGCAAAAACGTTACCAAATAAATTGTATTTTAGAAATATTTCTTTTTTATTACCATCGATTTAAATCAATACATTTATCTCTTTTTAATTAAGTTTAAAGAACTTTAAATAGGAGGAGGTTCTCACGTGTGTTTTTTTATACAGGGTGAGTCAGCAGTGTGTGAATGGTCAATATCTTTTCTAAGCTTTGAAATTTGAAAAAAAATGTCTTAGGTAAAAGGTCAATAGTGGCATATAATAAAATATTTTAAAATTAACAGTGTTTCTCAGAGTGGTGGCAAGTGAATAATACCAGGTTGTTTTAAATGGAACACCCAATTTTTACATAACGTGATTTACCATGATGCGGAAAATAAAATGGTGTACTAGTCGTCATTGTGGGAAAGCCTCTGCAGAATTTTAGAGTGCCCCGAGGTAATTTATTATATTCAAAATGGTGAAAATTTACGAAGATACACTACTGTTATTGACTAGGTCAGTCGGGTGACGAGCTTACTTGTGAAAGAACATATTGGAGATGTTTACATTTCCTTAATTGGCATAAAAAGTGAAGCCGGCGAGTGCGGTCAAAGTGTTTTTTGCTTTCGGTCGAACAATCAGGACACCGGCGTGTTGTGTGATTGACGGGTTTTAGTAAATATCTCTTATATCTACTTGTTCTTGCAGAGTTTACTAGCATAGAGTCAATGTCTTTTCGATGCATTTCAATTTATTTCGCTATTTTTGTAGTGTGATTTGATTAAAACCAAAAAGTCACTTCTACCCGCTCCAGCTTTGTTGTCAATAGTGTCAGTCCCAAGTCTGATAAAGTGATATAGTTGTACCGCGTTACGTCAGATTGGTTAAAGTCATTGGCGGTGCATTTCTACAAAAAATAAGGTAATTTTTTTGGTCATCTTCTAAATTTTTCATTTCTTTAAGTCCTTTCGGTGGGGACAACCTACTGTTAAATTTTCCGCATGTCATGATAGATCACGTTATATTTTTATTTGACTCTTAATTCCCTGTCCCAGCATATATTATTTTTGAACATGCTGTGGCGTTGTCAGGTTATTCTTTTTTTTTCAAAATGAAAAAATTCATATATAGCGGCTAAGAGTAAAATCTGCAAAAACGTATTTTCGCAAATTTCACCGTGATTTCACTTTTAATTTCAGTCAAAACGATGCACTAATTTCCAGGCCTCTCAGAGTTGAACCCAATTCTACAGAGTATTCTCCACGATGATTCAAAGTTTTACACAATTAAACTGTGATAACTTATTTTTTTTAATGGAACACTCCGTATATCTTTATTTAAAATGTTTCGGAAATCAATTACCTACATGCTGATTCTTTATAATGACTGATTTTTTTCAGTTTTTTTTTTCGATTGAAACCGTCTAAGAACTTAATCACTATGAGTTGAGTTATCAGCATATATGTAATTAATTGCCGAAACATTTTAAATAAAAATATATAGAGCAGTACATTTGAAGAAATTGAGTTATCACAGTTTAAACATGTAAAAGTTTGAACTATCGTGGAGAACTGAATTCAACTCTGAGAGTCCTGGAAATTAGTACATGCTCTTAGTTAACATTCAAAATGAAATGAGTCTTAAATTTTCAAAAATGCGTTTTTTGCAGATTTTGTTCTTCACCGCTGCAAATGTATTTTTTTCGGGAAAATTGGAATAACGTAGCTACGCCGCAGTGTAAGACTAAAAATACAAATATGTAAAAAAACTCTTGTTCAGTTTAATAATCCAAGTATTCTCTTATCACCACTCTGTACGGAATCTCTCACATGGATAAGTTAAGTTTTTGGAGAAAATCCTATTTCTATAGCTATTTTCTTAAATGGAAACACATATTTTTACTTCATAGACTTATCTCTTGCAAATTTGATCTTATTTCCTAATATAGATATTGAAGTCGGTGTAAAAACAAATAGCATACCCAAACGTTTTTTTAAACAATTTCAATGTCAATGTCAATATTAAGAAAAGGCCCAAGTAACCAAGTGATTGAGTAAAAGTTTATAACATAATTACTTCCACAACCAGTGTAAGTATAGTAACGACAAAAAAATGTTTGAAAATTTTTATTGTTCAAATAGGCTTAGAATATCATGAAACGTCGAGCAAAGAAAATTTCTGTCTGTTGGTCTGTCTGTAACTTTTCTTGTGCGCACGGTTACTCTGAACCGTTTAAGATATTGACTTGAAATTTGGTACACATATGTATTTTAATGAGATCTGGAACTATATTATATTTTCATCGTATTCCGTTGAAGGGTTGCGGATAAATTGGGGTAAATAAAGTAAATGAGGTAATAGGTAACACAAGTAACAATTTAAATACCTTTTAGATTTATTGAGGTTTTATAATAGTTTTATCAATTTTAAAACCTCAATAAATCTAAAAGGTATTGAAATTGTTACCTGGGAAATCAAGCAGGTAAGAGTCCATAAAATTGGTATTTAGTATATTTAATATATACAAGAGAAGCTAATGCCTAGAAAAATTCTGGCATTAGCCACCTCCAATACTACCCCCACCCCATTATAAAAGGCGGTGAAAAAAAATTGTTATTTAGTATGTGTACAAGATTCAAAGGCCTCAATTCTTTTTTTACTTCATCTACCCCCACTATTACCCCCACTACCTCTTCCACTACCACCCCCCTTCCACCACTCCCACCACTACTGATATGGCATATCGTTTAATGGGTCTTTAGTGTAGATGATTTCAAATATTATATTATATTATATTATTACAAGTTTTTTTTTTTCGTTGTGAGAGACTTAGATAAAAAAACTGGATGTGGAAGTAGTGATTCCTTGGGCAGCGGTTTTTTTAGGTACCTTTGTTTTTGAAGACAGTTCAACTTTTATTATTATTTTTTAATTGGAACATTTTTTAGAAGAATATTCAAAGCAGACCTTTGCTTAATATATACTTAATACAAATATTATTTTATTATTAAAACCGCTGCCCAAGGAATCACTACTTCCACATCCAGATTTTCCATTCAAGTCTCTCACAACGAAAAAATTTTGTATGTGGAAATAATTGTTTATGGAACTTTAATAATATAATATTTGAAATTGTTTACCCCAAAAGCCCAGAAATGAATATCCCACATCGGAGGGGTGGTAGTGGTGGTAGATGAAGTAAAAAAATATTTTGAGGTTTTTGGTTCTTGTACACACACTAAATCACATTTTTTCACCCCCTTTAATAAAGGGATGGGGGTGGTAATGGGGGTGACTAATGCCGGAAAATTTTTTGAGACCTTATAGCTTCTCTTGTTGTATATACTATATACCTATTTTATAGACTCTTACTTGCTTGATTTATCTATTTACCATCGTTTGCTCCAATTTACCCCCCAACCGTTCAACGGAATAAGATGAAAATATAATCTATTTCTATATCAAGTTAAAAAACGTACGTGTACCAAATTTCAAGTCAATCTCTTAAACGATTCCAGAGTAATCGTGCGCACAAAAAAGTTACAGACAGATAGACCGACAGACTCAAACTTAAAATTTCGACGTTTCATGACATTCTAAGCCTATTTGAACCATAAAAATTTTCAATTTTTTTTTTGTCGTTACTATACTTCCACTGGACGAGGAAGTAAAACTTCTTAGTTTAGTCTACCTAATTTCAAAGCAAAATGGTAGACAGAAAGCATGTATAATATTACATTATTTTAAATCTAACACAATTTACAGAGACAACGATTTCTTATTCTGTCATCCTACGTACAAAATATTAATCAGACGAGAATCACATTAAATTAGGGAGGCTTTCACATATTTTCTTTGTCTACCTGTTTTACCTGACATAAATAAACAAAATATTATGCTTTTGACCATTTCGTTCTCCTCGTCTATATGAAAAGGTCAAAATTAATGTTTGCTTTGGTTTCCTTTACTAACAAGTTTTCTAAGCAAAATATTAAATTATTTAAATTAGTACAAAGCAAAAGTAGCATGTATGTCAATCCAGATTATCAGTGCCAGTGCCTTATATAAATATCACTTTAAAATTATGTAAAATTGTAATTTTTGCTAAATAAGTTACATACGCATTATGTAATTATTAAACAAAATTTTAACAAATATTGTACTTGAAAAATAGACTATAATATTGCAAAACCTACAAACGCTCATAGCATGTGGTCCTTCTGCTTTAAAAATAGCCTTTCTCCCTTAATAAGTATAAGATATATCGTAGCTTTGTCTTTTTTGTTCTTAAGAAGAATTTCTTGAAAAAAATTTATGTCACGCCAAAATATTCATAAATAAGTAAAATAATTTGTAGATACCAAAAAAAAAAATGAGACCTGGGCTACTCGTATGTACAGTAAATTCCAATGTTGACTCCTACTTGCTTGCCAAATCCTTCAACGGAATAAGATAAAAATATAATCTAGTTCCAGATCTCATTGTATAAGTATTCTAAAGTCAATATCATAAACAGCTCCAGAGTAACTGTGCGCGAAGAAAGTTACAGACAGACCGACAAATTGCCAGGCAGAAATACTTTTTTGCTCAAACTCAAAACCCCGACAATCCACGACATTCTAAGCACATTTGATTAAATTTTTTTACCGATTTTTTTACCGATTACGAATGATGATTTTGTCATGACTGTGTTGAACAATATATTTTAGTTTGTTATTTAGGTGGTTTATAATGTCAGCACTGTGTAATTGCCCTATATCTAAAATCTCAGTCAAATGAAAAAGTGTGTCACTTAATATTAATTTTAAAACACTCCTTTTTGTATAATTTTCAGGATTTTCATCTGTTCATTACGTGCCCCTTCCAAGCAATTATGCCATATCTAAATTGATTCTCCACTAAGAGATAATACGTTGTCATTAAGCTTTTTGCATTCATAAATCTTGCAAGGTACCTATTTAAATTTAAATATGAAACAACGAATTCTTTTTACGCCATGGTTATATGTAATTCCCATTCTAGCTATAGATTTGAGAGCTTAATGACTATAATTTACTGAACTACTAAGAGAATATATGTTCGTTCAAATAGTAAAGATTCATAAATAATAAGTTTGAAACTCAAATTCTAGGTTAAATTCACTAAAGTAGATAACTACAGGTGCACAGAAAGAATTTGATATCAGTACATACCTTTAAAGAGTCTAAATATTAACCAGTTGTCGCAAAATCACTTAACACAAAAGTTTCTAACTATTATTTAGGAAAAGGCACGTCAAAAGTTGCGAAATATAACGCTATCGAAACACAAAACTAAACATGGCGAGTGAAACAAAAGACGAACGCCACTATTTTATTGCTGCAAACTCGCCCATAGTCATGGGTATCTTTGGTAAGTAAAATATAGGTGAACACTAGAATTCGATTCCATGACATTTTAAGCAAATGTTTGTAAAATAATGGGTATCTAGATTATTACCACTTATAAGTACGGATAAAGAAATATGAAGCAAGTATATCATGTGGATAAAATTGTAATTTTGATGCTTTATACTTCCATAAATAAGGCTATAAAATACAGAACTTACTGATGTGAACATTTTATGTCAGGTATTTACTTATAATTATAAAATAAAATAAGAGACTGGCGGAAAAAGATTTGTTTATATTTACATAACTTTTTACATTTATATTACTTTTACATCAAATTAACGTGATATTCTTTGGCCAGATTAAATTTAAAGGATTCGAATATTTGCAGAAAATAACATTACAACGTACATTGTACGCTGTTTATACTATTGCGTATGTGTTACAATCATTATTATTGTTATATTACCTAGATATCAATATACAGTGTGTCTGCAATGTACTGCTTTTATACAACGCAGACATGAATGTTTAAAGTCCTTGTTGCATCTGAAATTGATTCGCGTAGAAGCTCTTGAAAGATAAAATAGCACATCCAGTAGCTCATCATCATAACCGGTAACCCATGATACTATGAAATATATTTCTTAGTATCATGCCGGTAACCTGTTTCTTTAATTACTTCCACGTCCAGTGGAACTATAGTAACGACAAAAAAATTTTTAAAAATTTTTATTGTCCAAATAGGCTTAAAATGTCATGAAACGTCGAGATTTTAAGTTTGAGCGAAAAAAAATTTTCTGTCTGTCTGTCTGTCTGTCTGTAACTTCTTCTTGTGCGCACGCTTACTCTGGAACCGTTTAAGATATTGACTTGAAATTTGGTACACATATGTACTTTAACCAGATCTAGAACTAGATTATATTTTCATCTTGTTCCGTCGAAGGGTTGGGGGGTAAATTGGGGTAAATTTGGGGTAAATAGGTCAATCAAGCAGGTAATAGTCCATAAAATTGGTATTTAGTATATACAAGAGAAGCTAAGGTCTCAAAAAAATTTTGGCATTAGCCACCCCCATTACCACCCCCACCCCCTTATTAAAGGGGATGAAAAAAAAAATGTGATTTAGTGTATGTACAACCAGAACCAAAATATTTTTTTACTTCATCCACCCTCACTACCACCTCCACCCCACTACCGATGTGGGGTATCGTTTTATGGGTTTTTGGGGTAGAGGATTTCAAATCTTATATTAGGTACTAAAATTCTAAAAACAATTATTTTCACATACAAAGTTTTTTCGTTGTGAGTGACTTGGATAGAGAATCTGGATGTGGAAGTAGTGATTCCTTGGGCAGCGGTTCTTCACATATTATTACATTGTTAATATACCATACTTTTCGTTTCCAGAAAGACACATGTTCAATATTAAGTAGGCATATACTTGACAATCTCCCGTAGATACAATTTTCTTCATATTCTGAAATATCTACCAATGCTGAGGTACTTAAACTGGAAAGTATTTCCAAACAATGCATACTCACTTTTAACATAAAATAAACCCATGCGGCAGACTTTATATAGAATCTACAGACACTTCTAATTTTAAATACGACGTATTACTTTCGCATCCATGTAGTGGAGTTGACGTATAATAATGGAAAAGAAATATATTCTTTGTTCAAATAAGCTTAGAGTGTCATAAAATGTCAAAATTTTAAGTTTGAGCAAAAAAAATATGTCTGTGAGACATCAAAATTTTTTTGGCAATAGCCACCCCCACTACTACCCTCTTGAATACTGGGGTGAAGCACTTGAATAGAAAGAGACTTGGATATGAACTCTAGATGTAAAAAATTAGGTACCGGTTTCTTTACATGATTTAATAGATATCTATTGAGATTATAATTTTATAGTGTGATGACATGGTTAACTTTTTTAATAGTAGTATTTTGTATTTATTTGATATTCACGTTCCCTAAAATATTGCTAGAATAACTTCCGTCAGATTTCTGGCTAACATACAACTTCTTTATGATGAAATTGTGGGATAAAGCTCTGAGTATAATAAAATAAAAACTAATGAGGCACGGAGTGAATATACTACTGTTTGGAATCTTGTTAATATAATTGTTAAATCAGAAAAGAAGGTACAATCTGCAAAAATACGTTTAAAATTTATCCCAGTTTTCTGGCGAATTATAATAGTAGTTTGTGCAACAAGAGTGGATATGATATCCATATCGCACGATAAAGAAGTTTGAGTACGACGCCGCCGTAGGCGGAGTGCTTCAAATCTTTTAAGTGCGATATGGATAATCCACTCGAGTTGTGCAGTATACTTTTTCTACGACCAGCTTAAAATAACTACAAAATTTATTAAACATTAATATATTACACAAATACACACCGACAGTACACACTGACAGTTACTTTGACAGCTTACGCACTAATTTGATTTTAAAACGCATAAAGGCGCTGCTAGAAAATTCGAGAGAAAACGCGACCAAAAGTAGACACAATAGAACGAAATTACGCTGATGTGTTTAGTGAAAAATTGTGCGACAAGTGATATGGATCAACATCACAATAGTTAAGTTATATAGCTAATATCTAATTAACTCGTGTGATTAAAATCTATCAGTGCACAAGTGAAAATGGGAGACAAGCAGGCCTTCCAAGAAACCACAAATCATAGACAGGCATCAGGCATTTAAAAAGAGATAAGTTAACACCCTATATTCCATCATTACCACTTAACTAAACCTTATCTATATTTTGAATACTCAATAGGTCCTAGACAAATAAACTCTGGCCGATACTAATAAATAAAGGGTCGGTAATAAATTACAAACATTATAATAAATAACTTTCTTCCAGCAAAAATTTACAAACCAAACTAATAATAAAACCAGAGACGTACTATTAGCTCAACAGTACAAACAATAATCAATAGGTAAGACCGAATTTCTTTCAGCCAATCGATAGAATTAGGCCCAATATAATAATAATGATGATAATAATGGTGATAATTTTCCCAAGAAACAATACCTCCCCAGACAGACAGGGGAAGGATTAGACTGGACATCAATGGGAGCAAAAATAAAAATTGCAGCAAAAAAACGTTAAAAAGGGACAGGTCACCTAGAAATCCGACAAGAGAGGAAAAAAACAATTAAAACAGACTTAATATCCGAAAATTACTAATACAGAGTTATTTAATAAAGCTATCAGTAAGTGAACACGCGTATCCATAAAATAGTGCAATCCAACCCTCGACACTCAAGTGGGTTCAACATCGTATACCTGCAGAAACTCGATCAAGAACTAAGAGATCAAATAAGTTCTTATATTTTTAACTTGTATTAAATAAACACATTTTCTTACAGGTCAATACTTTCCTAATAATTTTTAATTTTTACTTTACTTTATTTACTGGTCAGTGGCGTTCAATTAGTTTACTAGTATACCGTTCCAAAACTGAAGTTTTTACATCGCATATACGGATAATGAAAATTCGTGTGATACAATTTTCTCTCATGCGAAAAAAGAAAAATGCCTATTATAATATTAGGAGATTTCAACGCATATATAGGAAAAAATGACCAGATAGAGGAAGATAAAAGCATCATTAGAAAAACTCTACCCAACACATGGTTTACGAAAATGGACACGCGCTGAAAAATCAAACACACATGTCTGACTTAGCAATAACAAACACGTGGAGCAAAAGACAAACCTATCTAGTAGGTAGAGAGATAAGAAAAGAGATCAAATACGTTAAAGCAAAAAGGACAGCAGAAGTCAATAAAGACCTCAAAATTCTATGCGGAAAATTGGAAATAAAAGAAGAGAAAAGACGTAAAGGAAACAATAATACACCACAAAGTACCTGAAAGTACAAACAGCTAATAATTCACCGCAGGACACATCTGGAATGAAAACAAACTTCAAGAAAAGTGTAATAATGGAACGAGACCCGTCGACAAAAGTGAATTGGACCGGCGGAGAGGAACACAATATAGATGAATAATACAACGAACAAATTGAAGTACCTAGGGACAGAACTGATGAACCAACTGGAACGGAGAGAAACGATAAAGGAGAGAATCGAAACGGCATACAAGGTCTATCATACCTTCACTGAGAAAAATAAAATCATGGGACCTTACCAAATGTATGTACATAGTCGTCAAACGTCCAACGATAACATATGGAGTCAAAAAACGTGGCAAGAACAAAAGCCAACAGAAGAAGTTTTTGAGAAGAGCAGAAACGGACATCGTCCAACTACTCGCAAAAACAACAAGACGAAAACAGCGACATAAAACATCAACACTATTAGGAGGAGAGACAATTAAAAAGGATAGAACTGTACGCAATGAAGTACTGAGCACATACTCAAGGAAAGTACCCAACACATATACTGAAGAAAGTGCTAGCACTGAACATCAACAAACCAAAGACAGGGAGGCCATGCTACAGCGGAGAACAACAACTAAGAGGATCAGAATCAAAAAATGAGCATCACAAAGCAGAAACACAAAAAGAGGAGCATAAACACTCCATATTACGACACAACGCGGCAACATATTTCACAAGAAGACTCAGAATAGGCAGAGGTCCAGAACCAAAAACACAAAAAAGGGAGCTTAAACGCTCCCTCACGACACAATGCGGTAACGCATCTCACACATACCTACACCTCCCATCCCACATTCCTTTACCATGCGCCATGTGGCACTCGCTGCTGGCAACAAGCATGACCTTAGTCCAACCCAGCGTGGACGTAGCAGGCCCAGCTGTATACCTGGGAGTGGCAGCAATGCCTACCGCACGCTGGTAAATCAATCAATCAATCAATCAATAGTTGTCTATGTACTTAATACATGAACTGTGATTGGCCGGTTTCATTTCATTTCCATCCTAGAACTGATATGAAATATATCCGTTCAGTTAACTGGAATTGCCTACTTATCCATTCTACAGACTATACAGAAAACAACAAATTTACATAAGGGAGTAGAAAAAATGTTTAAATATCTGGCTGCTAGTTTGCGGGTCCTCTTACACGTTGACTTTGTTGCCATTTTCAACCACATTGTCGTGGTCTTCTTCTGAAGCGAAGTGAGCTCTGCTGGGCCGAGCTCCTATATTTATAGATGTTATCAGGAGCAGTGGCGGAGCAAGGAGTAGTAGGCCCTTGTGCAAGAAATTGAGCCCCAGGTCACAATACAAATATCTGTAAATGTAATACATGAAAACAAAGAAAATATAATTTATGGGCAGGTTTGGGCCCTTGTACTTCGCACAACCGTGCTATGCCATAGCTCCGCCACTGATCAGTGGCAGAACATTGACTTCCACATTATTGATAATTGTAGTCCTGTGTCACAATTGCAGTTATTCAGATGTCGGCCGTCAGTAAGACTCCGGTACACAGAGCAAAGCAAAGGACCCCGCACTTTTCTTATGTTAAAGTGGTTTTCGTTTCCGTATATCTCAGCGATCTGATCAAATGTCTCAATGAGCACAAAGTTCCAAACCTTCAGAATTTCCAGATAAGGCTTGCTAAAGTTGGAATTATCATGTATACAACGATGGTCTCCTAATAGTGACAGAAGAAGAGCAACACATTCTCAACTTCTTAGAAAAGATTAAACTGTGTCTGAACACATTTGGACTGAAAATAAATTTCAAGAAAAGTCAAATAATGGGGCGAAACCCGTTAACAAAAGAGACTCGGACCAGCGGAGAAGAATATAAAATAGGCGACTAGTCCCTAAGAATAACGAACAAATTGAAATACCTAGGAACATATTTGACGAACCAGCTGAAAAGGCGAGAAACAGCAAAGTGGAGATCTAAAACTGCATACAGATTCGCAAGGGCAATTATACCGCCCATGGAGAAAAGCAAAATATCATGGGGCCTGACCAAATGACTGTACATAGTCACCATACTGCCAACGACTACATATGGAGTTAAAAATGCGGCAACAAGAGAAAACAGAAGAAGTTTGAGAAGAGCTGAAAGGAACGTCATCCAACTACTCGCAAAAACAACAAGACGAGAATAGCGCCGTAAAATATCAACACTACTAGGGCGGAAGACTATTACAAAAAGGATAGAAATGTACTCAATGAAGTAATGGGGACATGTCCAAAGAAGGAACCCAACACAACTACTACTGAAGAAAACACTATTACTGAGCAGCAACAAATTAAAAACAGGAAGCTACACGTGGAGAGCAACAATCGAGAGGACCATGACCAAACTAGGAGAGTAACAGGCGTACTGGGAAGACAAGCGAGGGAAAAAATTAATACCACCAAGACATCGCAACGATATATACTCTACCAAAATCGAAACGAAGGAATCAGAAGACTCAGAAGCAGAATATTTGTAGAAGCGGAAACACAAAAGAGGAGCATAAACGCTCCATATCACGACACAATGCGGCAAAGGATTTCACAAACATCTACACTGCCGATGCCACCAACACTCATGTTCCATGCGTCATGTGGCTCCCGCTGCTCACAACAAGCATGACCCAAATCCGTAGGCTGATAAATCAGTCAATTAATCAATGAAATGTCAATTTTTGTGCGATTTAAATAAGTTTAACATCCCTCTCACTTTTCTTTTTGATGGCCATTTCCTATTTCCTACTGCTTGTAACGTAATTTGGGAAATTTTTGAACCATCGACACTCATTTTACGGACTACGGCTATAAGATAATCTCCCATACTAGAACGATTCTGAGTGAGATATTTCACTAATCAGACACAATTTCTAGATATCCAAATTGTTCCACGCCCGGGGGGGAGGGGGCAGAGAATAAAACAAAACCGCTGACCACTACTTCCACATCCAGATTTTCCATCCAAGTCTCTCTTAACGAAAAAATTTTGTATGTGGAAATCATTGTTTATGGAACTTTAATGATATAATATTTGAAATCGTCTATTCCAAAAACCCATAAAACGATATCCCACATCGGTAATAAGGAGGGGGGTGGTACTCAAGGAAAGCCACTGCGCATCCAAAATACTCTAGGAAACCCACTGCGCATGCATATTACTCGTGGTAACCAACTGCGCAACCATAATACTGGGAGAAACCTACTGCGCATCCAAAATACTCGAGGAAACCTACTGCGCATTCATACTACTCGACATCGATGGTACTCGGGGAAAGCCACTGAGCATCCATAATACGCAGGGCATCCATAACTACTCGAGGTAACTCACTTATTATAGAATCAAGAAAAGAAGATTTATAAACTCCGTATAGGTTGCATGGTATTCTAATTTGAAATCGTAGAAGCTAGACATACACGCGATGACGCGTCTCTGACGCTATCTTCTCACGTGTCCTTGAAACATTGGTGTCAATTTAGCAACCTGCTAAAGTAATCTTGAAAGGCAGGCACGCTGTTCGTTTGTTCATAAGCTCGAATTACAATGCAACCTGTAGGATGTTTATAAATCTTAAAATTACACACCCAGATTTTCTATCCAAGTCTCTCACAGCGAAAAAAATTTTGATACTATATTTGCACTTCACTATCTGGAAATTATTGTTTATGGAACTTTATTTATATAATATTTGAAATCGTCTACCCCAAAAACCTATAAAATGATATGCCACATCGGTAGTGGAGGTGGGGATGGTGATGGTGGTGGTAGAGGTGGTAGTGGGGGTGGATGAAGTAAAAATTTTATTGAAGCCTTATGTTCTTGCATACACGCTAAATTATAATTTTATTTTTCCACCTCTTTTAATAATGGGGGGGGCTAATGCCAAAAAATTTTTTGAGACCTTCACTTCTTTCATACTTATATTCTGAATACCAATTTTACGGACTCTTATTGCTTGATTTACCCCAATTTATCCCAACTCTTCCACGAAATAAGATTAAAATATAATCTAGTTCCAGTTAAAATACATACGTGTACCAAATATCAAGTCAATATCTTAAACGGTTCCAGAGTAAATATGCGCACAAAAAAGTTACAGGCAGACAGACACAGACAGAAAATTTTTTTCCTCAAACTTAAAATCTCGACATTCTTTAAGCCTATTTGAACAATAAAAATTTTCAATTTTTTTTTGCATTACTATACTTCCACTGGATGAGGAAGTAAAATTGACTATTTGCTTGTAATGCTAACAGCCAGTTTCACAATCTTTGGTTATCTTTTTGGTTGACTAACCAGAACCTGAAAGTTATAATTATGAGTAAATATAACTTTACCAGACATTCCTATCTTTATAGTAATAAATCGCTGGCCAAATCTTAACTATATTAATTAACTAACAATTGTAAAACTGGCTGTTAATGTCACAGATTTTTATAATAAACTATTTGTCAAATCCTAACCAGTAGTTAACCAACCATTGTGATACTGGCTGTAAGCAGCATACGGGATTACCATTGCTGCTGCACTATTGTGTAGAAACATAATTCTTTGAAACACAATTGAAATTTTCGTTCAAGTGCCATATTTTTTATATCCTATAATCTGTGAGTGAAAATTTTGCAAAACGATGAAAATTAGTTTGGTAGCTAGATGAATAATTGTTCTTGTTTGAAAATTTAAGAGAATTTTATCTCAATAAAAGTAAAATAACTCATGTATGGACAGACGTAGTTCAAGTTTGTTTAATGCTTTTCTTCACCGTTAAATCGTTAAACTCTAATAACTTTAAATCATACCCATGTTACATGATGGAAAACGTATAGCTGATATTGCCCAAATCTAATTATTTCTACCTTAATTAGTTGTCGTTGTGCATGAAGGAAATGAGCAACCTTGATTATATTGGATAGGACGTACGCTTTCCACTTAGCAGAACTTCAATTTCTTTGACGGTTGGTTACTTTTCATGTGGTTCTCTAGACTTCCGAGAAACGTTTAGTAAATGTCAGAAGACTTTAATGAGGCTTTTATATTATTCACCATTGTAGAACTAACGACTGTAGAATTTTCTCATGCGTCTGAGAGCGTTATTAAAGTTAAATTAATCAAACGATAATAAGCGATGGAAAACAGAATGTCATTTTGCACAATGGGTTTTCTAATGAAATGTACGTTGACTTCAAAGGAAGGTTTTTTTTTATTAAAACTTAGCCAACGCAGTTGGGATCAGTTACATAAAGGATCTAGTATCACTACCATATGAAATGTGCTCCCAGAACCGAATATGACAACTACTATTTTGTTTAATAGGTTATCCATTTACACTATTATTTATATAATTTTTACTCACTTATCTCATAACATTACCGAGTAATGTTGAAAAGTATGTATTTTTAAACTTTTTTTTTCTCTGAATCTAATAGAGATAGAGCGATGAACCAACATTATTGTAGGGAGTATTATGAAGAAAATTAAATATATATTTTCAATTCTCTCGCTTAACTATTAATATTTTTATTTAACATTTTTTTTCAAAAGTCATTTTTATAGGGTTTCACCAGAGTGACCAGCGTAAAAAAATTCTTAAATATAGCAATACATAAAAGATATATAGATAAACTGGTAAAAGTTCTATCAAAATCAGACGGCTGTAACATAGTGAAAAATAAACAAATATTCACTTGGTCCACGGTTTCGCCTACATTACAGGTTATAATTATTCGATTCCAATAATAAATAGTAACTTTATTTATATTTTACTTCCACATCCAGTGGAAATTTAGTAACGGCAAAAATTGTTTTAAAAATTGTTATTGTTGAAATAGGCTTAGAATGTCATGAAATGTCGAGATTTTAAGTTTCAGCGAAAAAGAATGTCTGTCTGTCTGTCGGTTTGTCTGTCTGTAACACTTTTGTGCGCACGTTTACTCTGGAACTGTTTAAGATATTGACTTGAAATTTGGTACACAAACGTACTTTAACGAGATCTTGTTCCGTCGAAAGGTTGGGGGGTAAATTGAGGTAAATTTGTGGTAAATAGGTAAATCAAGGAGGTGAGAGTCCATAAAATTGGCATTTGGTATATAAAAGAGAAGCTAAGGTCTCAAAAAACTGTTTGGCATTAGTCACCCCTGTTACCCCCACCCCATTATCAAAGGGGATGAAAACAAATTGTGATTTATTGTATATACAAGAACCAGAAACCTCAAAATATTTTTTTACTTCATCCACCCCCACTACCACCCCCTATCACCACCCCCACCACACTACCGATATGGGGTATCGTTTTATGGGTTTTTGGAGTAGAGGATTTCAAATATCATATTATTAAAGTTTCATAAACAATTATTTTTGTGAGTGCCTTGGATAGAAAATCTGGATGTGGAAGTAGTGATTCCTTGGGCAGCGGTTTTTTATTAATCATCATCACTGTTATGATTTATTACAATAGATACATTGTGTTTTTCGAATATTTTTGACAAAATTTCTGTTGGCTTAATTGTTCCAGACGGATACCTAGCATAAGATAAATAATGTATCACAGCTGCCACATGTGAACAGCAGCCCACTTCTATTGCCATTAAGGAGAATCACAAGTATAGCGTTTGATGCTGGTGTAGCTGTTACCTTGGAGGACTTATTAAGAACGATAAAATTAACAGTTTTGTGCCGTGATTTAACTTCAACTGATGCAACCAAAGTAGATCTCCCCACCGATTTCGAGGATGTTAAACGTCGTGGTGATATCAGAATTTCTCGTTGGGGTAACCCACCCTCGTAAACTGCCAAAAACTACCCCCAAACGTCAAACGCGAATTGATATTGTTTCATCTAACTTATTGATCCCCCGTTTTCGAGCATGCTAATTATGGGGAGGACCCTAGTACGCGCTTCTGACAGCCACTCACCCCCTCAACGGCCAATAATCACCCTCCAAAGGGATGGGAGAGCCCTCTCATCATACCACAGGACAAAAAGGTTTCACTCCCATTTTCGAGCATGCCCAACACGGAAGACCACGAATCGAGTGCTTGACACCCGTTCACCCCCTCAATGGCAGAAAGTACCCCTTCAATAAAAATATTTTATATATATTATAATTAAATAAATCAGATGTTTCAATTATTATATGGACCTATTTTTCCCGAAAAATATGTACAAAAAATATACTTTCATCATTTTTCAGCTCCGCAGTAAATGAAGATGACATGACTACTTTGTTGACGAGATCGAGGTGACATCTTAATATTTTTTTCCCTCAAAAACGAGGTGGGGCGGTAGCTTTGCCCAGGGGTATGCCGAGAACGCACTCTCACCCTCTCACCCCTTTGGAAGGTTGTTATTGGCCATTTACGGGGGTGGGCTACCACGGGGAGGAATTCCACAATCACCACGGTGGTCAGCAACCTCGAAAATGGGGGATCACCAAGTAGGAGTCCCTCAAACAATTATTACGCGTTTGACTCCGTTTGGTGGTGATCTTTGGCCGTTTGCAGGGGTGACCTACCCCAACGAGATATTCTGCCACAACCACGGTGTACAGCATCTTTGAAAACGGGGGGAGGGACTAATCTGGTTGCATCAGACAATAGTCGGGTTTTTGCCCGACTCACACAATCCATTAATACCCCGACGTGTCGTATTAAACTTACGCTGTTACAAACTACTGAAATGAATATAATATAAACGTAAACATGAACACGCCACATACATTGAATTACTACCAAATCCCAAGCGAAAGCTGAATCTGCTTGAAAAACCTTGGAACATGTTGAAAAGGATAGGCAATGTGTGAATTCCCTTAGGACCATATCAGGGCTTATAATGGCAATTCAAGTGAAATCGAAGGTTTTCTTAAATGAGCAGAGGTCTGCCTAATTTTTTAGATCAAAAACCTACATATGGTAAAAAAAATGTTATAACGTTAAATAACTTTCTGAAAAAATGTATGTTACAATAAATAAACGTGCAACAAAATGAATTTGTAAAACTGCCTATTTTCTTTATTTTACAGGGTACTGAATGTTGGTAAAAAATATTATCCAGGTGTATTATTAAACGAACGATCCTGAATAATAATTACATAATTTTTACAACGGTATGTAACCTGTAAAATTGTTTAATTTGCAAACTGAAATTTGTAAAGGGGACTCAAGCATCATTGGACATTGGATATTTGTTCGGTTAACTTTGTTATCAGAATCAGTTCATCCAACAAAGACTCAAAATAAATTATTAGAGTTGTCTCTGCGTATGTAATTTAATTTGGTTTTTATATTAATAATTACCTTTTTACTGGCTGGTAAGTAAAAAGATTAAAATACCTTCTCTAAATAATTGTACCGAAGTTATTTTCAAATATTTGTAGTAATACATACGCAGGAACAGGTGTAAAAGAATCCCGCTTAAGCATAGATCACATTGGAGTGGCTGATGCTAAAAAAAAAAAATTGAGGCCTTTTATTCTTGTGCACTCGCTAAATCCCAATTTACTTTTTTCATCCCCTCTAATAATGGAGTAGGATGGTAATGGAAGTGACAGTGTAACCAAATAAAAATTTTTCTCTTCTCGAATATACACTAAACTCCAATTTTATAGAGTTTTTCTTGCTTGCTTTACATATTTACCTCCAGTCCCCAAAGGAATAAGATCAACATATAGTCTAGTTCCAGACCTTGTTATATTACATAGGTGTACCAAATTTCATGTCAATATCGTAAACCGTTCCAGAGTACGCGCGCACAAAAATAAGTTACAGTCAGAAAGACAAACAGACCGACAACAGGCAATTTTTTTTGCTCCAACTAAGAATCTCGACATTTCGTGACATTCTAAGCCCATTTATTAATAGTTTTTTATGATTACTATACTTTCACTGCACTACATGGATGTGGAAGCAAAATATAATAAGAAAACCTTTAGAGAACACCCTCTACGAAATGCAGAAATACTTATACTCTCCTAAAGTATAAGTAAATGTTTTCGGCTTGATCAGTAGAGTAGATAGGTCGGTTCTTGTGCACCCTCCACCCTTGTCTGTGACGTCACAGAAGTGGGGATAGAGGGCGTGGCCTAATGGTCTAAGGTGGGGGGTGATTAATGATAACACAGGTCTACAAAGAAAAAAAATCTGCATCAAGGACTAAACCTATCATGCCTTAAGTATTTTTGTGTGCTGAAACCGAATTTTCAAATTAAAAAAATTTCTATCGTGTAGATTTCGAGATTTTATTGTCAAAAAACCGTATATTGGCAATAAAAAACGGGATTTACTCAAAATATACGCTGTAAAAAATTGTCAAAATAAGTTTTTGACAGCTTTTGACATTTACTCGAAATCTACGCGGTAGAAAGTTTTTTAAATTGAATAATCCGTTTCAGCACACAAAAATACTTAAGGCATGATAGGTTTAGTCCTTGGAGCAAAACATTTTTTTTTGTAATTATCGTCAATGCCGTATATGTAATTAATGGCAATTAAACGTGATTAATCGTGATTAATGCTGATTGATGGCAATTAATGTAATCTATAGTAATTAATAGCAATTAATGGTAATTAATCACGATTAATAATGTTTAATTACCATTAATTATCATTAATCACCCCCACCCTAGACCATTACTCCACGCCCCCTACCCAGACCCTGTAACGCCACAGAAAAAGGTGGGGGGTGGACAGGAACCGACGAACCGACCTTCTATCTAATCTACTTTGATCTGTGATTTGATTTCAGAAACATAAAATCAAAACATTTTGTTTTAAAGCCCGCAATTTCTTAAAGGAGCAAATTTGTACTACGTTTAATCGATCCCATTTTAACATTATTATTATTTAATTTGGAATCCTTCCTTCTAGAAATTCTTCATTGTTATGAAGAATGAAATATGGAAATAAAATATAGTTATTCAAAGTAAAGTGCATAATATGTTTATTTATTTTTTTTTATTAACTGTTTAACGTCGGCCTATTTCCGCTACCAGGGCCTATCACCGACGCCAGGAGACGAGCTACCCCCAACCTGGAAATTTTGTCGAACCTCTTCCCTTAAGGAGAGTAGGGATCTTTTACTTGCCTAACATTTAATAGACAAGGGACCGCCTGCTTTACATCCCCTCCGAAGGATGGTATATCCACTACGTAATCCTCGTCTGAAATTACGTAACTTCCGAGTATACACTGATATACAAGCCTCTAGAAGGTGGGACGAGAACGTTGTATTTCCCAAGATGGGAGCCCATCCAAGTACTAACCGCGCTCGACGTTGCTTCAACGGAATATCGACTGATATTCACATTGAAGTCGCCTCTACGCTCGCCCCATGTATGTTTATATATTATAAACATTATAAGTACACTATTTAGTTTCTACTATGCCTTGTCCTATAATAGAGATACATTTTTATACTCTTAGGACTATCTTTTCAGGTAGTCTCGTCGCTCTGTCTAGACAAAATGCACCACAAAGCTTAACAACACAAGGCAAACATAACAAAAATATAAATAAAAAAGACGGAAAGTTTATATTGTTTCGACGTTTTTATTCGTATCAACCTGAATTGTTTGTAGGTTTCTAAATTTAAAACTAACACAACGAAATAGAGATTAAACAGTTTTCACTGGACAGTATAGCACGTTTTATTGTCTCTGTTAACTTAAAATAAATAAGCGTAATTTAATATTTAATAAAATAAAAGCTCCCAGTAAATTCACATTCAATAATTGACAATAGTAATTAGATTATTTTCTGCAAATGAGCGTTGCTTTTAGTACAAATAAAAGGCACAAAACTAAAAGGCGGCTGTCTCTAGCACACGCACGACAGCAACTAGCAAAGATTAAATCTAGCGACTCATCACGCGAACTCGGCCGGGCAACTCACTCAATATCATCTGATTTTATTTAGTATAATTACATCGAAAGAGTCAAGATAGATATATGGATAATTTTATTAACCAGAATTGTACATAAGTAGGTACAAGGTATTATCACTGCTGTATAATCCTGCTATTCGTTGCATATCATCATTCCAGCAATGTCATATATTCAATATGACATTGCTGGAAGCATTGGGAGATAAAGACCAGAAATTCAATGAACAAACTTTGAGGTCGATTATCCTCGTTTGGTTATTCCTAACTAGTTCGTGAGGCAATTTTGGGATGTGATTTTATGCGCGACTATAAAGAGAATGTTAATTTTTCAGACGGAGTCATAACTGGTCTCTTCGATAGGGAGAAACACTTCAAATTTGTTAGTGAATCTAGTCCAGGTGTTCACGCTACTATCAGTGAAATATCGGGAGAAAATTTCGATAATGAAGTACGGAAATCACGTTTAACTTATTATATGAGATACAACATTCATAGTCACAATGGAAGTTGAAGTCTTTACGGATAAATAAAAAAATCAATTATTTGAGTTATTAGTTTCGTATCAAATATTTTTCTTAAACCCGGTTATAAACAACTGTATATGAAATTATATTGCACGTGATATTGCACGACTACTCACCATTTTCCGTTAATTCTACCCAATACCGCGCGCATATGAGGACAAATTCTAGAACAGATCGACTGGACGCTTACAGAACCTTTTGTGGTGGTTCGAAAAAAATAAGTGTCTGCTTAGGTGCACGTTTTTGAACAGTAAGATGGCTAAAGATCATTTAGTTATACCAAATCCAGCAAAATTACTGCGTAATTTTACAGATCAGTTTTTAAGTACGGTTGATTTAGCTGCAAGCTATAGGCAAATCGGCAGTATTAAAAAGGACCATCAAAAATTTACCGGGTTTAGTCATCGTGAACTTAGAAAATATATTTATCAGAATTTTCGAGTTTCATTCTACTCCCCAGAACATTGAACGGGAACAACCAAAGAACGTCTTCATGTTTAGAGAACAGTTAATATCTAAGATAGAAAACGAAAATGAAAACATGCTCAAAACAAGGAGCTTCTGTCATTTTTATCAGGCGATAGAGTGTCTTGTGAAGGTCTCAATCCATGCAAAATAAGTGTTGTGGATGATGCCTCATTGGGTACCCATAATGTCGTCAGTCTCAAGCCTTCTGTAGGGCCTGTTAGGATGTAGGCTAGGTGCATATTTGGTACAAAAGCACACCAGAGCTTTACTAGTTCTCACGTGTTAGTTTTAGTTGTTAGTTTAGTAAGTGGTTAGATTTTGTAGGATGCACTCTCCTCACCTTCTTGGAGAATCGCGAATCGGTAGAAATGTCAAAGCGATGACAGATGACTCGAAACAAAATGAATTAAAGGTTGTTATGTCATGTTATATAATAAAATAATTCGTTTACGCTCATGATGTGGGATAAAATAAGCGCTTCTAAGTTGTCAGCTTCGGAGACAATAAAATGCTTCGTCAGCGTTTCGTTTTGGTTTTTTGCACCTTTGCTATGGAGTGCTCAACTCAACTTAAGAAAATAAACAGTTAAAATGTACAGCATGCTGGTCAAGTTCGTTGAGAGCAGCAAGTTTGCTCTGGTTAATAGTAGCAACATGGCAGATTCTCTAGTGGTAACCCAATAATGCTCAATAATGTATCCACGAGTCCCAGCTAAGGCGACACATTGCGTTGGCTGTCCATGAAATTACATAAGCCGGTCCACTCTAATTGGAGGCATGGCCGTTTCAATTATCATCTCTGAAACCGTGCGTCTCTCTTATGTTTTAATTATTTACTCATCTTTAAACCATCGCAAGTTCTAATTGGAACTAAAAGCGTGGGCAACAATTCTTGTCTAAAGTATATTTTTCCTAAAATTTTAAGATTTGGGATTATCTGCAAAAAATATAATTAAAATACTGCCGAAAATTTCACTTTATCTAAAATATGGAGGTAGCTATATACTTCTCGACATATATTGTAAGGAATATTTTGTTTATCTTTAAAGTGCGAATATTTTGATACACGAACTCTTTAGCACAAAGGATTACCAAGTTTAGAAGTTTGAATATTTCGGGAAGTAGTGGAGTGGCCAAGAAGTGACTTGTTGTATATTGTACCCTCTATCAGAAGAAATAGGTCGCCTGGCTTTCATCATTCCACATCCACAAAATGACATAAGGCCGCCTACTATTAAGGCTAATGAATTATTTCAAAATTAGTATATAACATCATCTTTCCAAACACCGTGCTGCATTACCTTTACATCAATATCGCACCAGACAAAGATAACACAGCCCC
This sequence comes from Rutpela maculata, assembly GCA_936432065.2. Taxonomy (NCBI): domain Eukaryota; kingdom Metazoa; phylum Arthropoda; class Insecta; order Coleoptera; family Cerambycidae; genus Rutpela; species Rutpela maculata. The sequence goes on from OW386286.2 coordinate 232,175,281, forward strand.
ACAAAATAAAAAAAGTGGTCTGTCCGGCGGACCAGACTAGTGTATCCGTATGTATTTGGACTCGCTGAAACCCAATCCGAAATCAGAATTGTCAGATTGGCTCGTTTTTCACTCCTAACCCCAAAAGACACCCCCAAAACAAAAACAAAGTGGTCTGTCCGGCGAATTATACACTGTATTCTTATTTATTTTGACCTACTGAATCCGAATTCGAAGTAAAATTGACAGATTAGCTCGTTTTTCACCTCTAACACCGAAAAACACCCCCCCCCCCCCAAAAATGGTCTGTCCAGCAGACCAGACCAGTATATTCTTATGTATTCGGACCTGCTGAAACTGAATCCGACGTCAGAATTGTCAGATTGGCTCGTTTTTCACTCCTAACCCCAAAACAAAAAGAAAATTGTCTGTCTGAACGATCGCAGTGGATCCTTATGTAATATGACCTGCTGAATCCGAATTCGAAGTCAGAATTGTCAGATTTGCTTGTATTTTACACCCAACCCCAATTTTTTTATTGTTTTGGGGATGTTTTTTGGGGTTTGGGGTGAAAAATGAGCCAATCTTACAATTCTGACTTCGGATTCGGTTTCAGCGGATTTAAATACATAAGGATACACTGGTATGGCCAGCTGGGCAGATAATTTTTTTGGGGGGTGTGTTTTTCGGGGTTGGGGCTGAAAGACGAGCCAATCTGTTAATTCTAACTTAGAATCCGGATTCAGTGGGTCAAAATACATAAGGATGCATTGGTATCCGCCAGACAGACCACCTTCTGTTTGTTTGGGGTGGGGGGGGAAAACGAGCCAATCTGACAATTCTGCAGGTCCGAATACATGAGGATACACCGGTCTGGTCCGCCGGACAGACCCTTTTTTGGAGGGTGTTTTTTGTGTAATTGTTTGATTCCCTAAATGGCAAAACCCTTTCATACATCTTTCTTGCCCCTAAGTTCTGGAGTGGCGCAGTGTAAAAGAGGCATTTTTATGTGCTATTAAAAGGTATTAATTGTCTCAATTTATTTAGTTGAGATTGATTTATCTATAGGCATTGAATTTTATCATATCCTCCTAGTATTTAAGATAAATGATCAAGCAACATTTTCATTATTTCCTTCTTTTAAAATTAACGGTATTTCCTCAATAAAGAAAACCTTAGCAAATACCCTCCTCAATTAATTGTTATTTCTGATAATATGTGATTCAACAGAATATTCCCTAAGATTATTGTTTTTGCGCGTTTATGCAGTTCTTACATTTGAGGTGAATGACTCACTCTCACCTTATAACATCCCAGCTATGACTCAGGAGATCCACCGCATTATCGGTTACTAATTGTTTACAGTTTATACAAAAATAGCACACTCCAGGTGGAGATTCCAACGTAAAATACTACTTGTAAATTGTTGAAAATAGTGACATAAAATAAAAAACAAAGTAAATCAGCGGGTTGGTAATTCCAGAATATTTCTTTTTATATCATCGCTTAGTTTACTGTTTATGTTAGAGCTATAACAACAATAAGAGAGGTATTGGATATTTTTGGATAACATTTCTAGATGTCCTAATAATGTGATAAATCGAAAAATTTATTATTTCTACTTTGTGGCCGTAATCTTTATCAGACAATTTCGATACCTACTTTTCTTCCAGACATATTGAAAGACGTTCCTAATATTTCTTTTTCTTATTAATGGTGGTAAATTGTATTTTAATAGTGAACAGCAAAGGTACCTTTGAAAACAGATGTATACTTAAGAAAGGTTGTTATGGGCAAAATTACGGTTAATCGTCTTTTACTTGACAAATACGCACTAACTTAAAAAACATCAACAGACTTTTTAAGGTCGACAATCTTTTTTAAATTATTATTTTTTTGTGTTCCTTACGATAAAAATTGACTGAGATAGAGCAATTTAAAATTTTGGTATTATGGGAGAAATTATGTTTTTTAGAAAATACGCATTAAATTTAAAAAAATAGCGACTATTTTACAAAAACAATTCGTTAATATCAAAAATTATGTCGTATTAGCTCATGCATTCACAAAATGCGACACCAATGATACTACATTTGAAAAAGGAAAAGCTAATCATAACACTTCTGGAGCAAAAACCAGGACTGAAATATGTCATTGACGTGCTTAGTGACGAAAAATACATATATAGAGAGAGAAAAGGCTTGCAAAAATTACTTTCTCTACGACTGCCTTCGAAAACGACAAATAACGCCCAGTAACAGACTCTGTCTTCTTTCACACGATATGTACAGAAATCCAAAAAACACAGTACTGTCATATTTCTCACACAGTCCTCTTGAAAACAGAACTGACATCTTTTATTTGTATTTTTTGAAGTAGGCTAGCCTATTCAGGTTCATAGCAATCGACTTATTTAATAACTAAACATAAGTTTTGAAGTCTTCAAACCACATCACTTTTAAAGAAGTTTATTAAAAATGGTTAATCTGTTTACTTATGAAATTGATTGTTTTCCTTGCTGTCGTAGAAAAAATATTGTAAACAACACGTTTGAGTACATCTTTTCAGAGGCGAGCGTAGATGCGTCTTCACTGTGTATGTATCTGGATACTCCAGTGAAGCAACGTGCAGCGTGGTTAGTACTTGGATGGGTGACCCATCTTGGGAAACACAGCGATCTCGTCCCACCTTCTAGCGGTTTGTATATCAGTGAATACGCGAAAGCTATCTAATTTCAAGACGAGGATTACGTAGTGGATATACCATCCTTCGGAGGGGATGTAAAGCAGGCGGTCCCTTGTCTATTAAATATTAAGCAAGTAAAAGATCCCTACTCTTCTTACGAGAATTTCCAGGGTAGGTCGTCTCCTGGCGTCGGTGATAGGCCCTTAACTTTCACGAAAATAGTTGCTTCGTGCTGCCATCTATAGAAAATACAGATAATAGCATTTACTTTCAAGTGCCAGCCACTAGAGTACATTAACGTTAAACATAACCTTCAAAGAAATTGACATTGTTAAATTGTAAATCACAAAATTTCATTTCGTTGTATCTCAGTTAGTAATGAAAATATTTTCATAAACTTCAAAACGTATTGTTGTACTTTTATGAAAAGTAAAATGCATATGACAAAAAAAATAATTTTAAACAGGAGTCCCTAAACTTGAGGGGGTAACCGAATTTTGAAAAAAAATTTCGCAAACTGCTTTTTCAAAATTTTTTAGGGGTCGTTAGAGAAGTACTTCTCGAGATGTTATTTCCCATATTTCGTATGGGTCCCATGCGCCACAGAAGAGAAAAAAATTATTGAAATTTCTAGATCCGCGCTTGACAGTGAGGCAAGTGCAAACCATGGTCCGCACTTGCCCCTGACCTTTTTTATTTTATTATATCATTTTTAATTAATTCCTGAAATATTTTGTCATTGCAGGCTCATTTCGAATACACATAATGGTAAGGAATTACATTAGAAAAAGTAACAGGGGAATGAAATACTCTCCTCAAGATTTAGCAGCGGCTATGGAGGAGGTGAAGTCGGGAAGGTACAACGTTTATCATGCTTCCCAGGTATATAATATACCACTAAATACGTTGATAGACCGTGTAAGAGGGAGAAGAGGAAGTAAATCTACCTCGTATGGACGACCTACTGCTTTTCCATTGGAAGTAGAGAAGAGCATGGCTTCAGGGCTACTAGAAATGGAAAAGCATGGTTTTGGGCTTTCTAGAAAGGAAGTATTAGCTCTTGTCGAGGAATACGTCATCTCCAATGGAATCAAAACTCCTTTCAAGAATTCCAGACCAAATAATGATTGGCTGTCTTCATTCATGAAACGAAATAATTTGTCTTTAAAAAAAAACCCAGAGTGTAGAAATTGCTAGAAGGAGCTGTGTGGACCCTTTTGTGATTTATCGGTATTTTGACCAAGTGAAGGATACTATTGAAAAACTTGGTTTGGAAAATAAACCACACGTGATATTCAACTGTGACGAGACTGGGTTTGCGAGAGATCCGTCAAAGACAAAAGTGGTTGGAGGAAGAGGTCTTCCTTCTTCGAGAACTGCTAGCTCCCCAGGAAGAGAGAATATTTCCGTTCTCTTGACAGTAGCCGTCAATGGTACCAAAGTCCCACCATTAGTTATCTTCAAAGGCAAAAACATTTGGGATGAACGGCAGCCAAAAAAAGAAGATGCATATCCAGGTATCACTTATGCAGCTACGATTAATGGATGGATGGAGAAAACAATTTTTGAAAGATTTTTTGAAAAATCATTCTTGTCATCACTCAGTGATGAAAGAACCGCACTTCTTATTTGCGACGGCAACAAACCGCACGTAAGCTTGAAACTTATAGAGTTGGTAAGGAAAGAGAATATTACAATTCTTATTTTACCACCCCATTCTTCTCATCTCTTACAACCCCTAGACCTTTGCGTGATGAAATCGTTGAAAACTGTACTGTACTGGGACTCTGAACTGGTGAAGTGGCAAAAGCACCATATCGGACAAAAACTGCCAAAGAAAGAGTTCGTAAAGATTATTAGTTTGCTGTGGAGGAATTTGGATCCGGCTATAATTCAGTCAGGGTTTCGAAAAGGGGGAATTTATCTTTCAATAAAGACATATTCCCTGAAAGTTCGTTTGATCCAACAACACTCAGATTATGGAAGACCATGAATGTCCAACAACAAAGTAATAATATGCTATCTTCAGTTCCAAATGACACTTCCAGATCTGAACACAATCAGACAGTCTGCGTTACATCTGAAAATCCTTTGATTTCTGATTAAAATGGTTCAGTTACCCCCTCAACAAGTAATCTTATGTCACAGTTGACAACATCGGCTAAAACTCCTGCAACTTCCTTATCAGTGGAAGTTTGTCAGCCAATATCTTCAGGTGAAGTTCATCCTTCAACGTCCCCTTTAGAAGTTCGTCCTTCAACTTCTTCATGTGAGGCAACACCTTCGATCTCCGAAAATGAAAAAACCTTTCAGCAGCTGCTAATGGAGACCATCCGGAGTCACAAACTAACAGATACTAAAAAGAAAAAGACCAAGATAGCAAGTGGATCAGAAGTTATCACATCAGATGAGATATATAGCAGGTTAATTCAGAAAATGAAAGAGAAAGAGGAGGAAGACAGGCAGAAGGAAATAAAAAAATTACAAATGGAAATAAAAAATAAAATGAAAACCAAGTTAACTGAATCTAAGAAAGCAAAGAGAAGAAAGATTCCCATTGAAATATGGCTACGGAACAGGAAGAGGACTTCAAAACTACTGACCAGTTGGCTGTCGGTGACTGGGCTCTCGTCAAATTTATGGGCAAAAAATCCGTAAAATACTTCGTTGGTGAAGTTCTGTACTTTGAAGAAGGGGATCCTATAATGAAATATTCGCGGAAGATTTCTGCAAATGATGCTTCCACAACTTTTAAAAACCCTCCAAAGGATGATATAAGTTCAGTTGACAAGAGTGATATTGTTCGTGTACTACCTTCCCCAGAAATAGGGAGAAGAGGGGAAATTATTTTTCAAGTTAATTTTTCAAATTACAGTATGCAATAATTACTCAAAATATTTCAAAAACTTTAAACACTGATTTATTTTTTGTTCCTGTGTTAATTTCATCACTGTTTTATATTTTAAGTTTTATAAATTAAGAATATATTACTATTCAAATGTCCTTAAGTTCAAAAAAATATTGTTTCTTAATATAATGAACATGTATTAACAAATAAATAACTACTTCCTTCATTTTTAGATTTTTCTCAACCACATCTTTTTTTGCCCAATAAACGCCTCTCCTGAATTTGCGGATGAAAAATTTTATAATAATAATAATAATTTTCATCCGATTTCAAAATTTCTGGAAGCTTTAGAATCCTTGAGAATCAGATTACACGCTCTAGCCCCAGTATCTGTGTTGAGTAAATACTGCAGGAAATAAAGGCAAGGTACGCACTTACCCACTTTCAAAGGGGCAAGTGCGCACTCGGGGCAAGATTCAATTTTTTTATCACAGAAAATAGAAATGAATCAATAACATATTTTTGTGTCTGCCAGTTAAAAGAGAAAGCTTTATTATCTACTCTATAAAAATTGCAAGATTCTAGGGTTTTTTTTTTAAATCACTCAAAGCCATAACTTTTTTTTTTTTGGTCTGCACATGCCCCGGCTCACCTTACATCTTTTCGCACTCATTCGACTTGTGGAACTTGCCTTCGGCTCGTTCCACCAAACTCTCACTTGTGTGAAAAGATTCGTTTTCGATACTTGTTGTTTAAAATACTATTTTATTTTTATACGGATGCCATAGGGTATGAAAAAATTTCTCATTGTGTACTGATTCAAACAGTATGAAGATTCTGTAACAAAAAGACGCCAAAATTGGAATCGTTATTACCAAAATTTGACGAAAGTGCTTCTTACTCATCACCAAATCCAAACGTGGCTTGGCAATAAAAGAATCTCCCAGATTGGGAATGAAAAGAAGTTAACAAAGTGCTTCTGCCCATCAGTATCACTAAAGAAATAGCTCCAAATATTAAATTTAATATCATTCTGTTATGCAGGCGACTGCACTGACAAATGTGGTGTTACGGTTTCGTAAAATTTTATTAAATATAACGATTGACGATTTTTAAATATTCAGTTTAGGACTATCGGAGACTTCACTAGGCGAAGAATTAAGTAGTTAGCGGTACAGATGGGGTTTTGATGTAAGTAGGTGCAAAGCTCGTTAGGGCAATACGGCGAGCAGAAGAGAAATGGGGAGGTAAATAGAGATGTTTATAGGGTGCAAAGATGGCCAGCGATGAGTGCAATATTATCGTTGATGATTTGCGTATTTATACGATAGATGCACAAGTTTCGCACAGCAAGACGTTGTTCATTGTTGGATTTATGGATATATGGTATCTTGGGGTTGCGGCGCCGTCTCGATTACAGTTTGGATAGCCATCTGAGACACGTGTTTTGAACGTCTTAAATTTGTTAGGATTTCGGCAGTTGGAGGTGAACGTTTATTTCTATTACCTTTCAAAACTTAGTTAATGATCTCTGAACTAATGTCAGGTCTTGCATTTTTAGGCTTGTCCCTTTTTGTTATTATGGTTGTGTCGTGCTGACCTCGTTCCTATGCAAGAGTTTGGAAGTACTGGATCATAGATTTAAAGAGAAATGTTGAATCTCGATCTACGTTATTTATAATCAAGCTGTTGTCAAGCCTCATACGGAGTGCCCCATATTTTTGGCTGGCGACCCGAGGAAAATCGGACGAGTATATCCTCTAGAGTAACGAAGTGCTGCACCGGCGATTTTATTCATCTACGAGAAACTTGGAGGCAAACGATAAGTATCACTAGTGGAAGAATTATTACTTACCTTTATCCGTTGTTTTATTTATTTGCCATATCGTTGTATTTGTTCGCCATATAGTAGTATTAATGTAGTTTTTGAGTGACCAATAACTATAATTTGATGTGGTAATAACAAATTATAGTATGGTACATAAAACTATCTAGTATATTAGTTGGTGTCCCTATAATATAACTATTTAAGACTCCAGAAATTCATTGTACGTCTTGCAAGGGCGAATTCTTTTTAGTGCACTCGTAATCATAATTACTTATATTTTATTAACCAGTATGGTACTAAACTGAATTTTATTGCATGTAAGACACATCCTGGTTCGTGTATATTGTGTTTACCAGTGTTTGTTAAGTTTGTAATTAAATTAATATTTAATGTTTTTTGTTACTCACAACTTACTTTTGGCTCTAGGGCATATTTTGAGCAGAGAAAGTTATTTGGCGCCCCTTTTAGTTATCTTATGTAATTTTTCTTCTAATATATATTTTTGAAGACAAAGAAAATACAACAGCATAATTTATTACCCACGCCCCCACTGAGAAATTAACTAGCCAAAATATAAAGTACAATACTGTCCTCCCTTGTGAACATTATTTAATTCCTTTAAAAGCAGGGATTACAGTGGCTGTCGAAAAGCAGGTTTAAAATTGTACAGTACTTTGCAGGAACTATCATGGGGTTCAGTGTTTGGATTTAATTGTTATTTTGGAAGCTCTCAATGACTTTGAAGAATCTGCTGTTGAAGATATGGATAAAACTAATCAAAATTGAACATGTTTAATTTTATTGTACAGAAAAGGAATTACAACAACCATTATATTTTAAAGTATCCAAACAAAATAAGTGTTGTATTTTGGTCAATTTTTGTCGCGAATCAACCAAAAAAGAAAAACATTTTTCAAAAAGAACTTTTGTATACTTTAAGAAGGTCTCTTCTTTGATACAGTGCGTATTTTTCAAGAAACGGAAAATGATAATTCGCTTCCATTTGAATTTCAAATTAGTTTAGCTTCCAAGGACCAATGCACTTTGCAGAGATGATAAATGTTGAGATGATGAAGTAGACAAACTTAAACCTTGGTATTAAACAGTATATTACATGAAAAATACAGAAAAGGCGTTTGCTACTACTAAGTACTTTGACAGACTATAATTACTTTCCTTTTTTTTTATCTATTTATTTAACGTGGGCCTATTTCCGCTACCAGGGCCTATCACCGACGCCAAGAGACGAGCTACCCCCAACCTGGAAATTTTGCTGAACCTCTTCCCTTAAGAAGAGTAGGGATCTTTTACTGGCCTAACATTTAATAGACAAGGGACCGCCTGCTTTACATCCCCTCCGAAAGATGGTATATCCACTACGTAATCCTTATTAATTTCCTTTTATATTGACATCTCTGACATTATGCTGTCTATGTTTTTATATATTTTATTTATAACTAAATTGCAGTTTGTACAAAATTAAATTTTGAACATGTTTCGTGAGTTAAATATAAATGTCATGGATAAAAGATCCTTAGCTCGTATGTTGAAATTAATACCAGAAATATAAATTTAGTGCTCTTACTGTGATAAATAATGGTTTAGATATTGTAGAGTATATGGAGGAAGAATTAATAACGGAATCGAAATAAGTTTTGAATGTATTTTTTTTTTGCTGCAACGACTTTATTCTTTTAATTTGTTTCACATATATATAAAACTTAAATAATATATGTTGCGAAATAAAAATGTCCTACTACTCTCCATGTAATCTCCGGTGCCTGTAATCGTATCCAAACTAACCTAAGCGCTCGCAATAAAATTTCAAAAACTAGACCCATAAAAAATTTTTGTTAAAAATACGAAAAGCTTCATTTTACCGATACCTAAAGTATTATTCACATGCAATGCATATAACAGGTTAAAATCTGATATACTGAAAATCTCCTTAAAAAGCCAGGTTTCTAAATATAATTTAGCAATTCTTCAAAACTATTCAACGTATAGTCCAGTCAACGGGGGGTTTCACCTCTAATTTGAGTGCTAATGAATGGACTTTGATGAAACCTTATACAATGTGTTTATAATGACGTTAATAAAAAAGTTGAAAAAAAAGATTATAGTAGGAAATGATCGGAAGGGGTAGAAAACACCCTTTTATCACGGGTTCCGTAACTTGTAGAATTAGGTCAAAAATAAAAAAGAAACAATATATTACCATTTTTTGACCTTAAATAAGACGTTTTTTCTCCTGGGAATTTTTTCTAAAAATGCATATTTTTCGAGATATGGCCACTCGAAAACTCCTAAAAGTGAGGGAGGGGAAATGTAAAAGTTGAAAAAAAAAATCTGAAAACATTCAGGTGAATGCAACATCGAAATACAAAATTTTTTTTATTTGCAACTTTTCTGTAAAGTGCGTTTTCACCGAGTTTTTCCGGAAGAACATGAAAAACTACCCTTTTCTTTGAAATTGTAGCACTTTAAAAATATGTAATTTAAAAATCTGAGAAAATTCGGACGTATGCATTGAGATCTTCTAAACATTTTTTGTCTCTTGGAATTTTTTTGTAACTTATTAATTTTCCGAGTTACAGTCAGTTTTTCACGATAAATAATGTACTACATTTTTTTCTCATTTTTAATTTAAAAATTATATTGAACCTTTAAAAATGGTATAACTATATAGGTTTCATATTTTTTATAATAATATATATGTCACGCTAATTTTTCGAATTTTCATGTATTAATGTGCAAAAAATTTTTAAATTACCAATTTTTAAAGCGCTGCAATTTCAAAGAAAGGGGTAGTTTTTCATGTTTTTCCGGAAAAACTCTTATTCTACAAGTTAGGGAACCCGTGATAAAAGGGGTGTTTTCTACTCGTTTCGATTAATTCCTACTATAATCTTTTTTTCAACTTTTTTATTAACGTCATTACAAATATATAGTACAAGGTTTCATCAAAGTCCATTCATTAGCACTCAAATTAGAGATTTTCATCATTTTAGCGCTCCGTTGACTGGACTAGTAAGTCATTCAATTTTCAGCGAGTGATTTTTGATGGATACGTAAAAGACAGCTAACTTTTTAAAATTTTTCCGCTTCACCGTTTTTGAGATATACTCGGTTAAAATGAGTAAATTAGAATTGTATATACATATATCATGATTTAAAAAGTTAGGAAGGACATACTAAAATATATTTAACTATAGAGATAAAAGGGTCCGAAACATCAGCAGAATATTTAATTGTGATGTTTTTTCTCCTTTGGAAGAGAATGGTAGCATGCGTTAAATAGGACAACTTTAATTAAGTGATAATTAAATGCAAATGCAAATTCCTTACGTCGTAAAAGTTCTATAAAATAGAATAATTATTCTATTTAATTAAGTGTTAATTCATCCTCAAAAATTTTTCAATGAAGAATATTCCTAGATAGATATTTGCAAATTGGAAAAAGCGAACTCGTTAATGAGTTTTAGATATACCAATTGAAACAAATAATTAATGTTTTCAACAGGAGCAATGATGATTACATATGGGATTAATAACAGCTGCTAGCTGACACCGCGTCAGGCTAAATAAAGGCATTTATAATAATTTTTATTATTATTGCTATTATTATTTTAATATGATTGGTATTATCTACATTTTCGACAAAACTATGTTGAGCAACTTTCATCAAGTAATTAAATAACTAGTTAGTTATTGATTATTTAGATTTTCTATGAAATACTTATGGAGATTAGATAACAGATATGGGGCAATAAAATACTATTTATTCATTGATCATATATATACCGTTTAAAATGATGAAGTCACTTTCTACACAGTGACGGATTAAAAGGATATGGCACACCTTATGAGCTGTTAAGAAAAATAATTATTACATAACTTTAAAAAATAAAAATACCGTAAAACCTAGAAAGTCGAAAAAAAGAAGATTTTAAAATTATTGAAACCGCCATTTGGAAACCGTCTTTTTAATTTTTTTTTATTTTTGAAATAAGTGACCAAAAGATATCCTGGATAACAGTTTTCTGTATATCGAAATTCTTTAAAAAACCCCAAGGAATCACTATTTCCATATCTAGATGTTCTATCCAACTCTCTCATAATGAAAAAAACTTTCACTATGTGAAAATTATTGTCTATGGAACTTTAATAATATAATATTTGAAATCGTCGACCCCAAGACCTATAAAACTATATGCCACATCGGTGGTGGGGGTAGTGGTAGTGGAGATGGATGAAATAAAATGAAAATTGATGAGGCCTTTGGCTTTGGTACACACACTAAGTCACAATTTTATTATTTTTTTTTTTTCACCTCCTTTAATAATGGTGTGAGGGTGATAATGGGCTTTGGTACACACACTAAGTCACAATTTTATTTTATTTTATTTTTTTTTTTTTCACCTCCTTTAATAATGGTGTGAGGGTGATAATGGGTAATGCCAAAAAAATATATATACTAAATACCAATTTTATGGACTCGTAACTGCATAATTTACCCATTTACCCCAATTTATCCCGCAACCCTTCAACGGAATAAGAATAAAATATAATCCAGATCTCTTTAAAATAGATACGTGTACCAAATTTCAAGACAATATCTTAAACGGTTCCAGAGTAATCGTGCGCACAAAAAAAGTTGCAGACAGACAGACAGAAATTTGTATTGCTCAAATTCAAAATCTCGACGTTTAATGACATTCTAAGTTTATTTGAACAATAAAAGTGTTCCTTTTTTTATGTTATTTCCACTGGATGTGGAAGTAAGGAAGATAATCTTTAAATTATTTATAATGATTTGTTAATAGCATTTTTATCTTTTCTTTTTAAAAATTTATGTTTGTTGATAGCTTTTCAAAAATATAGAACATATTAAAAAATGTCAAAATCGATCTTGGTTAATTCCGACATATAAACCTAACGTGACTCTACTATTTGATAATCTAAAAAAAAAAATGTATATTAAGGGTGCCTTTACTACGTGTTGAAAAAATGAATACTATCATATTATGCAGTATAATTGCGCACGTGCTCTTTTATGCAGCAGGGACTGCAGTATATAAGTACAAGGCAGAGCACGGGAAGTATATATTTTGTTTAGTTAACGAACGCTGTCATCGTATGATCTGAAGCATTTTCCTGATTATGCAGGTAGATGAGATGCACAGAAAACTGTAATTATAGTCCTTGCTATTAATAGGACCCCGGAGCATTTCAATAACATTTCCAGGTAATTTATGCGTTTTAGATATCTAAATTTTTAAGGGCTTGTATGGATTGTGCGTGAATCGGGTAGGGTGAGATTCGATTTCTGAAATATTCAGGTTTAAAACTTCTAGTTGTTATTCTGACTAACACTGGTGGAAATAAAACACCACAGATAGTAGACAATCCCCAAATCCAAGGCCAAGGCTGTCCGGAAGTGGGTTACATATTATGTATTACTAGATTGACTGGCCCGGCTTCAGTTTCCCACCCTATTGTCATTATTTCGTAGAATAGCAATATGTTATATACATTTAAAATATCGAGCTATTCCAGAATTCAATTTCAACCAAAATTTACAAAGTATAACAAAATTAGATTTCTCGCAACCCCAGCACCAAGAAAATATATTTAATAATATATATAGGTGCTAGAATATATCCAGATATTACATTTTTTTGAAAATATTCTTTGTACTCTGCAGAAAAAACACACTGACAGTATTCTCTAATAATGTAATTATAAAAAGATATTAGGCAGATTTAAAAGAAAATTAATTACTGAGATCACAAGAAAGTTTTTAATATACCTAATGTATTCTACATTCTTTGATATCTTATCGTGCGATCTAAAAGTAATTTCATTGAATTTATAAAATTATACAGGTCGTGCAAGGAGTGTGGCTCAATACTTCAGGAGCGCGTAACCTCGGCCAGAATAACACTAAAAGTATATACACTTACTTTTTTTCCTTATGGGTTGCGGTGTCAGAAACCACGCCGTACTGAAGTTTAAGCTTAAGCTTAAGCTTATTGTATCCATAGTCTCGTTTTCCCCTTAATTTCGTTCTTCTCCAAAAGGGGAGTGTACGGTCAATGGGAGCTCTGGCTATTTCTTCTGGGGTCACGGTTGATCCCCCGAAGTATGAAAACCTCCCAGCCACCAAGGCTGGGCATTCACATAGTATGTGGTGAGAAGTTTCCCCATCCTCACCACACATCATGCATTCTGGATTGTCCTTCACACCTATGTTGGTGTTTATTCAGTCTGCAGTGTCGTGTTAGGATTTCCACTGCACGTCGCAGCTGGTTTTTGCTCAGCTTTAGTAATTCGTTGGTCTTTGTGTTGGATAGCCCGCCAGTGATGAATATACGTGACTGTCTCATCCCCGGCACCCCGGTCCAATACAGGGCCATGAGAAATACGCGGGAGGCCATACCCGCGCTGACTAACGCCAACGGACGGACGGCTATGACAGACGTCCAGAAAGCGGAAGACCTAGCTAACCATTTTGTAGACATTCACAACGCACAAACACCAAACGACCCGGGATACGACCGCATCGAAAACTACGTTAACGAATTGATTGGCCATGACATCCAGTTGACGAGACGCGAAGTCATGGCCAAGCCCTTGGAAGTTGCGGGGATTATCCGGACACCGCCAAATGACAAGGCCCCGAGAGCGGACTGTATCGAATACAGACTTCTCAAATATCTCCCGCGGAAAGGCATTATACAATTGACGAACACTGTCAACGCAATCCTGCGACTACAACACTGGCCCAGCCAGTAGAAGTATGCCGTGGTCGTGCCGATCCTAAAACTGAAGAAAGACGCCAAACTCGCCGGCAGCTATCGATCGATCTAGTTGCTGTCGGCGATTTCCAAGTTGGTGGAGAAGGTCATCCTGGTCAGACTAGGCGCTGCCCAGGATGAACTCCACATCGACGACGAATATCAGTTCGGCTTCAGGAAAGGCAGGGGTACTGTACGCCAGGTCGTCAGGGTTGTGAATGACGTCAAAGTGCACTGCACCCGCGGGAAAAGCACCGTCATGGTGCTGCTGGATATCGAGAAGGCTTTCGATACAGTGTGGATCCTGGGCTTACTCTACAAACTGAATTCGCTTAACTTTCCAACGCATATCACGAAACTTATTCACTCTTTCCTGACGGGCAGATCACTGCAGGTTAGGGTGAATAACAAACTTTGAACTCGGCGGGACATTCACGCGGGCGTGCCTGTCACCAAAGTAATACAACGTACGTCTCCGAATTCCCGGAGTTCCCGAGTACGAACCTTGCCAAATACGCCGACGACACAGCCATATACGCGCATTCTCACAACGCACAAGCAGCGAAAATGCTGCTGAAGGCGCACATGGCCCGTGCCATGGCGTATTACGACAAGTGGAAGATTCGGATCAACGCCGAGAAGTCGGAATCAATTCTCTTCACGCACCGCTTCACCGAAAATCGTATTCTTACACCATTTTCGATAAGAGGCCGCCAAATTCCAATAAAGCGGTGCGTGAAGTATTTGGGGGTGAACTTGGACAGAAGACTGACGTTTAATACACACGTAAATGAGACCATACGAAAGGTCTACTCCATGTCCAGGAGTCTGCATCCGCTCCTGGCGCGGGGTAGCGGACTAAATAGGACCAATAAGAAATTGCTGTATATGATGGTGATCAGGCCGGCTATCACATACGCGGCGCCGGTGTGGTGCAGCATCTCGACCACGACGAAAACTAAAAGTACTAGAACACAGCCTCAGCCTCTGATAGGTACACCTCCCTCAGAGACCTCTATGCACGTTGCCACGACATAACCCCATTAGCGGACTTCGTCCAAAATACATCGCAAAAATTCTATCAATTCAAATTGGGCGACAGTCCGCTAACCCGAGATATTACACGAATCAGACAGCATAATGCCATACTTTTCAATATAAAACACCCATTACCATACCAGGCGTTGCCTATCTTTCGGCAACCTCCCTAGCCAAATCTTTCCTATACCCAAATTTCCATTTCACCACCTTTTTACCTTCACCACCTTTTACTCCCAAATCCCTTCTCTATTCTCTCTATTAGTCTCATTTTTGTTAATTTTGTTAATTTTTGTTATTTTGTCCTTTTTTGTCTCTTTCAAAATCTCTCGACCAATAACTTCTTGTAAATCAAAACTTTTTAAATCATAACTTCCCCCTCACCCTACCTTTCCGAAGGCAGGCAGTCCATCGGAAGAGCGTTGCCATTGGCTCGAACAGGTTTTTTCGTTGAGCTGTTCCCGTATCAGCAATCAGATCTCCTAAAACAGTGCGCATGTGTGACAGTGCGGGCGTGCTAACAAAAACTCATTTCCTTAGTCTTTAAGTGTTTTTAAAACTGTTCTAGTCATAGTAATAAAATTGTTAGGTTTAAGTCCCTTCCCCTGGGCAGGAGTCCTAACTCCACATTCCACCTGTTGTTCCAACCTGAGTCGAACCCGCTTCATCCGACCGTACATTCACCACGACCCTGCGCGATGTGGTTGTGCGGTCGGCTCTGAACCGGGATCCGTCTCGGGTGCATATTTGTATGTTAAACTTTTAATAAATCTGTTTTGAATTGAAAATTGAATTGGTCCAATACAAGTTATGTTTATGACTCAATAGTTCCTTTACCATTCCTCTTGTGGTAACGTATGATATCCCGCAGGATGGCTCGGGTCCCATCAAGGCTGTTTCTGCACCTTCTTTGGCCAGATTATCTTATTTTTCGTTGCCTTCATTGCCCTGATGTCCTCACGTCCACTCCAGTTGCATACTGTTGTTTTCCACCTGTTTCGCCAGGGATTCAAGGCAGCTTTTTACCGTTTTAGAACGTATCTCTACTGCATTCAGAGCTTTGAGAGCTGCTTGACTGTCAGTAATGATGCGGATTCTTTTGTCAGTATACGACCTCCGTATCATTTCTTGTGCACAAATTTCTATAGGTGTAACTTCTCCTCGGAACACCGTTGCGGTACTACCCAGGTTCAGAGTAATATCTGTCTCTGGTTTGGTTCCCCGTAACACCTGCTCCAATACTTCTTGACGTTTTTGATCCTTCAATATACCACATGATATCATTTGGATGTCTTCTATATTTACAGTTACTTTTAATGTTATTTTTCCCCTTATACATATTGCCAATGCTTCTAGGATACCCTGTATAAGGGTATAATTAATATCGTGTCATTTAAAAAACTGACTAGGGAGACAAACAAAGAACCGATACATTTTCTTCTAGAGGCAATTCGAAGAAACTGACCTAGGTCAATAATTTGAGTACGCGAAAAGTTTGGTAACCTCGGCCTTCTGCAGGTCCATATACAGAATGCAAGTTTACGTTTCCATTATAGACACAAAGAGTTGCGCGTTTTTTGCACTAGAAAAAGACAACGGCAGTATTTAACCAGAGCGGGTCACATCTATTTGGTGCTATTTTACGTTGTTTATTTCTTGTTGTGAATGAAATAACCATTAAAAACGAAAAAAGATTTTGAACTTGGTTTGGTATGACAGCGTTACAAACAGAGTCAATTTTGTTAAATCTGTTATAAAATAGAAAAATCTAATTTCTGCGTAATACTTTATGGAATTTAATCATAAGTCTATTTGTTGAGGCACAAGTAAATGAATAATATCAAGAAGAAATTGAAGAATTATTTATTCAAAGGCTTTGGGTTAAATTATTGGATAGAAATGTTTGTAAGACTCCTTTTCTCTTGGTATATAGAAACATGTATATCAAGAAAATGTTTACTTTGTTCTGAAAAGTAATAATATATCTAATACACAGGACAGGCTGGTTTAGTGGATAGGCAAAAAATGACTTGCCTAGTCAACCAGTATTTTATTAACTTTTTTATAATATTAAATAAAGTAGTAACAACTGGATATCTGTGTTTTAATAAATTAAATATTTCCAGCCTGCACAATAAAGTTAATAAAACAAAAAATAATATATTATATGCTACTAGCCACAGCTCTATGCCTGGTTGGTACGGTTTTAGTACGGTTGTCAATGTATTTACTATTAATCAACAACCAATCATGGCACCAAAAGATGCTTACAAATTTGTTGTCTGGTCTAAAATACAATATAGCAGTTTAAAATAGTTTTTGGTAGCATGTCACGCACATATTCTATTGAATTTAAACACGAAGATTGTGCTGGCCATGTAAAACTTCAACGTCATATTTCTCTGGAAAGCCTGTACAATTCTTGTATAGTGTGGAGATACACCAATATGATATCTTTACTAATCTAACTCGAGCTTCATAAGGTAACATAGTAGACTGAAGAATCGTTTGAGGCTAAGCAGCAGAAAAAGGAATTCTACGGAAATTACAGCAAAATCAGTACAACGGCCAATACTACTGCCTATGTGAAATGTCGCGACACTCCATCGAACACGATTCACATATAAATACGTTACCCAATTGTCCTCGCCCTCTAATTTTCATTAAAATATTGAGATATTTCACTATTCTTTACTTGCATAGAATTTAGGTTCCTCCCACCACCGCTTGACTTTGAAATAATCATCCACCCTTGCTCCCACCAGTTGATTTCGAATGATCCTCATTTACATCGTCCTTATCTCCCTTATTCGCCCCGTGAGAACTTGACCTCGAACGGACAGCTCAAAGCAGACCACTCACAGCAGATACTTGTTGATTTCGACATTCTGAGCATAGCTAATCACCAACTGTTTCCTGATGGTTACTTTGGGTGGATATTTCAAGGACAAGTACGGGGGAAGTACTGGTGATGAATTGGCCTAGATTGTTTATTTGGCATAAAATGAAACGGGAACAGGAAGTCGAATATAAAAATCGAAATTATCACGTTTCTCACAATCGCAGTTAGTTAATCAGTGCCTGCATGTGGGGAAGCTAATTCTAAAGGATTGAGAGACACTTTTTGAACTACATAGCATCTCGATGACATCTGCCTCTATACTGTTACATAATATCTCTGAATAGCGCGTCTGATAAATTACCGCTCCGGAAAATTCTCTAATTTGCTCACACAGAATGAATCAATGACTATTCATTGTACGGTCTTGTCATAATAATTAGTATTTTGCCACATTAGTCAATAAATATTATTCATTATTCATTAGAATAATGAATAATATTTATTAGACATATAATCCACCGATTAGCCTGTGACCTGAACTGATTAGCCTGTGACCTGAACTGATTAGCCTGTCACCCACTGATATCTTTAGTGGATATGGTTCATTATTCCGGCATTATTCTTCAACGAGATCACTGACAAAATAATAAGAGTTCCAGGAATCCAACAGAGTGAATTTATTCCAGTAGATTTGAAGGACTCAGTCCGTTAGAACTTAAAATTCCATCGGAATTAGCAATACTAGGTAATGTAAACGAATTTCTTGTTCTTCGTACTTTAAAATCCTTAAGGTAATTAGTGAAGGGCAACGCGGCAGATCAGTTTTGCCAGATCTTAGAGTCAGTTACGGAGATCAAACGTACTTCATATTTTTTAAATAAGAACAGGCTTTTTGGAAAGTTGGTTTATGACCGACAAAATCTGTGAAAAAGTAGACTCTTGTATGGCATACATGTATAGCATAATATAAGTACTCTGGACATAAAAAACTAAAAGAGTTTTATAAAGACCGGAGATGTGCAGAGGAAACTTTCCATATTTGACAAAAGTCTGTAACAGTCATGTAAGTAATATAATTGTATGCACTTATTTGGTATCAGAATGAAGCTTGGCATCATCACGAATCAGGTTTCACCATAAAATAGGCTATCAATATTCCCAATGGAAAGTTAGAAGGAAAACTTCCTGGAAACTTTCCGTTTTGAAAACTCCGAAAGTTTCCAGGAAGTTTTTTTTTTAACTTTCCATTGGGTATATTCATAGCCTATTCTATGATGAAATCTGATTCGTGATGATGCACGCTTCATTTTGATACCAATTATATGCATTCAATTATATTATTTACATAACTTTTACAGACTTTTATCAAATATGGAAAGTTTCCTCTGCACATCTCTGATGAAGACTGAGTAATATGAAACAATAAATGCAGCGTAAAAACTTTCCTAAAGAACACAAAACTTAGCAATTTTCATTTTCTAGAATAATGATTTTTTTTTCTTTGTACCCAAGACTTTTCGATGAGTTAGTGTCTATGACTACAAAAATACTTTATGTCGGGTTGAGGACATAGATATAGTTAAGAGAAGCGGAAAATCATCTTTTCCTCTCAAAGGAACAATATAACAATTCTATTTATGCCAGTTTAGAGAACAAAGCAATATGAAATCTCACTTACCAGTTCGTACAAGTTTGAAAGTAACAGCATTGTGTGATTTGAGATGTTCGTTGTAAGCTGGATGTATTAAGTCCCGGAGGGGTGATTCATTTCCTGCCATTCTGACTTGTAGCTCCGATGCCTTTTTTGTTCTTATGTTGCTGAAGAATGCCCTTTTCTTTGTAGGCGACGACTTTTCTAAGAAAATATTAATTATATGTAAACAATTACACAAAATGTTTTACTTTATGTTATTTGTTAATGTTTTACAAGCAAGCTGGTTAATAAACTTGTCGGTTTGATTATAGTCTCAAAGCATATTAAATTTGTCAATTTAAAGTACTTGCAGATTTTTCCAACACAGATTTTTGAAATTAAAATATGGTTACAGCTCGAATTCGCTATAGATATAATAGATTATAAATATTTAGATATCAAAATAACACTTTATGGATTAATTTTTCTGTTAAGCACATTAACTTTAAATCCCTGTAACTTCAAAATTTTTAATAGAAACACTTATTTTTTACACTTTAAATTATTTATTTGATTATTGCTTTAGTTTAGTTTTTCCTGTAATAGAATTAAGCAATTACAACTTAATTTTGTTTATCATCAAAAAGTTATCCAATACCTATATGCTATTTCTCTGTCGGTCTGGTGTCTGTCCGTTTGTCTACGAAATTATTTGTTTGAAAAGAATAATATTTGATAGGTATTTGACGTTACTTCCAACGAAGAAATATACAGGGTGAACACACTAAAAAAAAATGTAACGAAGGACAATAATATTTTGCGTGTAGATAACACAATTATCAAGGAAGAAACTAGTTGCATTTTTAGCGAAAAATATACAGAATGAACATCCTTAAAAAATGTCAAAAAAAATAATTAAAGAAAAAAAATGTGACGGGGGACAATAATGATATTTCTCATTAGTTAATGCAACTATCAGAGAAGAAACCTGCTATAGGTACTATAATGAAAAAGGTACAGAGCGGCGACTCTAAAAAATGATTAATAAAGAAACGATGGAGGCAGATAATATTGAATGTAGTTCTCAGATTTGAAAAGAAGAAAATTTGATTTACTTCTATGGATAAAAAATACAGAAAAAATAATTAATTAATACAATATGTCAAATAGAGAGCAAAGTTTTGTGTAAATATTTTTTTTAATTTGTATTTGAGCTTTACTTTTAAATTATATGTACATTATATGCAAGAAATAACGCGTTTACATCTACACATTCTGAGCTATCGCCAGATTTTAGTCACATCGAGCATATACCGTGTGTCTCACTTTTCACCACTACACCCCAATATCTCGGCCATTTGTTGATCGATTTAGATCAAATTTGGTATACTTCTTTTGCTTCGGATTGTGATTAAAATGTTATTTAAATTTTTTTTTTCTAAATTAAATACGCCTACTATGATCAAAAGAAATTGGCAAAAATTGGGAATTTATGTTAGCGATTGAGTTTTTGTTTTTACAGAATCTTGTTCGGCATGGCCTAAAACCCCTGTATACCAAATTTCGTTAAAGAATATTCATTCCTTAAAAAAAAAAATCATATCTAAGATTTCAATAATAATCACCCTACTATTCGAGTTATTTATTGTCGGATATTTACATAACTTGGCAGTCGTGTAGTAAAGACGCTAATTAAGCATTGGGACACATTTTTTTATCCAAAACACTATTATGAAATGAATATTTGAAAAATTGTAACTATTTTTTAAAATACTTAGAACTCAGCATACCAATATCTTTGTTAACATGGAGTGCTTTGGAATAGATTTGACAATTGCATCGAATGTCAAATTAAACTTAAACATGGCTGCACAACAATTAATTATTGCTGATAAAATTGAAATAATAAGAATTGTCAAATCCATTCCAAAGCACTCCGTGTTAACAAAGATATTGGTATGCCGAGTTCTAAGTACTTTAAAAAATAGCCACCATTTTTCAAATATTCATTTCATAATAGTGTTTTGGATAAAAAATGTATCCTAATGCTTAATTAGCGTCATTATTACATCACTACCAAGTTATGTAAATATCCGACAATAAATAACTCGAATAGTAGGGTGATTATTATTGAAATCTTAGATATGATTTTTTGTAGAGGAATGAATATTTTTTAACGAAATTTGGTACACTGGGGTTTTAGGTCATGCCGAACAAGATTCTGTAAAAACAAAGACCTTATCTCAATCGCTAATATAAATTCCTAATTTTTGCCAATTTTTTTTTATCATAGTAGGCGTATTTAATTTTGAAAAAAAAATTTTAAATAAATAACTTTTTAATCACAATCACAAGCAAAAGAAGTATACCAAATTTGATCTAAATCGATCAACAAATGGCCGAGATATTTGGGTGTAGTGATGAAAAGTGAGACACACTGTATATACGATGTCACACAGAGATTATCAATAAAAATAACAATAACAACAATCTTTATTTGTCCAATAGATCATTTTACATGATATAAGATAAGTCTAAAAACGTTAAAATTTAACTATTTAAATAGATATTAAATAATAAATTAAATTAAATTAAAGTTGTCAGTAAAATATTCGTTCAAAGAAAAATAAGATTGTTCCCTCAGTCTGGAATTGATTTTATTTTTTAGATTCCTTATCACTAAGTCGTTTATAAAAGTCAGTTTATTAGACACCTTTATAGCCATGTACTTGGGGCTCTTTTCATGTAATGCTAAATGATGTGTAGAATTTTCTAAGGCAGTTGAGTTTCTGGTGTTGTAGTATGGTTGTATTTAAGTGTGTTTAGATTACTAAATTCGAACTTTGCATAGAGTAATACATTCAGTAGAAATATGCTAGGCAGTGGCAGAATTCCCAATTGTTTGAAAATGTTCCTACAGCTAATTCTTTTATTTACACCTACCATAGAACGCACAGCTTTCTTCTGTAGTTTAAATATTCGTACGGCCTCTGGTGAAGAACCCCAGGCAATAATTGCATAGGAAATTATTGAATTGCAGTGAGCATAGTAATATGATAACGAAACTTTGTTACATCTCTCAACTGATTTAAACAATAGCAGATCGGAACTACTTTCTTTTACAAGTTTCATTAAAATGAATAATCCATGAAAAGTTATCAGTAAAATGTAGACCCAAGAATTTGGTTGACTTAACTTGTCTGATTGTGCTTGTATTTGATTTAATTAGGAAGCAGTGATCAAAGTCCATGTTACCAATGTTGAAACGCATGAAGTTAGATTTATCGTTGTTTAAGGCTAGTTTATTATTAGTGAACTAGGTATGGGCTTCATATAATTGCTGATTTGCCATATTCACAACCAAGTTTGTATTAGTTGCACTAACTGTCATCTGCAAACAGGACCAAGCTATTGATATTAAAACTATTTACATACATGATGTAAAGTAATGGTCCCAAGACGAATCCTTGCGGAATTCCCACTGATAATTCTTGACTTGATTTTGACTCCTTATTAATTATGTTCATGGAGCCTTAATGATTTTAAGGCAATTCTATCGTTCAATTTGCATCAGTAATCTGTAAATCAAGTATGCCAAGAAGTATTTACGAAGTTCTAGAAATACACGGGAAATATATGGGATAATAAAGAAAATATAATACTAAATTTCACTTCGTAATAAGAAGTTATTTACATTTTTCTTTGTATTTTACATGGCGAAATACTAAATTTTTGTATGTAAACAACCCAAAATTGTTTTTACACCGTCCTGAAAAATATATAATATTTATCAACATCTGCTATCTTTGTCCACTCTGTAGGGCAGTATTGTCGAAACTGACCATTTCATTTACGAATTTTACGTATTATTATTATTATATTGAAATAAAAACATATTTGTTTCGATAACTTTACCACCTAATAAATTAATTTTCATGCATTTTCCGACTCTCCCGTTTCGGCATAAAGTTACCTGCACTAAGTTTTTAAGTAAAAATAACAGCGTAACTTTTACAGCAAGTATAAATTGCAATAACAGGTGTCAGTTGTGTGTCCTAAACCGTTAATGATAGCGGCAACGTGAAAGCTGCATGTAAAATTGCGCTCTATGGAAATAAACAAAACACTCATTTAGTAATCGATCATTTTCAAAAGATAAACTAGTACATCAATTAAACTAGGTTATCAAAATATATAGAGGCACAAATTTACTTCAAGCGTCGGAAGAGAACCAGTATTAATTGGAACAGATGAGATACTGATTTGCGAATTAGAACTGGAAAAAAATGGTGTACTACTTTCTAGATATATGCTTGTGTTATCATATTTTGCGGATTATATAGACATAGTAATCAAAAATATGATATAATAAAGCATATTTCAAGAAAATTAATTCTGCACTCAAAAAAAAAATTGTATTATAACACCTTAAAGCTTGGAAAATTTACTTTCAAACGGTATATTTTGCATATCTTTCGAATAAGCCACTGCTTGCGGTTAAAAATATACAGCGGCCAAAAAAATCAAGGAAATAAAATAAACTTTTGACTTCATATGACACAATTTTTGCGTTCAACCATTTTTGAGTAATATGTGAAAAACGCCCCTAAAAATTTTGTCTCGGCAAGTTCTTAGCATAACATAAAAAAAGCTTTAAGAATGTTTTTAAAGTTTTTTGCTAAAAATAATATCTTTATACAAAGCAGCATATGATTGCCTTGAGATTCATGGACTTTTTGAAAAGTAAGTACACAGACCTGCCTGTAAAAGAAAAATTTAAATACGAATTCTACTGTTTTAATAATGCAAACGAAAAGTTTATAAATTTCATGTAACACTTTTACAACAAAAATATTTAGTTGTTTTATCAGAACTATAAAGAAAATTTACCCATATCTGAATTAAAGCTTTTGTGTAAATATATGAACACACTAATTCAAAATTATAGCATACATTTTACCACTTATAATATTTATTGTTTATTTTGGACACAAAAACCTCTGTTTGTGCCCAGTTACATCGAGAGGAAATAAAACGTGAATCACTGTGAATAAAATACTTTAAAAATAAGAGAGCTGATAAAATTAAAAATAATGAAGCTCATTAAGAACTGAGCTACTGGTTATTGCAAATTACGTAAATACTTTTTAAAATTCAATATTTCATTTAAAAATCAAATGTTAAGAAGTTTATAAGATTAATAACAACTGCCTGAAGTATTTTGACGAACTGATGCCGATTTTGGACGCAAAAAAATTTTCTATCGTGTCAGTTTCTCGCCACCGCCCCCTTTCGTCCCCTAAAAAAGGATTAAAAAAAGGTCTTATTCTAAGGTTCTGACATAACTTTTCTGAAGTAATTTGACGCCAGTTTGGGCACGAAAAAAATGTAGTGTGCGTGAAAAGTGGTGGTGGAGGCCCAATCAGTACAATTAGTTTATTTTACCAGTTTAAAGCCACAATAACCTAAGATAGTTGATATAACGTAATTGCAACCATTGCTTTCAACTTTGAAGGCATATGGACTTAATAGTAATTTAGTAAGCAATATTTAGGTAATATTTTCTTAAGAAATGCCTGATAAAGTCACACTGACTTTAGTGTAATTTACAAGAAATATTTTCGTTATTGTTCCTTAAAATTTAACGCATATTGAGGTCTATGTGTAAGAAAATATTACGTAATTTTAGAATAAATTATTAACTTTGGAGACCCTGTCTTTTGTCTGAATAAAAACAGGGAAGTTTTACCAATTTTTTACGTAAGTATAACCTGAGTTTTGCCTTGTCCTTGTGGTCAGATTTAGGTTAAAACTTTAACCTCATGGTCACAACTAGTTCCAATTTTAGGTAAAACTTGCCTTAATTGTACTTTCCCACTAACCTAGCATATGTGTTTAACCTCAAGGCAAATATTACTTCATAAAATGCCCTGAAAGTTATTTTTACTTAAAAATAGAATTAGGTCCCTTCCCTGGAAGGCAAAATTACGTTTTCATTGTCTAAATTATTTCAAAGCACTGTAATGTTGTGTTATGTTGATGCCCTTCTCCGTGTCAACTGTACTTTATTAGTGGGATAGTGTCCTAATTTGTAGCCTTATTGTTAGCAGCAATTTATATTGTTTTGTCTTCACAACTGAAAAGTGCATAAGCAAATAGGATATAATTATAATTATATCGAATATGCACTAAAGAGTATTTCAACTTTTCTATTACCGACTTGGTTGCATTCGAAGTAATGACTACATTATATCAGGTAAAACAGTTGTTAATCTCTATTAGATAGTTTAGTACAATATATCTATTTTTCTTTAGATTTCAGTGCTTAGTTTGAAGAATGAAAAGCAAAGTGAAGTTCAGTAGTGTTAGTAGTGTAACTGTACGACTTTATTTGGATTGTATTCAGTGTTCCTGAATGTACTCACTGAAAAGAAGTTGTAAAAATGGTTTACGGCTCACCTAGGAGGTTTAAACCTATACCTATGAACAAATTTAAGTTGATAGATGGGGAAATCGTAATATGGAATTAAAAAACATGTTTCATATGATGTGTTTTCTGTTAATACATTTATTCAAATAAGAAATAAAGTATTAAACTAACCAACTAACCAAAAGATTAATTATTTTACCTGAAATATTTTTAAATTCCAAATTCGTCGAATTTGTGATGTGATCATGTTTTTCTATCAAATGCAAACGCAAGTCGTTATTAAAGTCAAAATACAATTGATGATTTGCACGAAATAAAGTTTGGTAAAAAGTGTCATAGCTAACACTAGATTGGTGTCACTGTAATTCACTGCACATGTTGACCAACTCGTCTAATTTCCAAACTTTGCAACAATTAAATACCTATAATATAATAATCATAACATTGTTTTCATTATCTACTTCCATTGAATATAAATCATCTTTATTAGGTTGTTTCGTAGTCTATATTTAAAAAATGTCGAATTATGCAATTTGTCAAACACTGTTTCCAACTCTCAGTTTAGAAGAGTTGGCAGCAGTGATTGACAAATTGCATAATTCGACATTTTTTAAATATTGTAGAGTACGAAACAACCTAATAAAGACGATTTATATTCAATGGAAGTAGGTTTAACATTAAAGATAATGAAAACAATGTTATGATTATTATATTTATAAACAATGTTATTATTATTGTATTTAATTGTTGCAAAGTTTGGAAATTAGACGAGTTGGTCAACATGTGCAGTGAATTACAGTGATACCAATCTAGACACTTATTACCAAACTTTATTTCGTGCAAATCGTCAATTTGCACTCTAAGCACAGGTATTTTTGGGCACCGTATATTTGATATAATTACGTCGGATTTGTTTATTTATGCACAATTCTATTGTGCCGATTTAACACTGACTGGCTGGAAAATACTTTCCCACATTCAAAACAAAACATCCATTTTTATTGACAAAATACAAGAGAAAATTGAACAAATAAACCACAAACTCACAAAACAACAAATTGCAGCCAAAGAAGTATGAGGTTAGACACAGAAATGACGTCACGGGAACGAGATGCTCAATTTACCGCCTTCTCTAATCTGGACTGGGAAATATGACACATTTAGTCATGTAGGAACTTTAAAGACTGTACAATTTTGAAGACTACAAAATTATTTTAACCTATATTGGTCCCATTTAACTTTAAAGTAAATAATATAAGTTTTAACACTTCGTCTCAAAGAAAAACGTTAATGAGGTCTAAAATATTTAGAATACTTCGAAGTCGCGTAGTACTATATTCACCATATTTTTCAACCAGCTATAAGAGGCCATTTTACAATGAAATTTTGATAAGTAATTAATTGAAAAAAATCATTAATAATAACGTTATTTAACAGATATAAAGTACAATATTATCGTATCCAGAAAAGTCCTGCAGGGCAACTGTATAGGCTTTTACAAATATTTTTAAAATACATTTAAGCCAAAAAAAATTTTTTCTTTAAAAACGTAAAATACTTGAGGGCCCTTTAATACTCCGAGGTAGAATGGATATATTTTCAATGCAAATTGACTGGCAGTAAAAAAACACACAGAGGGGAAGTGGACACATTATTTCACAACTACTTGTGACATATAATGTACTCCTACTCCATCATTATAATAGAGATGTCTGATGGTTTCTAGTTATGTCTTTGCTGCTTATGCCTCGTGACTAACGTAGTAAAACAAGTAAATCATTATTGCTGTTAATAAAACCTCATTACTTGTTTCTGAGAAAGAAAGACAGTTGAAAGAGAATAACTGGTTTGGTAGATATTACCTATTAACGACCACAATTAAACAAAATTTTTATGTTTAAATTACCTGTTCAGGGAAATATGTTCTATGACCAATGGGTCATTATAACTAAGCAACCTTATTTAAGAGGTATTCATGACGTCATTTCATTCCCCATTTACTTATATTTTACGTAAATTTTAAGTCAATTAGGTTAGGTTAAATGGGAAAACGGGATCAAAGCGAGGGCTAAATTACGTAATTCTGATTTAAGGTGCTACTTGGGGAGAAATTGACACGATAGAAAATTATGTTGTGTCCAAAATTGGTTTCAGCACGTCAAAATACTTCAGAAGAGTTAGATTAAAACCTTAGGACAAGACTTTTTTCTTGCTCCTTTTAGGGGATAAAGGAGGTGGTACAGGGAAACTGACACGATAGAAAATATTGTTGCTTTCAAAATTGGCTTCAGCGGGTCAATATGCTTCAGAAAAGTTAAATCAAAGCCTTAAGAGGCCTTTTTAGAGGATAAAAGTGGATGGTAGAGAGTAACTTATAGGATAGATAAAAATTTTGTGTGCAAAGTTGGCTTCACCCTTTCAAAACACTTCAGAAAAATTAAATCGGAACGTTAGGACAACAAATTTTGTTGGTTTGTAGACCTGTGTAATTTATAATATGCACGAACAAAACAATAATAATCTAATTTGTTTTTCTAAAAGATTTGTGGCTTTGGGGCAGACGAGAAAATCTACAGTGCTGGTTCTCATTTGACACTATTAACTTAAAGTACTCTTAGTTATGTTCAAATTTTTGTGTTTAATTAATGAAGCGGTTAACTTATTTCGTAGATATTTGATGAGTAGAATCCAAAAGGCAAAAGCTCATAATAATGCCTCTTCTTCTTTTGATGCATTGTCTGGTGTCCCACAGGGATCAATATTGGGCCCTATTCGGCCCCTACATACATCAAAATTCCAAAAAGCTTTTCAGCACTGTTAATGATACGTCAGTGATACCCAACTGTACTTCCCTTTCTATTCAAGTTAGTGTATACAGGTGGGTCACAGAACTCCCTAGGCACTTTCCGTGGTAACGAAAGGAGATATTAAAATTCTGTAAAAGCCAGTCGTTAGATATTCTTGGTGACTTTATTTTGTCTCTGAAATGTTGCCAATGACAGTAGGGTCTGCGGCGTCGCGATGCACATTGGAGCTTCTCGTAGTTAGTAGTCTCAAAAACGCCTAGAGCCGATCAAAGTTGACCAATACAAATATATTTTTTTAATTTGCCTTAGAAAATTTCTAAACGATCCCTCACGAGCTTTTTTAAAAAAAATTACTCTGCATTAATAGAAGTTTGATTATTGATGTAAGAAATTGCTTTTTTTCTTAAACCCCAGTGAAATCAATATGATAAGTAATAAGAAGTCAAAATAAAGCTACAAAACAAATGCTTAGGGTAAATTATACATGTCAATGAATTTTTTATGGCGTTAATCTACAGAAAATCACTTGTATCTTTTTACTACCAAACAATTTGGACTTTTGATTATCCAAATCTTTGACTAATTCATTATCGAAAAAAATGCACTTGTACCCATTTGCTTCTTACTCCTTCATTTATTTTTAAAGCAAATATTCAAAATTGCTTCCTCCTTCGTGGATACACATATTTAATTAATGCTTGCCCAGTTATTTTTCAATAAGATATTTCTATCTACTGTGGCAACATATTTAGATTTCGTCATAAAAATAAATCAAATGAAGTTATGTCATGTGATCGCGCTGGCTACCTGATTACTCCATTAGTTCCTATCCATAAATAAATATAAAATTTCAATTTGTAAAATAAATATATTAACGTTCTAAAATAACATTTGATAAATTATATTTTGTTGTTATATGTTGCATTTTGTTATTATTTCTATATCTATAGTAACAGAATTTCTTAATATGTAGGACGTAGGTAAGTACGCTACATATTACACCCCCCTGCAAAATAAAAAGCAACCTACCAAAGTATCAATATTAAAATGGACTTTTTTACAGCTAGAATTGACGAGTAGATTGACAACATCATTCAATAATTATGCGGGCTTAACTCTGTTTAAAGATATAGTAAAATCTTTCCCACGTTTATGGACTTTTATAATTTTGTTAGTTCTAGAAATAACTCTAAAGGTCCTTCATACCAAGGGGATAAGGTTGGTTTAAGTCTAAGTTCTGTGAAATCTTTCTATCATGCCACTGGATTCTGGGTGATATGAAGTTGTGTGAATTCGATGAAAACCTAAAAATTTTGAAAATTCACGGAAAAGATTTTATTCGAACTGAACTCCTTGATCAGTTGTGACACGTATGTAGTTTAATGCCAAAGCGACAGATATAATTTTGAAACAAGGTTTTAGCAACAGTTTCTGCACTAATGTCTGATAAAGGATAAGCTTCCGGCCAACGAGTGAAACGTTCAATAAATGTTAGTATGTAAGAAAAACCATGTGAAGGTGGTAAAGGTCTAGCAAGATCAATATGGATATGTACAAATCTACCCTTGGAGACTTCAAAATTACCAATTTGAGTTTTCGTATGTTTATTTATTTTAGAAGTTTGACAATTTAAGCAAGTTTTGGTCCACAAGGTGCAATCGGTGTTCATTCTTTGCCAGAAATAGTTAGAATTGATAAGTTCTTTAGTAGCACGAATACCAGCATGTCTCAAGTTATGAAAAATATCAAATCTGCGCGTCGTAAAGATTTTGGTTCAAATGGTCGACATTTAGAAGAAGAAACATCACACCAAATTTCATGATCCGAATTAGCAATATGGATTTTTTGTAAATAGTATTTGACTTTAGAATTGATATTTGACTGATTGGTTAATAAAGAGGAAAGTTCACAATCGGTGGATTGAGCGTCTTTCAATAAATGGAGATCGAAATTGGTTGAGTTTATTTGAGAAATTGAATTAGGTGACAAAAAATCATGCTGTTCGAGTAATGAGAGATCATTTAAACGCGACAAGGTATCCGCAATGATGTTTTCTCTACCGTCAACATGACGTATGTCATTTGTAAATTATGCAATATATTCCAAGTGTCGTATTTCACGAGGAGTTTTTGCAGCACTAGTAAAAAGAGCTTTTGTTAATGATTTGTGATCCGTGAAACAGAACGACCTTCTAAAATATGTTTAAAATATTTGATTGATGTATATAAAGATAGCAATTCCTTGTCAAAAGTCTAGTACATTTTCTAAGAATCATTTAATTTGCGAGAGAAAAATGCTAAAGGAGAAGATAAATTTCCAACTCTCTGTTCTAAAACTGCACCCATGGCTACATTTGAGCAATCCACAGATAATGTAAGCATTACATCTTCGTTGTAGTTAGGATTGTTGCATTAACTAAAGCGTGTTTAGCTTTCAAAAACTATCAGTACAATTGGTTGGCCAGGAGTCTATAACTTTAACTTTATTACGGACTAACTCAGTACTGAAGGATACATTCCTTATCCTTCCTATATGTTAGGAACAAAACGATGATAATAATTAATCATTCCTATAAATCGTTGTAGTTGTTTGAGAGTTGTAGGTTTTGGGAAATTGTTTATAACGTTAATGCGGTCATTGGTAGGTGAACTACTATTAGCGGAAACATGATGTCCAAGGAAATCTTGAGAACTTTTACCAAAAACACATTTTGACGGTTTAATATTAATTTCGTAAGTGTCAAGGCGTTCAAAAACTTGACGTAAATGCAATAAATGTCCGTGATTTTCAACCAAAATATCGTCTAAATATATAA
Source organism: Rutpela maculata (assembly GCA_936432065.2). Classification (NCBI taxonomy): domain Eukaryota; kingdom Metazoa; phylum Arthropoda; class Insecta; order Coleoptera; family Cerambycidae; genus Rutpela; species Rutpela maculata. The sequence continues at coordinate 232,206,986 of OW386286.2, forward strand.
AAATGAAAGGTAAGCCAATAAGAACTTCATTCATGAAACGTTGGAATGTTTGTGCAGCATTACGTAATCCGAACGGCATTCTTAAAAATGGTATAAACCAAAAGGAGTGGTAACTGCTATTTTGTAAACGTCTGCGTCTTTGATGGTAAGCACGAACTAGATCGATTTTTGAAAAAATAAAGCAACCGAATAATTGAGAATTGAAATCGTGAATATGAGGTAATGGATATCAGTCAGGAATGGTGAGTGTGTTAATTTTCCTATAGTCGCCACAGGGACGCCAATCATTAGGTTCTTTTTTTTGACCATGTGTAATTAGGAAGAAACTGATGAAGAAGATGGTTCACAAATTCCTAATTCAACCATTTGTTTAAATTCGTTTTTTGCAATATTATGCTTAGTTGCATCCAATCTACGTGGACGACAAAAAGGTAAATAACCTTCCGTTAGGATGTGATGTTTGACGGAGTGCTTAACTGGTAAAATATAGTTGGGAGTGGTAACAAGATGTGGAAACTGTAGCAATAATTTAGTGTATTGGTCTTCAAATGAAAAAAATTTTGGGGAAGAAATTGTAATATAATGTTCAAGGAAACAATTAACTGACAGTGATGTTTTGTTGTCTGTCAAACGTTTATTTTTCAAGTCAACAATTAGACCGAAATGAACTAAAAAATCGGCACCGAGTATACAGAAATATCAGCAATATTAAATACAAAGGAAAATTCACGACGTTAACCTAAATTAACCTGCAGCAATTTTTTATCATAAGTATGAACGATAGATCCATTTGCCGCAGTTAAGACAAGGTCTGGATTCCTTTTAAAATCTGCTAAATGATATCTGGGAATAATTGACAAATCAGCTCCGGTGTCAACTAAAAAACGTAACTTGTAGGAATGATTGCAAGCGAAAAGGCGACATTTGTTGTCCAGTGTACTAGTGTCTGGTGTTTGGACCCTAGAACTTATTCGTTTTTTGACGTTGAAGGGCTTCTAAATTTTGACATTTGTGAATGATTCCTATTGTAAATACACTAAGTGCCGGCGCATTTAAAAGCTCGATACTTATATAATTGATGATAATAACAAATAGTACTGTTTGAAGGATCGAAAAGATTGCGACTGGGGGAGTGAGATGATGAGCGGTTGTTTGAACGACCAGGATATGCTCGTTGCAAGTATCTAACTACTGTTCTTGGATTATGTGCCGGTGCTCCGTCTTGATGAAACTAGATTGTGTGCCCATCGTGAGGAATGTTTTTTTTTTAAAAATTTGGCAGCTCCTCTTGCAGGAACCTTAGATATCTAATACCATTCAATGTTCCATGAAATAGATAAGGTTCGACTATGTATCCGTTTAAATTCCACACCAGACATTTACTTTGAAAACTGTTTGATTACTGGTTCTTTGTAGCCACCTCGGATTATCTTGAGACTAATAGCGAGCGCTTTGTGTTGTTGTAAGCCCATTATTATGGAAACTGCTCTCATCTCTCTACAACAGATTTTTCAAACAATTCGGATTTTCATCATAGAATACTGACGATTGGGCAATAAAATTTATGCTACGCTTAAAATCACCAGGTTTTAACTCTTTCAGGTACAGAAAATCATGCACAAAAAATAGCCTTTGCTAGACGGGATATTTTTTCTAATTCATTTGCTTTTTTTTATTGGGATTGCTGAGCAATAAAATAAAATTTAATTACATTTGTGCAGATTTTTGTTTTGTTTTAAGTATACACTTTGGCGTGGTACCATATACATTGTATATATTACAGTGTACACAGTATATTCAGCGTCTACAGTCTACTATGAATATACAATATGCGGTACGTAGTTTGTACCACCATGCATTGAACAAGTCAGTTTGCATGATTCAAACATTGTACCACCATGACTGAAAGAGTTAAGTGATGAATACTATGAACTTTATAGGGACGGTACTTACTTGTATTTAAAATTCTTTGACAAAAGGAGTAGGAGATATTTCAGACTTTAATTTCCGTAAAGATTAATTATTTACAATATTGTTCATTACTAAAGCAGCATTTCCAGCATTTGCAGTCATTAGCTGTTTATTACGCTTCAACTTTATGAAAGTTCCCTAGTTTCTCAAATTATTACTTAAGGAAAGCAAATTGGGAAAACGTAATTTGAATAACCTTTTTAGATTCTCTGTAAATCAAAATAATATTTAGTTTGTACATCGTTAGTGTATACCACCATTTCTCAATTATCTAGAATTAACAAACGCATCCAAAAAATTTTTGTTAGCGCTATCTTATTTACTAACTCTTTTACAAGATTAAACCAGAGGCATTCTTGTGCATAGTCATCTGATCTTTGTTAATCATCCTCATTTAATTTGAATTTTTTTCTTTTAGCTAATCTGTATATTTTTTATTTGAAAATAAAGACTCTTTATTATTATTATTGAAAATTGTGGGCCCTAATTTGATCTTCGTGTGAGCTCAGTTCTTTAAAGGGCTCAGCTAAAATTAAGAATAGCGAAGTTGAATAAGAACTTATTACGTAATAGGTAAATATTTTTTTAATATTAAATAATATTAAATAATTTTAAAATAAAATTGTATTTGTAGCTTTAATAATTTTGAATATACACAGACAAGACATTAATAACATAATTTGTTTTTCTAAAAGATTTGTGGCTTTGCATGCTCGATCTATTGCTGTTGGTATCTGTTATTTTACATTTTAATGATCCCTACAAAAAATGTTAGAATAAAAAAAATAAACTAGTGTTCTCTAATATATTTAACAATTCTTCTACATTTATTTTATATTCATATGTATATGTGTTATATCTGAAAATATCTTTATCTTGAAGTGAAAATTAACTTCCCGATCAGCTAATGGCTTCAAATCTGATAAGCACCTAGAAGAAATAAAGAAAAAATCCTTAGCATTTTAACCAGAGAGCGAGATATATCTATTGAAAATATTTCTCTCACTATCATAGCCATATTTGACAGGTGCAAAGAGATAATGTTTCCAAAAAAAAAAAATTCCAAAACCTAATTAATTTTAACTAGCAGTGACATATAATAGTTGTAACGAAGCAAATTGAGGCCCAAATAATTACTCTGTTTTTACATATTATAAACATTTTATTGAAATTTGTATTACTTATTTAAACCCAGCCGGCTACGAAAACAATTTATTTCCACTTAAAATGCAACTCCACGCTAGCACACCGTCTAGAGACGATATTAGCCCGCACTCTCTGTAGAGTTCAGTCAGTCGATCCGAAGCAGTTGCAGCGAGCGGAGGTGCCCTACCAGTGATTAGCCGTCAAACGTAAGTGAATATTTCCGTAAAATTATTATAAGTCTAATTTTTCGGACTTGTGAATATTTTTTTAAAAGCAGATCATTTTACGAAACTGTACTGTAAGTCAGCAAAATCGATTGTGACGAAAATTTCACAAGTGCCGCCTACGTCAGTCACTACCTACGCGCAACATCTCTCCAACTTTTCACCGAGAACCACCTATTGAGATAGGAAGTGGCATTTAGACGTGCCAAGGCAGGATTCCCAAACCGAGTAAATATGACAAGACCGAAACCAACATCATCCGTGTACCAAGAATACCGTAAAGTGCCAGCCTACGTCATCACCAGTGTGGAGAACGAACAGAGTCTCCCCTACTCTAGCTTTGATATTTTCTGTTCTAGAGCCCGTTCAAATCGCCAGCCGAGTAGTGATGGGTCGAACCAGCTATTTTTGTGTAGCAGCTACTTGTGCTACTGCTATTTTCATTTAGCAGTTAAAAATAGCTGCTATTTTAATAGCAGCTATTTCTTAGCATTAGTTGTTTTGGCTAAATGGCGCGTATTAACAGATAACAAAAAATTAAAAATTTTTATATAAAAAAAAACGCAATCGCTGTATGGGTAGTTAAATATGATTAGTTTCAAAAGAAATATAAATTATTTGTATAACATTTATTAGTTTATTTTTTATATTCCTCTAAAATATTTGAGCAGACGAACATAATCATGTGTTGAAACATTGTTAAAATAAAATAGTTTTACATGAATTACATATTCCCTTCCTAAGTGCTACACTGTGGACCCGCTTGGCGGCTGCTCGCTGTAGCGGAACGAATGTGCATGCGCTGCTTGTGCTATCACTGCTATTGGGCCGACGCAGCCTGCTTGTGTTGCTGCAAAGGCGCGTTGGCACTCAGCTGGTGATTTCAACCTGCTAAAAAATAGCAGCTATTTATCAGAGCTCGTAACAGTTGCTACTGCTATGAAGCAAATAGCAGTTAAAAAATAGCAGACTGCTATTTAGCAGCCCATCACTACAGCCGAGAAGTTAGTCTGTTTGCAGCACTAGAACCAACCGGACGTGCCAGGAGCAACCAAAGAGTTTAAGTAAGGATAATAGTAAAATTAATAATAGATAGCGACTTGCCTGATATTAAGGACTTGTATTTTTCTTTATGTTTGTTTAACGATTTTGCTGTTTGTGTTCTCAGCGTATTCGTAGTATGGGTTAATGCGGGTACGTTGTAAATATAAAGTAAAGGTTTCTGGAATCTCCGTGGTTCGTGTTGATTCGGAGAAATCAGGGCTACCATTGTCTCGCGATTTGTGTTCACTTTGTCACTAATTATTTTTCTGGTAACTTCTGTGTGCGTTAGTATGTGTTAATGCACGTACGCTGCTGTGTCCACAGAAAAAGCGTTTCTGGGATCTCCGTGGTTCGTGTTGATGCGGAGAAATCAGGACGCTCACTAAATTTCAGGTCCAGGGTACGAGCTCACACCAAACTGTCAGCAATATTGTTCCTGTGGCTAGCTCTGGTATTCGCAAGGTATGCGTAGTATGTGTTAATGCGCTTACGCTGTTGACATAGAGACAACGTTCCTGGGATCTCCGTGGTTCGTGTTGATTCGGAGAAATCAGGACGTAAGCCGTGTTATTTTCTTAACTATTTTCAGGTTAGGAGCTGCAGAATGCCATTTTTTTATTAATCAGCTTTAGGATTTCTGATATTAGCCAAATCTGACACCTAGAGTAATCATTTCTGCATTATTTGTTGTTTGCTTGCTCCTTCCTGGTATCTAACGACTGTACATAACTTAACCGTTTCTACCACTTGCACTGTAACCTGTCACGTTGTCACTTCGCACCATTAGCCATCCTTCGCCGCCATTTCACCGAAGTCACGTCATGCCGCTGCTTTGCTTCTGCCTGCTATAAGTAACATCACCGTAACAGCATCATATCATTACCGTAACCATATCATAGTCTGGGTTTTGTCGTACATATTGGTAGATTTAGTGTAAATAGTTTAGGTATTGTAGAATATAGGAAATCAATAGTTTACCGAATTGTGCACAAAACAAACTCTTGCCACTTCGTAAGCGGGCCAAGACTTGGCAGCAGCATTTTGATTATTTAAAAAAAAAGTATCACTGCTAGGCGTGTTAAAAGCTGAATTTTTTTAGCGAGTATATATTACTTGAAATTGTTAAAGAACTTGTTCTGTTGGTCATTCGACGAAAGATGGCTTTGAGGGGAGACAAAAAGTCCTGTCAGGCGTTGGCCCGCTGATGCGTCTGCAAGAGTCGATTTTGTGCAAACGCACTAAATATAACACAAAAAATAAGAAATTAATTTTAAACAAATTTTTCAAAAAAGAGTGTCGCTGGCTCCGGTACTAATAGGGGTTGAAACACATTTCTTTCGTGAGCAATGCTAAGCTGTTCAGCTTATGTTTATGTACATCAAATGTATTAATTTAAGAAATGAAATTCTGAATGAAATTTAAATGATAGCATATAAACTATGGTAATTAATTTTAACGACGTGTGTAATTCCTGTTCACGGATCACGAACGCGAAAATGTTAAACTTTAGAATACAATAATCTACACTTTGAAAATTTTCAGTTGCCAGTTGATATAGTTTTCTTCTTTTATTCTTAACTATATCATATCATCATTCAAACTAGTTTAGATGATCGATAATTTGTCATTTAGAACTAAATTGCCTGGGAGCATCAATAGATGGTGGGCTAGGTGGTGGTAAGCAAGAAGGCAGCTATCTAGGACGGCAGGAGGAGTATTTCGGGAAAATCGAAAAATCAGCGACGGTTTTTCATTTTTTTTTTTAAGTTAGGAAATTCATTTATATAATTATAATCAACACAGTTGTATAAAGACAGTATTTCTGAATAATTTGAATTTTCTTTGTCCCGATCCGATATGGAGAATCCGAGATATTTCAGAAAAACTGAACCGAAAACATGAAAACCCCAATTTATCAAAAAATTCTAAATAAATAGAACTTCCAGCCAACGTTAGATGAAAGGATTTTAGCTGTAGGCTTTCTCTTCGATATTTAAAAAAAAAAAATCCGCCGATTCCCAGATTTCTCCTAAGTCATGAAAATTTGCTGGTATATGATTTTATCTACATATTTCAGTTTTTCTTTCAAAATTATGAAAAATAGAACGATTCGACTTCATTATGTAGATCAGCAGAGCTGGGCAGAGTACCGCACCAAAGTACTCACGAGTACTTCACAACAAGTACCTTTAAAAATTTAAAAAGTGCTCGTGAAAACGAGTACTTGTTTTTGAAGTACTCTAAAATTGAGTAATTTGGCAAAATTTGGAGGGTGCTCTTCTAAAAATGAGTAACGAGTATACGAGTACTTCGAAATATACCAAATTGAAATAGGTAATAGAAAAAAAATTAGAATACCACTAGTCAGTATCCACTCCTGCAAGAACCAATCGTTTAATCAGACCTAGACTGCTTCATAGAAAAGTAATCCAGTAATCCTCATCTAGTCAAATAATTTTATTTAGATAAATAAAAATAAATTAAAAGTAATGCTGGAAGTTTTACGAAATAGAAACAGTAATTAAAATCACCATGTGATAATATGTAACAATTTTTATCATTTTAACATTTTAAATGTGTGTTTCTATAAAATATTCTCATTTTAATAAATTATTATGTAGTGTACAAGCCATGATACTAATTTTAATTATCATGCGCAGATATTAATTAAAAAAATAATTAAGTCCCGAAGGAGAACCTTGCGCTTTCCTTGCCGCATGTATTATTTTTATCACGTCCCTTTACGCATTAAATTTTAATTTCTGCTAATTTACACCAGTCACATACTTTAAACTTAAAAAGAAGGAAAATCTTAGGCCACTTTATGAAAAAAAGTTCGTATGAACATATGCCCGCAACGGCTTAAATTTTTTGCTACATGGTGTTGAATATATATATTTTTAAATTGTTACTTTTTAATAGCTCAGAAAGTACTTTAAATATTATTTTAAATCTTGGTGTGTGTTAAAAGGACATAAACCCACATATTTTAGTTAGATAAGTTATTTTATCGCTCCACCAGTGGCGTCCGTGGAAACATGTCCTCTGATATTTTTTACCAAAAAAGTGGTATGCCATTTTTCTATGCGGATATTTTTTCTGATTAGCCTGGTAAAATCCACATGGAAACGGTTTCTTGCGTTTTTTTCGTCAGTTCTTGATTAAAACAATTACATTCAAACTGAGACTAATTATTACTAACATTGATAATGATAAATTTTGTTTTATACAAATTGCTGGAAATGGCCACCTTCACTTAATAGGCATGCTTCCGCCCGTCTTCTCATTGAATTACGCACTCGTTCAAATATTCCCGGCGTATTCCGTATTGTTTCACACGAAGCAGCCATTCGCTCTCTTATATCTTCTAAAGTGTTAATGGGAGTTTTATACACAAAGAGAAATACAAACTATTGAAATCGGTGGATCTTGCTGGCCATTGCTGAGACCCTCTGCGACCTATCCAACGATCAGGATAAACCACATTAATCTAGGAAATAGCGTGCAAATTCGACGACGAGTGGTTACTGTCTGCCAGTCGGTAATCGAAGAGACCATATAAATACAAAATTTTTTGCTCTTTGGAACTTTTTGGTATGGTGGGGGGATAGCGAGGGGGGGGGGCATTTATTTTTAAATCAAATGATTATCGATATCTGTCCGCATAGGTAGTTAGTATATGTACTTCACATACCCCAATTACGCTGGCAGACGAAAATTCCGAACGGCGCGGGCGCTAACCGGAAAAAGAAACTAAAATTTTTTTTTCTTTTTCCGGTTAGCGCGCGCGCCGTTCGGAATTTTCGTCTGCCAGTGTAATGGGGGTATGTGAAGTACATATACTTACTACCTATGCGGACAGATATCGATAATCATTCGATTTAAAAATAAATGCCCCCCCCTTCCCTATCCCCTCACCATACCAAAAAGTTCCAGAGAGAAAAAAAATTTGTATTTATATGGTCTCTTCGATTACCGACTGGCAGACGGTAACCACTCACGAACAATTACACTGAAATGAACACGAGCACCATGGAGTGCATGTACCACATTTGATTCCTTAACGCAATTGGTACATCTTCAAGCAACACAGATAGTTCTTCTTGTAGAAAATGCAGGTAAGATTGTACATTAAGGCGTCTTGGCAGAAAAAAAGGGCCTATAAAATTATTATCAATAGTTCTTACCTATACATTAACCAAAAATTGCTCTTGGAAATCAGTTTCGGTTATGGCATGGGGGTTTTCGTCCGCCCACAATGATTATTGTGGAAATTTTGAATAGCATTCCTAGAAAAATTTATTTCGTCTGTGGATATAATTTGTGACCCGAACTGATTTACTTATTTAGAAATTTTGAATAATTTTGTTTTGGGCGAACTGGATATATGGTAGTAGTATAAAACCAAAAAATTAGACGAATCGGAAATAATTGCTACAAAAGGTTTTATTGTTTTAATGGCTTCATTGGTTGCCTAATATGACAATCCTAGGTCCCCCCCCCCCGGTGGAGTTGTGCTTAAGTGGTGGGAGGTAAAAATGTACCCCCGATAGGAGTATTTTTGCGGTTTTACGGTTTTATCTCGTAAAGGACCCACAATATTGAAAACATAGTCCTGTTAAAGGTTGTAAGGCATTGAATGAGACGCATATGCATATTTTTTGGAACACCCGTTCCCATACTAGTGCTCATCAAAGTTGGACAAATTTTACATGTTTTTGAAAAATGTGTTATTTACACTATATTAAACATAGTACTATAGCACTCCATTGTACTAGTCTTGTACCTAGTAAATATATAAAATGTTAAAATTGTAGAATATATAAAAAGATAATATTAAAAAATGGGTTCATGTAGAATATTATGAGATTCATTCAACTGATATAAAGATGGAGACAGGATAAGATACACAATTCTTAAAATCGAAGCAAAACACACACTACTCTGAAGTCATCTTTACCGAGTTAATGGTGGTGACCATGACTCAGGAGCAATTCCTTTCCAAAGACAGAAATAAAGCACGTCTTATTAGCTTGATTCTCAGTAAAGCAAGCTAATGAAGTTGCAGACCACCTGATTGTTGCCACGGCCCTTGAGGTATCACAGGCGCATGAGAAGGTTGTGGTAGTTGTGCTCAATGCTCTAGCCACACCATCAGCAAACATATATTTCTCAAAACCTGGAAGAGGAACGACCCCATCAAAAGTATTTGGTCCCGACAGCTTCAAACAGCTTCAAACTGGCAGACAACACCAGAAGGCCACTCATATTTCTCCACGCCATAAGTGGATGAGACACAACTTCAGCACTCTTCAGGCAGGGTAAGAAGAAGGTGGTCAAGTTGTTGATCGAAAATAAATGTCTTCTCGAAGAAATCAAACCTTTTTTCGAGCATGAAACTCAAGCTGAAGCTATTGCCGAAGCTGGCCTACGATTTTTAACAACAGGTTTTGTTATTATGAAATATAATCATCACTAATTGATTTTTTTTGTATATCTTATCCCGCCTCCATCTTTATATGAGTTGAATGGATCTCATAATATTCTATATTAAACCACTTTTTAATATTATCTTTTTATATATTCTACAATTTTAATATTTTATGTATGTACTAAGTACAAGACTAGTACAATGGAGTGCTATATTACAATGTTTAATATAGTGTAAATAACACATTTTTCATAAATATGTAAAATTTGTCCAACTTCGATGAGCACTAGTATAGGAACGTGTGGTCCAAAAAATATGCGTCTGGTCTTATTCAATGCAGAATTTAATTCCCTACAACTTTTATTAGGACTATGTTTTCGATATTGTGGGTCCTTTACGAGATATAACCGTAAAACCGCAAAAATACCACTTTTGGGGGTACATTTTTACCCCCCACCACTTAAGCACAACTCCGCCGGGGAAGAAAACCTAGAATAGTCATATTAGGCAACAAATGACGCCATTAGAACAATAAAACCTTTTGTAGGAATTATTTCCGATTGGGATTTTAAGCCTACTGGCATAATAATGAAAATTTAGAAGATAAATAATTTTTCAGCATGATGGATGCCCACCACGTTCTACAATTCTAGTTAAACAATCAGTTCTACGGAAGGAGGATTGGCCGCTACGGACCAACAACATGACCAGCCCGTTCGCAAGATCTGACCGTTGGATTACTCTTTATGGGGATATTTAAAGCAAAAAGATCATTTGCGTATAGCAAATGATTTCGCTGTTGCAATCATAAGTGAAGATGTGATCTCATCTGTCTGTGAAGAATTTGGAAAAAGATTAGAAAAATGTGTACTAGTAGGAACATGAGGAACTTATTTGAATAAAATGTAATTTTTTTTGAAAAATTGTTATTTCCCTATTTTGCAATTAAACTTCGTATTTAAGCTTTTCTTCGCAATTAAAAAAAAATTTAAATAAAATTTTCAATACAAATTTTAAAAAAAGTAGCCGATTTCATATTTCGTAATTTTTGGAATACTCTGTATAATTTAACTTAAGTTTGACTCTGTCTTTGACTTCCTATGACAAGCAAAACTTTTTATAAAGAATGACTTTTTCTCAGTAAATCAAAAATAAGAAAGTTTACAAGAGTGCGATATCCATCCGGGAACATATTGTACATATAAGGTTAATTGAAAAATCTCGCTAAAATTAATGTCTCCTTATTTTTTTTATTTTTGTTTTTTTAAAGAAAGCAGTTACCTCAGTTAATTTAAGCATTAAAGCGTTTTTTTTTGTAGTTTCTAACTGTCAACTCCTGACTATCATTAATATTATTTTTCAAATATTTTTGTAAGGACTAGGCTGAAAAGTTTGTCAAAAAACTATACTCGACTCGCCTGTACCACTAAAAATTGGATTAAATTCCATGGTAATGAACTTTTTGATTATTTATGTAAATAAAAGCGGCTAAAAATTGATTATCAGTTAAAAGCAGTGTTGATACCAAAGAAAATGTAGGTAATCTATATTCATTATCAGTTGCATATGATAAACTAATAAACTTGTTGTTTTAGTCTCTTTTTGTTAAATTTTTTCCCCACTTTTTACAAATTTCGTGCTTTAAGTCAACTCAAGTGCAAGACAAAGTTATTCCCGCATAGTTACTTCTTGCTATCTAGCAACGACTATAACATACTGAAATCATGCATTTTACGCGCTGGAAAGGTACCATTTTTCCTACGATTGTAGAAAACCCTACTTTCTAAATATGTCTTGAAAAAAACAACTTAGATGCCTGTGCAATTTTTTTTGAAATTGCAATAAAAAAATATTCATTTTAGGCACAACCTTTGAGTAACCCTGTATAATGTACAGTCGTCCTGTAAAGTAGACATTTTATTGTACTAATTAAGAAATAAATTAATGAGTTCCCACAGAAAACTAGATTTTTAATAAAATCTGGTATCATCTATTTTCCTTATCGCCATTTCCATTTTAAGTATATTTCCTCAAACACCAACTTGTAGTTTTTTTAACTATTTTCATTAGAGAAAAGAACTGTTGCCAATAATTATAGATTCATGTTATCTAATTTTCTCCTGGGAGAATGAATAAATTTGAAATAAATCAATGGCTTACACAAAACGCGGATATAATGGCAAAACTTTAGGTAACATTGAGGCATATAATTTTGTATTACTTAGAGAAGCAACTTTTATTTCACTAAATTCATATCTCCATTTAATCATTCCAAAGTTAAAATCGTATCTGTATTTAATATAAAATAAGCTAGTTACTTCCGTTTTCGGTTAACATAAACAAAGAGAGTTTAGAAGTTTATAATTTTATTCTAACTACTATGATTTTCAACAAACTCTACCTGGTAGGATATTTTACCATTATCACGATTTTTAGTCACCAGAAAGGTAAATATTAGTACCTAATTATTCTACCTAGTTCTGTTTTGGTGGAAATTTACGTTTAAAATAATACTTTTCTCCCACTAATCTGGTTAAAATTACTGATCTTAAATCAGACGTGGCAGAGGGTAGACGTCTCTCCGCGGACCCTTTTTTATGTACCATCACTTAAGCTAAATACAAAGTGTAAAAGATATAATTTTAAGTTGCCAAGTGGATGGCAGGTGTTTGAAAAGTAATACATATCTCGGTGTGTGTGATTTGCGGTTCTGTGAGAAATAGAGTTAGTGATTAATTACACGCATGATCCAGAACTCCATAGTATTTTTATGGCAATGAAATAAACCAAACGAAAAAGGGAAAGGAAAAGAAGAGAAGCAATAACGTATCACAGATAAGTGTTGTTCATTTTTAACGTATTATTTGTAAATAACTTTCTTAGAAACATAAACCAAGACGTGCTTAGGTCCATCAAACCTTTGAAAGTCGACAGCTGTCGACAAATTTATGGCAGGAAATAAATTATTAAAGTATGGCCCTAATATTCCTACGTAAACCTTCAAGTAAATTATTTTTCATGATTATTTTAAAAATAATCAAACGAATTTAAGTGATACCCGAAATAATCAATAACGCATTGTTCTTAAAGGATGGTCATATAAATTTCTTATGTACACCTTCAACGCATTCCATAAACACCTACATTGCCCATATCTCCCAACATGTCCGCAGAAAAAACTCAACACATCTACTGAAAAACTGCTAATCCTGAACAGCAACGAACTAAAAATAGAGAGACCAGGCTACACGTGGAAAACAATAATCGAGAGGATCCTGAACAAACTAGGAAAGGACCGGGCATACTGGGAACGAACTTCGAAGAAGAAAAATTAATACCAAATAGAAATCGCAATGATGCTCTGTCCGAATCAGAAACGGGAGAAACAGAAGACTTAGAAGAACAACAAGTCCAGGAGTAAAAATACAAAAATAGGACCTCAAATGCTTTACAGCAAGACAAAATATTGCATGTCACAAACACCTAGACTTCCCATCTTATACCCCTGAGATACCGTTTCTAAATGCGTCATGTGACTCTCGCTGCTGACAACAAGCATGACCAAAATCCAACACAGCGTAGATAAAGCTGATTCGGCACCGGCGGTACGCTTTTCTACATGATAGCAATACGATGGTAAATCAAATCAAATCGATTGATAAGTTTCCTCGTAAATTTCTATCGGAAGTTTATTCATGCAGTCAGTTTTACGTCATAATTACCTTAATAAGTAAATTCGTCTTTTATCAAGTTGAATTATAGCTAATTTTAAGGAAAATGCGTTCTGGGTTATACGGTGTATTACAAAGGAAAGCAGTATTTATTATCTCGTATTGCATCCTTTAACAAAGCCTGCGTGCTTAAGAGACATTAGCCAAGATGAATAGATGATGCTGAAGTTTGAATTGAAAAATGTATAACGTGTTATCGTGGCGCGTGTTGTTAATGCTGGCAACCTATAGTTGTCACAGATATCTGTTATTCCCTTCTTTTGTAGTCGTACGAAGTTTGAGATTTCTTAGTTATCAGTTCAGATTACTGTCAGTCACATTTTTATGCATATCTTGTGAGACATTCACCTCAACCTCATCAATTAATTTAATTGTGTCGGCTGTTTTATAGTCAGCTTAGTCGGCTGCTTCTATATTCAAACTGAGTAAGGCACGTTCGCGTTTGTAACTATGATGCTATAAGTACAGTAACTTGGTGATCTCACTTCTGACTAATTCTATAGCAGTTTTAAATTCAAATAATTTTGACTAGTTTGATTCAATCAATCAATCAATAAAAATTTATTTAAAGTTAAAATACAAGAATGTGCCTAGCCGTAGCCTGGCCCGGAGCCAATCAATCAACCACGGCGCGCAGCGCCGTGGTGAATGTGGGTTGGACGGGGCAGGTCCAGTTCGGCTTGAACAGTAATAAATGGTGGAACAGTTGGGACTCCTATCCGCCTGGGGTGGGTTTAAAAACAACAATATCACTAACTACGCTGCCCACATGGGCCTACAACTAACTAAGGACTAAAACTATAAGTTATCGTTATTATGCGCACAAGACACTGAGAAAAAAAATTGGATTGCTAACACGGAAAAAAGCTCAGCGAAAAAACCCGTTCGAGGTAATTACCGCCCTGGTGGTCTTCCTGCCGCCAGGAAAGTAGAGTATAAAGAAGTTGTGGTTTTTTAAAGGTTGGCATTTTCAAAGAAGTTATTGGCCGAGGGTTGAATTTAGGGACAAAATGGGACAAAAAGAGCAAAAAATAAAAAACAATGAAAGAGGTGAGGTTACAAAGTTGATAGATAAAGATAGAGTAAAGGTAAGTTGTAGTTGTGGAGAAGTTATGCTAAGGGGGAAGGTGCCTGAAAATGGGCAACGCTTGGTATGGTAATGGGTATTTCAAATTAAATAGGATTGCATTATGCTGGATATTTTGATTCAAAATGGGTCAAATATGTTGAAGGTGAGTTTCACCCCAACTCGAAAAAAAAAAAGTTACTACTGGAACGCATAGATTGTCGAATTATACCCAAAAACGCCCTATAACGTTATTTTTGCTTTAACACGGGGGGGGGGGGGTGAAAACGTTGATTTTTAAGCAAAAAAACATTGTTTTTTCAAAGGTTTTAAACAAATTACTCAGAGGATCACATTTTCGAAAAAGTTTGTTATAACAAAAAAGTTAGCTTAGGAAATAATAAGTTTAGGCTCATCGTTGCCGAGATACAATTAATGTTAGGTGCATTTGAACGTAACCCTGAAAAGGTCACGCTCTTCAAATAGTCATAACTCTGGTTTAAAAAACATTTTAATATGTACCTTGAACCAAATTAAAGCTTACCGCAGTAGCTTAAAATTTTTTTTGGCAAATTTTGATATCTGCAAAATCAAAAATGATACAAGAAAGACAAATGCAAAATTTTAATTTCTTACGCAAAAAAGTGCCCGTTTTTTGGTTCCAGTAAAACCCAAATTGAAAAAAAAATTCCAAATCGAGGTTTTTGTTAGTCTTAACTGATATGCTCAATTTTTTTTAACCTTGATGGTTGCATTATCTAAAAGATTTTACACTTAATGTATTGTGAAAATTAAAAAAAAAAAAAGGTTAAATGAATACCTTAGCGAGGAAGCATCTTAGCTGAATGTTACTGGAGACAAGAAATTATGTCAATAAACTAAGGAACATGTTGCTTTTTTTAGATTTCTGATAAAGATAATACCTTAGGAGATAGAAGTGTTTGAAGTTATCTCTTAACTTTTTTTTTTTTTTAATTGACGCATTTAAGATGAATATAGGAAATCTGACAACCTCTACACTGTTTTGACCTACCTGACCTTCAAGAGGATTAAGAGATCTTCAAAATGCTGTTTTAATGATCTTTAGCGTTAATTGCAAAGGAGATATGATCGATATAAGGAGCGCGCCTAGTTTTAGCAAATTTCGATATTGCTCTTTTGGCGATAAAATCTCAAAATATTTTCAATTATAAAGGAATAATCATAGTTTTTATGCTTTTTTGATATTCACGTACAATTCTTAAGTCGTTGGGCATCGCAGGCATGTATGTATTTGTAAATATGTATAAAGTTGAAAATGACCCAAACATTGATGAACATGAATAATTAAAATAAATTTAGGTTAAACCTCTATATATTTAATAACATTAGAACATATTAATTACTGTTGTATTTATTTGCTACACCTTAACACAAAAACCCGATCCAAATTCGTAATCAACAACTCCAAAATCATAAATAATATTAGTTTCCAGTATTACTTTTTAACTTTAGAGGTTTTCACCCTCTTGGGGGTACAACCAATTATTTTTCTTATTAGATGATGAGTTTTATATCTCAAAATGTCACAATCTGCTGAGAGACTCCTAATTTCTTAAAATAAACAAAAAATAATTAATTCATCCTTCCTCTTGTATCGGCCATATTGAGACCATAAAATTTTTAATTTCTGACTTCACATTCGTGATCAGCAACCCCAAAAACATAAATAATAATAGTTTCAATAATTTATTCTCAGTACTTCGTTAATTATTGATTTTTTGATTTTAGGGGTGGTTTTCACCCTCTTAGGAGTAAAAAAGCATATCTATTCCTTTTTAGTATTTGAAGTTGTTACCCTAAAGTTTAAGAATCCGCAAAACAAAAATTCCGCTCTAGAATTAGTCCGAAGTTTGGATACCTTTTGACACCAAGTGACTGTACTTCTGGTCAATTTCTGCCTCAGAATGATCATCTTCGAAAGGTTTTTTATAGTATTGGCAACAAACCTCAAAAATTTGATTCTTATCAGTTTCTTGCCAGTTTTGGAATCTTTAATTGGCCTCGTTTTGAGCCTGATTTTGCAGATAATCCTTACTGTTTGAAAAAATATTAATATTATTGTGGTTTCTATATTACTGTAGTGCTTTACATATATCTTGTAAAAAACCGAAGTCAGATCCTCAGGTTTTTTAATGGTTTTTATTGCCTTTGATCCTTTAAAATTTCCTTCATGCTAAAGTCATAGTAAATGTGCTGTTGATTGAATCTCTCCAAATTAAATTTAAATTTTCAACTTGAGAAATTCGCATGAGGCTAGTTAATTATTTTTTAACAAAATATCTACCAGAATGCGACTACATCTGATCTTAATATTGTTAGATGCTCTACCCCCAGAGACGTCTATGTGAGTTTCCTACAAATTTGTGTATAAATAACAGAAACTGAATTAGTTAGTTAGTTTGGCAATCGGCTCAGAGATGGCACGCGGTGTCAGAGTCTGGAAGTTGTAGAGAGAATACTATAAAAATTCCAGAAGGAGGAGAGAACCTTCTGGAGCTCTTATCTTTAGATATATAAAGGAATGGAGAAGCCGAGTTAGGATAGTTTTAGTTCAGAAGAGAGTTGAGTTCAGATAGCGAGTTCGGAATATTAAGAAGTGAACGAAGTAATAAAGTGCCTGAAGTAGGGAATTATAGTATTTAGTAGTATATTAGTAAAGTATTTATTTGTTGTAATTTCAACTTTGAAGGTTAAGAGTTTATATTTTAACTTAAATCCTTAAAAGATTCTAAAAATGAAAGTACAAGTTAAAAGTGTACTGGACTTTTAACTTAAGTTAATAAATTAGTTTTAGTGTTACCCTGGTGTTATAATTTCCGGATCCATGATACAGGGTGTTTACAAAAACACAAAACACTTAACAATATTGTAGGTTTGCTCGTATTCCTAGCGCCAATCACCCTAACTCAGAATGATCACCTTCAGACTGCAATAAGTTGACTCAAGTCAATTCTGAGAATGCCAGTGAAGTTCTCAATTGACCTCGTTTTGGGTTCAAACTTGCATGTAATTATCGTTACTTTTTGAAAAATTTTCTACTATTATAGTAGTCTGCATATAACTCCAGTCCTTTACAGATGTCTTGTACATAGCAATTTTGATTACTTAGACAGAGAACCTGGATTCTTCACATCAGGTGTCAGTCAAGTGTTGATGTTTGTGTCACGAGTGTGTTATAAATCAAGAGCTACTGGCTGATGGTTTCATCCAAAGCCAAGAGGAGAAAAAAAAGTGTTGATGTTATAGAACCTCGGAGAATCTTTCTAAGTCGAAAAGTATCATACATTTTTCGTCTCAAAAGACGTTATAAAGCAAGTAAAATGTTGCATCAGCGCCGAAATTTTACACGAAAAGACTTTTTCATGTCTTCGACGATGTGTGGCACCAAAGAAAAAACATTGGAAAGTAAGCCAAAGTTTGACTTCCGCTTCACGACGTAATTACAAAATTAGAAAGTAAGTACCATGAACATGGAATTAAAAAAATAAAATTTTAAAAGTTGGCAAAATATTAAGTATCGTAAAGAGGAAAGTGCAAAAGATGTGCAAAGTTAACATCTAGGCAAAAAAGGCTAAAATTGCCAAGGGTGGTATTTATCTAAAGGCTAAATATTTCCATTCAGCGACTTGGCCGCAAAACAGGAGCATCGGAAGGCCACTAAAAAAATATAGTGACATATTGAAAGGCAAACTTTAAATTTTAGCGAAATAATGGAAAATAATGATTAGCCCATGAAAGTACTTATGCAAAAAACTCCATTTCCATAGGGGTAGCTCGGGAGCGAAGCTGATGTAACCTACCCTTATCAGGCTATGTGATATCAGTACATTCTTGTGGGAGAGTGGGAAAGCCTCATATAACTGTTATATTGTAGTGAAACGCCCTTCAACTGATGAGTTCTTGTGAATGTTATAATCACTATTGTAACTATAAAGCTAGCTACGAGCGAACCATGGAAATTTTTACCATCATTCCAAGTCAAATTGCACTCGTAGTCTTATAGGAAGTTGTGAATCTTTCTGTGTCAAGTCGATTCCTACTACATATTCTCTATTGGCGGTTGAGATATACGTCCTTTAAAGAAGGTCCGTCCTTGCCGTGTTTGGTACGCAGATTCTTACATATTATTAGAGAGGTTCTCGCACCCATTTACTATACACTTGAATTACTTCTATAAATGGTATTATTTAAATTCTTTCATTCTCCTGGAATAATTTACTTTGAGTTTAACTTTTCGGAAGCTTTTATGTATAGGGCGACAACTTATGCCTCTCTCGTCTATTATCCCGCTCCTAGGTCACCCCTTATAATTTATCTGAACCGACTGAGAGTGAAAATGAGCCACCCTAAGTTAAAAAGGGAAGCACAGCTGGCGCCCTTGATGAATAATAGAGTCACGCCCTTCAGACGAATAGTGGTGAGTTCTTCTACATTGCCACCTAGTGCCTTCAGCTTTTTCCTATATCATTACGTTATAAAACACCACCTTTCATTCCGAAATCATAGTACATGTGCTGTTGATTGGAACAGTAATTTTTTGGTTTGAAAATTTTTTAGGAGGAAAATTGAAAGTGTAATTTTTACTGGGACGTTACTGTGTAACTGTGTTACTGTGTTGTTATCATTTGCTGTGGCAAATGATAACAAACTTTTGTTTGTACAAAAATCGGTCAGATATCATCCTTCGTTCTTTTGTGAACCACAAGAGACTAATCAGATATTCTTAGCTCATTCATTTTGATATTTCATTCTTTCAAACTTTCTCGTATATCTTAATTTAACAACCACAAGAAAAAATATACAAATATGCAATTTTATTAGGATTACCATTGCCCCAGGTAAAACAACACCTGTATTTATAATTTTCCTATAGCTTATTTTGTATTTAAATGAAATTCCAAATATTTTCATGATAACCAAAATAGAATTTTTCTAAATATAAAACTCATGTTTTTTTATGTAATAAAATTTCAACTTTTATATACATTTATTAATACACATTTTTATTTAATTTTATATATATGTTTAAAAACTTGATTACATTTCTTCGACGAAACGTATGAAATATATTTATTTTCAATCAGTACCCATAAAACGGAATTTCAACTTCTTGGATATAAAACACTGAGAACTATATTAAATTTCTAGGAAATTCCATATGTCAAAAAGTATTCCATTATTGAAATTGATGAAGTGTACAACGTAACGTTTGATTTGAAAATAATGTTCCACAACATAAAAATAGCATTTCTCTCTTTCGAGTAATATTTCCCATTCTACTAAAAATATAATTCGCAGAAACCGGCTCTTAATTCATTTTTATTGTTTACATTTTTATAACATATTGTAACGATATTTTTATCGACTGTAAAATAACATTAATTTCTTGAACTATAAGCTATAATAGTATATTATTCAGCGAACGTATAATGATGGATATTGCTCGCAAGAGTGATGTTTACGTCACGAGCCGAAGGCGAGTGTCATAAATCATCCGAGCGTGTAATAGCCATTATACGCGAGCAGAATACTATATTTTTTCCACGACTATTTTTACTGTTTAAATCGTTTGAAAGTGAAAAAATAAAGTTAGTTTACAGTAAAACTTTGTTTGACGTTTTAAACGTCAAATGAATACACGGACTCTCTCTGGGAAGAAATGGACTCGCCCGTTGATTATGAAAATTGCTAGTTCCTGCGTTCAAAGGTGCGAAATTATGTTCATAATACGCTAGGTTGGAATTATGACTACCGTAATTCGTCAATTATTAAATGTATAATGCAATACGATAGTCGTGGATAAGTTATAATAATCTTTGAGACTCTAGGAGACACCTATTAGCGAGCCTGTAAAGCTTATGTTTTATTAGGATTTGAAATCTTCAGGAAATATAAAAAAGTAGCAAAAAGGTAAGTTTTTTATAATGGCGGACTAGCAAAAGTAGTGAACAGAAAATCGCTTGAAGAGACCGTTTAACTTATAGCGACAAACTCTAGTTCGGCGCTCTTAGGTGACGTAGTTGACGTAATGATTATTTATTTTATTGTAAAATTACATAAATAAAATGGCGAACAAATGAGATGTAAACGATAGTTAAACAAATTAACAATTGTAATTTATTAATTTGGTAATTTTGGTCTTAAGCTTGCGACCACGAGGTCCCGGGTTCGAATCCTGGCGAGGGTATGGATGTGTAATTGCGTTTTTAACTTATTGCAGAGGCGATAGCAGTAAGCCCCCGGTTATGTGAGAGACAACAAGGCCAATCGCTCTCTTCTCCTGAGTTCCAGTCTGAACTGCGGCAAATGACAATGTCTAGGAAATAGTTTTTGTTTTATTGTCTGTGTGTGCGAGTGGTTCTTCCGCCAGAGCATTAATATAAATAAGGCGTAAAAAACAGCAAGGTAACGGCCCTGTGGAAGTTTAAAAATTAGTTTTTTCTATAAATTCTGGTAATGGCTAGGAAATGGATTTAGCTCCATTAGCTCGGTGTTGGCGATTATTTTGATTTTGTTATATTTCATTTGCTTTGCACCATTTAGTCTCGCATTCTCTAACTCAGAGGTAAATTTACACTAAGAGGGAATCTAATTAAGATGTTGCTGATTTGGTCAGAAGTACATTAGTTAATATTATATTTTTTTGTATAGAAGTAAATCCTTACATAAGTGTGCAGACGTCTCCTATTGATGTTATGGTAAATCAGCACATGGAGGTAAGTGTTTGCATTATTTCACAATGAAAGTATTAAACATGTATGTACCTATTAATTATAGTTAATATATCAAATGCTAAGACCGTCTGTTGTTTTCTTTTAGACGTCTTTTTGTTCTCGTTTACGTTGATTTTGGGTATAATATTTTGGCATTGAAGCATTAATAAAAACAATTTTGGGATAGTGAGCCCATAAAAAAATTATCATTACATATGAATTTATTCCTGAATTTTACATATTTTTTACCTCTAGGTACTTTATTGTTATATATTTTCCAACATATGTTTGGCGATGTGGTCAACATTTCCGTAATAAATCTCTCAAGAACTTTTATCATCTGGGGTATTACTTACTCAAAGTCTTATTAATATTACAGTTCTGCACCAAAATCAATGCAGAATTCTATGGTATTGAAATTCCTAGTATCAAGACGGAGGTTATTACCTTATAGATCATGTGCTGAGGATTTTTTTGTCTTTTTAGAGAGACTGAATGCATTCTTGGAATTTCTCTCTGATAAATATAATGAAATATTGCTTGTCGGAGACTGCAATATAAACTTTAGGTCTACTTCTGGTAATCTTAATGATCTATATCTCATTAAATTCTTTCGGACTTACAGCAACAATTTCAGAATTTACTAGGGTGACAGCTCACTCCACCAGCTGTATTGACAAAATTGTGTAAAATTTGGGTAAGGTAGGTGTCATAGATCCTTGTCTGTCTGTCCATTTTGGACAATTTAATAAAATATATAATAACAAAGACACATCGTCTGTCATTTTTCGCAGGAGATTTACTAACCATGGTTTAGTAAAACTTAGAAACCAATTGCTTGACATTGATTGGAGCATCTTTTATAGTAGTAATAATAGTCATAATAATAATAGTACCTGTTTGTCCGAGCTTCTAGTAAATAGATTTAATATTTTGATAAATCGAATATTTCCTTTAAAAAAAATTTCTTTAAACAAGAAGATGCCAATCAATTGGTTTACTGATTCTTTACGAAATAAAGGGACACCCTCTCCTCTGTCAAACTAATTTGTCACTAGAAATTCGGTAGATTGCTCTATTAAGGTGGGGTACTTTAATTTCCCGTTAATTCATCTATAGATGGATCCGATGAAAATAATTATTGACACAATAATATCCAAGAAAATTATCTGAAAATTAAATTTAACGGGCCTTATAGTACTCTGCGTAAAGAGTACATAAACGATATTAGAATTGCAAAGAAAAAGTCTTGCGAAAAATTCATTAATGACTCTGCCAGTAAGACAAGAGATATTTGGAAGATTATAAATTTTTAAATGATGTCGTCAATCCAAGCATTTCACTAGACACATTTAACAACCATTTTGTATCTGATGCAGGTGACTTAATGAATTCACTGACCAACGTTAACGTTCAAACTAACTTTACCTACAACCAAACACCCAATATATTACTTCCACATCCAGTGGAAGTATAGTAACGACAAAAAAATTTTTAAAAATTTTTATTGTTCAAATAGGCTTAAAATGTCAGAAAACGTCGAGATTTTAAGTTTAAGCGAAAAAAAATTTCTGTCTGTCGGTCTGTCTGCCTGTAACTTTTTTTTGTGCGCACGTTTACTCTGGAACCGTTTAAGATATTGACTTGAAATTTGGTACACGTATGTACTTTAACGAGATCTGGAACTAGATTATATTTTCATGTTGTTCCGACGAAGGGTTGGGGGTAAATTGAGGTAAATTTGGGGTAAATGGGTAAATCAAACAGGTAGGAGTCCATAAAATTGGTATTTAGTATATACAAGAGAAGCTGAGGTCTCAAAAAAATTGTTGGCATTAGCCACCCCCCATTACCACCCCCACCCCCTTATTAAAGGGGATAAAAAAAAAATGTGATTTAGTGTATGTACAAGAACCAGGAACCTCAAAATATTTTTTACTTCATACACCCCCACTACCCATTACCACCCCCCTATCACCACCCTCACCCCACTACCGATGTGGGGTATCGTTTTATGGGTTTTTGGGGTAGAGGATTTCAAATATTATATTATTAAAGTTCCATAAACAATTATTTCCACATACACAGTTTTTTCGTTATGAGTGACTTGGATAGAGAATCTGGATGTGGAAGTAGTGATTCCTTGGGCAGCGGTTTCCTTTTTATTGCAACCAGCAACCATACAAGAAGTAAAATGAGCTATTAAATCATTAAAAAACTCAAATTCTCTAGATATACATGACTTAAATGACAAAATAATTAAATTTGCGGAAGATATTATCGTCGCTCCGTTAGCAGCTGTATATAATAGTTGTATCGCCGAAGGTGTCTACCCAGAAATATTTATAATTGCCCGCGTTATACCGATTTTTAAACTTCTTATTGAACAACTACCGCCCTATGTTAATCCTCCCCATTTTTGGTAAAATATTTGAAATTATTCTTTCAGAAAGATTGTCAAATTATCAGGAACATGAATTACTTCTCACCCCCTATCAATATGGTTTTCGCTATGGACGCTCAACCACGCAAACGGTTGTAGGGATCGTGAGTGACATAATCGAAAATCTTGAAGAGGGCCATCATACGGCGACTACTTTGTGTGATCTTTCCAACGCCTTCGACTGTGTCCCTCACGATAAACTTATCGAAAAAATGCATTTATGTGGAGTTACAAGGTTAACGTCTCTCCCTTTTTTTAGTTCCTATTTGCCAAAGCGTCAGCAATGCGTAGTCATAGGAAATGACATACCAGATTTTCTAGATACTAATCATGGTGTCCCCAGGGCTCTGTCCTGGAGCCGCTGTTATTTCTAATCTATATTAATGACTTTCCACAATTTATGATGCTTAGCAAATCAACTTTGTTTGCTGATAATACCACTCTTCTGTGCTCTAACTGCAACATTGCCAATCTGATCACAAAAATGATCTAAAGGTGAGCACGTTAAACTCATAAGTATATATCTAGATGATAACCTTAGCTAGGTAAACCAGTAAATAGAAGGTTCTCAAGCACGATTTTCCTCCTCAGGAAATTAAAAGGCATTCTCGAATTCGACATCTTAAAAAATACTTATTTTTCTCTTTTCCACTCTACTTTCCTACGTAATGGACTTATGAGGTAACTCCTACCACGCATTAAAAGTTTTCCGACAACAAAAGAAGGCTATAAGAGTCCCCGTTAGTGCGAAGTTTACGGAACACTGTCAATCAATTTTCATTAAACTGGGCATTATGCCCCTACCCTCACTTTTTATTTATTATAGTCTTGTAGAGATTCACAGGAGTGCGTCCAGTCTCTCTGACTATCATCAGCACAAGACACGTGCCACTGGACTTCTCAGAGTACCTCGCTACAGGTTAACTCTAAGCGCTAATGATTTTAACAACCTAAATTTGTATAATCATTTACCATGTCATATAAAACAACTAAACTTACTGTCCTTGAAAAAGAATGTAAAAAATTTAATTCTAAAGTACTGTTTTCACTTGGCTGATGAATTTTTTAGGACACCCTATGCCAACCACACTAGAGTATTTAAATGCTCATATTTGCAGAATGCTCTGATACTCATAGATATATATTTTTGCATTTACACTTATTTATGTCTTCGTATGTATATCAATATGAATTGTTATATACATATATATCTTTTTTATGTTTTGTAAATTTACTATATATTTTAAATCTGTTGTTTACCAGCTCCTTACCTGACTTGCTGCAAATGATCATTTATGTGCATGGTGGTGAAATAAAGACTACCTATATATCTTTCTACCTATATATCTATCTATTTATCTATCTATAATTAAATTATAATACAAAGTATATTTTTCCCATGAATTTAAACTTGCCTCTTCGCCGTAATTAACAAAAGATGTTTTCCCTAATGTCTTAAATTTAATGTAACAAGCATTTTACTTCCCAAATATCTTATTAAATTTCGCTTTACAATCAATAACAGACAGTGGCATCCTGTTGAGTATTATCCAATTATCCCTACAGGCAAGCTGGTCTTAAGCTCCCAAGATTATGAGGGTGAAAATAACAAGGACTTATGTGACCAATAAAAATTAGTGTATTTCTAAAATAAACTTTCCTTGCATTATTAACGTAGGTCGATTCTCTTTATCTAAAACTAATTAAGTAATCTAGATGCACAAAATATAGTGAATGAATACAGAATATTTCATTTTACGCTTTTAGTATTCATAAAACATAGCTTTAGATCAAAGTTGGCTTTACATACACTTCATTTCTTGGATAAAGAAAATGAAAATATTAAAATGCTTTTCCAGTTTCATATATGTATTTTTATTTGTCAACAGAGTTAACTAAACAAAAACTTGTAACTTGTCTATTCCTTTTGGTGAAAGTTTATTTTAAAAAAATTTCATATAATATACATAAATTAGACTAAGAAAGGCAAATAGGGAGTTTATATTTCGCATACAGACTCTCGATGGGGATATTATCAGTATCAAAAAATATACTAACAGTTTCAGTACAATAATAAATGCTTAACCCCTAACCCAAACATTCACGGCATAGTAGCGCCGTGGCAATTGAATGACTGAAAAAGTCTAGTAAAAATTATGAATAAAACGAAACCCACTCTGAGCAATTCAAAAATAGCTGTAACTGTAAAAGGTTCCAATAGGAATAGTAAAACTTAACGTTCAATAAAAAACTATATATTATAAGAAATTTAGATTAGTGAGATTAGATTAGAAAATAGAAGTATGCTGATTGGGCCTTGACCACCGCGACCTTTGTGGATCCATTGTGGCGCTCCAGTTTTCTCTTTTGTATCAGACTCCACAGTCTTCATAAGGATTCCTTAGTATACCTGTCTGAGTTTGGTTTCTCCTCGCCAAATACTTGGAATATCTAGGCATTCGCAGTGACAGAACATGTACTGACGTTTCCTCTTTAGAGAGGTGGCTTATTGAAATTACCGTTACCTGGCGGATAAAAGCACCAAATTTGGTATGAAGGTATCTTAGGGTATAATAATAAATATTAGCCTAGGAATTTCTAAAAATTTTCATAAAACTAAAATCCAAAATGGCCGACAAATATGACAAAATATCACATGTGAGTCTTCTCTTCGAGGCACTACTACTGCAAAAACCATAAAAAGTGCGATTCTTTTGCACTCTTCAAGAGACCAAGCATAAAGCAACATCTCAGCAGGGGAAGAAGCTGAAAGTCCTTCAGAACAATGTGGAACTATTTAGCCAACTATATATATCTATGCAGAACCAGAAATCTGATTTGGATGAATTTTTTGTGCATGAGATACAGTCATTCCCTCCTTCCATTTCAGATTTTGGTAAGCTTCATTTGCCAACCACCAAGTCTGGAATACTGCAATGTCTTTAGCAGTCAGGTCATTCAGAGCCCCCTTCAACGATTGACTCCAAATTTGTGGACGGTGCCATCATCATCCACTGCCTGCCACTATTAGTGCCAACACCTTCAATCAGTATGCTGATAAGATATTTCTACCTTACCTTCATAGGCAGCTAGAAAATTCCCAAAGATTAGATGTTGTTTGGGACACCTACATTCCAGACAGTTTAAAAGAGTTTACCCGGGAAAAAAGAAGTGAGCGGATTCGAAGGAAAGTTATCTGGCAACACCAAACTTCCACGAAATTTGATGGACTTTCTCCGTGATTCAATGAGCAAGAAGGAATTGTTCAACTTCTTGACTTTCAAGGTTATAAAGTTCAATTAGCCACCAGGCAAAGATGTATATGTCACAACAAGGAAAGCAGTTGCACAAATCGGTTCGAAAACTGCAATCATGAAAACGCAGACACGAGGTTTTTGGTTCATGTACTCATTCACTACAAACAGCAAGGAGCAAAGAGTATCCTTGTGTGTACTGTAGACACAGATGTGATTGTCATTCTTGCTAGCACATTCTATGATCTAATAGTGACTTAACCTTTGGCATGGGCACGCATTACAGATTTTACCACTTCAACGCCATCTGTGTAAGCCTGTGGGAGCCAAAATCACGAGCACTATCACTCATCTTTTGGTGCTTTCAAAGGTGCTTTCAAAGGTAAGAGTAAAGTCCATTTGGGAAGCATGGCAAGCATTTCAAGACATCGCTGATACATTTGTGTATTTGGTAACTGATCCATTCCAACTGCTGAAAACCGTCTCTGAACACTTCAAGAAGCTGAAATGACTGACTGTTGTTCTATATGACAAAACCACTCCTTCAGCGGTATCAAACAGATAAGAAAACAGTTTTTCTGTCAGAAGAATTGAGTAATGGACAAACTTCCACCGACTGAGGATGCGTTTCTTCGACATATCCGAAGGGCAGTTTATCAAGCTTTGGACGACCAGCACACAAACACAGCAAGTCATTCCTTCTCCACAGAATTTTGCTTGGAATAAGGTTTCAGAGTAATGGGTACCAGCTTGGATGACAATTCCAGAGGTTTCCCGATCATGCAGGGAATTGATTAACTGTTCCCGCAAAAACTGCAAATGTGTGAAAGCCAATCTGGACTGCAAGTGTAATTTGCAAGTGTAATTTATTTATAACTGTTGCATACTGAATTCCGTTGAATGAATAATCATAAATATTTTTTTTGTTATTGGGAACTCTTATTAGCGTTATATTTGGAGATACATATTACCATAATAAATGATATGGATATATTTTATTGTATTTTATTTAATATGTAGACTACCCTAAGCTAGGTGTATAGTGTACTTAATTGGCTTAAAGCTGTAATTAAAAATTAATAGTATAATAGATTGTGTTAAATGGTATTTTGTCGTATTTGTCGGCCATTTTGGATTTTAGTGCTGTGCATAACAATTTTTAGAAATTCCAGAGAGCTCATATGCTAACATTTATTAGCATACCCTGAGGTACCTTCATACCAAATTTGGTGCTTTTATCCGCCAGGTAACGGTAATCTTGAAATGGAGCTCTAAGCCACCTCACTCACTACTTGACTACTTGACAGAATCTGCATATTGCATCCTCTGTCTGGGTTATTAGACTCATATGTCTTTTAAGCCTGTAGTGTGCACCATTATCCTATGGCCTTTCTATTTTGGCGTAGTAGATCTGCCGTAAAGGCTGATCGAACTTTAATAAACTCTTTGGCCTCTCTCCATGCGGGAAATTCATCCACCATTCTAGAGACGTATTTTGTATTTATTTTTTAATGAATGCGCGTATGCATGGCTTAACCATACCGCAAAAAGGCTCGGATCCTACTAGGGCCTTAGACGTGCCTTGCCGAGCTACTTCATCAGCATATTTATTTCCCTTTCGACCCTTGTGCCCGGGTACCCAGCCAGGGTACCCGGTACCAAGGGCATTTATGCAATCCCTTGCTAGTCTTGAATTTACTTGTATGGAATAAAGTTCCTTTACTGCTACTTGGTTGTCGAAAAAATTGGCTATCGACTGGTTCACAGTTCCTTGCCTCATTATTTTTTTGCACCCGACTGTAAATCACTTCAGCCTGAAATACTGTGGCGTGTATTTCTAGACTTATCGAGATTTTTGTTTTGGATGTGATGCCGTAAATCCTAACCCTGCTTCCATGTTCTGTCTTGGAAAGGTCCGTATACCAGACTATTTGTGCCGATATTGGAAGACCAGTTTTTCAGTCTTAGTGAGATAAAAAAGTCCTGAAATATCCTAAATTTATTTGTTCTGGTTTTTTTATTTTAGTACAGTAATATAGTTCCCAGATTGAATTTAGACATAAAAGGTCCTCTTTGTTAAATACTGTAGATCCAACCGTTTTTTTTATATAATAATTGGTTTAAAAGAGTTGTTTCATTTTGTGAACCAATTTCAATTAATAATATAATCTAAGTTCTAGCTTTAATTTAAACTCAAATGTCATAACTTGACAATGAAAACAGTGCAAGTGCACAAAGAAGCGTGTTTTGTATGTCCTCTCGGCAGCTTCTGCGACCTGCCGAAGCCGAGACTCAAAGGACCTGTTCATTGAGTAGCTAGGGTTGAATCCCCCAATACTACAGAATAGAAGATGTATTTTTATCTTAATGGGTGACCGATTTCGCCATTGCAAATCAATAATTTGACAAATAAAAAGAATCTGGTTTTGTCTGTACATATATTAATATTCGCAGACAATAACTTTTACTAAAACAAGTGTGTGCGGTGATCATCAATGCTGGTTATAATATATAGTCTTTGTCCCCTTTTCAGGTGGATTGGGAAGGCGATTGCGTATGATCATATTCAAGAACGGCAGGGCCGGTTTTATGTTTTTTGACCAAACAATTATGAAAAATTTCCAAAAATGGAAGAAATTAAATTATAATTAAAATCGGACCTCACAATGATCCTCCAACAATTTAAGAAAGACGACCTTTTTTGTTTAAGTGTGAACAGAGAGCCGTATTCCGGTACCAAAACTAAAAATGAAAGGAAAAAAATACCGGATTATGAAAGAAGGCGCACCCTCCCTCCTTTCTCTATGCCCCTACTTGAACTTCATTTTAGTCAATACTATGAAATAATAACCCTTATTTATACTTATTTATATGCCAAATATTATCATTGTAGCACAAAGGGTTCCTGAAATATTAAATAAAAACCTACTCTAGGACATCATCTGCAGGGGGGGGGGGGGGGGGGCGTCATTTCCAGACCCATGTCTATAGGGACTTTTTTCATATGTTTCCCTTCATCTCAAAAAGTTAACGGCAAGATTTTTCGAACACCCTGTATATCAATGGTACATTATTCACCAAAGGCACAGTATACCGTTTTACAGGTAATTTATCTTTATTTGCTATGTTTTTTGCAGAATAAATCACGAAAAACACGTCAGAAAATTGAATTATTGAAATGTGGTGAAAATGTACTTCTCTAAGAAAATACTATATCGATCAATTATCCCATCCAAATGAAAGATAACTTGATAAAAATCAAATTTGCTCTCTTGACATATTTTACTAAAATCAGTAGTTTTCGAGATATCTGGAAAAAATTGTTTTTAACCCTTTTCAGTCCTAAATCGGATGTGTTGTCCGAATTTTTGCTCGAATTTTGTGAATAGTATTTCATTTACGGTTTATTCCACCATATACCCGAGCTATTCAAAAACCGCTGCCTAAGGAATCACTACTTCCACATCCAAACTTCCTATTCAAGTCTCTTATAACGAATGTACTATATTTGCACTCCACTATGTGGAAATAATTGTCTGTGGAACTTTAATAATATAATATTTGAAATCATGTACCCCAAAAACCCACAAAATGATATGCCACATCTGTGGTGATGGTGCGAATGAAGTAAAAAAAATTCTTAATGACTTTGGTTCTTGTACACACACTAAATTACAATATTTTTTCATCCCCTTTAATAATGGGGTGGCTAATGCCAAAAATTTTTTTGAGGCCTTAGCTCCTCTTATATTTACTAATCAATTTCATGAACTCTTGCTTGATTTACATCTTCACCTCCATTTACCCCGATTTACCCCTAAATTCTTCAACGGAAGATCAAATTATAATCTGGTTCCAGATTTTGTTAAAAATAAACGGTTCCAGAGTAATCGTGAGCACCAAAAAGTTACAAGACCAACAAACAGAACGACGCGACAGACAGAAATTTTTTTGCTCAAACTTAACATTTTGACGTTTCATGACATTTTAAGCCTATTTAAACAATGAATCACTGTGTGCCGTGCACTACACGATAGAACTAAAGCTTCTACTTCAAGCATTTTCTTCGAGGAAACCTACTGCTCCATACTACTCGAGGTAACCCACTGTGCATCCAATTTACTCGAGGAAAGCCACTGCACATTTACAGTACTCGAGAAAAGCCACTGTGCATCCAAAATACTCGAGGGAACATACTGCGCATCCATACTACTCGTGGTAACCTACTGCTCATCAATGGTACTCGAGGAAAGTCACTGCTCAACCATACTACTCGGGGAAACCTACTGCGCATCTATCAAAAGCCACTGCGCATCCAAAATACTCGAGGAAACCTACTACGCATCTATACTACTCGAGGTAACCTACTGCGCATCGATAGTACTCGAAGAAAGAGGTAGTGGGGGTGAATGAAGCAAAAACAATTTTTGAGATCTTTGGTCTTGTATACGCGCTAAATCACAATTTAATTTTTTTCATCCCCTTCAATGATGGGGTAAAATTTTTTTGAGACCTCAGCGCTTCTTATATATACTAAATACCAATTTTATGCACTCATACTTGCTTGATTTACCATTTACCCCAATTTACCTCCCAACTTTTTAAAGGAATGAGATGAAAATATAATCTAGTTCCAGATCTCGTTACAATACATACGTGTCCCAAATTTCAAGTCAATATCTTAAACGGTTCCAGAGTAATCGTGCGCACAAAAAAAAGTTACAAACAGACAGACCGACAGACAGAATTTTTTTTGCACAAACTTAAAATCTCGACGTTTCATGACATTCAAGCCTATTTGAATAATCAAAATTTTTTGTCGTTACTATACGAGTTACTATACTTCCACTGGATGTGGAAGTAAAACAAAAAATGCAAATTTATTTTATTATTTCCGCCTTGGCGTCAAATACTTCAGAGTCAGTTATAGTTTTAACAGATGTAGCAGAATGGCAGTATGTAATTATAATTTATAGATTAGTGAGTAAAAGTGAGAAGAAGTGATACTACAAAGAAACAGCTAGAGAAAATCTTAATTACTGACTCTTAGAAGAAAAGTACAAAAAATTATCCTTGATTTAAAAAATTCGCGATAAAGGGGAGATAATGTACATATACCTATACTACTACATTTTATATTCAATGTACACACATTTTTGTATATATTGAAAAAGTTTCTTTAGCAGTTCTGATATTCTTTACGTTCATTTGTAATGTATTTTCTTAGTAAATTAAATTATTATGCTCTTCGCAAATACGAAAACAACTTTCAAAATGTCCGTCTGTCCGTCCGTCACGTTTCTTGTGAGCACGATAACTCAAGAAAGAAAAATTCGATTGTACTGAAATTTAGACCGTAAATTAGTGTTAGCTAGGGGAAGAACCCTATTTTGAACAAAATCTATGGGTGAAGAAAAATGTTATTAATGATTTAAATTTGAAAAAAAAAATTTTTTGCTTTTTATGTTTTTGTAATTGAATAGAAATCTGGTGAAATCATATTTCATTTTAATATCTAAATATTTACATATTTTACAAATATACATTTCATAATGTAATATACAACAGTGAAAATATGATTTTAGCTCGTGTCTTATAATGAAAAATTTACATTTTTTTACTTGTAGTATTCTAGGAGCTAGTGTCGAAAAGTTTTTTTTTAATTTTAACTTTATTTTACACTGAGTATTTTACCAACTAAGTTCAAACTATAAAATTAAAAGTGTCTAAAACTAACATTACAAAAAACTGCGAAGAGTATCCTATAGAATGTGTAACAATTATATAAAAAGTTCAGTGAACAGGCGAAGAGTACGTTTTTAGCTTATTTCTTACTGTACATTTAATTAAATGAAGTATTCAATATTCAAAAACCTGTAATCTTAATAGCTGCTATAAACTTAAAACTTACATGCAATAAAAGATTAATTATTACTGATAAAAGCGAAATAGAAATCGACAAAATTTCAAAACAAACACTATTAATTTAATTATTAGTCAAATGCAGGAAAATCTGTTAGTTAAAAACTACGCTGTCAAAACCACAAAACGGCGTAGAACCTTCACCTGATGACGACGTATATTGCTGACCAGATAATGTTGAGCCTGACCCCTCTCCTTGTTTTAGCTGAGGCACCGAACTCACTGACAACTTCCCAGGGCTGGCTTCTCGTTTAAATAACAAGTCAAAATCCGCGGAGTATCGATCCCCTTTAGAATTTCTCGGACTGGACGATTTCGCCCGAAAAAATCGAATTACTGGTGATTTCTCACGTTTTATAACCGGTTTCTCGATTTTAACCGTTTGAATTTGGTCACTTCTCGTATTAATTATATCGCTACGTGGTATCTCGGTTTTTTCCCTACTAGCTACTAGAAAATCGGAAAAGGTTTCCCTTTCGCGGACAGGAGTTATAGGTTTCGGCGTAGGAAGTTTTAAAACCTTCTTCTCCTTTTTTCGTTCAGGTCGCACGGGAGGAATTTCTGGAGTTTTCTCGCGATTGGAGGAAGATCTTAAAAACGATCTAAATGAACTACTACTAAGTCTATTTGTTTTTTTCGGATTTGCGGAATTACTAGAGTCAGAACAAGCCCTATCTCTAATAGGTGTTGGAGCGGTGGATTCCGATTCCACTTTTTCTCGGCTACTGCCGGGTTGACTACGCGATTTGGACGAGTTAGAACTCTGCTTGCTTGATTTACTAGACTTATTGCTGTTCGAGTTAAAAGCTCGTTCTGGAGTTTTTCCTCGAGCTTTCGCGGACCTGTCGAGCGAGCCGGAATAACCAGGTCCAGGTTTTTGACTACTACTTGATTTACTTTTACTAGGTTTATTAGAATTAATATTGGAATTTTGTTCCGGATTTCTGTCGCGATTTCTTGTTCTGTCGAGAGAACTGGTATTACTCGGTCCAGGTTTTTGGATATTCGTAGGTTCGGTAGAGGTGGATTTTTTATTTTTAGTAGACTCAGTGCTAGCAGACGGTACGCTGGATTGAGATTGGAGCTGAGTTTGAGTCTCTTCGAGGGAGGTTGTTCTAATGGGTATATTTACACGGCCGTCGGATGAAGGGGACGAGGGTACATATATAAGGCGACCATACGACAGATAGACTACTTCATCTGCCGGAAATATGACATACATGCTCTAATAGGCAGCCACATCGCGAATCTGCGCTCTGCAGTACACTTGGAAACGTTTTCAACATTAATGGTCTCATGCGTAACTTTTGTCGTAATTATCACGGTTTATACGCGAAACTTCCTTGCACTAACACTAAAACTTCACAAACTTGTTTTGAATTTAGCACCTATAAAATAAAGAAACATATTTAATATTTATGTATCACATGAATGTTTACTATTATGTATATTAATAAATGATTTTTATTCCAAACAACCACAATACGATATTGTACTACTATACGTAGTACAATCATGAATTACAATGGCATTAAATATCAGAAGTTTAATAACTACTAATTTCAAAGATAAAGAAAAAAAAACATTATGCATTGATCTATAATCAATTAGTAGCATGCTGTTAATTGATTCTTGTATAGTTGATTTGTGTAATATCGACTAAATTACTTATTAATATTCATTTTGTATGGTTATACATTAATTATAATTAATAAATTACATAAAGAAAAAAATATAATCTTAAGCGAAAGAGAGAGAGAGAGAGAGAGAGAGAGAGAGAATTGTCTACGGTGACTTTTTAATAATAATTATACATTATTATTTTTTTTTCTGTTGGTACTTCCTGAAAATTTTGCCAAGTCAGGGTGGTAGGAGTGGGGAGGTATGTATATTAGCCCCCATTTTTGCGGAAATGCTAATAACCTTTTTTGTTAGCGTTAAATTCTTTAGAAGGCTAATTTTTTTTAGGAACTAACAGTTTGCGAGTTACTTCGCATTAAATTGTATTTAATAAACTACTAATTTCAAAGATAAAGAACAAAAAACATTATGCATTGATCTATAATCAATTAGTAGTATGCTGTTAATTGATTCTTGTATGGCTGATTTGTGTAATATTGACTAAATTACTTGTTCATTTTCATTTTGTATGGTTATACATGGTTATACATTAATTATATTTAATAAATTACATAAAGAAAAAATGCAACCTTAAGAGAAAGGGAAAGAGAAAGAGAGAGGGAAAGAGCGAGCGAGAGAGAGGATGAATTGTCTACAGTGACTTTTTAATAATTATACATTATTATATTTCTTTTCAGTTGGTACTTCCTGAAAATATTGCCAAGTTGGGGTGGTCGGAGTGGGGAGGTACATTAGCCGCCATTTTTGAGGAAATGGTAATAAACTTTTTTTTTTAGCACTAAATTCTTTACAAGGCTAATTTTTTTAGGAATTAACGGTTTGCGAGTTACTTCGCGTTTTCAAAAAGTAGTTTTTGCGAATTATTTCGTAAAGTGCTGATCGTGTATTATGTCAAATGACAATCTTGTAGGGCACTAATTTCTCTACAATTTCTATTCTATAGGACTATTAGTATACAAGCCTCTCTAAAGTTATGAAACATAGTTTTTTCAAAATATCTCTTTAGAGTAGTATTATTATTATGAGTGGCATAGCATTATCTGAAATATAAGGATGTGTAACTGCAATAAAATTTTCACAGTCGATGAGCTGTGTAGTGCAATAGGTTAAAGCCTGCCCAACTCTGGTGATAACATAGGTTAGCAGCTCCCTGACAGCGAAACAAATTGAAGATATTTTGCACTGAAAGTAGGGATATGTCACTTAATTTAATCATCGTCGATGAACACAACTTTACTGCAAGCTACGGGTACCATTTGTCTCGACCTTGAAATAGTGCGGGAGCTAGGTGGCTTTTTCGGCAGCTCATCGTTTTATGAACTTTGAGATATTTTTATGGTTTAATGGATGATAACGATTCATAAAATCGACTTCTGGCGGGGCACCTCCTGTCAGGAGCGTCACGAACACAATTAGTAAAATCATGTCATCGTTACAAAGCTGATTTTTTTGTGTGTGTACACATTTTATGTTTAGAATGAATAAAATTAGATCGCCAGAAAGTGTGGGCCGTCAGGAGGCGCAGCCAGAAAGGTAATAATGATACAATACATCTGAGGCACGGTACGGAGTCAAGTTAGCCGAAAGTGTTAAATTCCTGTATATTTAAGAGCCTATGGTACTTTTGTTGACACTAAGAACTTTACGGGGAGGCTATTCTATTGTTTAAGGAGCTTATATTTACGTTTTAAAAAGGAGCCAGAATTTGTAACGATGAGTTTAGAGTTCTGAGATGAAATATGCGAAAAAAAATCCAATTTTCTTCAAAAATCCTAAACATTTTCTCCTTACTGACGGGAGTTTCTTTCTGGGAATTTTTTTCTGTGTTCAAAACATTTAAACAAACATGC
Source organism: Rutpela maculata (assembly GCA_936432065.2). NCBI lineage: Eukaryota > Metazoa > Arthropoda > Insecta > Coleoptera > Cerambycidae > Rutpela > Rutpela maculata. The sequence goes on from OW386286.2 coordinate 232,243,464, forward strand.
TCAACCTTAAAAAAGTTTGTAACGATGATGTTATATAACTCCGTTTTTTTACCTCTTTGACCTTTCTGGTTGCGCCTCTGATTGCCCACACTTTCTGGCGATCTTATTTTATTCATTCTAAATATAAAATGTGTACACACAAAAAAGACTGGCTTTGTAACGATGATATAATTTGACTGATTTTTATATCTTGAACCATGGCCAACTCGACGGGCTGACATATGCCAGAAGTCTATTTTGTCGTTATTTAAGTTCGATAGAATTAATCAGCGCATAGAAAATGATTGTAACGATGAGTGTCTGAAAAAGCCACTTAGCTGCCGCACCAAAACCCGTTTCTGCTTTTTGTTGCAAGCAGCTTCTCATAGTAATACCACTCTAACTATTGATCGGATAGAAGAATACATATGGAAATATGTAAGAAATATAATAACGCTAAATTCTCTATAATTTTTTGTTCAAATTTTTTTTGGAAAAGTTATAAAAAGTGGTTGTTTCAAAATATATAATCGTTAACTATTGATCGGATATAAAAATATGCAATTGCAACAAAATTAATAATAACGTATTAAAGTCTATGATAACTAATAATGCAGAATATATTTAGAAAAAACTCTTTTTATAACTATTGATGGGCTTAGTTCGCAAACTACATAATCGTATCTCTGACAGAAATTATAGAGAATTTAGTACTCTTCAAAATTGCCATTTGACATTTTACGATCAACAGTTTACTAACTAATTCACAAAAACACCTTTTTACAAATATTGACGCACTTTAACTCGTAGGAAAACAAGCCTGTTGAGTTTATAAAGAACTTAGTACCAAACAAAAAGGTCTTTACCATTTTTGTCGTCGCATCAACAGTTCATAAAATATCTACGCGTGGACTTATACGATAACGCCCTCCAACCTCGCCAACTTAGCACAATACTTGGGAGCCACTGCATTGGCTAGTGAATCTTAACCCTACTCAATACAATAAGTGACAAAAGACGATTCTCTCTCACAGTTGCTGAATTTTGATTGACTTGCAAATATTTTTTGTTCTAGTTTGATGCGCAATTTGAAGTCAAAAATGACAGCTTCCTTAGTTCTGGAACACCTTGTATATATTCTTACTTACGAAATAATACACGTGTCATCACAACAGTACCGGTTCGTCGGATATCATTAACATATAACGTAATTAAATATTTCTTATTGTTACATGAGATATTTATGTATATCAAATCAAATCATTTATTTTTTTTTAAGTTCCGGTGCAAATAAGTTTATAAAATAGTAAGGGATGCCACGGTAGACCTTGTTGCATTACACTTGGTCAATGTTGTGATCACCCCTTTTCAAAAATCTATCATAACGCTAGAGAAATAAAATAAAGTAATAATATAATAAATCTTTACGTTGAACTTTGATTGAAATGCGGGTAAATGATAATATTCATACTAAGATTAACGATAAACACAGTCAGCTGCAAGTATGTGGGTGGAAAAGTCGTCAGCTAACCCAAGAAAGGTGGCGCGCGCTGCATCTCAGGCGAGTCAACACTCGGCACTTTTACTGTACCAGCTGACGAATTTTCCACCCACATACTTGCAGCTGAGTATGTTTTTCGTGAATCTCAGTGTAAATATTATCATGTACCCGAATTTTAAAGTTCGACGAATAATTTTAAAATTCTTCAAGTTTTTTTCAACCCGTTGACAGCTACCCCCACCGCTACTCAACCAGCTGATGGTCCATTCATTGCTAACTTATATAAGAACAATCGATTTTACATATTGTCAAAGTTCGCCGGATACTCAGTCACGGGCTCCCGGACTATAAGAGAGGAGTCCACAAGCATGTCACCATGTTACAAAGAGCAGTGCCGGTTTACCCACTAGGCACTCTAGGCACGTGCCTAGGGGCGCCGACACTCTGAGGGGCGCCGAAGGGGATCCTCCATAACAATAATTCCGGAAAAAGAACGAAATTTTTAAACCTAAAACATAAAATGCAGAGACTCCTGTAATACCTACCTATTATTTAGTGTTAATTCATCATAAAAGCGAACAGAAAACATCAAATGAACAATGGATAATGACGAATTTAATTAGATTTTGGATGGAAGAAATGCTAAAATTTATTAGATCTAAAGGTCTTACCTATTTCCTAACATTTTAGACTAAATAGACTCCAACAGCATAATAGATCAGTTTACATCCGAAAAAGCAAGAAAAAAGATTTTTTTAAGTCTGCAAAGACAATAGATCCTTTCCTTTGCATGCGAAGTGTAGCACTGAACTACACTGAATTACCCAAAGTCGTTTCTTTGCAACGATAGGGTGTTACATACACTACACTTTACCATTCCTTTGTCCAGTGTAAAGTAGGGTGACCATACGTCCAGAATTTCGCTGGACAGTCCAGCATTTTGGAGTACTATCTGTGATCAAAAAAATTTTTCCTCTCGGTCATCAAAAAATGTTAGGATCAAGAAATGATTTTTCGGATTTCTGCTCCCACCGCTCATCAATTTTTTTCCCAGCAGAAGTGTCCAGCACAAAAATCTGGTCACCCTAGTGTAAAAGTCCACTGGTCAGCATTGGTGTAACTTATCTCCACCTGGTTGAAGGCAGGTGTGAAATGCACTTGACATACGCAATAGAATTATTTGAATTAATAGCATTAATAGGGTAGTTTCTAGACTTTTAGGTGAACTGTTTTTTATGTATTGGTGTGGAAAAATTGAAGAAATTCAGTTCAAAATTGCAGGTTGGAAGATGGCCCACAATAATTAATCTTCTAAAAAATGGTAACTATAAAAAATACACCCGCGAGGAATGTATTATTTACCTAATCTGACACTTTTTCTTAACTGATCAATTCACTGAGGAATTCTTCCAGAAAGATTTCGAAAAAAATAAATTAGAAAAGTTTCAATTTCAATTACACTTGTCCAATCATTTGCTTTTATCACACTCATGTACACTGAATTTTCAGCTGACTTTGGGTGTAGTGTAAAATACACTACACTCAAAAACAAAGGAAAGGACCTAATTTGCTTTGTTTCGTGTGTTTCGTTTTATTTAATGATATATTTCTAGAACCTAGATTTGTTTATTTTTAAATATTTTTATTGTTTGTTGACTTTTTTAGTTGTATAGTTTTTGTTGAACCGTTTTTTCCCAGTCTTTTTTGTTTGCTGTTTTTTTATGTCCTATACTTATGTTTTCAGTAAAATATAACAAAAATGAGTTTTTCATCTGTACTTACTTTTAAACAAATGGAGGTTGGTTCAGGTCCGTCTTAAGATAACAAAATTAAAATTAAAGAACAATAAAAATCCCAAAAAAATCATTTTTTGGCAAACTATTCAAGTGGTGCCGCAAAAAATTTTCGCCTGCGGCGCCATTTTGTTTACCAGCCAAAAATTTTCGCCTCTGACGAATTCGCCTGCAATGCTGGCTGGCGCCTTCGGTGCCATTTTATTTAGCCACTATATAAGGGGGGCGCCAAAAAAAATTAGTGCCTAGGGGCGCACAAGTTCATAAACCGGCACTGACAAAGAGCAAAGAGAACGTGAGAATGACACTATATCCACCTTACCTATGTAGAGGGGAAATATTTCACTATCAAGTTCATCCAGCAAATTCTTGTTTCTGTTTTAAAGTTGGGAGGTTTATTGACGATTAATTTATTTTTGGTGGTAAAGCATTGAAAACTTTAGAAGCAAGTTTATGTGAAAAAAAATTGTTAGTATTTTATTTGATGTTAGTCCAATAATTGTGAAAAACTGTTGGAAATAAATGTTTGATTTTAAGTAAATAATTTAGGCAACAGTGAACATATAGTGATCTAATATTTTTCCCATATTGTAAATGGTTTGTACTGTTAGATGGTGTATAATTAAAATTAAAAAAAAAATAATAGAAAATAAAATATTTATAGTTTCTGTAGGCTTATAAAGTAGCGTGGTGGAATATCTACGTTCTTTTCTAAAAATAAGATTTAAAACAATATTTTGACATATCGAGAGATTAAGTTGAGCATTATTATATGCCCCACCTCAGACAACTATGCAGTACCGTAAGATAGACTAGACCAAAGCATTATACAATATTTTTGAGTAGTTTCTTGCTTAAAATACCCCGTATGTGATAAAATTGATAAAAGAATTTATGAACTTTTTTCGTTACATAATCACAGTGATCAGTCCACCACCTGCTGATCAACTATTACACCTAAATATTTGAATGCCTTTATTCTTATTATTTCTGTGCATGAACAATTTATTGAGTGAAGCAGTTTATTTGATGATTTTTTAAAGTATCTATATCTGGTTGATCAGCAGCTGAGTTGGAGAATGTTATGTAACTGATTTTCTCTACATTAACACTCAAAAGGCTAGAGTTTAGCCAGTTTGTGATTTGTTGAGACCAGTCTCTGCTTTATTTTATACATCCGACCAGTGTTAATAATATAGCTGCATCATCAACATATGAGACGATGTAAGCATCTGTTAACACATTTCCAATTTGGTTAATGTACACGAGAAAGAGGACAAGTCCCACAAGTCCCAGCACAGTACCCTGTGGTATCCCCATGGACATCATCCGAGGTTCACCGAACGATCCCGCTATTTTTAATTATTGTATTTTGTTACTTAAATAATTGGTTAACAGCAAGAGTTACCCTTCACTCCAACCTCTTCGAGTCTGGCTAATAAAGTTTTATGATTTATATAGTAGGTATGAATCCTATAGTGTGAGTTACCGTGCGTGTTAAAGTTTGACCTTTGCTCAAAAAGTCTTTATTGGGGGACTAGAAATAAAGATAGGATGAAGGCCCGGGGATCACTTTTGAAAAACTACCCCAAAACCACCCCCAAAGGTACATTTTTTTAGTTTTTGCTAATTTTATCAGAAACTATTACTTTCTCGGAAAAATGCCAAGAGACCTAATTTAAAGAGAATCAAATTTCCTATCAATTTGTGTATAACATGTTTTTTAACAAAAGATAAATCCTAAAAAAAACCCAAAACTATTGCAAAAATACATTCACTCGATAATTTCCTACTTTAACAATCCATAACAAACAATACATAAATACTCTGTATAGTCTTGAATATATGAGATAGCAAAAAGAAACTCAAAATACAAAATATAGAAAAATAAATCAACAAAATATAATACTTTACAATACTAAAACAAGAATAAACATACCTATATATTTTCCACTTTTTAAACAAATTTCTGTTTTGAACAGATAAAACATTGTTAGTCCAGTAAATAAATACTAGTCTTATATTAATTTATAAGATACATAAGATGAACATAAAATATAGAATAATCAAAAATATACCAAAGAATTTACAATATAATAATGAAATCAAGATTTTGAACACACACATTTGCATAATAAAGTACAGGGAAGTTTCTTTTTTTTACAACTGCATGCTTTAAGACAACCCTTCTTACAGTTGCATTTGATCAAGTCCTCCCAAGCTTTACTTACTTGTGGGATTGATCTCCACTTTGGGATAAGTTTGCCCTCGGGAGATTTCACCCAGCCAAAATCAGAGGAGCATGAATCAGTGGCTCTTTGGCAGAAACCCATATGCTCGCTTGATACAGAGCTATTTTGCAGTGCAGCAGTAGGGCATCCTGCGTGGGAGGTAGGGTCTCTGGATTATTCCGGTGACAAAATATCTCCTTTCTAAGCTGGTTCAAAGCTTGTGATTCTCCACCGTAAATTTTAACAAAAAAGGTTTCTAGTTCACTGAACAAGGGAGAGTTTATTTCAATAGTTGTAAATGGCTTATTAAAAAATCTCACACATTGAGGATATTAGTGATTCTCCTCCTCTTTGTATTGCAAGGAATGCGGTCTTTTTTGATCTTCCTCTTATCGACGACGTGGAATCACATCCTGTTAGGGTGGTAAACAAGGGCAAAGCGCGGCTAAGTTTTGACCCCAAAGCATGGTGAAGGTTCCCGATATTTAATTTTCTTTTGTTTTTTCCCGTTCCATAATAAAGGTATATTGAACAATCGTGATTCAGCTGTTGAAAATATTCGAAATGGTACATTAAGATAACAATTATATCGGAATCTACGCTTTTTACGAGAACTGTTTTTGAACCTGTTTTTAGAGCATGAATTACATGTAGGATAATTTTGGTGTCTGCTTTTTCGTGATCACAATTTTCAAACATCTCTGTTCCCGGGCCACAATGTCGAACAGTATTTTCATGAGTAATGTAGAAATCACACTGGGGTCTTAATTTTAGTTTTGAATAAGCATCAGTCGTCAGATATAGAAAAAGATTAGCTTTATTCTCTTAGTTCCGGAGAAATTCAGGCCATTTCTTAGGTATTTTCGTCGTAGAGTTGATTCTGATCCTGGCACTGGTACCACAATTTTCTCTTGTGTCCGATTTAATAGACATTTTCCAATAACTATCCCACGCTATGTGCCAATGAGACATGTTTTTGAATTCGAAATATATGTATGTCAAGAAACATCTGTTTACATAATCTTTAAATTAGAGCTCTTGACATTTTCCCGAAAAACTAATTAATAGTTTCCGAGAAAATTGCGAAAATCTAAAAAAATGTACTTTTGAGGGTGGCTTTGGGGTGGTTCTTCAGGGAGGATCCCTGGGCCTTCATCCTATCTTTTTTTCTAACCCCCCAATATACTCATTTCCAGTAAAGGCCAAACTTTAACACGCATGGTAACTCACAACCTATTTTTATATGGGAATTAATACCTACTAATAGCTTCAAATGCTTTGGTGGAGTCTAAAAATACAGCAAGAGAATTTTTGCTTTTATTTAAAGTGATTAAGTTCATTTATTAATATGTATCAAAAGATGCCAAGAAAATTTCAGTAAGACCAATCAATTATTCTATGCACTGAAAAAGAAGTATTTGGCGATTTTTTAACTTAATATTATTGTAATATATTAATTTTACCAGATTTAAATTAAGTCCGTCTTTGGAACGATCACTTGGGGTCTCTGTTTGGTGATAAATTTCATTTGATTTTTTTTTATCCAGATTTTTTCCAAAATATGCTCGTGTATTGAGTAGTTTTGCACTAGATGATTCCTTTCTCATAAAATTGTGTCTATCCCATTCTCCTGAACATTGTGTGTGTATAGCTCAGATAGTTTTAGACATTTTAAATAAAAACCACCTTTTGATGTTATCCGCAAAGACCACTGACTCCCTCAGGAAGCATTTCCGCAATTAAATCCATATATTTTTTTTACATACACTTAAAACTCCCCAAACTTGTAACTTTTTTATTTTTGAAGCGATAACGATGTTAGACACATCAAATTGTAGACATTTTTAAAGCCTTTAAACATGTATACAGAGTGATTAACAAAATTTTTTTTGAAAAAATTGTTAAAAAATGAAACTTAATTTCTTTGAATATTTTTTTACCTGACCCTGTACAGGAACTCTGTTAATGTTTTCTTATAAAGGTTTTAATTAGCTTCAATTTATTGTATTAAAATAAAAAATTTTGAAAAATAAAAATTTTGCAATTTCCTATTTAGTAATTTGTTTTTAAAAATATTTATTTCTTTTATTTCTTCTTACTGTTCTGTTACGTTGAATATTGTTTGTGATATGCCTTTTACAAATAAAGCATAACTTTATTATTTATATTCTTTTCAAAGTTATTTTAAAAAAAATCAATTTGGAATCGGATAGTGTTTTTAATTTCTTTCTCTAAAACCAAAAAGAATTTCGAATATGACGTAATCAACTAAATTGAAGCTAATTAAAACCTTTATAAGAAGCCATTAACGCAGTTCATGTACAGGGTGAGGTAAAAAAATATTCAATGAAATTAAGTTTTCTTTCTTAACAATTTTTTAAAAAAAAAATTTTTTTAAATCGCTCTGTACACATGTTTAAATGCCTTAAAAATATCTACAATTTGATGTACCCAACATGGTCGTCGCTTAAAAAAAACCGCTGCCCAAGGAATCACTACTTCCACATCCAAATTTTTTATCCAAGTCACTCACAACGAAAAAAATTTGTATGTGGAAATAATTGTTTATGGAACTTTAATAATATAATATTTGAAATCCTCTACCCCAAAAACCCATAAAACGATACCCCACATCGGTAGCGGGGTGGGGGTGGTGATGGGGGGGTGGTAGTGGGGGTGGATGAAGTAAAAAAATATTTTGAGGTTTCTGGTTCTTGTACACACACTAAATCACAATTTTTTGTCATCCCCTTTAATAATGGGGTGGGGGTGGTAATGGGAGTGGCTAATGCCAAAACTTTTTTTGGAACCTTAGCTTCCCTTGTATATACTAAATACCAATTTTATGGACTCTTGCCTGCTTGATTTACCTATTTTCCCCAAATTTACTCCAATTTACCCCCCAACCCTTCGACGGAACAACATGAAAATATAATCTAGTTTTAGATCTCGTTAAAGTACATATGTGTACCAAATTTCAAGTCAATATCTCAAACGGTTCCAGAGTAAACGTGCGCACAAAAAAAGTTACAGACAGACCGACAGACAGACAGACCGACAGACAGACCGACAGACAGACCGACAGACAGACCGACAGACAGGCCGACAGACAGACCGACAGACAGACCGACAGACAGACCGACAGACAGACCGACAGACAGACCGACAGACAGACCGACAGACAGACCGACAGACAGACCGACAGACAGACCGACAGACAGACCGACAGACAGAATTTTTTTTTTTCGTTCAAACTTAAAATCTCGACGTTTCGTGACATTCTAAGCCTATTTGAACAATAAAAATTTTTAAAAATTTTTTTGTCGTTACTATACTTCCACTGGATGTGGAAGTAATAAGAAAGTTACAAGCCTGGGGAGTTTTAAGTGGCGCACGCTGTATATTATCTAGAAGCCGAAAAATTCTCAGCATTTATTTATGGACAAACTATACAAGATATATTGGCAGTTTTCTAATAATTTAATTAGTTCCAACAGATATACGAATACCTTTTAACATAGGTGCCGAATTAGTTCTAGAAAAATAAACTAATATAAACGTAAAACAGTTGAAGCATATAGTATTTTCTATGTTGTAAATTACGTCCTTATTATAAATTAAGTTTAAAAATAAATATTGAAATGAAAATATCTGTACTATATAACTCAGGTTACTAAGAGTATGTAAACTTGTGAGGTGAATGAACTTACTGAAGTGTTACAGAATTTTACTTAGTATTATGAAGATTAATTTATGGGAGAAAATAAGTATGTATGTATGAAAATATATACCGTGAATATATAATATATAAGGTGTTAATGAACATTGTTGGGAAAATTTAATAGCAGAATACATCACTTATGGCCGACTAAAGATAAGAAAGAAAGCTCCTATAAACATGTATTTGCTTTATTTCCAAAATATAAGGTGATGCAGATGATAAAAACTTGTTTTTTTTAATATTTCAAGAACTTTATACAGGTATCTGAAAGTTTGTTAAAATGTGTAATTAGGACCAGTAAGTGTCAGACGTTAAACTAACCTTAGTATTAAAATGGATTGGCGTAGGTTTACTTTGATAACTCGTTTGATAACTATCAAATGAAAATTACTGATTTTTAAACCGTTCAAATGGGGCATTTGACAGCACTTGTGGGTGCCTCCAGTACGAACAACATCTCGGTATGCTGGGTGAAAGGACACGCACAGTGCAGTGGCAACAAAAAAGCCGACAAACTGGCCAAGAAGGCAGCAGGCCAACTTATCATTGGACCAGGCCCGGCCAGTTTGTTACCGATTACGGCGACAATACAATTAAGGAGAACATCCACAACGAATTTAAGAAGCTGTGGGATAAAACAAGCAGCTGTCAGCTCGCTAGGGAACTACTCACGTATCCCAACAAGAAAACAGCAATGGACTACCTGGCAATGACCAGAAGGAATCTACGTTTTATAACAGGAATCCAGACTGGACACTGTCCGCTAAGGAAACATCTATACAATATGAGATTAAGCGAAACACCTCTTTGCAGAGGTTGTGAACAAGAAGATGAGACGGTTCAACACGTACTCTGTGACTGTTCAGCCGTCTCATCAATCAGAGAATCCATCTTGGGAGAGCGTTGGCCTACCTTGGCCAATGTAACGGCAACATCACCACCTACTTCGAAAGATTAGGTTGGTTGAAGGCCTAGGTGAGTGTCTGCCTAAAGGGAGGATGTACAAGGGGTCCAATGGGGCCTAAGTGCTGTGGTTTTTGACCACCCTCCTGCTAATTCCATACTCCATGGGGCATTTGACATCTGTCAATCAGTAGTTACTTTTCACACTGGACAATGTAATATTGCAAGGATAACATTATTTGCTAACATGCAGTTTTATTATTTCAATAATGTTAATAAAAATTATTAAAGTATAAATGACTGACAGAATTTGGTTGCTGTCAACTGTCAGAATAATATAATTTAATCTTGCAAAAATACTTCTTATACAGCAGAATTCATAGTATTAGTAGACCCTATGCTTCCGTCAACTAAAGGCCCTCTATAAAATTTTAAATTTAGGCCTAAAACGTGGTTAATTGAGGACAGTCTCTACATGTACTCTAAGATCAGAATATCGAGGTTTGGCGCCAATACTGTAAAAAGCTTTTTGAAAATAACCATCCTGAGTTGACAATATCACAATCGAGGTGTTTAAATTAATTGATGAATAAAGAATCCTTGCCAAAAAATATGGGAGATAGTAATCTTGTCTGATGATGATGATGGGAAACTCTATCTGCGTAAAGCAACATTAGAAGGATTGCTGGCACCAATATCACATGCTAATTCATTGCTATACATTATTCACTCTGGATCTTTGGGATTATCTATCTAGACAAATACCTCCTGATACAAGAAAATATTAAAATATTATTTCTTTTTAATTTTGTTTTCAAAGAAGGGCCTTTGGGCCCAATACGCCCAAGTTTGTAAAGTGTACGAAGTTATTGTACTTGGTCTTGCAAACAAAAAAGTCAGTAGCTCTAATCCCCAAAATTGAGCTATTTCTGAGATATTAAGTGCATAAATTACACTGGCCTACAAATGGAAAAAAATGATGCTCAGCGAACTAAACCATTGTATTCTTATTTATTTCGGCTCGCTGAAATTGAATATGACCTCAGTTTTGACCTTACTTATCATGAATTTTTCAGGTATTTCAAAAAAGTGCTTTTTTCTTAGTTGGTTACATACTGTATGTGTCAAGACGTTAAATACACAGCTACACAAAAAAAAGTGGTGTGGCCTGCGGACTAGACCAACGTATCCTTATGTATTTGGACCCGCTGAAACCGAATTCGTAGTCAGAATTATCACATTGCTTCTGTTTTTACTACTAACACCAAGAAAACACCCCCCCAAAAAAGTGGTCTGGCCTGCGGACTATACCAGTGTATCCTTTTGTAATTTTACCGAATCCCAAGTCAGAATTGTCAGATTCGCTCGTTTTTCATATCTAACCCCAAAAATCAGCCCCCCCACCCCCAAAAAAAAGTGGTCTGGCCTGCGGATCAGATCAGTGTATCCTTATTATTTGGGCCCGCTGAAACTGAATCCGAAGTCAGAATTGTCAGATTGGTTCGTTTTTCATCCCTAACCCCCGAAAAACACCCACCCCAAAAATAGTCTGTCCGGAGGATCATATCAGTGGCAGTGTATTCTTATGTATTTGGCAAGGATACACTGGTCTGGTCCACTTTTTTTTTTGTTTTGGAGGTGTTTTTTGGGGTTTGGGGTAAAAAACGAGCGAATCTGACAATTCTGACTTCGGATTCGGTATTCAGCAGGTCTAAATACATAAGGATACGCTGATCTGGTCCACAGGCCAGGCCACTTTTTTCTCTATTTTGGGGGGTGTTTTTTGGGGTTGGGTGTGAAAACTAGCGAATCTGACAATTCTGTCTTCGGATTCGGCTTCAGAGGGTCCATATACCTGAGAAAAGACTGATGTGGTCTGCAGGCCAGACCACTTTTTGGGGAGGTGTTTTTTGGGAGTCCACTTTTTTTTGTTTTAGGGGTGTTTTTTGGGGTTATGGGTGAAAAACGAGCGAATCTGACAATTCTAACTTCGGATTCTGTTTCAGCGGGCCCAAGTACATAAGGATACGCTGATCTGGTCCACCGGCCAGACCACTTTTTTCTCTATTTAAGGGGTGTTTTTTGGGATTGGGGGTGAGAAACTAGCGAATTTGACAATTATATCTTCGGATTAGGTTTCAGAGGATAGATTGGTATTGTCCGCAGGCCAGACCACTTTTTTGGGGGGTGTTTGGGGGGTGTTTTCTTAGGGTCAGGGGTGAAAAAAGAAGCAATCTGATAATTCTGACCTCGGATTCGGATTCAGCGGGTCCAAATACATAAAGATATACTGGTCTGGTCCGCAGGCCAGACCACTTTTTTTGTTTGTGGCTGTGATATCAGTTAATGTTGTAGTGGGTACCCCATCTTTTTCCGCTCAATTTTCGGCACCTTGAAGGTCATATTTGTAATCAGCATGCCAAAAAACATAAGATAGTACACTTTTCTAATGTGGGCGCATTGGGCCCAAAATTAGCATCCAATTTCCGTTTTTAAATTTTTCTTTCAAAAATAGATTCATTATTGAACCTTGACCTTCTCTATTCAAATTTTTTATTTTTAATCCAATTCTATCAAAACTATTGTTCACCATACTTTCAGCGTGTTGCAGTTTCTTAAGGTACAATGCAAAATTTTATTTAATTTATTAGTAATTCCATTTTCATATAATCATTACAGTGAAGGAAAAACACATAATAGAGGGACAAAATGAAGAGTATAGCGGCTACCTTTGTCGGTCGCTTTGTCGGCTTTGGCTGCTTTATCTGCAAATTGTTCGACATCCCCTCTTAAAACCAGTCTCTCTTTGACTATGCCTTTTGGCACTACAATACATAATTATTTTATAAAATTAAGGCGTTTTCACTTATTTTTCATATTGCTATCGGCGGCATAGGAAAGTTGTCAAAGTTTTATTACTGCACATTTCATAAATCTGCAATTACTGTATTAATGAAACAGGCAGTTATTTGCTTTATATGCTAGAAAGTGTTTTACAAATATTTACATTGGCTTTGATAGCGCAAATATCTAGGCAATATCATGCTTAAATCATCATGATGCAGTATTTTCATGAAAGTGGATACATAATAATGTAAAAATTAATGTGTATATAGCTGAAACACGCAAATTACATTTTCGTAGTATAAAGCACTCAGCGGAAGTGTGTACTGAATATACTAATCAGTTTTATGTGCACATATAAATTTTTTTAGATTATCAATCACGCGTAAAAATATTTAGCACTTTGGTATTTATTATCATTAATTCGGAGAAGCACTTCGTACTGCGATGATAATCACACATCACCGCATCTGTTCACATTACAAGTTCCGCAAAAAATTGAATGATTAAGCCAATCGCAATTCTCGCGCAAGTTTTATCCAGTTAATTAAAATTTGATACACGTTTTTGATGAACTACGTGTAATATTAGTGTGTTTTTAAAAAATACAGGATCGGGCTGGGAGAAAATACATATATTTTATCCATGCACGAAAATATCAGCAACAAAATATATTTACCAACATTTTTTAGGCACCTTTTCTTTCTGATAAATACCAAAATATTGAGTAAAATTAAATTTATGTTTTCGGTCACTAACACCACTTAGGGAAATACAAAATGAATATATTTAAATCAATATAAAAATTCTAAAATTTTGGAGTTATTTTACTTAATTGCATTGTTTTTTTTTACATATATACCAGTATGTATAGCAATGTATTCTCTAAATTCCGTTAAAGTTTTTACATTTTGTATTAAAGATGCTATTAGATATAATTTATGTAAGGAAGCATTATAAGATGACTTTTTTGTAAATATTTCGTGCAGAGACGAGATTAACCCCCCCCCCCCCCCGTTGTCGAAGATGCTGAACACGATGGAAGTGATGGGAGAAGTTTTTGACCGCCCCTAAAACGGCCAAAAACCACCCCTTTTATGGATCCCTTTAAGCTTTCTTCATATATAAACGGGTCTGGGAAGTGATTTATCGACGGGTTATAATTGAAATAACATAGAGTAAGTGGAATCCAAACAGCAGGCCTAGGGGTTGATTTCACCCTCCCGAGGGGTGGAATATCATTTTTTTCAAATGATTCGGTTCAAACGCGTATCCCCCCGTTTTCGGTGTTGTTGATCACGAAAAAAATATTTTTACATTTTTTTTTTTATTTTTCGGCCCAAATCTCTTGCTCGAATATTATATTACCTATATTTCGCATCTATAAATGTTTCTTTGACTAATATAAAATAACTAATATAAAAAAAATAATAAAAAATTAAAAAAATATTAAAGCAAATAAATATTAAATTTACAGATTTCTTTGAAGATTCATTCTGCTGTCTGGATTCCACTTACTATAGAACCCTCTTCCATGTTCTTTCAATTATAACCCGTCGAATCACACCCCAGGCCCGTTTATATATGAAAACATAAAGGGATCCATTTCAGGAGGTTGCGACTTCTCCCACCACTTCCATCGTATTCAGCACCCTCGAAAACGGGGGGAGAAGGTAATCTCGTCTTTGCACGAAATGTTTACACTATTTTTGCCTTCATTACATAGACTAATACTGCCCTGCTAAGACAAGATGTCGTAACTGCAAAAAAATAATTTTTGAGATTTTAATTGCATTTGCACCGTATTAGTGATCCTCACCACTATACAAAATGTAGAAGTCGTATCCAAAGCAAAACTAGTGAATATACATAACGAATATGTGTCGTATCTACAAAATAGACCTATTCGCTAAGCTCAAAAGTCAAATCCGATCATTACCAGATTTATTTGTCGTAACTTAACATATATAACAATGTTTTGTTATATGGTTACACTGATAAAAGGGACAAATATTTATTTGCCAAAAATGAAAATCATGAATTATGAAATGTGATGGCATAACATAATTCAGAAAATAGTTGATTTCTCTAAAATTACATTTTCTCAGATACGACTTCTTGTCATAGCAGGGCAGAATAAGTAATAAGCATTGCATTTTTGTCAATATATCATATATTTTTTCATCACCTGGGTAAGTACTTTTTACTTTCTTTTTTTTTATTTTTAGCACAAGATATAAGACGAGCCTCATGACTGTATAATGCCTGTATAAGAAGCTGGATTGTTCTATAAAGTAAACCGTGATATTTCTCTATAAACTAAAAGATTTGTGGTTGTATAGTAACTACATTACTAGCTGAACTGTTTTATAGTTAGAACTGCGACAATCTTTATACAACAAAAAGGAACATATAGCTAGGGTAGTAACTGTACAACGAGCTAAATTGTTCTATAGGATAATCCGCAGTGGATTTTACATTACCTAAGAAATCTGTCGCTATCTAATGGTTTCATAACGAGTTACATGATTCTATAAAATAATCTGTTACAGTATTTACTTTACAAAAAGTTGTATTGTGTATAATTACCACCAATACAATCGATGACTTTTTCTTTAAGACGCTTCGCATCAGTCCCAATGCAAAGAAAAGCACTTTGTAACAGATGTTATAAAACAAATATTTTTTAAGTTGTTGACTTGAAATTTACAAATAATTTCTTATAAAGCCATTGCCCCTTATTGGTAATAGAATTGCTTAATAATAGCTATGTTACTTCGATAAAGTTTGTATTATTTCTGTCATTCAATTTTTCAAAGACGTCAGGTTTTATAACAATAATAATATTGTAAGAAATCGATTATCAAAACATTTATTTTTTAATTATTTTAGTACAAAGAGAAGGTAGACGTTATGCATATCATTTTTGTCATAATTTAAAGATGTAATTAAATAACAGGTTGTCCTATAATAGGGCTTCCATTTAAAATAAATAGTTGAAAATCGTTGAAAAACCAATATTGTTGAACTTAATGGAGAATAAATGGTGTTTAATCTTAATATCCGAAGAGATAATATTTTAAAGATGCTTGCAGTCCGATTTTTAACAATTTTGACAAAATTGCGGTTTACTGTGATTGAGAATTAAATCTATAATTTATTATTATTTTATATTATTTTTTTTATTATTTATTTTTATCGAGATTTTTATTATTTTTTTATTTATTATTTTTTATTATTATTATTTTTTTTATTGGTACCCTATTTTGCTTATTTAAAGTACGCCTCAGAGTGTTTAAATCCAAGTTTTAAAAACGCGCGTGTTTTAAAGTTACCATGGCAACATCAAAGGTAAGCAAGTACAACTCGTTCATCTGTATCTGTTACCTTTTGCTCTTCCATCCATTTGATGAACTTGTATTCTTTTTTATAAGCGTCTTCCGATTTTTGCGGTATTAACCGCGATTCTGCTTTTCTATTTAAGTAATCAATGTTAGAACTCATTTTAAAGCAATATTCAATCAGTGACAACTGTAGTGACAATAATTAATCCTATGTGACAGATTGCAAATTAATTTTTGTTTTCTCATTTTCATGACACTGACAGGTATCCTGATGTCACATCACGAATTCAACCATTTTACATTCTTAATTCTTATTTCCATTTTTTGTAGTAATAATACTAGTATTTATGATTTCAAAGTGTACCAATAAAAAAAAATAGCGTAAAGTATTCGTGGATAACTGGTCTTTAAAACACTTGCTCTATTTCGAGCACTGCGCCGTCGTGCTCGAAAAATCGCGCGTGTTTTAAAGACCTTAATATCCACTTATACTTTAATATACCATATTCTATTATACATATTATTTAATTAAATCTATATTTCTGAAAATAAAAATAATATTTGAGGGTCAGATCATACGTATTTTGGCCAAATACGCAAAAATATACAGGTTGTCCCATTTAAAAATTTGATATTCATGTAAATTACATCGAAACCGGAAGTCGGTCATTTTGGTTCTTTACGTCATATAATTGAAAATTTCATCCCATATCACTACATCAAATTTGAAAAAAGAAACCATTCCCTCATTCAAAAGTTACCCGGTATATCAGAGAACAACAAAAACATTTTTTTAAGTCCTTACCTGGATCTGTGCACTTATTCAGGATCGTTAGTGTTTTATATGTGCTAAATATGAACTCATCATTTAATTCCTTTACAAAGTATTAACCAAAAGAAATTTTTACAAAAGTACATAAAACACCTGCCTGAATTTAAAAGTGACTAGCATTAAGATACATATAAGAAAAAATGTATCAATGAAGACAAGTATCTCGGATAATCAGAGTAACGATTTCAAATAAGTAGAGATTGTTCTTTCTCGTCTACCCCAGGACTCAGGGAGAAAATTACCACGAGAACGGCAAGGGATGATAGCATTGCTGACGAGGGTAAACTAGAAGCAAAAGAAGCATACAAGGCAGCAAAAAAGGAGCTGCAGAAGAAAATTAATGAATGCCTCAAAAAGTAAACACTGGGATCAGTTGTGTGAAAAACTGGAAGATGACATTTTAGGCCAAGGATACAAAATAGCGGCTAAAAACTTAAAAGGATATGCCTCCTGTGACTTGGACATAAATACGAAAAATGGAAATAGTAGAGAAACTCTTCCCGATGAGAGAAGACAAATGGGAATATGGCAAGAGTAGAAAATGATCCATTCACGCAAGCGGAACTGAATCCCCTACAAGAACTAAAACTCGGAAAAGCTCCAGACCACGATGGTATCTCTGCAGAGGCTATCAAAATAGTGGGCAAGATAGCGCCCAGCTGGCTCTTATGTAGTCTAACTGACTACTGAGACAGCAAAATTTTACAAGAAAAGATGGCATAGACACAGTAGCTTATAGACCGATATGCTTACTTACCACCATAAGCAAGCTATTTGAAAAATTTATCAAAGAAGACTGGAAGAAGACTGGAAGAAGACCGGAAGAAGACAGGAAGAAGCCATGAAAAACACAGAAAGACTGTCGGACCACCAGAATTGTTTTCGAAAAGGTAAATCAACACTGCATGCTGTAGAAAAAGTGAGACAGCTGATCAATGATAATGAAACAAAGAAGTGGGGAGCATTAATCACCCTTGCTTCCGGAATGCTTTCAACACCGCACCATGGGGAAAAATCATGAAGAAGTTAACGAGAAGGGAAATCGCACAATAGCTCGTTAACATCGTGAGCAGCTACCTCGAAGAAAGATAGTTGGAGATCGAAAAGGGGGAAGTCCTCAAAGTTACAGCTGGAATCCAGCAGGGTTCGGTACTTGATCCGACATTATGGAACATCTTTTATGACGGAGAAAACTTGGGTCGTAGGATTTACCGACGATATTGCTCTAGTGCTAGTAGCAGACAGAGCAGAAGGACTAGTTTCCAAGGCAGATGATGCTTTGGAGATCATAGACGCATGGATAAGACGCCATTACTTAGAACCCGCCCCAGAAAAACGGAGCCGGTTATCCTCAAAGGGAAAAGGGACAGAAGACATATCAGCTTCCAACTGAGAGACGTTCAAATTATTCCCAAGAAACACGTGAAGTATCTAGGAATAATAATCGACGACCAAGGGGACATTCGGCGAACAGATCAAGCATACGATCAAGAAAGTAGAAGCGAATCACTTGCGAAAATTGTGCCCAATATTAGAGGACCTGGAAGCAAAAAGCGGGAGGTGTTATACAACGTCACACAGTCAATACTGACGTATGGAACTCCGACATGGCACGCGGCTATTGGGAGAAGACGGCATACACAAATGCTAATAGGCACCCAAAGGAAAGCTCTATTAATGGTCCCAAGTGGGTATAGGACGATATCTGCGAGCGCAACTCAAGTAGTGGCAGGCATACTTCCCATAGACCTCTTAATAGATGAAAGGAGAAAACTCTATGAAAGAGGAGACAGGAGTACGCTACAAGCCAAGAAAGTGGAGAGAGATACCAGTCTGGAGAGATGGCAGGCGCGGTGGACGGACACGCTGGAAGTAGCAAAGTGGACCAAAGTTCTCATACCCGACGTGAAGAAATGGGTCAAGTGCCGACATAGGCATATGAATTATTTTACAACTCAAGTGTTGACTGGACACGGATCCTTCAAGGTTTATACACACAGGATAGATAAAGCAGAAGAGCAAATATGTGCATACTGCAAACACAGGGACACAGTAGCACATACTATGTTCGAATGCATTAGAAGCCGAAAGACACAGGGTTAATCTGGAACTAGGACTCATATTAAACGAGGACAACATCATAGAAGAAATTATGGAGAACAGCGAAAAATGGAGCTCGATAGAGAAATACATCAGAAAAATAATGCAATCAAAAGAACAGGAAGAGAGAGACATGCAAAGGAGACATGAGAATTAAGGCAGAATATCCCACATCCAGCTGTATGCTGCAAAGCGATTCCGGGGTGTGACAGTGAAGAAGTGGGGGTTTTAGTGGGTGGAAATTCCACACTACCACGGTCCGTGAAAGAGTTTCCCACACCGAACGAAAAAAAGACTCAGGTTCTAATTAGTCATTTAAGAGTTATAACGAATCACCTTGAGAGTGGAGACACACCGCCAAACGCTGCAGCTGACTCCCTAAGCATATAAATTCTTATTTTGTCCTTCAGACATAAGGTGGTAAGATCATTCACAGCACCATGTAAAAGTGAATTGTGCCATATTCCAGAAAAATGTTAAATAATTAGGTCTGCCACGCCCGACAGCAAGTTCTACTAGTTTATTTAATAAAGATTCTGTAAACAATATGCTGCTACTCTTTCTAACAGTTAATATTTGATCGCTCATTTCCATATTACGAAATAAATCCTAATATAAACCCAGTAAAACTATTATCATACAATAATACAAATATATAGTCGGTTGGTAAACAATTTGCTAAACTAGATAGTGTTTGTAGAGAGTATATCCTAATATTTCTTAAGCTGAAATAGCAGTGTTTGGTAAACAATTACTAGACGCTCCAGCCTAGCTAGACAGCACGTCTTCTATAATAGCATCCCACTTTAGAGAAGTTAAACAGAATTTTAATCCAGCGGGAAACAGTTTATGTTACGTAAACAAAATGGAATTAAATTAGTCAACTATAAGTTTTAATCAACTTTTATATAGAGGATGGATCAAATTGGATGAGTTTTAGGAATTTCCGAAATAAAACAAAAGTGGCAAATTGATGTTCAATAATCTCATTGAAACACTTGCGGAAATCAGCATAAAACATAAAACATATTTGGAAAAACATAAACAAGATAAAAAATATTTAAAAATCATTACGAAATAAGAAAAACAATGTGAAAATACGAAAACAAAAAAGAGTGGATGTAATTTGATAGCGTCATTAAATTTTTGTCGAAAAGGGCAATAATAGCATGCGATTTTAATTTCCTCTAAAGGCACTTAAATGATAATAATAATAATAATTGATTTTAATGATAGATACAACAAATTTAAAATTTTTTATTATTTAATAATATATTGTCACGCAGTAATTATAATTTACATAAAAGTTATTTGAGACACCCAGTACATCAGGTTATTGTTAGCTAGAAATTAATATTAAAATATTTACAAACAGAAATTATTGAGACAGCAGCAAGCTGGTGCATTGACCCGACACAGTAGGCTAGAACCACCTTTAAATGAAATATGCATGCACTCTGTCAATTCTTACGGGAAATGGTACCTTTATCTGTCCCGAAACAATTCCCGTAAAATCTGAAATCATTCCCTTGGCCGTTTTCTAGAAAATTCACTTTTAATTTTTTTTTTAACTGATTTTTTGCGCGGATAAAAACAAGAATGTACTACATTTTTGAAGTCTCTGAATACCCGGACATACTTCAAACAACCTATCAGTTAAGTATCAGTTATCTTCTTCAATCCCCGATTCTTACGTTTATACAATAGACAAAGACGATATCTATTTTCATCGTCCGTTTTTGCATGATTGCTTTGATTTTAATCATGGTCACAAAAAATTTTCACTCTTAGGTTCTTGGATTGTTTGCCCAGTGAATTCTAAAGAGTAACTGACCGAGCGATGCCAATATTCTTTGGCAATGATGGTCTCAGATATCTAAGGTCGAGCAGTACTACTGCTCTTTACCCTAGTACATCTCTGTAGACCTGGACCGGCCTTGTGCGGGGTGGGCGAGCTTACTTTACATTAACCCCACTCACAAATGTGAGCGGTGTGGATGATTTCGGCCCACCTCCCCGGGTCCTGGCTTGATGGACCTTGCTGGCTAAGTTTATATTCTGGCACTCTTCTGTCTTGATGATCTTTCTTCGCCAGCTTGTCACCCCCGGGGTAATCATCTGTCTGTTCGGAAATTTTGGGGTATTTTTGACTGGGATTGACTGCCGGTACGCAGAATGTCAATTGACATCCTGCCATCCGGATCATCGGGTGAGGGATGAGCTATGTAGCTAGAGGAAGACCTAAATGGGTAGCACTTTCGGTCTGCACGGAGCTAGGTGACTACGGGTACTGGACGGTGTTTCGTCCGGTACCTGCAGGGTAGTGGGTGGGTGGTTGGGTTATCGACATGTCTCTTCTGTGGGTTATCTTCATTGGCGGAGGTATGGTTCTCATACTCACCCGTTATCTGACTGAGCGAATGGAAAGTCTACTCAGACGGCCAGTAGAGGCGCTCGGATTTCCCTAGCAAATCTAGTTACGCAAATAGTAATGTTATTCATTGGTTACGGATATATTCGTAGACAAAAATTGCTGTCATTCAAAATAACATTGGAATAGATCTAATGATTTTGTCTAAATTGACTACTTGGAAGGTTTATATAACCTGATTATTATCAAAACGTCTGGAGTTGTCCAGCCTGAAGGTTTCTTGTATGTTATTTCCCCAAACTTGCCTTAAGTTTAAATTTGTATTGGAATGTTTAATTCTACTTTCTTGATTGACATTTTAACTACCTTATCAATGAAAAAAATCAATTTAAAAAAAAAAATAAAATTGAATTTTCTAGAAAACGGCCAAGGGAATGATTTCAGATTTTACGGGAATTGTTTCAGGACAGATATAGCTACCATTTCTCGTAGGAAGTGAGAGAGTGCATGCATATTTCATTTAAAGGTGGTTCTAGCCTACTGTGCCGAGTTACTTGTTATTTAGGTAACTGATGAATTGCAAAAAGAATAGCTAGAAAATATTTTAGTTTCAAAATTTAGTTGGGATTTGATTCAGGGTACAAATTGGTGGTGGCTTGGTGCATGGCCTAACTCCCCTCCTGGGGGTAGCCCCCGGAGGGTAACAAATGTAAGTACAAATTGTTTGGATTTTTCTTGTTCTGTTTTTATTGTTTGGGTTAATAAACCTGTACCTTGTTTTCTACCACAATGTCTTATTTACAAGTATTCATTTCAAGTGTGAAATAATATTTTACTTTCCTAAGGTTTTTTTTATGTTACAAGTTGGGTTTCATGATTAAATTTGACGAATTTTGCATTTTTAAAAGTTTTAAATGAATACTGGTTAAATTTTCATACATCTTGTTGAATTTGGTGCTTAAATATTTCGAGGTTTTAATTAAATAATTTATTTTTTCGTGTTATTGACAACTATACGGTGGTAGAAAACAAGGTACAGGTTTATTAACCCAAACAATAAAAACGGAACAAGATAAAACCAAACAATTTGTACTTACATTCGTTACCTTCCGGGGGAGGGGAGTTGGGCTACGCACCAAGCCACCACCAATTCGTACCCTGAACCAAACCCCAACTAAATTTTGAAACTAAAATATTTTCCAGCTATTCTTTCTGCAATTCAGCAGTTACCTAGATAACAAATAACTCGGGTGAATGCACCAGCTTACTGCTGTCTCAACAATTTCTGTTTGTAAATATTTTAATATTAATTTCTGGCTAACAATAACCTGATGTACTGGGTGTCTCAAATAACTTTTATATAAATTATAATTACTCCGTGACAATATCTATCAAAAGGTAGAGTTCGCGATTCCTCGGGGTTTGAGTAATTGAGCTCTTTAAAATTTTCTTCTCTTTCTTTTTGCCCTCTTATAGTTTTTCGAGAAAAATTAAATTAACAATATCATTTACAAAAATCCATATTTGTGAACCTATTCTGTTAAATAAAAAAAATGCACAAGGGCAACAAGGTTAACTAGGTAAACTTTTCGAATTATCATTTCTACCATTTTTGAGAATATCCTCTCAAACATATAGCTAGTTCAGAGAATTTCTGAAACAAAAATCTAAATGTATTGGACTATACAGGGTGATCTACCATGGTGTGCGGTTATCAGTAGGTTGTCCCCACCGAAAGGAGTTAAAAAAATGAAAAATTAAACAACTATAACCAAAAAAATTATCTTATTTTTTTGTAGAAATTCGCCGCTAATGACTTCAACCAATCTGACGTAACACCGTACAACCATATCCCTTTATCAGACTCGGGATTGAAACTATTGACAGCAAAGCTGGGGACAAAAATAGCGAAATAAGTCGAAAAATATTGACCCTATGCCAGTGAACTCTACAACAATAAGTAAATACAAGAGATATTTACTTAAACCCATCAATAACACAAAAACACCAACCTTCGGCGGTGCCTTGTACCTGCGGGGTCCTGGTTGTTCGACCGAAAGCAAAAAACGCGGCACTTTGCAGCACCCCGCTAGGTTAACTTTTTATGCCAATTAAGGAAATGTAAACATTTCCTATACGTTCTTTCACAAGTAAGTTCATCATTAACCACAGACAAGTAATAGTAGCATATCTTCGCAGGTTTTAACACGTTTTAATATACTAAATTACCTAAGTCACTTTAAAATTTTGCAGGTGCTTTCCCACATCGAAGACTAGTACACCATTTCATTTTCCGCATATCATGGTAAATTACGCTGTATAGTCTAAGTTGAAGTCTCAGTAGAAGTAGTTTCATTCAAAACATAATACTTGTCACTACAAAACTGTAGGAACTCTTTCCATATTTACTTTTTAGTATTATTATATTATAAGGCTCATTTTTGACAATATTATCTATTCCCTTATTCCCTTATTATCTAATTTATTCGCAAATGATATTGCTAAAAATATTGACTGCAAATTTTTACTGTATGCGGGTGACCTGAAAATATTTAGTGATATTGATTCAAAAAAATTTTGACTCAATTTATTCATGGTGTAAAGGACGCAACGTGCTTCTTAATGTTGATAAATGCTATTTATTCTATGACATTCAGTCGGAGGTTGTTTCCCATAAGTGGTGAGTATCAATACCGTGAGCTTGCATAACGTAACCACTGTGAGAGATTTAGGCGTTATATTTGACTCTAAACTTGCTTTTTATGAGCATTTCGAACAAATTATAGGAAAGCAAATAAAATGTTAGGGATTTTTAAAAGAATGGGATTTTTCAAATCCTCGAGCAGTAACTATTTTATATATTTCCCTAGTTAGATCTATTATGGAATATTGGAACATTATTTGGTCACCGTACTATAATACATATATCAATAGACATGAATCTGTACAAAAAAATGTGTCCGATTTATGTGCTATAAACTAGCCACGAAGGGCATATTATTAACTTGTGAGGAAGCAAAATCATATTGGGAATTACTTCCTTACACAGCATAAAACATAAACATAAACACACCACAGATAGTAAACAACACCCAAATCCAAAGCCAAGGCTGTGCGGAAGGGGGTTATAAATTTGGAAAAACGCAGACATATATCCACACCCACCGGTGTTGTCAATACCGGGGCTGGGTCGAACCCAGAGCGCAGCATATTCGCCACTCAATACGCCTCAACCGACTGAGCTACCGCCTTAACCGACTGAGCAGGCGCCAATATTACGATGTTGAATTAATAAATTTCTGCTAGCGAAAATGCCCCGATTCGGCTGATTTTTTTTAACCCCCGACCCAAAATGTCTGTCTGTCTGTGGCTTCATATCTCTTCAAAGGGTGATCCGATTTTGATGCACTTTTTTTTATTTGAAAGAGTATTTTGTCGAGAAGGTTTTTGCCATATTAGATTTTGATGTTTGGTCGCCATCTTGATTGATCTTGACATTTTATTTAACTTGCCTTGTTCTTGTGGGTCAAATCTTGCAACTGAATTTTAAAATAGTTATCCCCAACCGATTGAGCTGAAATATTGCATACACGTTTAGTTGGGATGACAATGCATGGATAGCTAAGTGACGTCATTCCAAATCCAATATGGCGAACTCCCAAAGATGGCGGACCAGATATTTTTTATGCACCCTCAGTTTGCTGAGAAGAATACGAAAATAAAATGACGTCACAATAAATTCAATATGGCGGACGCAAATGAATTTTAAAACAGTTATCCCCAACCGATTGAGCTGAAATTTTGCATACACGTTTAGTTTGGATGACAACGCATGGTTAGCTAAGTGAAGTCATTCCAAATCCATTATGGCGGACCAGTTATTTTGTATGCACCTCCATGATATGGCTATCAAATGAAAGAGTTTGCTGAGAAGAATACGAAAATAAAATGACGTCACACTAAATTCAATATGGCGGATGCAACTGAATTTTAAAACAGTTATCCCCAACCGATTGAGCTGAAATTCAATATGGCGGACGTCCCAAGATGGCGGACAAAATTTTTTAGTTTTAACACTATAATTTGATGGTATAGTGTATTCGTTAAGAAATGGTGAAGGATTCGGTTTAAACGTTTTATATCAGATAGGAACGACGCAATGAATATACACTTCTCCAAGAAATTAACGCACCACCAAAAAATAACCAAAAGTTTGAAGTTAGTTAATTTTTAACCCCCAACCCAAAAAGAGAGGTGTTATAAGTTTGACGCGTATGTTTGTATGTTTGTCTGTCTCTCTGTCTGTCTGTCTGTGGCTTCATATCTCTTCAACGGGTGATCCGATTTTGATGCACTTTTTTTATTTGAAAAAGTATTTTGTCGAGAAAGTTTTAGGCCATATTAGATTTTGATGTTTGGTCGCCATCTTGAATTCGCCATGTTGAAATTCTCTAGAATTGTCCGATTGAAGTAAAATTGAGGGGCGAGCGTAGATGCGTCTTCACTGTGTAAGTATCCTCGATACTCCAAGTGAAGCAACGTGCAGCGCGGTTAGTACTTGGATGGGTGACCCACCCATCTTGGGAAACACAGCGATCTCGTCCCACCTTTTAGCGGCTTGTATATCAGTGTATATGTGGAAGCTATGTAATTTCAGACGAGGATTACGTAGTGGATATACCATCCTTCGGAGGGGATGTGAAGCAGGCGGTCCCTTGTCTATTAAATGTTAGGCAAGTAAACGATCCCTACTCTTCTTACGAGAAGAAGTTCGGCCAAATTTCCAGGTTGGGGGTAGCTCGTCTCCTGGCGTCGGTGATAGGTAGCGGAAATAGGCCGACGTTAAATAAATAGATAAAAAAAAGTAAAATTGAAAATGTGCAGACAATTATGGTAGCCGAATATGATTTCGGCCTCATTT
The DNA here is from genome assembly GCA_936432065.2 of Rutpela maculata. Taxonomy (NCBI): domain Eukaryota; kingdom Metazoa; phylum Arthropoda; class Insecta; order Coleoptera; family Cerambycidae; genus Rutpela; species Rutpela maculata. The sequence goes on from OW386286.2 coordinate 232,270,004, forward strand.
TGATTCGGTCTTATGAAACATTGATCGGGAGTTTTTAAACATTTTCAATTGTTTAACCCCCGACCAAAAAAGAGGGGGTGTTATAAGTTTGACTCGTATATTTGTATGTTTGTCTGTCTATCTGTCTGTCTGTGGCTTTATATCTCTTCAACGGGAGATCCGATTTTGTTGCAGTTTTTATTAAAATTAAATATAACACATAAATATATTTATAATAGAACCGGTCTTGTAGACCGTGTGCGACTAGTAGAATACAAAATTGGACCGCGTCGCCTTAAAGGTTAAAAAGTTCTGTGTGGGACTCGTGATATAATAATACGCTATGTTGTATGTGTATGTTTAGTTTAAAAAGTATAAAATAAAATTAAATTACAAATTTAAAAAAAACGACACAAAAATATCGACTAAATAACTAATAATAAAAAAAATAAATTAACATAACTTTAGAAATTATGACATAATTTTTATTCCATTTACGAACTCTTATGATTTATTTAAATCCAGCTTACATTTTCTTTATGTCCTCGAAATTTGCTTTCTTATACGCATGAATATGTCGGGGGCTGCTGCAAAGACGAACTACTAAATAGTTATATTCAAAACAGCAGCTCTCGATATATTCATGGGTATAAGAAAGCAAATCTCGAGGATATAAAGAAAATGTAGGCTGGATTTAAATAAATCATAAGGGTTCGTATAAGGAATAAAAATTATTTCATAATTTTTAAAGTTATGTTAATTTTTTTTTTTTATTAGTTGTTTAGTCGATATTTTTGTGTCGGGTTTTTTTAAATTTGTAATTTAATTTTATTACAAAAAGCACTAAATTTTCATCAACCAAACAAAATCGTATCACATAAGTACCGTACTAACCTACTAAATACTAAATTACGAAGTTGACATTGGATTTTTTTGTATTGATATAACTGAAATTTGTCACCATGGTTATTGATTTAGGAAAAACCAAATACTATGTGCAGAGAACGGTCTCCAAAACGTTTGATTGATGTTATTTTGAAGTTCCTTTGGAAATCACGACAGATGGCAAGACGCTGTTAGACATACCATACAGCAAGATATTAATGCAAAGGGTCACAAAATCTCATCAACATATTGTAATTGTGAATGAAACAGGCAAAAAAAGAAAGAGAGAAGAATAGAAATATTTTTTCGGTTATGATTATAAAAAGTTTTAGTAATTTATAAAAGTACAATGTACCGTATCAAATTCGAATATATCGTAGGTGAGGCACAGAGTGAATGACATAATAATCCGTTTGTTATGTGTATGAACCTTCAAAATTAGTTTAATTTTAAAATAATAGTACGTAAATGTGTCACTGAAAATTATAAATAAAAATATTTAAATAACCTAGGCGCTCTATTAATAGAAATTATCTACCTAACGAACTACTTTAACGCATAGAACATCTATTTTTGTCCTAATATCACGGACTTAAAAAATCCTGATTGACGATCAAGCGTAAACGTTAGATTTACGCAAAACACTTGCTCTCAAACCTTGTGGAAAGCAAATAGGAAACATAATCTAAAAACAATCACAGTGTTTCGTGTCCCCGCTGAAACGAAAATTTATGCAATTAGCGTCACAGCTACTAATGGTACATATGCTAATATTCTAATAAAGTATTTTTCAGGGGACAATCTTTATAAACTTTTTGGCATAACTGAGAACATTAATAATAATAAATGATTCATTTTATTTTGGCTCCAACGAGTTTTTAGTCTCTATCATTTCTTTCATCAAATTAAGAACGCCTAAGTCATCTCCAATTAAAATTTCGTCACATGAAAACAATTAACCGACATGGGCGTAGAAGGTACATTTTAGGAAAATGAAAGACAGCATTTGGCTTAAAGCATATTTGTTACTATGCTATTTTTTTATTCGCCCAGAATTATAAATTCGAAATTTAATTTTAAAATCGTTATTTCCCAAAATATATTTGAAAAATACTCACGAAATGTTTAAATGGGTAAATGAGGAGGGCATTCTCTGAAATTGGCTACCACAAGAATATACTTTTGGGCCCCTAATCTTAATCTTATTGGTTGGCAATTTAACAATCATTGATTAAATTAATTTACTATTTAAATGGTCTAAATTACGGTGGTCCTTTACTGGGAAGGAAAAGGCACCGGATGAAGACCTAGCCAACTTTTAGCCATTCCAAATTGCTAATTTTTAATTTTAACCGAAATTCTTGCAAAATAAAATAATAATCATAAAATGAGGACACGGACCTCTCCACATGGATAGTTCGAATGTGGGTAGAAATCTCTGTCAGGCTGTATCTTGTGAGTACAGTTGAAAATACACAAACACCACTATAGATAATACGACTCCTTTATCTCTGAAGGCTATGGAAGAGATTTGGACGAGAGGTGCTACACATTTGGAGACAAGGAACAACCTAATATCCCAGTATACTGAGATTAATTTCTTCTTCCGAAAAAACCCTAGTACCACGGCCGGGAATCGAACCCGGACCCCCGATTAACCTGAATAAAGTGTATTTATTGGATATTAATATGTTTACATGGCATGGGCTAAGAATCTCATTTATTTTATTTTTATAAATGTAAATAAAAAGATAAAAACGCTACAAAACATCCCGGAGGCGTAAAGCGTCTCACCCGCCGGTGTTAAGCAAATGAGAGTTTGAGCCACGTGCGTTTCTACAGAGAGATCTCACTCCAAGAAGTTATGAGAACTTTGTTTAAATGTACATGCGTTTAAGATAAATGGAGATAGGTATCTTGCTTTTTCTTTTTGTTTTTAAAAGTAGAGATGCAGGAAAAGTGTAAATAAAAAAAAACCCGCTTAACGAATCGTGTCATAGAATAAGAAATTTAAGTTTTGCGGTAAGTATAAAAATCTCTGTGTGTTAAAAAAAGTATGTGATTAAAATAAAAGGCGTGTGATGTTTGTTCTCCCGCTGGTTTCCTCAGAGGGGGGGAGTTTGGGGGGGTGATCCCTGGGTGAGGATCAAGTGTGCTTGCCTCTCAACCAAATAGTCTAACTGATATATTTTCCCAAAAAATATTTTTAAGTGTTTAGTCCTGACGAATGACTTAATCACCCACAAGAAATCTTAAAAATAACCCGGACCCCCGATTAGTGAACCAACATGTTCATAAAGTTATTATATCTTTCCACTCCCAATACCGAAATTGAATTGAATTTTAGAGAATTATTTGAAATTTATGTGCCAGTCGATTTATAGCGCCATTCTAAACATTGTATGTAGTTGAGATTGAACATCCTCTGGGGGTGTGTCCCTACCTTGATGTGCGTGGTATCCAGATCTGATTTGTTTTATAAATTATTAGGCAATGAATAATTTTACTTTATACAAATTGAATTTTCAATCAATATATGTTCGCATAATTGAACTAATTCAGCAACTGATTTTTAAAAACTTCTCGCCTGTTCAGGACCCCGATCACGGAAACTGTCGAATTGGAAACTGTCGAATTAATTTCATAAAAGTAATTAGCACTAAGGCAAAGTGCATTTCATCAGCGAAGGCAGAGGCGTTGGAGAGTGACAGAGTAGTAATTAAGGTAAGCAGAGATTTTTTATTTCTCGTTTATCACGGGGCTAAGGTCCTCAGTCGTATTTTATGAGTGATAACTAATTACCCTGATAGTGGAAAGACACAGCCAAATGTTGCAGAAGACAGGACTGACGCCTTCAACATATAAATTCTTGTCATGTCTGTCCGACGCAAGGCGACAAGATCGTCCACAGTACCACCCACGATAATTAAAATTAAAAATTAGCCATTTGGAATTACTAAAACCTCTCTTAAGAAAGAAGTTTTGCAGAAATATATTGACAGTGCAAGATCATAAAAACATAATAGTTCCTTGAGGTAAAACTTTGACCCCAAGATATCTACCCCCGTTTTCGAGGGCAGGGAATATGATGGTGACAATATGTTCCAACCGTCCCTTCACCTGCTACTTGTAATCCGGACAAACCACTCCTTTTTTCAGATTTTGCGGTGCTAGGCATTTTTTTATCGGAAAATTTTATTAACGAAAGTTGTTCAGAATTATCCAAAAACCGTAAGATTAAAATCTCATTAAAATAAAAAAATTAAAAACTTAAAATTAAGAAAATTGATAAATCTAAAAAATATAAGAAAAAACTAGAAATTACTTCACATCTACCTGACAGCTGACAGGTTTAATTTCAAACAGGTTTAATTTCAAACAAAATTGTCATGATTTTTTTAAACAAAAAAACCATTAAAATTATATTTTCCGACTCGGACATTATTTTTTTTTTAATTTTGGCTAAACTTTGGACTTAAGGTTTTTGAACAATTCTGAACAACTTTCATTAATAAAATTTTCCGATAAAAAATGCTTAGTACCGGAAAATTGGAAAAAGTGGTGGTTTATCCGGTTAAGAAGTAGTGGATGAAGGGTAGATCGGAGAATATTGTCACCATCGTGTTCCTCAGAACTTTTGGGATTTTTGCCTTTTTCTGATTTACCTCAGAGGACTATAGTGGGAATCTCACTTGTGTACTGTCAGTCCGTCACAGAAATAATATAAATATATATCTGCTTCTATCAGCACACATAAATCAGGGAATATAGCGGTTATGAAAATCCACGATTCAAGAATGAGATTGAGCATATACCAAAAAAGAATGACGTAGCACAAAATCAATAAAAATGTTATTTTAAATTGAATTTTTAATTTATGAACTAAATTTATCATAAATTATAATTTCTTAATGAAGCTTGACAGATTTCTATCTGTCGATAAACATAATTTTTCAAATATTTTATTACCATTTTCACAAAAACTTTGGGTCGGCGGCTCATTTTCATTTTTTTTTTATTCCAAACTCCAATAATAGATAATGCTAACGTAAATTTTACCGACCGCTGATAAATGTAAAAGTACACTTGTGTGCAATAAAATCCTGTACACCTATTTTTCGGTACATTAAATCATTCTTTATTTGTCAGTGTCAGTGTCATATTTTTGAAATGCCGAAATTAACTGAACATGAAAAAATTATAATTCTCTCCAAAATTGAAGAGGGATGGTCTATCAGAGCAGTTTCTAACCATTATCACCTAAATAAAAGTACCGTTATGAGTGTGAAGTAAAAGGTGGGAGGAGGAAGATATCATAAAGAGAAAAGACGGTTCAGGCCGACCGAGAAGTTCAAATCTCGCTCAAGATGAAGCGCTGCTTGGCTATTTGAGGAAACATTCGTTTCAAATAGCAGTAGACGCTGTGGCCATGACAAATTTTCCAGCATCGAGGTCAACAGCTAGCCGAAGGATAGGAAAATCGGAATTAAAAAACTGTGTAAATGCCAAGAAGACCATATTAACAGAAGAACATAAGCAAGCCCGCATTCTGTTTTGTTTAAATTATGTCTATCGCCCGTTGGAGTTTTGGAACAATGTGTTTACCGATGAAAAAGTTTTTCAGTCTTGTAATGACGGACATATTCGGATGTACCGTCCTGCAAATACCAGGTTTCACGAACGCTACGTGTCTCCGCGGAAGAGGTCCGGGCGATTTTCTGTTAATGTCTGGGCATGGATAAGCGTGTATTGCTCTGGTGTAGCGTGACGTATCATGGGTAATGGTAGATTTAATGGACAGGTTTATATTCAATATATTTCCACTGGATGTGGAAGTAAAATTATCACAGGCAGACACGTGCAGAACAGCCATGCAGAAAACCGCTTTTTAATGTTTTGAGCTTTCAGAATCTGGCCTTATCTCGGACAAAATTTTTCAACGTCAATTTTTACATTTGTTATAAATCGAAATCATCAAATCATTAACATTTTTCCAAATACCTTACTTATGACATTTCACAATCAATGATACCTATATGATAATAAAAAAATCCAAATTCCAAAAAGACTGATTCATATCACTTAATATTAGTAAAAACTGGATTACTTGATTTTTCAAGTGTACGGGATTTTGTTGCACAGAAGAGTACAGACCCTATTTAGTGTAGTTGAGTCTTATACTGCTAGCTCCTCCTCAATTGATATCTCTTGATTCTACCATACAATAACACGTTTATGGTTATTCCGACATCATTCAACGTTCTGGTAATGCTTTTGGCATCCTGATACTGGTCAGCTAAACTAAAATGCACCAATGATGTAATCACGTGTGCCGAAATGTATACCACAGTATTAAAAACCGCTGCCCAAGGAATCAATACTTCCACATCTAGATTTTCTATCCAAGTCTCTCACAACGAAAAAATTTTGTATATGGAAATAATTGTTTATGGAAATTTAATAATATGATATTTGAAATCGTCTACCTCAAAAACCCATAAAACGATATCCCACATCGGTAGTGGGATGGGGGTGGAGGTGGTGATAGTGGGGGCAGATGAAGTATTTTGAGGTTCTTGGTTCTTGTATACACACTAAATCACAATTTTTTTCATTCCCTTTAATAATGAGGTGGTGGTAGTAATGGGGGTGGGGGTGGTGATAGTGGGGGTGGATGAAGTATTTTGAGGTTTTTGGTTCTTGTACACACACTAAATCACATTTTTTTTCATTCCCTTTAATAATGAGGTGGTGGTAGTAATGGGGGTAACAAACAAATATTTTGAGACCTTAGCTTCTCTTGTATATACTAAATGCCAATTTTATGGACTCTTCCCTGCTTGATTTACCTATTTACCCTCCATTTACCTCAATTTGTCCCCCAACCCCTAGACGGAATAATATAAAAATATAATCCAGTTCCAGATCCCGTTACAATACATACGTGTACCAAATTTCAAGTCAATATTTTAAACGATTCCAGAGTAATCGTGCGCACAAAAAAGTTACAGACAGATCGACAGACAGACAGACAGAATTTTTTTTCGTCAGACTTAAAATCTCGACGTTTCACGACATTCTAAGCCTATTTGAACAATGAAAATTTTACATTTTTTTTTGTCGTTACTGTACTTTCACTGGATGTGGAAGTAAATCAAAGAAAATTAGATAGAGCGGAAGGTTCAAGTATACAAAGGCAATAGTTGCCATCTGTCGGGAGAATGCGGAAACATTCGGTACCTGCATACACCGAAACATACACGCGCACACAATAGATCTAATACTTTTAACGCACACTTTTAAAACGTGCCTTCGAATAGGTCATGTACCCGTAACATCACAACGTTTGTCAGATATCAGATCTTAGGAAAAACAAGCCGAAATTCCTTAGGTGTGCAACGTCGACTGATTGACTCTTCATAATATTAGCGTTTTTTTTAACATTATAACATGCTTTGTTGTAAATTGTGGAAGTGTGACAATTCGAGATTCAGTTTCTGTAAATAGCCTCCATTTACAATCAGGGTTAAAAGCCATCAAAGAAAGACAGCAAACATTTTATTAGTTTTAAGGTGTTACATGTCAATGAAAGAATTTGATAGTGTGGGTTTAAATTGCAGAAAAAACTGCCGTATTACAAGACCAGGATTCTCCATGCAGTTGAGTATTCTGTCATTGGTCGCTGCCTGAGATGGAATGGGAACGCGAGACAAAACATGTAAGGTTTCCTTTAAGTTTTCAATGCAAAAAGTGAAAATGGTAGTAATCTCCTTTACAAATGTACATAACCTAGATAATTGCATGTTTTTGCGCAAAATTTAGTATAAATCGGATAAGAATATCTGTATCTGAAGTTCACGTATTACTTGTAATAAATACAAAATGCAAATTTCGTAAGATAATTTTTTTTACGTTTGCTTCATTTTCCTGCTACTTTTAAGAAACAGACTCGATGGGTTTAAATTTTCTCTAAGGATGGTAGAGGGGAATTTAGTTACGCGTCCGACCTGCAAGAAGTACTGGCTTGATACCCTCGAGTTTTGAATTTCACATTAAGGGTGGTATTGGGGGGGAGTTTATTTACACACCTGAATCGCAGCGGGCGCTGAATCTCTTGTTCGAAAAAATACATTGTGACCTTATGGGACCTTCCAATCTATCTAATCCTCTTTGGTTGAAATGTGTCCGGGTATTACTTGATCAAACCTCGTATGTTAATAAAAAAAAATATGTCTATTATATCACTTAATATACAGATTTCAGTTTATATAGTAAATATTTTAGGGAATTCCTGGTTAAATAAAAATAGAATTGTTCATATCATTGAACATACAAGATCAAAGTGCAGAATGCACAAAGGAGAAATGATGTCAATGTCAATGAAATTTGTTGGTTTCTGCATCGTTTTAGAGATTACAAGACGTGTCTCTATATTTCTAATAAAAGCAGGGAATACTTTTATACGGAGCAGAGCACAAATCTCTAAAATGTTATCTTCTCGCCTCGGCTGTCACCTTATCTCCTCGATTCCATTACCAAATTGACGGTATAGTAAATAGTTTCAGAAAGCTTTTGATACTTTTCCTGAGGGATTAAGACAATTTTAAAACTGTATGAGCAAAGTGAATAATTTGCGAAAAGTAGGTACATTAAAAGTTTCTTTCTCCCAAGACAATAAAATTGACTCTTAGGACTTTCATATAATATTCAATGCGGACTAAGAAACTTATCTTTTACAATGAATATAATGCAATATATTTAGTACCTTTCAAAGAAACGATTATTGGAGAAATAGAGGTTGATTCAACTGTTACAGAATGAATAATAGCTAAGCGAATGATACAATTATTGTAGCATATAGGATTGTTGAATTACAACCGACGTTCGTTCATGTGGATACTCAATGGCAATAGCTTGCATATGAATTCTCACAATGCCAAAGTAATGAGTAATATCGAAAATTGAATGGCAGAGAGTGGTTCTGAGTAAGAGAAGTAGGCACTCTATAGCACTGTATTCTCTTTCAACCAAATCATGGTTAAGGATAAATGGAAGAGAAAAGAAATAAGATCGAGAATAAAACAAGAAGGTAGAATGGACCTTTACAATGATTTTCATTTCTAGATTATAGGATTACAAGTACAAAGTTCAGACAAAATATGTATAATAAAAAATATATATTTGGGACTTATTTACCTAATGAAAAGAACAATGTTCCGCTTTCAACATCATATTTAAATCGCCCGCCAGACTGAGACGTCATCTAACCTGCACATACGCATTTATGTTAGTAAAATAAAGTAAAGTAAGAAATTTCAAAATTATAATCGTAGTTTGTCAATTTTGATATTAAGAACATTGCGTTTCACAAAATAAAGTTATTTGAAAAAAGTGAAAATGGACAAATAATAATAATAATAATAATAATAATAATAATAATAATAATAATAATAATAATAATAATGGCGCATTTTTATTTAAGGCAGCACGTAAGGCCGCAGATGATCTCAGTCTCATATTCGACTTCAGGCGAGGAGGCCGGCGAGGTGCTGAGCTAGAATCAGTAACTGAGCTTGCGCCAAATCGCCTGACAGCCCAAATTAAAGCTGCCGAACAGAGAAATCTGTTCAGGCAGCACGTCGGTAAGCCCATGCACGGTGTATTCTATAACAACATAGAGACACTGGGTTTATCGACAAAGCTGACCTTCGCTTTCTTACGGTCAGCAGGGCTAAAGTCGGAGACTGAGGGATTCATTGTGGCCTGCCAAGATGGTGTTATTAACACCTTGGTCTACCGCAGTCGCGTTATGGGTGTGGAGGTCCCTGACATTACCTGTAGGACCTGCCGTCAGGCGCCGGAGTCGCTCATGCACTTACTATCTGCATGTCCGGTATATGCGACTTCGGCCTACATCCATAGGCATTACGCGGCTCTACGAGTGCTGTACTACCATCTTCGGCACTCGTATGAAGTAGACCAAACACCAGTGCTGCCTTACGTCCCCGGAGAGATCGAGTCCGTTGTCGAGAACGAGAAGTGCCGAATATATTGGAACTACTCGTTTCCGACGGTCAGGCAGATACAAGCAAACAAGCCTGACATAGTCCTCCTCGACCATCAAACCAAGGTGATGTATGTCATGGAATTCTCGGCACCTGCCGAAACAAACATCATCTTGAAGGAGGGGGAAAAACGGGCTAAATACCGAGATCTCCGGTATGAGCTCCGAGCGCTATACCCAGACTACTCGGTCAAGATGATCGTCCTGATAATCGGTGTACTCGGTGGAATGAGACCTACGCTGCTCTCGGAATTAAAGGCCATACCAGCCTGCCAAAAGTCAGCCGAATGGTTGGCAGGCCAAATGCAGAAGGCAGTTATCCTGGGGTCCCTCCGTTTGCTTAGGGCACATGAGTCTGGAATTTACAGTCACTGACCCTGCGGGATGCGGGGAGTGGCTGTGAATAATTTGCTGGCGCTTCTCTCGTGAGAATGTCGGAGACACGGGAGAACTGTCCAGAATCGCGTGCGCGAAAAAAAAAAAATAAAAAAAAAAAAATAATAATAATAATAATAATAATAATAATAATAATAATAATAATAATAATAATAATAATAATAACAATAATAATAATAATAATAATAATAATAATTTTATTTCATCCAAATGATCATGTACATGATATAGGATATGTCAAGAAATTATCTGAAATATCAGATATAATATAAAAATACAACAATATTAACAGTCACATACGAAACACAATAAGACAAATATAACTAGAACAAACAACATAAAATTACGATTTAAAGTATACAAAATAAAAATGCCAAATAGTGTATATAACAAGATAAACATTAAAATAAAATAAAATAATATATTATTGGTAATCAAGAGATGCAGATAAAAATTCCTTGGTGCTATAAAAACATCCATTAACCAACATGACTTTTATATATTTTTTAAACATATCTAAACTTGCAACATTTTTCAAATTAGTAGGCAATTTATTGTATAATTTGATGCAGTTATAATTTGCTGAATGTTTGTATGTTGTAGTATTATGACGAGGAATATTCAATAGCTCACCGTGCCTCGTGTTGCGTTCATGAAAACAGGAATTATTGGTGAATAGATGATACTGCCTTTTAACAAATGTTACGCATTTGTATATATATATTGAAGGGGCAGTGAGAATTTTATTATTTATAAAAACCTGCCTACAACTTTCAATGCTCTTCATATTAAAAATTAGCCTTAAAAGTTTCTTTTGGGCTACAAAAATTCTGTTAAAATCTCTAGCACATCCCCAGTTTATTATATTGAGAGAAATATGTGAGTAAGCCATGGCATAATATATGCTTAGAAGTCCTGAAACAGTTAGGATATCTTTCATTTGTAAGATCGTATAATACGACTTGTTTAGTTTTTTACAAACACCGTCCACATGAGCGTCCCAGGTAAGTCTATTATCAATGCAAGTACCTAGGAACATTACTGAATCTGAAAATTCCATATCACCGGTCTGTATTTTGCTAGCAGGAATGCCCCTTCTTATAAAAAAATGTATACATTTGGTTTTGGTTTTATTCAAAACAAGTCTGTTCCTCTCGCACCATATGCTTAAATCACATATAGCACTTTGGATCAGATTTTCTAGCTCTTGTGGTGTTTCTGCTGATACAGTTATAGTTGTATCATCTGCGAACATTGTAACTAAGCCCCCTGGGATATGGATAGGAAGGTCGTTAATAAATAACAAAAACAGTAATGGGCCTAGTACAGATCCCTGTGGAATACCGAGTTTTACATCGTGCACAGCTGACTTGGTACCATTATTGTTAATTACCATATTTCGCCCCTCAAGATACGATTGGATCCAACTAATTAAATTGCCTGGTAAGTTGTAACTACTGAGTTTCGTTATTAAAAAATTTGGGCATACGGAATCAAATGCCTTAGACAGATCAAAAAGTAACGAGGCAACATATCTACCCCTATCAAGCTCTATGTAAACGAAATTCAGTAATTCACAAGTAGCTGACTCAACAGATCTGTTCTCTCTAAAACCATGCTGAAAGTTGGTCAATAATGAATTGTTCTCCAAATATATAGAGAGGCACTGACAGACAACTTTTTCAAACAGTTTTGATAGAGCATTAAGAATTGAAATTTGTCTATAGTTATCAACATTGTTTAAGTCATCCTTCTTATATACTGGTCGGACTAAGGCGGTTTTAAATACATCCGGAAAACATCCTTGGTGTAGTGATTGATTTAATAAGTACAGCAGAGGTTGCATAATTAAATCTAAAAATGATAGTTCATCAGTCCCTGATGATTTTTTATTTTTTATTTGAACTAGAGCATCAATAACATCAGATTCGGTGATGGTACCTATATACAGGTTCGAGTTATTCTTGTTTGGCATCATTGTACAAGGTAGAGCCAAATTCTGTCCAAAGTGGTTAATAGCATTCTGCTCAGCTGCATTAGAGAAGTGGCTGGCGAAGAGATCGGCAACTTCTTTGGGATTATCTATACAATCACTATTGTAATTAAGAACTATAGGTTTCATGTCACAATTTTTCCTTCCCAATTTAAAATTTATTATGTTCCAAGTCTCCTTGGTCTTATTGGATGAGTTATTTATTTTTTTATTATAATAGTTTGACTTGGCTAGTTTAATATTAAGTTTATGTTCCTGTTTTTTAATTTTATACAAGTTAGTTATATCAGGAAGCCCTGTATTTGTCATGAGCCAGAATAGTCCTTTCAATTCCTCATCTTCTTTGACAATATCGTTTGTTACCCACTTATTGTAATTGGGCTGCCTTCTGTATATTTTTTTTAAAGGACAAGAAACATTAAAAGCCCAGCTTAAACAATCCACAAATGATTTGAAACCCATATTTATATCGAAATCAAACAAATGTTACTTAGTCTAGTTCGAAACTCATTTAAATTATTTGCAAAAAGTTGTCTAGCAAAAACAGGAACTTCATTCTTAGATGATTGCTTGGTGATTATAAAATTTAGCTTCAGGATATGCGCGAAATGGTCAGCTATGTTCGGATTTACTAAATTGCAATCATATACCGAATTATCTAGGTTGGTGACCATGTAGTCTATACAAGAGGAACTAGTATGGTCATTCTTATTCGTAAAAATTCTGGTACTGCCAGTAGAGCACATGTTTAACTCGAACGAATTAAATATGTCCATTAATAGCTTGGTGTTCATACTATTAAGCTGGTTATAGTCAATATTAAAGTCTCCACAAAGGACAATGTATTTGGACCTACCTGAGGCGATGCTAAGAGCCTGGGACAAGGTGTAAGTAAATATATTAATATCACCATTGGGAGGCCTATATAGAGTAATAATCGATATCCTAGAATTGCCCAGTTTATAACATATGGCTGTAACGGTCATTTTTATTTCCAGGCATAAAAGCCCTTAAATTACATTATTTCGTATTTTCCGTACATAAATTACCTATTTTGTTACCTCTTAAAAAATAAATTATCGCCGCTACTGTAAGGTTCTAGAAGGTAACGTAACCGTCGCCTAGTTCTCGGCTTTACTGGTAAACATTTGAAAATAATGCCTTTCCTCCAATGAGCAACCATAGTTTAAATTCGCGGGTTTAAGGAGTGAGGTATTTCGACTACTAGTGGGGGAAGAGATAAATACCGAGCCAAGCGGCAACCATGACACTTTCCACGGCCGCTTTAAGCGAGCCCACAGTCAATCTTTTAACCAAATTTGAGAAAAGTTCCAGAATTTAAATGGTTTAGTTAAACCATAAAAATTATAAATTAATTATTTATTTAGTCTCTTTCCTTCGTTTAAGCTGGTTAAGGAATTTGACAGCCAGATTATGTGTGCTTTTGTGAGCTGTACATTCGAAATAAGTATTGATATGTGTAATATCCACCTAAAAGTGGCTAAATAATAGTGCGTTCAATCTACGTTTTCAACTTTAAATAGGATTGCAGTTTTATTGGTAATGTCCAAAATGAACTTATGTAAGTACCGATCTGAACTTTATATTTTCCTGTTTATGCACGAGTCATCAATTTGTGGAAGATTTGAGCCAGTAGTTCATCAAGTTGATCACAGTGTAGTGCGTGTTCGTTACCTTTACGTTTTCGTGAACACTTCAAGCAATCTTAATTTGTACTTGCTAATTTTTTTATCTCGACTAAACACTCAAATTTACTTTTGGAGTGCTATATGTTTAATATTAAAATTTATCTTTACGTATTTCGTTCGAGGAATTATGTAAATTTTTGTGGGTGTATAAATACTCCCATTTGTACCTTTTAGTTAAGTCTTCTAGCTTGTTTTTGCCTTTAAACTTAAATAAATATTTAATTGCTCATTCTTGGATAATTTGCTCGGAAAATAATTCTGATAAGTGAATGAACAATCATTTATTTATTATTAATAGCTTTTTCCTTGCGGAATTGGCCAATCTCCCTTTATTACGTTTTACCTATTTATCTTTTGTATTTTATACCATTATGTCTGTCTCTCCGTATATCTGTGCATTTGTTTGATTATTTGTTTGTACTTCTTTATTCGTTAGCACAAATTTATTCGCCCATACCCTGTAGTGTTTGTGTTTTAGTGTATTTTCATTTGCTCTACCACTTTGTTAATAAATTAGTTTATTGTTAATTTCGTATTTTTATTTATTTAGAATTCATTTTAAATAACCCCAAGAGAGACAGGGCGTTATATGGCACATATTTCGATATGACACTCAGCAGATAATTGTTTTATTGAATTAATTTCAGTGGCCACCATGGTAAAATGAACTAAAATAAGAGATCCTCCATGAATGTGATTACTTCTGGTATATGCAGAAATCAAGTTGTAGTCAGGAAAATGTAAACAATTTAAATTATTATTACAAATCCAATGTTCCGAGACACATAGAATATTAATCTTTTGTTGTTTTACAAACAACTCAACAGTATTAAAGTTATTTAAAAGTCCCTGGACCTTAACATGACATACATTGAGCATATCATTTACAACTACATCACAGTCAAGAGATACATTTAAATAGTTTAACTTACATGCTACTTCAGTCTTATCATTTTCTAAGGACACTTGTGAAGTGGGGTCACCGGTTGTCCAGGGCATAAAAAATTTGATTTATTTAGTTCAACACTTAGAGAAAAATTATTCACAGTTTCTGAATTGGAATCGTTGGGTTCGACAATTATAGACGAGTCATTTATTGAAAATTGCACTTTTAAGGTGAGTTTTCATGCATCCAATATCCGATAATACGATGATAAGAAAGTTTTCCTATTGGTGGAATTATTTGAGGTTAATTTGGCGGGCTGTCACTGTCCGAAAATTTTAACTTTTATCCTACGTGGGATAAAGTTGAATATATTTAAACGGGATCAAATATCGCAAAGAACAGAAGAGGGGCACAGCCAGGAAGCACCAATTTCGACAATATGGAATGTCAGAGGCAGCATACAGAGAGTGAAAAGACAAAAAATCGACGAGGTCCTACAGGATGAAAACATCGATATACATCTATACAAGAAACCCACATGGTAGGCGGAGCAGTAGTCACACAAAACTACAAATGGCTAAACGAGGTGGGAGGAGACAAGGAAAGACCAGCGTAGAGGAGTTGCATGGGTGACTAGATGAGAAAACCCCATCGAAATAAGGACGGAAAAGGTAAATGAAAATATATATCATACAAATCGAAAAGGACAACATCTGCGTGATAGAAGTACACCTATTCTTAGACAAGAGGGAGAAGGGTATTCAGGCAGTTAATTCAAGAAACCAGAAGAAATGAAAACATAAAAATGCCCAATATAATATTGGCAGGCTTTAACGCGCATATAGGAAAAGAAGACCGGAACGGAGGAAGATAAAAAGCATCATTGAAAATAACTTTACATATGGTCTAACAAAAATGGCAACACGCTGAAAAATTTAGCATACATGTTTGAGTTAAACAATAAGAAACACGTGGAGCAAAAGTCAATCCTGTCTTGACACAGAGTAATGGAAGCTCAATCTCATAAATAGATCATATTGTGGCAGCTAAGAGATAAGAAAGGGACAGCAGAAGTCAATACAAACCAAAAAATACTACATGGGAAATCGGCAATAAGAGAAGAGAAAACACGTAAATGAAATAACAGAACACCATACAGTACCTGGAGGAGCACTCTACTACAGCACGAGGACTTCCACAAGACACACTGCGAAGAAATAGAAAAACAACTGACAGGAGAAGAGTTAGACTGGACATCAATGGGCTCAAAAATAAAAATTGCGACAAGAAAACCGTTAAAAAGGAACAGACCATCTATCAGGCCGACAAGATAGGAATAAAAGAAATACAAGTGCGAACTACTAAGAAGATGAAGGCTGTAGTCAAAAAACATCGGACGTGAAACATAAGCGAAAGAAGCATTGAAACAAAAAAGAAAGGAGGGCAGAAGCATGACGAGGAAAAATGTAGAATAATTTTTGAAAACTTGCACTACTGGACCAAGAAGCTGGAGGAAGAAGGGAACGCAACGAAAGAACGAACAGAATTATTTAAAGACTAGGACCAAGCATACTAAGAAAGACAAGCGACCGTTTAAGGATGAAGGAAGGGTCGAACCGGCGTAAAACCATTTTTCCTATTAACATTTTTGGCCGAAAACGAGGGGGGGGTAAACGTCTTTAACGAGAAACAAACAACAACCCCCCTTGACATCTGACATCACCTTTCACCATCTGTTACATCCCCATGAAAAAATAAAGAATCCCTGCAAATATAGTCGATGCCAAGCCGCCATATGAGAAATAAGCAAAAAGGGGTGGTTTTTGGCCCTTTGAGAGGGTGCGCATGGCTGAAAACTTTTTTCATCCTGTTATTCCTATTCAGCATCCTCGAAAACGGGGAAAGGAAACAAGTTTCATAACTTTAACACGATTTTGCTTTGTTTCGAGAAAATCTGGAAAATCTTCTCATATCCACTAGTATGAGCAAGGGTATCCTGAAGACAACACCGTTGCAGGAAATATTTCTCATTTTACGTCTAGATTGACTTTGCCGAATTTCATTTTGATATCTTGAAACAGAAGAGAGGTATATCGTTGCTACCCTATATTGTGCTTCATGTGATTTTCTTCATATATTGTTTTACTTTCACTTATGTAAACCTGTATTTGCATTACTTGACGTTCTACGAATATTTATTTATAATTTAGCCAATAAACGATTTGATTTGACCCTCATATCAAAACCAAGTCGTCCCAACAGTCCATGTCTCAGAGGCGCAAAGATAGATGGAGAAAACTAGAGCGTTAGTAAAAATTCGTATGTTACTGTTTTATTTGTCAGTTCGAACTTCATCTGGTCTTAATATTTTTAAACACATTTCCTTATCTTCCTAGTAGTTAACATTCAGAAATAAAAGTTAAGTTATTGTTTTCCGGAGCACCGTTCAATTTTCGGCACCTATTGTGTAGGGATGATCGAATATATCACCAGGTTAAAATTATGATCATCAAACAGCCAACACCCTGTATAGTTAAAAAATGTTAAATGTTAGAACATGTTAAAAAAATACCTATTTCATTAAAATGTAAATGTAACAAATGACAGTTCTTAAAAATATTCAATTATTTTACTCCCAACACCCTGTATAGTTAAAAAATGTCAATGTTAAAACATGTTAAAAAAATACTTATTTCATTAAAATGTAAATATAACAAATGACGGTTCTTAAAAATATTCAATTATTTTTGTAAGAACCAGCCGTAAATTACCATAAATATTATTTCGTTTAACTTTGCGGAGCACGTCGACAAAATGACAAATTACCTGGGTAATTGCAGAACAATTTCCTATTCAAAGACACGCAGCTTGCGCAGTGCTTTACGTTATATTTCTAAATTATTTACTAAGCAGTTATTAGTTTTCGTGTGTCCTATCGATTTAAGATTTGAATAATACATGTTAGGGTAGGGTGGATCTTACGACGGTTAGCAATTGATTTTTTTATTTACTTTAGTATTTAGTCTCAAAAAAACAGGCAATAGTGGTTAAATAATAGCTGCTAGTAATTAAAACACGATGTTGGAAATTGTGTTTTATTACATTTCCTTTATTAATAGAATGCCAGATCACTCTTTGGAATAACTCTTTAAGTTCAAGGTCTGAAACAACTATACAGGGTGTCCCAATGCTATAGGATAGTACTTCCGAGGCATATAGTTTAACGAGTCGTCCTCGGTGGCCGGCGCCGTACGGCACGGCATCACAGTGCTGTGAATATAAGACAATATTCGAATTTCGGCTTGTTTGATACAGGAAATCTAAGTAGATGCAATTGAAGAGTGACAACTAATGCACATGTTACAACCAATTACAATGTAGGTATATCACTACCGACCCCACTACTGACGTGACTAATACCGCCTGTTGAGACCTGTTGCGATACGGTAGTTATATGCACAAGTTAAAAAGGTGCGTGTGTACAGATTTAGAGGACTTTTGTTGTTGGAAATGGCACGTAATTGTAAAGGTATGAATCCTTATAGAACTTTCAAAACAGTAGGAAGCGGAAACAACATATCAAAACTGTGGTTTACGACAATTGTCTATATACTGACACAAATTTATTGTTTTTAAACTTCACGATGCATTTTCTCAAAAAGCTGAAAAATGCTTATTTCATATTTAACACTGTATGATCGTATGAAGTTTCCTCTTGTTACTGATATATAATTTACTGAACGCAGGTGAGCGCCAAGTCATGTTTTTTGTTATTAGATATTGCGTTGTCAATTAAAAATGGTGACCTTTTGGACACTTGGATTTCCAATGACAGACGTGAAGCCCAGGCTAAAATTTCAGAAAAGCTTATGAGTTTTTTCGAGGCATCAACTCTTCCAGAAAATGCTACAAACGATTTTAATACAGCGGCACATTTCTTTTGTTTAAAAATCAATGACTTTTGGGTAAAATCTCAACGAAAACGTGAACGTCTCTTAAAAGATTATGACAACTGGTTTAACAAAGAAATCTATATGATGGATCAATTAAGGGGTTATACTAGTGTTAATAATAATAACATCTCGAATACAGTAGTGCCTGAATGTACTCGTAGTCGTGGTCGTCCTCGTAAGAATCTCGAAGAGTGCAGTTTAAAAACCAAGATGAGGCGTGTACAAAGTTTACTTGCTGACTACACTTATGAAGAACTTTTATTTGCTGCGGAGGAATCGAAGCGCATTTCTGGTTTAGATATTCCTACAAACACCGACTGTAACGTTTTATCACCAGAACAAGCTTTGAGTTTATATTTAGACCTTGATCTGTCCGAAAGAAAATACAATCATTCACGTTCTATTGTAAATTCTTTACACAAAGACTGTTTCCCAAGTATGTATAAGCTCAGAGAGCGTAAAAATAGGCTTTTACCAAAAAGTATTAACTAAGATAGGTGCAGAAGTGAATTTGCAAGAGTTATTAAATGTGACTGCCCACAGTGTTTTAAAAGTTCTTGATGATCCTTTTGAACTACGATGTAATGCATCCTTAACCTTACTCTGTAAATATGGCTTTGATGGGAGTTCAGGTCATAGCACATACAAGCAGGTATTTCAAAACCCCAATATCCATACGACTGACGAGTATTTTTTTTAATTGCAATGTCTCCCTTGCAACTGATTGACAATGAGAATAAAAAAGTGCTTTGGAATAATCCCCGTCCCTCTTCAACTTATTTTTGTAGGCCGATAAAATTTATATTTATAAAAGAATCATCACTATTATTTACTACAGAAGAATCCAAACTTAAATCCAGTATTACTGAACTTCAGCATTTTACCAACACTTCTCACGGAAAGAACGTCACTGTAAATTATACCTTATTGTTTACAATGCTGGATGGAAGTGCAATAAATACTTTATCCGAAACCAATAGTACCCAGACTTGTTTTCTTTCTGGCGCTTCCCCAAAAGAAATGAACCTAGAATCGGTTGCGAATAAGCCAGTAAACCAAGAAAATCTTAGGTTTGGTATTTCATCATTACATTTGTGGATTCGTAGTTTTGAATGCTTACTACATATTTCTTATCGACTACCGCTCCAATGTTGGCAAGTTAGAGGGCCAGAAAAGAAGGTTATCTTCAAGCAGCGTAAAAGCCATATACAAAATGAGTTTAAGAACCGCATGGGATTGGTAGTCGATAAACCCAAGCCGGGCTACGGGTCCACAAATGACGGCAATACAGCACGAAGATTTTTCAGCAATCCGCCACTTGCCTCTTCAATAACAGGTATAGATGAAAAATTGATCAGTCAGTTTTCTATAATTTTACGCACTATTGCTAGTGGTCAGAAAATAAATTTAGAAACATTTGTGTCGCTTCTTAAGAACACTAAAAAATTATATTTAGATCTTTATAAATAGTACTACATGCCTGTTACCGTTCATAAACTTCTAATGCATTGCACTGATATAGTAAACAATTTTGATTTACCAATAGGCCAGTTATCGGAAGATGCATTAGAGGCCAGGCATAAGGAAGTTCGGAAACAACGTTTGAATCACACAAGAAAGTCATCAAGAACGAATACAAATAAAGATTTAATGACAGCACTTTTAATAACTTCTGATCCGTATGTATCATCATTAAGAAAAACATCGACTTCTCGCACTACTGATCTCAGTAACATAAAGGACTATATCATTTTAAATAATACTTGGGATTCTACTTCAACAGAGAGTGACGCCTTGCATAATTTTGAACAGTTTTCCTCCAGCTCTAGCGATGAATCAGAATGAAATATTTGTTGATAAATTAAACTATTCGTATAACACCCTGTATTATTTTAAGACAAACGGTTTAATGTTTAATATATTTTAAGACAAACTTTATGATAAACTGTGTCATATAAAGTTGAAAATATATAAATACCACGTACATCTCTACAGTTATGATTTTTGTCCCAAATTCACATATACTCGCAGCACTGTGCGGCAGGTAGAACCGGAAGTTCCAGCAATGCCAAATGTGTGAAAATCAATGAATGTGTCCTATGTGACCGGTGCCGTACGTGCCGTCCGGCACGGCCAGTGGTTGTGGGGCAGGTCCGATCAAATAATTTGATTTTGAGCCGCAGCTGTCGGACGGCGCGGCGCCCGATACGTCTCGCACAACATAGGTACTCTGGCTTTGTGTGAGGTCACTTGTGTTGACTTCTTGTACCTCAAAAATTGGACAGCAAGATGGCGGATACGTTTTATGAGTATTTAATAAGTCAAGTAGTACAATTTTTAAATAAGCACTTGCCTGTAGAAAAACATTCCTTGACCTCATATTGAACTGGTCGGTGTTCGCATTGCAACTGACGAAGCGCACGTAGGACACTAGAACCGCATCTGCCGACCGTGTGGGATTCGCCGTATCTTTTGGTTCTACCGGCCGTGCCGTACGGCGCCGGCCACCGAGGACGACGCGTACGACATAATTTCACTGAAGTAATTGTAGTTTCTTTTCCATCGATTCGCCTTTATAGGTTGTGCATCTCGTGATATTTCTGTTACGCCAAATTTTCGTCACTAGGCAAGTTACTTGTCATCTGTACTATTCGCCTAGTCTTATATTCGCAGACGCAAGTATTGTCCACAAGAGCTCCAAGGTACACCATCTTGTTTACTACCCCGCAGTCAGCTATCCTTAATAGGCTATTGACTATGTACAAAAAAAAAAGAGGGAGTAAGGAACAATTACGTTAAAGGATTTTTATTATTTCATCCGTTCGTTGGTTACCTAAATAAGATGAAATCGCTAAATGCTATTAAATTTAGGGAGAACGGGGTGAAAGGGGTCGTTTTTTGTTTTTTCAATATAACTCAAAAACTAAGTGGAATTCAAAAAAATTACAAGAGTGACTTTTTTGTATAAAACTGAATTTCCCATCGATTCAGCAAATCTACAAAAAACTGAAAAACTCATGTATTTTTCCTCTTTTTTTTTTAACTATTTAACGTCGGCCTATTTCCGCTACCAGGGCCTATCACCGACGCCAGGAAACGAGCTACCCCCAACCTGAAAATTTTGCCGAACCTCTTCCCTTAAGAAGAGTAGGGATCTTTTACTTGCCTAACATTTAATAGACAAGGGACCGCCTGCTTTACATCCGCTCCGAAGGATGGTATATCCACTACGTAATCCTCGTCTGAAATTACGTAACTTCCGCGTATACACTAATATACAAGCCGCTAGAAGGTGGGACGAGAACGCTGTATTTCCCAAGAGAGGTGGGTCACCCATCCAAGTACTAACCGCGCTCGACGTTGCTTCAACGGAATATCGACTGATATTCACATTGAAGTCGCCTCTACGCTCGCCCCTCCTCTTTTCTTATTTGCAACAATTATTAAATTTTACAGATTAAGATAAAACATGTTAATTATCACTCAATAACCTTAAAATTGTGTTATACCCAGTAAAAATAAAGTTTTTCATTGATAACTGTAAAGAAAATGATACACAGGGTGTCCCTGAATTGAGTTCATATAATCCAATTTACCTTAGTCCAAAAATGCATCCCTGAGGAAGTACATCCTCTTAAATTGAGACAGAAAATAATTTTTTCCAATAACTTCCGTCATATAAAACATAACATTTTCAAATTTTGATGAAAGTTAAATCTCTATAAGTACTCTATGTAAACTTGATAACAACCAAATATCTTTTGTTCCTCAATTTTTTTTCATAATAATTAGTACTTGACGGACTCTAATTTTTTAATCATCCTGTAAAATTACGGAATACTTAACATTCTTACACAGCATTAAAAGGGCTGCAAAAAGGTACTCTTAAAAATTTTTGTAATATCAATCAAAATACAAGAAATTATCGTTTTTTCCTCTATTTGTATTTAACATTTATTTACAGTTCTAGAACAAAATTTTGTATTAGCAGAAAAGTGCAGTTTATTTTAAAAAACTACATTCACAACAAATGCTTTACATAACGTCCACCTGTTTCAGTACACAAATCAATACTTTTAAATTTTTTTGTAATATCAACCAAAAATCAAGAATTATCATTTTTTCTCTGTAGGTCATGAATGCTCGTGAAACAGAAAAATTGCCGCGTTCTCATGACAAAACTTAATTAAGAAGTAACGCCAAAATAACAAGTATAAGATTAATTTTGGTAATCTACCAGGAACGAGTTGGGTTGTAATTTTGTGTTAGAAGGTTAGCGGCAATGCATCAGGGTTTTCAAAGAGTACTATTTCGAGAATTAGAAATAAACAACAACTGTACTCATTACATTTTCAAAAAGTCCAAGCTTTATTAGAACGTGATTTCCATTTCAATTGGAGGTTTCACAGTGATTACGAAATAAACAAAACTAAGATCAAAATTTCTTTTCCCGAATATTATTCACCTATGATTTGTTTAACTTACATTTAATATAAAAAAATGTTTGTTTCGAGATTGAGAAAGCTATTTTAATGGGAAATTCAATTTTATACAAAGAAATAACTAAATAACCACCGCTTTCACCTGGGTCTTCCAAATCCCGAGACCAAAAGGTCATTCGGGACCAAGGGACCAGTATTTCAAAGTCCCGGGACTAGTCCCGAGGTCCCGAAAATACTTAAAATGGTAGATTTTCGCCATAACAAACAAGGGCCAGTTCGGCCTTGTAACGAATAATTAATAATAATACTTATTTATATATTAATAATAAAAAAAAAAAATATTGTCACTTAAAGATATATTTTAGGGCAACTAGGGCATTTAAAGAGTCATTCTCCAATGACGATCGTATTTTCGTAACAAAAGTGCCACTAAGAAGGTCCTTTCTGACTCCACGCTGGTTGGAGGAATCGTCAACAAGTATTCGTAGGCTTATTTAAAAAAAATGGCAACAAATAGCACCATTTTCAAATAGGGCCATTTCTTTCTCCACAATTTTCCTCGAGCTTTCCGGTGGATTATTTACTGGTTTCGATTGCAATTTAGCGTTTTTAATGCCATGTCTAATTTTTCTTTCAAAGGCAGTGTAGGTAGAAGACTAGAGTAGAGATTCGAGGAATTGTTATGTGCTCAGCTGTGACTGCTGTGCTGTGTCGCTGTGTGATTAACACGCCATCATGCATGCGACCCGCGAAACTTTAAAAATTTTGGGACTTTGGCAGTCCCGGGACCAAAAAATTGATAGAAAAATCCCGGGAGTCCCGGGTCCGGGACTTGAAGCCACACTTTCACCCCGTTCTCCAAAATGCACCTCTACATTTATCAACCAGCTTAAGCACCTAAACATTTTGTGATTTTATCATATTTAGGTGACCGATAAACGGATGAAACAATAAAAAGCCTTTAACGCAATTGTTTCTTACTAAACCACATAGTCAATAACTTATAATGTGTCTGGGTGGTTATCATTGTCTCAGGCTACAATCGTAATTTGCATTTTCTTGTAATTTACGTTTAGACCATAATCAGAGCTTATTGTCTGAAACCTGTCTGACAGGTGTATGAGGTCATCTTCTCCTGTTACAACTAAGGTGGTATTATCTGCAAATATTAAGTTAGAAATCTTGGTTCCGCCTATAGCTATTCTACCGTGCCAGTCCTCTTTCAGCACACGTCGCATCACGTATCCACTATGGATGCTAAATAGGATTGGTAACAGAACACATCCCTGTATCCACTATAGATGCTAAATAGGACTGGTAACAGAACACATCCCTGCCTGACGGCTTTGCCGACTTTACATTTATCGAAGTTAGTGTTGTCTACTTTCAGTAAAGCAGAGTTTTCTTCATACAGTCGGCGGGTAATAAATACCAGATGTTTGGGTGTACCCATCTCCAATAATACAGTCCACAGCCTGTCCCATTCCTCATTGTCAAAAGCCCTATGGTAGTCTACGAAAAAAGATACATAGGCACGTAATATTCTCTTGCTTTCTCGATAAGTCATAAATTCAGTATTTGTTATCTGCTGCCGTGTCCTTTTACAAGGCCTCCTTGCTCAGGGGGTATTTGCCCAAAACAGATAATTCTGAAATCTAGATTGAAGATTATACAGCATTATTTTACTAGCTTGTGATATTAGTGCCCATAATCTGCAGTTATCACAGACATCTGCTGCTCCCTTTTTATTAGTGGTGTGAAGATTCACGTTTTTAATTCATCGAGCCAAATTCCTGTTGTCCACATTCCTTGCCCTATTCTATGAAAGATCGCCACTCCATCATTACCAACCAGTTTAAGCACC
This sequence comes from Rutpela maculata, assembly GCA_936432065.2. Classification (NCBI taxonomy): domain Eukaryota; kingdom Metazoa; phylum Arthropoda; class Insecta; order Coleoptera; family Cerambycidae; genus Rutpela; species Rutpela maculata. The sequence continues at coordinate 232,295,175 of OW386286.2, forward strand.
TCGGCCGTGATATTGTCGACCGAAGGTACTTCTCTAGTTTTTAGTTTTTGTATAGCTGCCTCCTTTTTTTTCTTCGTTTTTATTTATTTAAGGGCTAAGACGGTCCTATACGACACACACATGATATTGAATATTTGCTTTTGTTGCCCTGTTGTCGGCCTCAGGATTATAATTTTTTAAGGTTTTTCTCAGTATTGGCGCCAAACCTCATTTTATTTTTAATTTGATCTTTATGAGTTTCTAGAGTACCAGTTTATAGAGTACCAGTGGAATCCTTAATCGGCCACGACAACTGGGGAGGTCTCAGCGCAAAAGGATGCGTAAAGACAGATAGCCTGGGTGCTAGATATTGATAGTGAAATCGGAAGTAATATAAATTTACCACCACTAAATAATTCTGTTATAGCAAAAAAATTACGAAGAACCGACATCCGAAAATCGATATTAAAAAAGTAACAGCACTAAAAAGTTAGACAATAAAATTAAAATATCTCACAAACTACTACATCGAATGGTGTAGAAGGACCACTGAAATATGTATTTCTTAATTCCGAGTTTAATCCCGGAATTTCGAGATTAAAGTTGAACTTATGATTTCGTTTGAAAAAACGTTCATGTAGCGATGAAGTCACCCTCAATACCACCACCACTCGCTTCTTCACTACCAACGTGGCATACCGTTTTATTGATTTTTGGATTTCAAATATTATATTATTAAAGTTCTATGAACTATAATTTTTGCATAGTGGAGTGCCAATACAGTTTCAATTTTATTCCGTTCTAAGAGACTTGGATAGGAAATCTGGATGTGGAAGTAATCATTACTTGGGCAGCGGTTCTTGAATGCATCAATAACAATAAAATAATTTCTTTCTGGCAATTACACCATCGCCTTCAACTTGATACTAACAAAATGGCACTGGAAGTAAGTTTATTTTTGGTATTTAGTTTCTATTACCTCCTATAGGAAACTAGTTAATATAAAGATGTAAAGAATCAAATTTGCTATAACTCTAGTTTTAAACTTTTTTTAAGTAAATATCAAAATCCATATAAGGAAACATACTTTATCGTTCCTGTTAGTTTAACTATTCAAGGAAATTTATTTTGTTTTTATTGTTAATTTATTTCTTGAATTACTGACACGAGTTAATCCGTCTGTATGTGAGCGGTTATTTAGATTTTTGTTCGAAAGACTGTTTGGAAATGTACAGACTGGTTTCGCGAACATTAAAACTCCATTAGAAGTAGAAATTCACATGTATTTTCCAAAAATTTTATCAGAAAAAGTACTGAACATCTCATTTTGAGGGTATGAGCTTTACTTGTGTTTTATGTAATTTTTATGTAATTTATTTAATATTTTTACATCATCTGAAAGGAGGTGAAAGAAAGTTTTCAATGGTATATTAAACATAGTATTTATCTTACAAACTGTGTATCCCATTTACTCTATATTTACAATATATCAAATTAGCAAAATGGAAAAAATATGTCATTTAAAATAAACAATAGGTTAGTTCTGGCAAGACATGTGTTGGAAATTAATTTCACTTTTTTTTAAATAAGATGGAAAATTTCAATGATTTATATACAACGTGTCCCACTTTTCATGGTAACACCTTCGTAGCTAAGTTATTAGTCATCCGATTTCAACCAAATTTGGATCGATAATCTACTATATCCTTCTTGAGTAAAACGAAATTTGTTTCAGTCATTGACGTACATTTTTATTAAGAAAAACAGGATGGGTTTTTCGAGAAGTCATATTACGCATTTTTTCAAATTCATCTTTACACCTACGTATTTCAAACATTAGTCTCATATTTCCAACTCTAATCTACGAATTTTGAGACTAAAGTCGGAATTCCGAGATTAAAGTCGAAATTCCGAGATTAAATTCGGAATTAAAAAAAAAATTTCAGTGGCCCTTCTACGCCTTCGTATATCGAAAGCTTCCTTGATAGAAAAATATTTTTAAACTGCAGCGCATTTCTGATGATGCTATAATAGCAATAATATGGTAATATGGTAATATGGTAATAATAATTGTTAGTGCCTTCTTCAGGAAGTACAATACTTCCTGAAGAAGGCACTAACAATAGAAGTCCATTATTGTTTACAGAATAAAAATATACTTTTTAATTTCCGATATATCGACCGTGCGGATGTTAACTGAAACACCCTATATATATTTTTGATTATGATAGATATCAAACGCGTTAGAAAAGTGAATTACAATATTTTTATAGTGTTTATTAACTTAGTAATGATTTGAATTATCGGAAATTATATCCTTGATTTCCTAACCTTTCCATCTTGCCGACATCAACGGTGAAATCACAGCATCATTCCGAAAATAGGTAAGTTTTCGATATTTTTGAATTATCGTTCTTTTTTATTTGGAAATCTTCCACTTATAATACTGATCACTTAATTATTTAGACGCACCCGCTCTGACAAGGCGTAGGACCATTAACATTTTGAAAATGTTAAATATGTACTATGAATGTACTAAGAGAGAGAAAGAGAAAGAAACAATTTTCTATAAAAATCCATGCCTCCTAGATCCAACAGGGCGGCAGTTTGTAGCGTCGCCTATGGTTGCAATAAGTCTAGAGCTGCCCCTGTTCTTTATGTACCTACTTGTACTGAAATTTTTAGTAAGAGAATTTTTAAAACGAAAATAATTTTTCGGACCAAAGAATATGATGAACAAATCAACTGTTTCTGGCGTTTGCATTAGGGGTCTTATTTTATTTGCGTATAAAAAATTTGCTGCGGTTGAAAAAGATTACGCACCACTAATGTATAAAGCACTCGATTTAAAAACTCGCTTGGATATTAAATATTTTAATTATAATGTCCAAGCAAGCAAACGTTTTGGTTATGCGGATAATAAAAATCATATTTTTTTGTATACCCACTTATTTGTGTTGGTATCGAAGAGAGGGTAAAAGGATTTTTAAAACTGGAATAATTTTTCGGACCAAAGAATGGGATAAACGTATTAACTGTTTCTGACGTTTGCACTGGGAGTTTTACCGTACTCATTTCGGTATAAAAAGGATCTGCGGTGGAAAAAATGTTGCTCACTATTAATGTATAAAGCATAGCATAGCATATAAAGCATAGCATTTAAAATGGGATGTGATTGAATTACATGAAATACGGGAGCGGAAAAGTGAACTAAACCATCTTAAATATTAATAATAAATAATACATTATTTCTTTAAGGATCGCTTTCGTAATTCCGTTTCTAGTCATTTTTTGAGTTAGGATGATCACCTTTGAAAAGCTTTTCGCAGTATTGGTAAATCTCAAAATCTGTCATGTCTATTGTACCTTTGTTACGTAGAAATGACTCCTGCAGGAGATCTTCTAGTCAAAAGTGCCAGTACGTTTCGTAAAAAAGAGGAAAAATATTCATCATCAGGTATAGAGCATGAGGCGCTCTCCACGGGCTAATGTGATGCAATAAATAAATTATTGTTTCTTAGCTTAAAAAATGTTTCCTTACCAAATTTGGAGAAAATCGGTCAAGAGGTAGTTGAAGTATTGCAAAAAAAAAGAAAAAAAATTATATCCTGTATATTTTTACACAGCAACAATTTACTAAAGCATGTTTGGTTATATCCTCATATTTTGATCCAAAGAATCTACTCTTGAACTATGGCCTATTATTAATGGTCCACCGTGCATAGGTAGGATTAGGTTATAGTAGAGTGCTCGGTGCCCAGATATACACATAAAAATAAGTTCTGTGGGGGTTTCGTTGTTACAAATTGAATTTGATATAAAATTAATGATGATATACTGGTGTTTCAAAATCTCAAAGCCGTCAAAAAATGTCGGCAGTATATCATCATTAATTTTATATCAAATTCAGCTTGTAACAACGGAACCCTCACGGAAGTCACTTCGGCCTCGTCCCCACTCAATCCTTCTATTATCAGAACGTCCTGCTACCGTAAATGGTTCTCTCGTTACGGAACCAAGAAGCGAAAAGTCATTGTTGTCCCATGAATTTGAAAATAAATTTGATTTTATTTGATTTGATTTAATCGGATTTGGTAATATCTCTTAAAAAACGACTTCCGCCATATCGATTATTTTGGCCTTGTTCAAAATCACTCGACGACCAAAATTGGCTCCTTTTCAAATTCTCTTCATTAGTAAAAATATTCAAAAACTCATATGATAACAACAAACTGGTCCAAATTCACAACATCTTTATTCTCCTTTTCTCTGTTGACCTAATTTTGCCCTTTTTGTTGTATTTGTACTTTTGTCCCTTTTTGCCTTCTTTTCGAAATCCCCTCTCAACCGATAAATCTCAAAAAATCGCAAATTCTTTAAAATTACAACCTTTTAAACACCATCTTCCTGGGGGCGGGAAGACCACCAAGTCGTCATTTGTTTAATCGGTTTTTTTCATTTAGTTCCGTTTTACCGTAACAGCAAATCAAAATTTCTTAATGCCTCTTTGCGTCTTGTGCGCGATAACGCCAGCAAAGTCATTTATTTATTTATTTATTTGAATACAACCACAAAACAGATAACCAATTACAGGATGGGAACATTACAATAGAGAATACGAAAACAATATAATAAACTAAAAAATAACTAAGCTAACTAAATTATCAAGTATAGAAGAAGTACAAAAAAAGAGAAGTCTATAACTCATAAATTAATTTGTTCAATTGAATGAATACTACAGTTAAATATATCGAGCTGATGTTGCTGTAGATTATAATTATTACACATGAAATTAAAAGGTGAAAATTTTAATAAATTTGTCCGAGGAAGTATCATGATTCCGACTTGTTATATGAGGTATATCAAAATTTATTTGTTTCAAAATTAGAGGCAATCAAACATGTTGTGCATAATTTTGTAAAGGGAGACTATTACTCTGGAGCCCTCCCTAGCTGTAGGTGCACCCCTCCCCCCCGATCCTTGGGGACAATGTTTTTTGTAAAAATTAAAGCCTAAAGAAACAATTTAAGAGATGTCCTAAAAATAACTGTTGCCAATGTTGTTTTTGTCATTTAACATGTAACACTTTGATTTTGCCTCACCCTGTATAAACGGAATAAATGTAGCATTTACTAATGCTGCTAGTTTTTAGCATATATAAAGAACCGCGCCGTTTTTTGTGACAAAAAGAGAACAAGAAAAAAGCGATATTAACGCGACGGCCGCGGGCAGGCAGAAAGATAAGAGAGATCTGTAGAGACCATCTATTAATTAAGTTTGGTAAATAATAACAACTTATTGTGTGTTCTGGAAAGTTCAAATTCAATAATAAAAGTAGTTTTGAAACTAGGCCTAATAAGAACTAAGGTAAATCAATTTATTTTATACAGTTAATTGTTATAATTAAAAATATCTCAATTTTATAGTGATATTTCGGGTATTGAACGTCAAATTTTTATTTTAGGCCTTTATATACACCTTAGATAACTCTTAAACAACTCTTAGACACCTATGAGAAAACTTGTTGAGTAGTTATTGGATAACGATTGCATAATATTGATTACTGGAAAATTATTAAATATCCCTGGGAGAATTTTCGTATTCACGTGGTGTTACAACGCTTTACAACTTCTCATTTGGTAATAGCCCGGGAAGTATAGTGAAAGTAAGGCAACCTTCATCTGAGATGGCCAGGTATTTATTTAATCTTTAATCAAATTGAGGGGACCATATTTGCTAAGCGTGGAACTACCCCAATCGGATAAAGAAGCCGTCATCAGTGTAAAAATTAATTCTCTTGAAATACAGTCATTACAATTTTCTTATTGATTTTACACGATTTTATGTAAGAGGAAATTGCAAAAAACATTATTTTGATGTGAACCATAAAACAGCTGTTTAGTGGGGGATGCACTACTTTTTTTATTATTTGTTGAATCTTGACGTTAAATAAGTATTTGCACTAAGACACCATAGATTTACCAAATTATATGCTCTAGAGAGACTGACGAGTTTTTCCGTATTATTGTTGTTACTTTAAAGTGTGTTCGTTTAGTATACATTTTTAAATTGTTATTAAAGTAAATAATTTAATTATTTAAATTACTTTTTCACTGATTGCAGTGATATCCTTAGTTTAATCATTTGTTGCGCGTGTATATATATATATATATATATATATATATATATATATATATATATATATATATATATATATATATATATATATATATTTTCAATTTTGTTGTAATTTTTACGAATTTTAATTTATTAAAGGCTTTAATAATTTGTTATTAATTAATTTGTCTATTTTATTTTCCCCCCTCTGTCGATTTAATCGGCTGGCGCCCATATAATAGTTTACTTCACAAGTTCTAATTTACCGGTATTGTTTAAATATAATTTTTAATGTAAATAAAAGTTTCACGACCCTGAGAAAGCCGGAGCAACCGTGGTCCCTAAACATTTTAATATTTAGCATTGTCATCGGCTAATGGGAACGCCACAAACAAAAAAACTAAAAAAGATGGACAAAAACTTTTTTCACAAACGTGGAAACAACGTGCATATAATTTAAAGGAAATAACTTTGAAATAAACTGAAAAAAATTAATAATAATAATAATAATAATAATAATAATAATAATAATAATAATAATAATAATAATAATAATAATAACAATATTATAATTTGTAGACATTTATCTCGAAAACGGTAACAATGGGGGGTTATGAACAGATTAGGTGTTGATAGTGACATCCTTTTGGATTCTGTTGGCTCATTCCGGTAAAATTAAATGTAAATTACTCTTTGATACCGGATTTGGCAATAAATGAAGACTTATTAACATATCCGCATTAGCAAAAGAATATGGACCTCAAAAATTTTCGGCCTTCATTCATTTACTAATTGCCATTAGACAGAAGTGTGATGACATGGTTTGTCTTTTTCAATTGACACTAAAGTTGATTTTTCTTCAATTCCACCATCAAGAGCTTTCCTTATGGAGCACATTAAAAGGAGTGTTTACCAAACGCGTATTTGGCGATTAGCCGACGAAGGTATTCATAATATTCCAAAGCCTTGGGATGATTATGGATGGCAAGAAAATGGAGAACCTCTTTGATGTTCAGCAGATAAAATACTGCCTCAATTACATCCTGAAATTCTTCAGAAGATGATTCTAAATCAAATCATAATGGACGAAAGTGAGGATAATAACATCATAAATGAAGCAATAGAGGAAGAAAACTTGAAAGAAATATTCAATGTATCGGGAGACAGCGATAGTGAATCTGAAAGCGAATGAGGTGTTACTTACGTTTTATATTGAATTTTATATTTTATTTTAAGAGCTGAATCATTTATCTGGAAAATGGTAACTCCTATCCAAATATTGTATAGGAACAAAATTGTAGAAAATCTTATGCACTTTGTTTTTTGTGCAGAAAGATTTTTTCAATCTTTTTTAGTTTTTGTGTTAAATGACAAAAACAATATTTGCAATTTTTTTTAACGGACGCCATTTTGAAAGTACCGCCAGTTTTTTTTAGGACATGTATTAAATTGTTCCTTATGATTTAATCTTCATGAAAAACATTGTCCCCAGGGATCGGGGGATCGGGGTGCACGGACAGTTAGGGTGGGCTCCCGTACTGTATTGAATGTATTATTCTTCTATTTCGCAAATTAGACATGTGAAACCTGTCCTGCATAATATTTTGAGAATATCGAATTATTCAACAAAGCACAAATACTTAAGAAAACGGCGCTGAACATTCTCAACATTATTTATGTAGATAGCATATCCTGGGCAATAGTATTCCAATTTTGATTATACAAATGAATAGTACAGCAACTTCATAATATTAGTGTTGCTGAACCCTTTGCAGTTTCTTATTATAAAACTTAAACTTTTTACAGCTGACGCGATGGTGAAATTAATAGTCCCCTTAAAACTAAGACACTTATCAAATATAACTCCAATATTCTTTACTATATTAGGTCTCTGCAAAATTTGACCATTTATATGATAGTTATAAACGATGGAATTACACATTTTAGAGAAGGTGAATATATTACATTTGGATATATTGAGAGGCAAGCGATTGGATAGACACCATTCATTAACCGTAGCTAGGTTATTCTAAAGATTTTCACAGTCATTTTCGTTTTCTATTACACAATATATTTTCAAATCGTCAGCATATAAGAGGCTCTCTACGTTGAGATTAGCTACAATATCGTTTATGAAAATAACAAGCATAACTGGGCTCAGTACAGAATCCTGAGGGACGCCGGAAGTGGCCTGACCGTCAAACGACCTGTGGCCATGGAATTCCATATACTGACGTCTGTTCTCTAGACATGAAGAGAAAAAAATCTAATTGCATCACGGACAACCCAAACTTACTCAGTTTCTCTAATAGAATACCGTGATCCAGGCGGTCGAACGCCTTGGAAAAATCCGTGTAAACGATATCAATTTGCTTGTTCGCGTCCAGTTCCTTGGAAATGTATTGCGTGATACATGCAAGGTTGGTCTCGGTGGATCTACCTAACATTAATTAACTAGGTCCATGTGGGCAAATTTTTAAGTCTAATATTAATCTTAAGTCCGCCTGCGGCGGACAGGTGTTTTAATCCATTTATTTGTTGCCGTTTAGCCGAATTGGCCCCCTGCCCAGCCCTGTGTTAACCAAGGCGCTGCGCACCGTGGTTGTCTGACTGGCTCCAGGCCGGACTCCGAGGAGGCCCATGTACCATGTACCAAAACAAAAATAAAGTCTTGTTGAATTAAATTGATCAAAATTTGCTAATTTCTAACGAATCAGTACAATTGAAAAGTAGAAAAAGTACAAAAATGTACAAAAAGAATAGAATACTTAATTTTATTTTAATTATTTTCCAGCTGTAATGGAATAATACTTTTAAAACCTAATTTATCAATAAATTATTGGTGTTGAGTTTTTTACTCAAACCTGTATATATACATATCGCTTGTGGTTGGAACTCATAATAACGTTGGACTATTCAATTTTGAAAAAGATGAAACACAATAAAGCTTGTAATGTTTGCTTAAGGAAAAAATAATATACATATCCATCAGTGCATCGTTATAAAATGAGTATAAAGCTGGGAAATAAAAAAAATAATTAGCTTATAACTCATGAGATGTTTGTTCTTAAAATGTCAGCATATCATTTTTACATAATCGTTAGTATATTCTGTATACACAACAAATACTAAAATACTTTATATCTAGGATGATTTGTATATACCAAATATTACATAATTGTAACGTTGACTTTAAATATTAGTAATCGATTATTAACATAAAATCAACATGTTTTAACATATTTATGGAGAAAATAGGTAATCATCTTGAACGTTTAGTGTGAAAACAACAAACATTCACTATCAGTACAATCTGTCATTTGACCTGTGCATAATTCTACAAGGAATTTTTTGTTTGTACAATATAAAGGGGTTACCACAATCATTAATTAATATTATAAACAAAAATATCATTGCCTCTACGGCTGGCATATTGAAAAATGACAGCCAAAATAGGTTTTTCTTTCTTGTTAGTTCTAGCGTAATGGTAGAACCAAGGCCTGTTTAACTGAATTCAACTGAGAAGAGTCAAGAGAAATTCCTGGGGAAGACATCGCGACAATATTGCAAATATATTCTTGAATATGCTGGTCTTCAGAAAATTCTCACGAAGAACAATCCGTAATAAACTCTGGTACTTGAGACAGGACAACAAAAAAATGTAGTTAACTAAACAATTGTGCACTTTTCTGGATCCACAATAATTGAACAATCATTCGATGAACGGATAGTAACAGAACTGGGAGTAGCTGGAAACAGAGGTATCAGGGCAGACTGATCAGAAAGTCAATTCAAAATCACATGAACAGTAAACTAATTTGAGCTATACAAATTTCCGGGCCGAATGGAATTATACTAACAATACTTCAACCTCCGCTAATCCAAAGATATTTAGGCTTTTTAGAAGTAGCCTACCGCTGGCGTACACACACACACCAAGGACTTGGATGTCAACTAGGGTGGTATTTATATTAAAGGCTTAGCGAAACTCATACACCTAAACTAAATCCCTAAGATTTTGTGTTATTTCGACTAGATGATTGAAATAATATTTGGCAGATGTATAGGGGATGGTGTGATGGCAAAATGTATATTGCATCAACACCAATTTGCTTACTGACTAGGCATGTCTACAGAAACGACACTTCACCGCCTAATCCAGGAGGTGACACAAGGAGGTGGCATTTTGCATCAACCTCGACATGAGGATGCATCGTCAGAACTGCAAGGAAGTCTGGTATCGAGGACACCTGTTTTAGGTGGCTTGATAGCCTCAATATGACGTTATACTCTAGGTGTGTTAATTGCAAATATTTTCTCCGTAGGGTATCCTATCTCCCTTACTACGAAACTTGCTAACATAATGGATCATCTACTAAGAAAATTAAGGATTCTATGCCCAAGCATATACTGACAATATGGCCATAATACTTATGGGAAAGTTCAACAATATAGTCAGGATTCGTTCACAGAAGGCTCTGGCCCTGAATATATGATAAAAAATGAACCGATGAAGAATGGCTGAAGGCGAGTCCATCAACAACCAACATCGGTCCATTTACTACAAGGAGAAACTTGGAGGGACGGGGGGCCTCTAATTACTCAAGATATGCAGCTACCAATCTTGGGGGAGGTAAAATACCTTGGAGTCATTACGGACTTCAAATTTACCTGGAACCAATATCTAGATAAAATTAACACAGATCGTAGACACATTGGAATATGACGCACTGAGAAAGAACAGACTTAGTGCCAAGTAAATATTAAGTATTTACAATACTCACTAAATAATAACAGGTTATGACGCAACGACTGTCAGTGATTGAATCCGTGGGAAACTGAAGAAACACTGGACGCTAAGCATTATCTACAAGGTAGTCGCAATATGTTGTTACAGACTCGAACAAATAATACCAGGCCTAATTATTAGGCTAAATCTGAAAGACTGAACAAATTAATCATGGTCACTAACAGGAATTACCTATCCAAGATATTCACTATTCAAGAAACCATTATTTGAGGTAGTGCAAGGCCTTTAACTGGTTGATGAATCCCTCCGTGCCGGATAAACTCCCTAATATGGAAATATATTCTGACATTCATTAGAATGTAAAAAAAAATTTAGCAGGAATTATAAGAAGTACATAATTGACGAGCACCTGTATAAAGTCTACTTTCCAAGAGCCAGCTTTTTACAAATAAAACATAGTAATAGTAATACCATTAATAATATATTTTAGTTATTATCATAAAATATTTCCACTGGTTGCTAATTTAACCAACGCACAGTGGCACGAATCGTGAATTTTTCGTTCAAAATTATCTAAAGCACTTGTTTCGCAACCGATTGGGATAATTTTTTTTTTTAAATACTCGTTATTTAATTTCCAAAAAAACGTAAGAGAGCCGATTTTTGAATTATGCTAACCAAAATTATTGAGCTTAGCCAAAATGGTCATTTTTTATTTAAATCTTAATAGAACTTACAAATAGAAACTTATTTCTTATCTTATTTACATAAATCTTGTTAGTCGGTGGTTTTTGAGGAAGCTGATTACGAGTCTGATATCCAAATTGTCTGCAAGATGGCGGAATCAACGGCGGCTATAAAATGCTAAAAAATGATTAAAAATGAAAAATGTTTGTTAAAGTTTATGCCGAGAAGTTTTGAATATTTCTGAGAAGTACTTTTAAGTTAAAATAGACTAAATTTTAAGTTCCAGGAAGAAATGGCGGATCCAATATGGCGAATCGTAATTTCTTATCCAATTTACATAAATCTTGTTACTCGGGGGTTTTGAAGTCGCTGATTACGAATCTGATATCCAAATATTCCAAATTGTCATAAACCGACCTGCAAGATGGCGGAATCAAAGGCGGCTATAAAATGCTAAAAAATTATGAAAAATTAAATATTTTTGTTAAAATTTATGCCGTGAAGTTTTAAATATTTCTGATAAGTACTTTTAAAATAGACTAAATTTTAAGTAACAGAAAGAAATTCAAGATGGCGGATCCAATATGGCGGCAATAATATGATAGAACTAACTTAAAAATATATTAAATGCATTAAACCAATTAGGCTGTTCCTAAGAATTATTAAAAATTTAAAAAGGGACAAATTTTCTGAAATTTTCAAATATATCTAATATAGCTGCTGCCATACATTAATTATCAATCACAACTATGCGATTCAGTCCTCCCTTAATTTTGAACATGGCCTTAAGTAGGTCATATTAATATTTCTTTTTATTTATCTGCTAATAATATAATAAATACCTAACATCAAGAACTATAAAACAAGAATATTAAACCTAACATAACCTAAGGCAGCAACTTTAAACCTAATTTTTCGTCATTATTTAAATATTAAATTTCTCTGTTTATTTTGTGTTGTTTAAATAATATTAATACTCCAATTGAGTTGATAATTTTTTTAATTGTTGATTATCCTACATTTAAATAATATTATTATGAGATAAAAAAAAAGAAATATTAATATGACCTACTTAGAGATACGTTCAAAATTAATGGAGGACTGAATCGCATATACTTATTTGAAAATTTCAGAAAATTTGTTACTTTTTAAATTTTTTAATAATTCTTACAAATGGAATATTTAATTTAATACATTTAATTCATTTTTAAGTTAGTTTTATCATCGTATTGCCGCCATATTGGATTCGCCATCTTAAATTTCTTCCTGGAACTTAAAATTTAGTATATTTTAACTTAAAAGTGCTTATCAGAAATATTCAAAACTTCTCGGCATAAACTTTAAAAAATATATTTAATTTTTCATCATTCACGAGATTTGATCTAAACAAAGACAGATAATTATGTCCTTAAACTCATGAAAGGATTATACCGAAATGATCATTAGTATCTTCCTAGTATTAGATGGAATCATTCGATGGGGGTCAGATGTGTAAATCACAAATTTTAGTTTTATCACATTATTCTTATACGTTTCACATAGATTATAGTCGTATGAAAATAGAGAAGAAACTGATTTGATATTAACACAAATTCGTTTGCATAATTAGAAATTCGGTTAAATCTGTCTGTTTTTCATCACGTTTACTAAAATAACCAATAAAATAACAAAGGACTGGTAATTACGCTTGGGCAGTTTAAGTCAGGCGTCAGGTAGATTAGCATTCGGGCAATAGATTTTACTGTTGGAACCAATTCATTACACAGCCGCACAAAAAAAAGTGGTCTATTCAGCGGACCAGACCAGTGTATCCGTATGTATTTGGACCCGCTGAAACCGAATCCGAAGTCAGAATTTGTCAGATTTGCTCGTTTTTCACCCTTAACCCCAAAAAACACCCTTTCAAAAAAATGGTCTCTCCGGCGGACGACACCAGTGTATTCTTATGTATTTGGGCCTGCTGAAACCGAATCCGAAGTCAGAATTGTGAGATTGGCTCGTTTTTCACCCCCCAAACTCAAAACGCCGGACAGACCACTTTGTTTTTGTTTTGGGGGTGTTTTGTGGTTGGGGGTGAAAAACGAGCCAATCTCACAATTCTGACTTCGGATTCGGTTTCAGCAGGCCCAAATACATAAGAATATACTGGTCTGGTCCGCCGGACAGAGCATTTTTTTGGGGGTTGGGTGTGAAAAACGAGCCAATCTGACAACTCTGACTACGGATTCGGTTTCAGCGGATCCAAATACATACGGATACACTGGTTTGGTCCCCCGAACAGACCACTTTTTTTTTGGGGGGGGGGGGGCTGTGTTATAGGCTTCTTTTAGGCACACTAATTTTTTCCGCTCGCCCCGCCCCTCGGAACACCCACTTTGGAACAATATCGCTCAATAATTATTTTTTGCCAACATCTGGGTTCTGAACGGTCCTACCAAACAAAGATGGTTAACAAATTTAAAGATAAGTAAATTCTCTATCTTAAATGGTTCAGATACAGTTTTACGTAGTATTAATATTCGTGGATAGGTGGGAGATGTCAAGCATCGTATCGCATCCGCGCTGAATATTGATACTTTTCTATATTTCCATGCTATCTACTTTCTATTACGTTCAATTTTCACTTTTGAAGTTTAAGTTAATACATTTATTATCAATTTTGAAATTCCAAATGTCTACAACTATCGGTGGTAACTACCATTATGCCCTCGTTTCCACACCACCTTGCGGTAGATCGTTTGGCGCGTTTCTTTTTTTTAAATGGTAAGTATCTCTAATAGGCCTAATCCACTTTTTTTTATTTGGTTAACTTACTTCTAATTCTTTTATTCTCTACTGACAGTGCATTACATTAGTTTAGATTTTTTTAAGTTAAAGGTACAAAAGGGTTCTTTGCTTCAATAAAACTGCGAGTGTCGATTTCATTATCGTCTGCATCGTCTTTGTCAGATTCAGCCTCCTCGTGTTTATTGTGTTCCAAAAAAAGCTAAAACTTTATCTTCGGTTTCTTCGGCTTGGACTAAGTCATCTACATATATTTCGACACTTCTACACGATTGTCCTTGACATCCAGAACAAATAACGGAACATCTTAGTCTAGCTTTTCTACAAGTACATGCGGCTTTGCAGCCTTTTATACATTTGCAGCTTATTGTTTTCAATATTTCTTGTGGACCAGCTTCGTTTTTGGTAGTAATAGGCAACAAACCAATTTTTGTTTTCATCCAACCCCAATCTTGAGGACTTGGTATTGCCGTACCACTGCTGAATTTGATGGTGCGTTCTAAAAGAGTGTTGGCGTGCAGCAGACTCAGTAAGAGGTAACGATGCAAGGTTATAGTTGTTCCGAATGTTATAATAGACCGTGGGATAGTGACAGATTTTTTTAAACGTTTGGTTCCTATCTGGCCTTTTGTGCCTGATTTGTACTAACCATTTTCGTGTTTATTAAACGGTTATCCAGGGCCCCTCAGCGGAAAACAGAAAAGAAAATTTCATGAAAATGAGCAATTTCAAACGTTTTGTTTCTATCTGACGTCAAGTTAGACTTACATTTTAAAGAAAAACATCCGACGGAAGCTTATCGACAAATTCCGTGGGCCGGAAGGCCCGAAATTTCAATCCGAAGTTGTAAGAAAAATGGTCAAGATCAGACGATTTGGTTCTTATCTAGGAATTGTATATATAGGTAAATAGATTATAGTTATCGCGATATAACTATTCCGCGAAAATCAAACAATTGGTTCTCATGTGAAATGATTTTTTTTGTAAAAATTAACCAAAACGAAAATGTATTGTATCATTCACAGACATTTTTAGTGGGCCAAATATATTTTCAATCTTAAAAGAAGTGCACGAAAAATAGCCATTTTTTCAAACGATTTATTCCTGTCTGGCATTTGGATTTCAAAAAGACATGGTAATAAATAAACCATATTTCAAGTCCCAGACAAAAAGCGTGGGCCAAACATATTTTAAATCTTAAAAGAAGTGCACGAAAAAAAAACATTTTTTTAAACGATTTATTCCCATCTGGCATTTGAATTTTAAAAAGATATGGTAATAAATAAACCATATTTCAAGTCCCAGACAAAAAGCGTGGGCCAAACATATTTTAAATCTTAAAAGAAGTGCACGAAAAAAAGCCATTTTTTCAAACGATTTATTCCTGTCTGGCATGTGAATTTTAAAAAGATATGGTAATAAATAAACCATATTTCAAGTCCCAGACAAAAAGCTTGGACCGAGCCGTAGATATGTTGAGTGAGAATATCGAAAAATCAAAAAACAGTGTAAAAATCGATGCATTTTCAAACGATTCACACTCGTCTGGCATTTCATTAGCTTGTCATTGTAAAAGAGTATTATACACATTTAAACAAATTTGTTTCGCGTCACTACTTAAATACCGCAAGCGCGGATTTAAGATTCCGTAAACAATCTTTCATCTTAAAATTATTATTATTTTACTTTATATAATTTTTTTTTGAGATTTTCTCCCCCCCTCGCTCATCAATTTTAATTTTCGAGGAAAAACATTTCCTCCCCCCAAGCTCAAGGTCCAGATCCGCCCTTGAAATGCCGTTTTTTTCTCACTTGAAACTCATTTGGATTTTGATTTTCTTTATCACTGGAATCAATATAAGTGTCACTTTCACATTCATAATCCCTCGATCGAATAATATTTACAATAAATAAGTTACATACTAGCAAAGAGACAAATATAAATTATTACATATTAATATATAATTTACAACTCTGCACTACACCATATCTGAAACTGAGAGTCCTCGTAAGTCCGTACCTGTTTCATTCTCCGTTGGCGTAGGTAGTCAACCACACAAAAGTGATTTCTTCTCTCATTCTAATGCACGCGACATAAGACACGTAAGATGCGATGTGGTACAAACATATGTGGTATGCATTGCTTGCGAGCGACGCTGCTTTTTATACTCCCCACTCGTCCCGGAGTGGTTTTTATTTATCGTTTGCTAATGGGGAGCTTGCCCATTTTTTAAATTTCATTAAAGTGTGTGTTTATGTATAAAAACACGCCAAACCGAATGTCAGCTCTTAAATCGCAGTACTTACTTTGCAGTAAATAATTAAAGTTGAAATCCTCGCTACTCCTCGCGAAAAGCACTGTGACGTCAGATCGAGAAACTAGTCTCGCGTGGGGTCCCACAGATGGTGTACTTTAGCCGAGCGGTACGTCTTCACCGTAATTCTTCACTGGGTGGCGGTTGGCTTTGAGACGTCCGCATATTTGGTCTTTTGCTCTTTATGTTAGAGAAAAAATAAAAAAAGTGTCGGAAAGCCCAGTCAATTCTCTTTACATAAGCTATCTACAATTTTTTCTAAAAAAACAATAATTATCGAGATACTCGAGGAAATGTAGGAAATTACACGTTTTGCTATAGTGTAAGTAAATCTAAAAAAAATAATTTTTCTCAGAAACCTTTGTTTCGAAGGACCGAGATTAACGGAGCGTCAAAGTAGTACATGATATTAAGTGAACATCATATATGAGATCGATTTCAATTAATTGCCGATTAATTACGGTGACAAAATGGAGAAATTTTACCGAAAAAAAAAAAAAGTCCCAAATTCCGCCCCCCTCTAATTCCTTCATTTTTGTCGGAATTCAAAAAATTTAAAAAAGAGTTTTAGCAAAGTTTATTCTACTTACATTAGCTAGAGTAGTCTTTTGCCGTAGGAGTCAAGATTAAAAAGTTGCCAACTGTAGAACCTCAAAATTTGCGATATATCTACAGCTGCGTCCCAGATTTTTGTCTGGCCCTTGAAATATGGTTTGATTATTAACATATCTTTAAAAAAAAAAAACAAATCCCAGACGAGTGTAAATCGTTTGAAAATGCATCGATTTTTACACGACTGTTTTTTTAATTTTCGATACTTTCGCTCAACATATCTACGTCTGGGCCCAAGCTTTTTATCTGGGACTAGAAATATGGCTTATTTATTAACATATCTTTTTAAAATCCAAATGCCAGACAGGAATAAATCGTTTGAAAAATGGCATTTTTTTCGCGCTTTTCTTTTTGTCTGGCTATCCAGGGGACCCAGCCAATTCGTCTGGGAATCTTAAATTGAAACTACTCATTGCCTAATATTAACAAAAAAACAAATGCCAGACGAATGTAAATCGTTTGATTTTCGCGGAATAGCTGACAACTTGAACAATAATTTTTCCACTGTTGGGCCCTCGGAATTTGTCTGTCGTTTGTTATATCGCGATAATTATAATCTATTTACCTATATATACAATTCCCAGATAAGAACCAAATCGTTTGAATTTGACCATTTTTCTTATAACTTCGGATTGAAATTTCGGGCCCTCCGACCCACGGAATTTATCTGGCGATAAGCTTCCGTCGGATGTTTTTCTTTAAAATGTAAGTCTAACTTGACGCCAGATAGGAACAAAACGTTTGAAATTGCTCATTTTCATGAAATTTGCTTTTCTGTTTTCCGCTGAGGGGCCCTAGATAATCGTTTGAGAAACACGAAAATGGTTAGTACAAATCAGGCACAGAAGGCTCCCAAAAGGCCAGATAGGAACCAAACGTTTAAAAAAATCTGTCACTATCCCACGATCTAAAAGACACGTAAAAAATCACAAAGCTTTGCCGCGAATCCCCTTAGGATAGAGCGGGGCATGCCTTATTTTTCTACATCATATTAAATAATAAATATAATGTATTACTTGATACATAAAACATCATTATTCTCATGTAAAGTATGTTCTGGCATGATTAAAATAAGAAATTAACAGAAACACGCCTGTATCAACTATGATTTCAAATTATTTTGATATAATTACGCAACTCCCTCCTAAAATATTTGACGACCTAACGCTGATTATAGTTGATATAGTAACCGTTAGGTCGTGAAATATTTTAGGAGGGAGTTGCGCAATTATATCAAAATAATTTGTAATCATAATAATAAAGGCGTATTTCGGTTAATTTCTTATTTTAATCATGCCAGAACATACTTTACACGAGAATAATGATGCTTTATATATTAAGTAATACATTATATTTATTATTTAATATGCTGTAGAAAAATAAAGCATGCCCCATTCTATCCTAAGGCGGCAAAGCTTTGAGATTGTTTACGTGTCTCATAAAGTTTAGTATGTACCTTTGCCACTGACTTAATAAAGCATTTGTAGCTGAATTAATTCAAAGAATGTTGATCGGGTTCTGCTCCGTAAAGGGCTAAGATAACTTTTTGACCTGTTATATCTATAACATCACGTTTTTTTTTTGCAGAATTTTGTAATATTTCAACGAATTTTGCTTTGCCTTGCCTAATGAATGCAGATGTTGTGTCATACCCACTGAATGGATGGAAGAATAATATGTAATCCGCAACTTCCTTTGGGTATTTAAAACAGTTCGAAGATTAAATTCGTTCGTCAGTTTTCCCCTTGCTCGGTTTCATAAAATACATATTTGAACAACGTGCAGATAATCCTGTCATAAGGATTAAAAGGTCAACGTCTTCACCAACTATAATTACCGAATCGTAATACGGTGATAAATAAAAATAATTAATTGTAAAAAAGGTGATATCTATCGCTCAGTTAATAATAAGAGAATCAGCATCTTCAGCAGCCTGCTTAACAACGAAACCTGCAGTAGTAAGCTTCTTACGTAATAGAGTCGTTAGAAACTTCTCATGTAGTATTGTTGCTGCTGCGGATGACCTTAACTTATTATGTCTGAACGATGGTCAATCTACCCGGACGGAGAGACCTGGTTTACAGAAGTCTGTAGTTGATATTTCTTTTTCATCTCCAGATATCTCAAATAAATTAAAATGGAGTGTAATTTCCGACACTCTTGGTTCAGATCATTTTCCAATTCTCTTGGAATTCGATTCTTGTCATCAAATAAACGACACAATTTTCCCAAAAAGCAAATGGAATGTTAAAAAGGCTAATTGGTCTCTGTACTCATCTCATATATATAACTCGTTCATTACCACTCCTATGTTTTCCAATTTAAATGAAAAATGGGATTATCTATTGGATTGTATTAATCGGTCAGCCGAGCTGTCAATCCCCAAGTTAAAACCCTTTAAAATAAAAAACCGGGCCCCGGCTCCCTGGTGGGATTTTGAATGTGATAATACAGTTCGAGAAAGAAAAACTGCACTTAATAACTATAAACAATCTCCTACTCTGGAGATTTTTTTAAGTTGTAAACGAATTAGTGCTCGCACTAAAACATTTTTAAAAGATAAAGCTAAACAGAGTTGGATAAACTGGGTGTCAAATTTAAACAAAAATACTCCATCATCTTCTTTATGGAAGCAAGCAAAAAAAATGCAAAGAATTCTAGAAAATACCAATAAAGCAATTAATAACGATTGGGTACAAGAATTCTTTAATAAAGTATCTCCCCCCTACGTTGAAAATGCTCCCAAGACACACCATTGGCAATCTGACTCCAACCATTTTTTGTCACAACCATTTAGTTTTTTGGAGTTAGAATTTGCTCTTAAAAACAACCTGAATACTTCCCCTGGCCACGATAACATAAAATACCCTATGCTTGTCCATTTACCCGATATCGCCAAGCAGTCCTTGCTGGATATATTCAATGAAATGTTAAGCACCGGCAAAAGTATAGACTTATTTAAGAGAGTCATTGTAGTCCCCATTTTAAAACCAGGCAAGGATCCTAATCATGCTGATTCTTACCGACCAATATCTCTTCTTTCATGTGTTTTAAAAACTTTGGAACGTATGATGAAGGGTAGATTAGAGTGGTGGTTACAAATCCACAAATTACTTCCAAATAACCAATATGGTTTTAAAAAGAGTTCGGGACCGTCGATGCTTTATCTTCTCTGGTGGTGGATATTCAGAATAACTTCTCTCGTAATAATTATTTAGCTGCTTTGTTTGTAGATATACAGGGTGCATACGATTCTATTGATCTGGATATCTTAGAAGGTAAACTAATAAATAATTTTAAATTTCCTATAAATCTGGTAAAACTTGTAGTCAATCTCTTTACCAATAGATCTGTTTTTATCCGTGATTTTAACAACCAATTAATTGGTCCCCGGAATAACAGCACATGCCTTCCACTTCCGTCTTGAGCCCGATTCTTTTTAATTTATATACAGCGGATATACACAATATTAGTGATGCCCAGTTTAGCATTGTGCAATATGCCGATGATTTTTGTGTATACACAGAACATAAAAAATACAACATAGCTATTGACCTTTTAACAACATCTATAATTATATTGGGAAAATGGTTTTCTCTTAATGGTTTTAATATTGCACCAGATAAGTCCACAGTGTTTGTATTTTCTCGACACAACTGCCCGAATATTAACGATATTAATCTTGGGGATTATTTATTTCCTTTTCAAACACATGTGAAGTATTTAGGAGTGATTCTGGATAAACTCAAATGGAACCTCCATATTGAGAATATAATAAACCGTTGCAACAAAAGCATTAATTTTCTAAAAATGTCTACTAAAACCTGGTGGTGCAGACGTTCAAACCGCTCTTCTTTTTTACAAAGCATACATTAGATCAATTCTGGACTATGGATGTACTCTTTATGGATCTGCATGTAATACTCTTTTAAAACGCTTGGATGTCTTACAAAATACAGCACTACGGATATGTTTAGGAGCTATGAGATCAACACCAATTGATGCCTTATATGCCGAAGCTTTGATTCCGCCTCTTTCGCTTAGACGACATTATCTGACTGAAAAGTTCCTTCATAGAATAAATATTAACAATCAACCGCTTTTACACAATATTTCTGCCTTAATACATCTGATTTAACAAATAAATTCTGGATACATAAAAATTCTCCGCCTCTTTGTGTAGCTTTTCGAGATTCAAGCGATATTCTTCCCCTATTAGACAATTCATATGATTACACTTCAAACTTTGAATACTCTATTCTTTTTCGAAAGTGACATTAATTACATCACAATACAGTGATCATCCAAATATTAGTATGAACATTTTAAACACAATTTTGGATAAGTGTTTTGGATAAGTGGATAAGTTCATTGTTGATATACTCAGACGCTTCTCTCTTGGGTACTGGTTGTGCATGCTACATACCTTCGACCAATAACTGTATAAAAATCAAATTGTCGCCTCAATGCTCCATTTTTACAGCTGAAGCAATTGCTATATACGAGGCTCTCAAATTTATTTATTCTTCTAATTCCTACACTTCCATAATTTTATCAGATTCTCTATCGGTTTTATCTTCATTAGAAAACAGCTTTGCCTTCAACATCAAAACCAACCCGTATATTCTAAAAATAAAGAAACTGCTGCACAATGTTTTAGGTATGGGAAAAGAGGTTCATTTTGTATGGGTAAAAGCGCACATTGACATAAAAAAAAAGGAAATTGTCGACTCTTTGGCCAAGGAAAGCATCGTCTCAGGATTCCCATTAGAACAAAAAATCTGTCTATCTGACTGACTTTTAACATTTTAAAATTTAAATTTAGAAATAAATGGTTAGAGCTGTGGCGGGAGTTTTGTCATTCCAGTCCTACTAGATATACGCATATTCATCCTGACCTCCCATCTAATTTTTGGCACGAAAATTATGAATATCCAAGAAAATATATCACAACAATAATACGTCTCAAATTTGGACATGCCTGTTATCCAGCACATTTACATAAAATAAATGTTCTGCCTTCAGAGAATTGTGATATTTGTAATGTTAAAGGTGACCTGGATCATATTTTCTTCCAGTGTTCTAAATATAAAGCAGCAAGTGACAGACTACATAATAATCTTATTAATTATAATATAAGGCTCCTTTTAATATACTTTCTCTCCTCAGCCTCCATAATAAGTAAATTTTTGATTGTATCATCGGTTTTTTGGAAGAAACGAATATTTTATTATGAATTTTGTGAGTGAATGTTTAAGTAGGTTAGCTTCGTATCCTCTGTTGTTTTTTCTCTGTTGCATCCCTTAATTTATAGTAGTCCTCTAATTTTGTTTGTGTTTAAAAAAAAAATAAATGTCCTGATAGACCCCAGGACGAGAAGCGTGTGTCCCTGTTTTTTCTCCTCTGTTGATCTTCAATATTTATTTTTTCATTATCGACATAGGTTAATTGGAATAAATGGTTCTTTTTTTTAGGGTAGCGGTTGGCTGTATGGCTAGTGGCCAGATGCCAAAAAAAAAAAAAAAATAGTATTGTTGCTCTCATAGGCTCGTCAAAATTTACGATTGCAGAAACATTTCTTGACGCTCAGCAGATTTTGTGCTTTTATCAGATGCTTCGGTAGGGTATCCGTCAGATAATGATGTTATTAGCTCTATAGTATTTTTGAATACTCTACATAGCTAGCTGGGATAGAAGTGAATATGTCTTGTTGACGCCACACAACTCGATGGGGCAAAAACCCACCTATAACTCCAAGAATGTTAATACTACGTAAAAATGTGTCTGAACCATTTCGATAGAGAATTTACTTATCTTTAAATTTGATAACCATCTTTTTTTTTGGTAGGACCGTTCAGAACCGAGATATTTACAAAAAAATGATTTTTAAGCGATATGGCCCCAAAAATGGGTTGGCCGGAGAGGAGAAAAAATTAGTATGTTCAAAAGAGGTCCATAAAGAACCAATTTCAGAAGTGAAATATTTTTAAAACGGCATTTACGCATCCTGAACTCCCTGACGCCTGGCCTAGTTAAGCACTTATGTCTGGGCGTTTTGAAAATTCTTGATAGTTTAATAATTTAGTAATGATTGTGTTTAATAAATAATTTCGAATTTGCAACAAAAATATTAGTAAATAATGATTATCTAGAACTGATACATAACTCTCATAATTTTATCACAAATTCCTCAAGCATATTGCTTTGAATTAAAATCCCACCACCCACGGGCTGTTACCTTGAAATGTGATTTGTGAAACTGAGATAAAATTATTTTGTAATTAGCAATGCCCTGGGGCATTATAGGTGACTATTTAAGGGTGACAATTAAAAACTCCTAAACGTAAATATTAAATGTCTTTTTCTGTGTTCTGTTTCGAGAAAAGATCTATAATTAGATAGAAAGCTTTGATTACAAGTTAAAGAAAATTGATTTTTATTGCTCGTCCTTCAATTCCTTGAATAATAAAACTTAAGATCATTTAATTACTTAATGCTTTCAACACAAAAAATGCATTAGAGTTCTAATTCAGCAGGTGGGAATTTAAGTGAAAGAATATCCTTTACTTAGTTTAAAATTACTTTTTGATTATAAATCCAATAAACCATTTTGTATTTATTTTAAATGAGAAATAAATATTGATTTTGAAAATGACAAAACTAACAAGTAATATATTGATTCATCCATTAGTTATTTGTAGTTTGTCTTGTAACAAATTCGTTTAAAATAGTTTCATTTATTTAACATTCTACGAACTTTTTTTGTGTTAAGTTATAGGCTGTTTATTTTAAAGTTCGGCTTCCCTTTGTACCACGTTATCTTTGTGTTAGAATTTATTGTGTCTCTTTGAGCAGACAATTTCTCATCAGTTAGAAGCTCACTTTGTGAACGCAAAATAAAAATTAGGCAGATAAATTATTTGAAAATTATTCAAATAGATATATCACCATCAGCTAAAAAAATTGTACAGTACCGAATGGAAAAATATATGTAAAATTTAAAAATAATTTCATAGAAATGATAATTTTTTGTCATAGGTAATTGTTGTGGTAAAAGGTATCAACTTCAGTTTCTATAGGATCCCGAGACTTGCTCTTATCCCTAAGGGGTGAAAACCACCCCTAATAGTAAATTTCTCATAGAGAAAATTAGTGAATATATTAATGAACATCGTGCTCTACTTAAAATAAATCAACTAAGATCAAATTATGTACTTAGCATGAAATAATCTATGAAAGAAATACGTTCTCCAAACATGTAAATGTTATTGATTTTTACAATATAATAACACAAAATATTCCATCAAAATAACTTAATAAATAGATGATTTCTGGTGGCTGACAAGAATAATAAATATTATCAAAATAAGTCATTTGTAAGATGTTATGTGCAAAGCGATAAAATTATTTAATATAGTTTGATGTAATCTATCCGAGTAAAATATACAAATTCAATATTTATCACACGATCGTATGTTGCTCCAGAATTATGAAACAGACATTAAAATAACTTATAAAAACAAAATATATAATATTATGGTTTCTTCTGTACTTTTAATATTTAATAGTAGTCATAAATTGTTTCTTCTGCTTTTGGATTTCTCGACAGTTAAATTCTATCTTCTTGCAAACACAGAATAAAATTAATCTATGACTTAGAGATAACGCAACTATTAAAAAACAAAACAACATAAATATCTGGCAATTATCTTAAAATTGATGCTGGGGGGGAGGATAATAATAAAGTTTATTTAATTGACTCTAAGTCAATTAAATAAACTTATGGTTTACCGGAACTATTAAAAGTAGGTAGAAAAGAGCATAAATATCTGGTAGTTATCCTAAACTTGACACTGGGGAGGATAATAACAAAGTTTATTGAATTCAGCGTTATAAGAATTGAATATAAATACAGTAAATAATTTAATTGCTAAGCAAACGTACACACGGAACTTATTTGATTTGATTTGATAGCTCAACTCAGAAAAGGCCGATTGTATTGAAATTCCGATAGTAAGGTAGTGTTAGCTAGAGCAAGAACTCAACTTGCAATTTAGAAAATTTGTAGCGAAATCTGTAGAAATCGAGCAACTTCATACTTGGTGTCATATATCTTTATCTTCTGTCATCTAAACTAATTAGACATTACACATGTAAATTACTTCAATTCTTTGGAAAAGTTGTTTTCAAGTAAGGAAAAGACATTAGCTTGTAACTGCTGATGAGATTAAGATCTATTCTCTCATATTATCCGATATAAAGTATTTGTGAGAGAAGTTTCTTATTTCAAAATAATAAGTATTCTTGTAAGAAAAAAGTTTCAAAGACTCAGACACATGGCGTGACAAACGCTAAAAGTAATTATCGCTTTATTAAAGAACGAAGTTTGTCCGAAGGCTATTCCTTCATTGTCTATAAAATGTATAGGGTTATTTTCGGATATCGTATATTTCTCTTTTCTTTGCAGTCAATTTAATTGAAATACTTCTAAACCTATTGTAAATAAACTCGAGTTCTCTCCCGAAAATTTCTTTTGTATTCATTTTCATTAAATTTCCGTATTTAATTATATTATTGCAGTATTGAAAAACTTTAGTACTACTGCTTTTTGTCGTACATTATGGAGAAAAGAATTTAAAGTACAACTAATATTTAATGTTAAATGAGAAAAAAATGCCAACTTTCTACATAGATTTCTCGTTTTCTATGTTAATTTTATCACATCACAAAATCAGTTTTACAAATAAAAACTATCTTAAAATTCACTGCCCAAGGAACTACGACTTTCACATCCAAATTTTCTATTCAAATCCACTAATACTTTTAATAATGGGTGGCTAATGCTAAAATAATTTTTCATACCTTTTTTACCGTTACTATGCTTCCACTCTACTACGTGGCTGTGTAAGTAATTTATGAATTCTTAAAAGTACTGCGGCAAATCTCATGAAAGCATTTTTGCAGAATTCACATGTGGTTTACCCATTATACCATATTATATCAAATAACAATGAAAATTTCACACCTGTGTTTTTTAAACAATAAAATGTGTTTTTTCTAAAGTCACCATGGCAACCCAGATATTTTTTTGGAATTTTTTTGTACTGGGGCACCCTGGAAATTTTTTGATATAATTATAGAATAATTTTTTGATCTAAAGAGTTATTGTTCAGAATCAGTTGAACTACAACATATCAAAAATTCATCTTTGACAGGCCATCAATTTACCTAAGAAACGTGCGTTGTCCTTTATCGAAAGGTAAATGGCTGACTGATAAAATTTCTGTTTTTGGAAATATTATCATATCCACAAGAATTGAAACATTTGGGCCCATTTATTCATAAAATAAAGTCAAACGCTAAAACTGGGTTTAAAAAAAAATTGTATTTTTCATATACAGGGTGGTCCGTTAGTAATGGTCCATAGAGCAACAGTGGGTTTCTGACATTAAAATATTGCGATTTAACTAAACTTACCTTAGTACAAAAGTTGATATTAACAGAGATACAGGGTGTTAAAGTCAATATTATATTTTTAATTTTCTCATATAACTTTTGAAGTTTTTCAAGTATTGTTGTGGAAATTAGTGAATGGAGTGCTTTTGAGATGAAAAAATCTGCTCCCATTTTTTGTGTAGATCCTAGAAGCCGCCACATAAGCATTGTTTAGGGTGTAAATGTACTCTTAACTTTTTTACCCGTAACATTATCCCCTTTTTATTAAAAAATCCTAAACCTATCTCATTTTAGCGAAAAAAAAGTATACTTGTCATTAGTCTTAGAAATTGTCCGTTTTCGAGAAAATCGCATTTTAACATTCACCCTCATATATCATTATAAGAAATATTAACGTAGTAGGCGCCGATGCCAACAATACTTTTGACATTTAAAAATTGTAATGTTGACACTATTACGTAGAATTAAAGCACGAATTATTAAGTCAATTAATTTTATTTGAAAAACAATGAAGAGAAAATTTAATTAAACAAAATTATGGTTTAAACAAGGCTTCAACGAATAAAAAACAGAATGGGAAAGGAAACTCAACAAAAGATATTATTATTTCAGAGCAAATGTTCAATATGTCCACCATTCTCCTCGATACACTTATCCACACGATTCATAAAAGATCGCCTCATATTAAATAATATCATTGGATCAAGAAAGGCTGCTGCTGCATTGATTTTTTGCCAAAGTTGTCCGTGGGTATTTACAGGATTTTTGTAAACAAGATCTTTCATTGCGCCCCAATACTGAAATCCAATGGGTTCAAATCTGGACTACGTGCTGACCAAGGAATCGGACTACCGCGCGCTCATGAAAAATGGTGTTTAAATAATTTCGTACTTGATTGGAAAAAGTGGCGGAGCACCATCCTGCATGAACAACATATTTTGTCTCAAATTCAGTGGTCATGCATCCAACATATCAATAAAGTCATCTAGTAAGAAATGTAAATAATTGTTACCATTTAAATTTCTTGGCAATCATGTGGTCCTAGAAAACGGTCCCCAATGATCCCACACCAAACATTGATTTTGAACTCATGAAAATGTCGTTCTCTCTTTATATGAGGATTTTGAACTTCCCAAAAATGGTTATTTCTTAAATTGAAGATACCTCGGCGGGTAAATGCAGCTTAATCCGTAAATAATACTCTGTTGACGAATGAGTGGTCAATATTTTATCGGTTCCGAATATCACTTGCAAACTGATATCTTAGTGGAAGATCGGCAGGCAATAAATTTTGAACGGGCGTAAAATGGAATGGATGATATTTTTCTGCATGCAATTTTTAGAATGGAAGTTTTACTGATTCCTGTAGCTGCACATAATCGTCTTGTACTAACTTGTGGATCATCTGCACTGTGAACTAATATTTCTTCTTCTTGGTCAGGCGCAATAATTTTCGGTGGACCTAAATTATCACGTTTAGGACGAAATGAACCACTTTCGCCTAAATTTCTGAACAGATTTAATAGTCTACGATCAGGTTGTAACCTGTTTGGAAATTTTCTCAAATACTCACGTTGCGCAGCACGTCCATTGTAATTCAGTTGACTCATATCTGAGTTTGAATAATTATTATGTCTCGGCATGTTCTGATTTTCGTTAATTCACTGATATTAAGAAAAATAGATAAATAAAATTGCAAAAAATTAATGACACGACAATTTTTAAATGTCAAAAGTATTGTTGGCATCGGCGCCTCTACGTTAAATATTTCTTATAATGATTTATGGGGGTGAATTTTAAAATGCGATTTTCTCGAAAACGTGCAATTTCTAAGGCTAATGACAAGTATACTTTTTTTTCGCTAAAATGAGATAGGTTTAGGATTTCTTAATAAAGATAGGGATAACGTTACGGGTAAAAAAGTTAAGAGTACTTTTTAACCTTAAACAATGTTTATGTGGCCCCTTTGGGATCTACACAAAAAAAGGGATCAGATTTCAATTTTTCATCTCAAAAAACCCCATTCAGTAATTTTCACAACAATACTTGAAAAACTTCAAAAGTTATATGAGAAAATTAAAAATATAATATTGACTTTAAACCCTGTATCTCTGTTAATATCAACTTTTGTACTAAGGTAAGTTTAGTTAAATCGTAATATATGAATGTCAGAATCCCACAGTTGTTCTATGGACCATTACTTACGGAACACCCTGTATATCGCCGATTTTTTCGAAATCGAAGGAAAGTATACAAATTTATTTATCATGCTTGTTCTGGTACAACTGACATATATAGCAACATTACATTTCCAGTTCTTAGGATTAACTTTAAATGAGTCGACTAAATCATGTGTGGCCACTGTGGCCAGCCTTGACTTAGATGTGAGGGTTGTCTACTATAAGTGTTGTGTTTATGTTTATATGTTTTATGTTCATTTCACAATATTATGGCTCTCTGTTATTTCTGTGATATGCCTATGTTCCTTTGACTATAAAAAGTTGCAAAGAATTATGTGTTTTATTAAAATCATTCTCTAAATATTCTACCACATATAACTTTAGATAATGCCAGGTTAGTTACTGGTGATTCACCCGTGAATGTCTCATTCTAAGGCTTCTTCACTTGTCAATAAAAGCTAAAATCTCTTCATCATTGATTAGCGTAGTAACAACGTAATAAGTGCTTCTGATAATTTGAAATCATTGATGTAACGTTGTAAAATATTAATCCCTTACTCTATTGCTATATTCTTATTTAGTGCAGCTGTAGCTCTAGATGGAGCTGATCTTGCCATAATTAATATTAAACCAGTTTTTGAGAAATCATCAATTGATCGCTTGTCTATTTTGAGATAATATATCAAACGTGTTTTAATATACACTAAATAGTTTACAGAAGACAATTATTAATAATAATAATAATAATGATAATAATATTAATAAAAATTGAAGGGGGAAAAAAAATGGGGCGGAGTTTTCAGATAAAACAATTATTTATATTTCACCCCCTTTTAAATACCATTAATGCGCCTTTTTACACATGGCATTATTAGGGGTGACGGTGCCGTGCTTAAGAAAATGATTTCGTAAGTCGACAATTTCTCCTACGTCCCTGAACCGATTGAAAAAATTCTTTGATAGGCTTTTAGAGAAAATATGATAGAATGATACCCACACTATTGAAATGAACAAAAATATTTTTTGATTTTCGCACGAGAAAACAAAATTTCCTTGTTTAGTTTTCAATAGCCTAGTAAAGTTGTCATTAAAAGATCATCACAAAATATTTTTTTAATCGGTTCAGAGATGTAGGAGAAATTGTCGAATTACGTTCACCGCCACCGCCCATCTTAGAGAGCGAGAGCTATATTAAATAATGAAACAAAAATACACAACTAATATTATACTTAAGGAGGAAAATACGCAAAATAAATGGTTATAAACTTTATGGCATATTCGGTTTTTGATAAAAAGTAAAGTCATATTTATTCAAGTAGATTAAAAAAGTTTACTTTCAGAGAAAATATAAAAATTCTTTTTATATATTTCAAGCAATAAATTACATTTTTTATTCTTTTTGTCAGTACATATGAAGCATTTTCGAATAATTTACAGGTGTATATGAATGCTGGTTATTGAGTTTTTTTGTCATGGTTGTTATTGAAAATATGGTACTATTGAATGGGAAATCAAGGATATTCAACAATATGCTATTCAAACACGACCGTGCAAAAAATTCTTGTTAAATAATGTAGGTCACCATTTCAGTGAACTCAATTTACAATAGCATCTATTGCTGTATTTTTTTAATAATTGTATGATAATATAGAGTTTACTTCATCAATATTAAATTGAAAATAATTTGTTTGTTGCAAATTTATATGAACGAAAGCAGTATCAACACAAACAAATTCGAGTGGAACATAGTCCTAGATTTGCCACCTAGTAGACCAAATCTATTAAATAGTATACAGTAGCGAATCTAGCGCTCGCTGAGAGAAAACAGAGGTACGGCATATAAAAATGGAAGTCATACGTAAAATTTTCTGTCACATTCGAATTTCGAATTCTCCAATTAATTCGGAATTGCGAATTTGGGAACAACATGAAAATAAATATTTTTTTATTTCTCACTCTGCATCTGATACGCAATGGGAGATATTGTTCCAAAAGTGTCTAGCATGATAACCATACGAAAGGTGCCCCCAGAACCGAATATGACAACTACTATTTTGTTCAATAGGTTATATATACATTTATACCTACCATTGTTTACATAGTTTTTACTCACCTACCTCATAACATTACTGAGTAACACTGAAAAGTATGTATTTCAAAAAGTATGTTTTAAACTTTTTTCTGTGAATCTAATAGAGAGAAAGGGATGAACCAAAAACGTTATTGTAGGGAGTATTAGGAAGAAACTAAATAAAATATATTTTTTCAATTGTCTAGCTTACTATTAATATTTTTATTTAACAAATTTTTCTTTCAAAAGTGATTTTTATAAGGTTTCATCAGAGTGACCACCTTAGAAAAATTCTCAAATATAACAATACATATGTATATAAACTGGTAGAAGTTTAATCAAAATCAGACTACTACAACATAGTGAAAAATAGATATATGTCCAGTTGGTCCGCGGTTTCGCCCACTCTAGAGGTTATAATTTTTTGATTCATATAATAAATACTAGCTTTACTTTATTTTTTATTAATCATCATCACTATCATGATTTATTACAGTGATTACATTGTCTTCTTCGAGTATTTTTAACAAAATTGGTGCCGATTTAATTGTTCCAGAGAGATATCTAGCATAAAATGAATAATATACCACGGCTGCCACATGTGAACAGAAGCCCACAGTTCTATTGCCATTAAGGACAATCACAAGTATAAAATATTTCCAATATAGCAAATGATACATGTATCACTAGTGATATTCTATTGTCATCAAGTACCAACTCGTTATTTTATTGTGCGTTTAATCGATGTTGTTTTAGTTTGTTGGTTTAATCAATAAAAGTTTTATAATTAGGTAAAGTTTAGCTAGTGTGCTTTTAGTATTAATATTGTTGTGAATAGTTTAATTAAAAATTATAATAATATGTAATATCTATGACAGCATGTAAATGAATTAAAACTGTGACATCAGTAGACTTGCTTCGCTTGATATGTATATTGGAACCACTTTAGAGCTTGATGCTTATGTAGCTCTTATCGTGAGAACATAATCAACATAATAAGAGCGTTTGCGTTCTGAGAATGATTAGTCTGATGCAATCATTGAATATATAAACAACAAGAGCAATATACGAAATAATATCAGCAAAGAAGTTGAAGACCAACAATGAACAGACGAAACCAGCTTTTTAAATTATTATTGGCACTGGAGGTGTCAGATTTTCCTGAACTTAGTGAATGTAAGTTGAAAATATTATTTACCGGCTCTTACCAATTATCTCAAACTGTTCAACATTTGGATGAATTAATCACTGAATAAAACAGTCCTAAAATACAATATGTGAAAGAAACTCCAAATATACTTAAAGTTGAAGTTAAATCACGACACAAAAACTATCAGTTTTATCAATAGAAATGATCTGGAACAATTAAGCCAGTAAAAATGTTGTCAAGAATATTCGAAAAAGACAGTGTATCTACTGTAATAAATCATGATAAGGATGATGATTAATAAAAAATATAAATAAAACTAGTATTTATTATTTGAATGGAATAATTATAACCTGTAGAGGGGGCGAAACTGCGGACGTTTATTTTATTTGTAGTAAATTTATGTAGAATTTTGTCAATGAGTATAAAATTTTCTGTGGTACCAACTATTTCGCGGGAAAATGTAAAAATCCGCGGTGAACCGCATTGGGGGTGGTTTTTAAGGGTGAAGCCCATACTTGTGCCAACAGCGCAACAGATTATAATTTTTTTCCACTATTTTTCCTAATATCAATGGACTATAATAGTACAAATATTGGACCAGCGTACAGTCCATATAGGACCAATATTAATATATTGGTCCTACATGGATTGTACGTTGGTCCAATATTTTGTGCTACCAGGGAGATGAGTAAAAACTATATAAATAATAATATAAATAGATAACCTATTAAACAAAATAGTAGTTGTTATATTTGGTTCTGGGGGCACATTTCATATGGTTATCATGTTTGATCCTTTGATGAATATGTTCCTCTGATATTCTTCTTAACTGCGTGAAGCAAAAATTACCTTACTGGGTCAATTCTTTTTGTAACATATATATATAAACCAGTACATGTCGTACAAAAATACGAAAAAACATTCTAAAACGTAGTAAACCAGAAAGTTTTTTATTATTAAAGATGAAAGGGTGATATAATGACAAAAAGTGAAGTACTATAGAACCAAATATATTTAAATGAGTTAATAAGTCTTTGCACGCACTTTAGATATGAACTATGAATAGTAGTAATACGCAAGAAGTCATTAACGGAGAGAACTTTCGTTATTTATGTATCTAGATTTCCCAATGAAGCATACTGTATTCCGAATTAAAAGGAAAAATAGGCAGAAATGAAATAGGTACTGCTTAAATGCAATTGATTAACCAGCTTCCGCGAAATATTAAAGAACTTTCTCTGTTTTCACATGTGGACACATGTGGAGACCAGAACAGAAATCAACATATATCAGCACTATTACCTTTTTTCACTTAAACTACCCACGTCGATATCAATGAACAGAAATTTTTAGAACCAGGTCACTCATTTATGGAAGCAGATAGTATGCATAGTAGGGTGGTGCGTCGGTGAGGAATTTTTTTTTGAAAAAATTAAGACGTCTGTAGGTAAAAAAGTTGTGTCTTAATAAGAAAAGATAGCTATATTTTTTTTTGGAGTTTTTGATTGACCCCTTCCACTCCCCCAACATATTAAAAAATTCATCATTTGGAGAATGTTTAAAATAAGAGATTTTACACGGGATACGTTTTTTTTTCATAATTTTTCGCTTGGATCTTTTTCATCCCACCCACAAAATTCATTAGAAATATAACATTAAGCATTCAATTTTTTTAAATTTCATTACAAAAACATTTTAATAAGGATTAAAAAATTAAATGTAGAGAAGGAATACCATGTTACATGAAAACATGGTTAATTATTGAAATCTTTCTTAGTTTCAAATGTTGGCATGGTTGCTTTGGAATCTAATGTATTCCTGATGACTCCATCCCTTCTATCACAACAAGGTTACCTTGATGTAGGTGCCAAGGCATGAGGGAATAGAAGGCAACGAATTGGCTGATAGCCTCACAAGAAAAGGGGCTGAAACCATTTTTTGGACCCGAACCATTCTGTGGCTTATCCAAAGGACACATTACGGAGGAGGTCCTAAAATGGGAAAAGAAACAAAAGAAGTCCTACTGGAGAAATATTCCAGGCCAAAGACAAGCGGTTTATAACCTATTCAACAAAGAATGCCACAAGGCTTCTCGAACTCGAAAAGTCCGACCTAAGGCTGATTACAGGCCTTCTAATTGGCCATTGCCTCT
Organism: Rutpela maculata; assembly: GCA_936432065.2. Taxonomy (NCBI): domain Eukaryota; kingdom Metazoa; phylum Arthropoda; class Insecta; order Coleoptera; family Cerambycidae; genus Rutpela; species Rutpela maculata. The sequence continues at coordinate 232,329,428 of OW386286.2, forward strand.
TGAGATATTATCTCAAGGACATGGACATGGCAGAAGATGACAAATGCAGATACTGTGAAGCTGCAATTGAGACTGCGGAACATATACTTTGTGAATGCAAGGTATTAATCCGCATTAAGCTAAAGTACCCAGAACAGGCGAAATTAACGCCTGAAGATATAGGAAAATTAGCTTTCAAGAAAATCACAAGCATTGCAAAAAGTCTTGGAATCCTTGGCAACAACTAGTTGTAAGGTAATTGACAAAAGACCTTTTAGGTCGAGGTGAAGAAGGGCTAACTCAGGATAATTTCTGCTGTAGGAAATTATAGAGGATTCAGGTCTCTCAACAACTTGCTTTAATTGATCCTCAGATAAATCTTTGGTAATAGGGGGTTCATTGTAAACAATATTTTTCCAATCTAAAAGATCATAATATTCTGTAGCATTAAAGTTGAATTCTGGAATAATAAATCTTCGAATGCTGATGTCCTTTACATTATTTCGTGCTTTTAATATTCTATGATAAGAAAGTTACCTAATATAAATTCTTTCATCCCACAGCATGCTAAGTAAGTAATAGATTCTCAGGGTGGCCGAAGTATCCATTCCTCTGAATGACATCATGAACTTTAGTTCATTACATTACATTACACTGGTTCTCAGTTGTATACCAGTCGTTCGTAAGAAGTCACATAGAGGGGGGGGGGGGGGGGGGGTTAGCACATGCGCATTACGCATTACCCAATTGTACTTTGCAATAGGTTTGTAGTTTTTATCCTATTTTATATTCTAGGAATAAACAAATGAGAAATTGAATAATTTACATTTCCCGGAATATTTAAAAAAAAAGTAGGCTTAAGAATGCCTGACTGTGGAAAACTTATTGTAGGTAAAGACAAAATTTTTAACCTAATAAAAAAATCCCCCAGAGCTATTTTTCCCTTCGTACCTAATTCGGCCTTGGGGGGGGGGGAGGGGGGGAAGACGAAACCTGATCATTTTTTTTCATAAAAAGAAAAAAATTGTCTTTATCATTAACAACTTTTCCGCGCACAGGCATTTCAATTATCCAAAATCCGAAATGTCGCACCACCCTAATATATAGTGCCATTGAAATAGAAGAAGGGTATGTATTTGTTTACTCAGACTGCATTATTTTTTTCTGTTTTTCTTACTGGTATCCTTTACCATATATATTTTCTTCTAAAAAAATGTCCGTGACGTCTAAAAAATAATACAGTTATTAGTATTTTACTGGAAAATAACATCTACGCCAATAAAACGCTAGATAATTGTACTTCTTTTTAGATTTCATGGATATTGTTTTCGAAAAAGTACATGTGGCAGACGATTCCAACAAAAAAAATAAGAAAATACCACAACCAACATTTATACAATATTGGATCAATATTATGTGCAGGGTAAGATAAAAAATAATACGCAAATCTTCAAATTCATATCATGTAAATCAGTTACATTTTCCTAATATGTCTGACCTTAAAAATCTCTCCAAAAGTATGATAAAAAATCGTCTTAAAGATGAGCATGGAAATACAGTTAAATTGCTACAAATAAAATGTCTTCACTTTGAAAAAGCAAGACCAGGTCTTGGGTTCTTACAAAAGTTATAAAATAAAATTATTCTGTTTGTTTATTATCACAAACCATTAATTACAAAAATTATAAAAAAATAAAAATTTAGAAATTGAAAATGCCCTTGATTATATCTATTATAATAAATGCTCCAAGATATAGCTATAATTAAAAATAAAACCAAAATATTCAAAAGTCAATTTAAAAATTACATTAAACTTTTTAAAGCACCTCAAAAACAAGTAAGTGTTATTAAAAATTATTATTTTGGATATTCAGCAGATAACTTTCAAAGAAAACATTCGTTTCTTTCATATACCATTGGTGCAAGTCTGACCAAAATAGAAGATCAACAAGAACTCCCCCTACGAAACGACTTGTCGACCTCTTTCTTGGGGGGAACTCTTGTTGATCTTCTATTTTGGTCAGACTTGCACCAATGGTATATGAAAGAAACGAATGTTTTCTCTGAAAGTTATCTGCTGAATATCCAAAATAATAATTTTTAACAATGATATAAGCAGAAATTTTTTTAAAAGTAAGTGTTAGTGAATTTTGGCAGGTATATGGTCATATAGCGATATTTTTTACCTATGTTAGTACGTTCTCTTCAGAATATTTAGTTAAATATATCAACAACCGCTAGACAGATTTTGCTCTAAATTTAGCCAGAAGTTAAACGTCTACAAATAGAACTAAAAATCGCATAATTGTAAGTTGTTCGATTTTCACGACATCTAGCAAGAACAATTTTACCATATACATAATACACACTAGGGTGGCTCATCTCTATAAAAGGTGAATTTTTTTTTTAATTTTCTGCGGCCCAGCCCACGAAAATGTTCCATCATACTAGGAAGAATTTATGTGAAAATTTCCTCTGAATTAATGACAGAAAAAATTGTAGATGACCACCTAGGCCCGTTTTTCAGAATGTTTTACTGGTTAAAATATTTTAACCATAAAATTTATCCACAGCATCCAATACAGGTTATTTAAGTGGGATGGCTGTAATATTTCAATTAATGTTAGAAAAATATATTTTTGTGCTTTCCTTGTAGATACCATATTCTTGAACTTGTTTTGAGAAGTGCGTTTGACATAAAAATGCCTTCTTCATAGTGGTTCATTTAAATGTTTTAGGGAATCTTGTTCCAATATAGACCAAAATAATATAAAAACTGGATTTCAGGTAGAAAAAATTAAATACATTTTACAGCCAGTTAAAGATGAAATTGCAAACTTCGTAAATGCAACAAACCCTTGATGGTTATAAAGAATTTTTAATGCTTTTTATTGAAAAACAACCCACTAACAAGGCCTTTTATTCCCCAGGTGCATTTCATCATCCAAGAAGATCCATTGAATTTAGGTACCACAAATGGTTTACTAATTTATTTCTTGCGGCTTGAAATATTTCGTTGTCAATATTTCTATAATTAATTAGTTCTTTACAAAGCTGTAAATCATGAAATGGAGATTTACCAGCATCATCCATGTTGGATGTCCAACACAATTTACTATCTAAAAATATCATTTTTTCAAGATCAATTTGAACTGACTTAGATAGAAAATACAGCTGTTGAAAATATATGCTTTTTATTGTCAAACTTAAAACGCCATAATATGCTCGCTAATCACCATTTCATGATTTACATATTTGTAAAGAACTAATTAAATATAGAAATATTGACAACGAAATATTTCAAGTCGCAAGAAATAAAGTGGTAAACCATTTGTGGTACCTAAATTCAATGAATCTTCTTTTGATGACGATATTTCGGTTATCACCAAGAAAGCTATGGTTGAAGCTTTGAATAAGAAAACACCAAATGAAGAAAGTATTGAACGATTTATAATCCATGACATTAACGACATTAACCATACGATGTCCTGAATTTTCTTGTCTTTAATAAAGAAAATTCAGGACATCGTATGCGAGAACAATAAATAGTTTATTGAAAAACTAAGCTTGCCCACAGAATTCTTAGAAAACAATCGAGCAACATGGAAGGAAAATGAGTCTTATAAACACTATCTTAATATTGTAAATAAACTTACAGTTCTAAATGATGCGGTCGAAATAGTTATCCAGCTTATTGGTGACTAAAATGAAATTTTAACAAAAAATGAACAGAGACAATTTTTACTTCAAGTTGTAAAGGATTGTAGACCCCAAATGTCAAGAACGAAATTATGTCATAAGTTTTAGAATAGTTTAAAAAATATATATTTTTGTTACTACACTTGTAGATTTGGTACAATTTATGATAAAAAATTGTGCAAATTTTCTAATAAAACTAGGGAAGATCGAAAGGGTAGTTTTATTTTACAATTTCTTTTCCTAGTCTACGAATTTACAGTGATATAAGAGACATTTTATAGTCATAACGTGGATAAAATTTTCAATATTTATGTGGCCTCATGAGGCGTTAGTCATTTTAGAGACAAATGTTGCTACTTATAAAAAATATGAATTAAACAAGTTCCTAACAAAAATATTTAAACAATTCCATTCAACTCCAGGGATTATTTCTTCATCAAATTAAATCAATCGCAGGGGTGGTTACACCAAAGTTAGACTAACAAGAAATTTAAATTTTTTGATACCCATGGTATAAATTTATTTTCTCAAAGTGACACTTTAGGAGCAAGAAGCTACTAAATTTAACTAAAGTATATCTACTTACCATTTTGAATATTTAATTGAAATTAATAATAAAGAAACTAATATTTTCAGCCGATTGATTTTGTTATTGATTGGCCGTTTGATTCCTTTAAATATTTTGTAATCCACACAGGTAAATATTTGAACCAAATTTATCCAAGCTATTTTAAACCACTTATTTATTTCGTTTCTGTTAGTTTAACTAGCTGGGTATAGTTACATAATTTTATATTAATACACACTTTATCCAATGGCATAAATTTCAAAGTTAACACTATACAGATTTTTCAGAGAAGTATCGATTAAAAGCCACACTTCGCGGTTATTTAAAATCAGGTTATTAAATAGTTAATTACAAAGTCAAAGCTCAGTATTTACTGGCGCCCAGACTTAATGAGTTGTTAAAACTTTACGCTACTATTAAAAGTAAAATAGAAGAACGCATTGAAAAACCTTCAGGCAGGTGTATAAATAAAACATCGAACATATTCAGCGTTTAATTGTGTCCCAAATTATACCTCAAACTTTTTAAAAGTTTTTGCTGGGCTTAAGAAATTTCAAAATAATATTTTGTCGTCAGTGCGGTTGTTAAATAAAATAAGTGGTCAAGTTCGTACTCGAATTTACCTACCTAAGGCATTTCGTAGTCATACTATTATAACACACTGTATTTGAACAAGGCGCGTTGGCGTCGCGACGCCCTGGACACGGTTATTTCCGTCCGTAGCCGTTGCTATACTGACATACGGTAAGGCGTCCCGACGGCTCATCGAGTACAACAGAGTTACCTGTAGTAACCACAATGCGCGCATGTGCTTCCAATTTTCGGAAAACATGAAGAAAAACATGTGCACTTAAATTACTTGCAGTAATTATTTTTAATTAATTTGGGGTCAAGTGGGGTAATATTAAGATAGAGCAATCAAAATATTAGGTACAGTTAAATGTGAAATGCTACCAAGTACCTACCTAGTTTTTCGTAACTTTTAATCGCACAATACTTAGCAATTACCAATTTTTGCATGCAGCAAGAACTCCATAAAACAATTTTGAGAAAATTTTCTCTTGATTAAATTGTCAGGCAAACCGACAAGTCAGGAGAATTGCCATTCTTGATCCTCGTAGAAATTAAATTCCGATGAGGACGACGGTGATACAGTACAGGAAAACTACTTCATTAAAAAATTTGTGCAGACCTTAAACTTTGGTTATAGGTTCAAAATAGGCCAAAGTTCACGAAACAAAAAAGTTTAGGAGTTTTACGGATCCACGGGAACCTGTAGGGGGTGAAAAGAGGTATTTTTAATTAAAAAATCTATTTCTCTCTATTTTCTCAGGAAATTGCAAAAAATTTACAAACAAATAGTAATATAATATAATATATAATACATATAACGAATGTTTATAGTCAGCAAAACTTTTTTTCGAGTTACGATCACTTTTTTCAATCTTTTCCTGTTCACATTGTATATTTGTGCTACGACCAATGAAAAGATTAGATTCTTAGTTCTTCGTATATCTATTATTGGTGACACTGATGACACTTATTCTTTTCTTGATATTTAAATTTTGGTTTGTAGGTTAATATTTTTTCGCATATATTTATACGTATTTTTATTCAGTGTTCTCTTGTCATATTGGTAAATATTATTAAAATATTTGGTTAAATGATATATAGTATCTTCTTACCAGTGTCGGATTGTACCACGGGGAAACCGGGAAATTTCCCTGTGGACCCTCGACTTACCAGTTTTGGGGCCCCTGAGGCCTCTGGCGTCGAGAGACTGTAATATTTTTATTATTCCTAATAAAATTAATAACAATAATAAAGTTGAAAGCAGAAAATATATAAAACTTTAGCCCATTTTCTCATATAAAACGTATTTTTGAAGACACGAGCAAAGCGACAATAAGCTCTATTATCGCCGTCGCTTGACGGGACTTCAGTACACACTTGTATTTACTTGGTAATGTCTACCTGTTCCTAAATTGCGTTTAACATGCGTGTCTCGCTTGGTTTAGTGTTTAGTTAATTTTTCGCAGACAAAGAGCAACACTCGCAGGGCCAGATTATCCATAAGGCTAACTATAACCTACAGCCTAGAGGTGACAATGCATGAAGAGGCGCGTGCAATCAATTTTCGTTTTCGAGAAAAAACATTTTTTTTCCATTTCCTTCTCTCTGTTTACCAATTTTGGTTAAAAAAAAATTTTTTTACATTTCTCCCGCTCATCAATTTTGAAACTCGGACGAAAAATTTACAAGTCTAAACACAATTAGTGACGAGTATTTGGAATATCGTAATTTTTTCATTCCTTCGAAGGATCGATAGGATGGGAGTCAGATTAAAGATGAGATCAGCATCAAAAAACCCTGAAGAACAACTTTTGATAACTCAAACTTTATTTCACTTTAATCTCGAATTTTCACCACCTTAAACCTTCAACTCTTATTTAAAGGGTTACGGTTCATACGTTCATAAAAACGATTCAAGAAACTTAAGCGATTAACTTATTATCCCATAAAAATTAATTTGGTATCCAATCTACATGAACACAACTTCTAATCCAGTGAAATTAGACTTTTCTGATCTAACAAAATATATCCTTCATTTTTTTTTTAAATCGATTTATTTTGGTGTTTTAGAGAAAATATTAAAAATCGACAATATCGCGCTTTCTATAGCTCGGAGACCAATTGAGGTTATTATGAAAGTGAAAGGTAATGAAATTCCGCATAAAAATGATCTCTTTCATTTTTTATGTACAACGGTTTAGGCAAAAATGTGATTCAAAATTTCATATAGTCCATGCATAGAATAAGTGCTTGTTCTATGTATAGTATTTATTAGCTGATCGATATATAAAATAAAATAAATAAATATATACAGTGTGTTTCACTTGAAATGGTATCACCCCAAAAACTTTTTTATTTTTCTTCCGATTTGAATCAAATTTTACTTAAGAATAGAACAAATTAGGATCTACTTGTGACAGAAAAACAATCGCCTCCTGCAAATGCAAAGCCATATGCGGTACCAAAATATGAGGAGAAAATCAAAAAATCATTTTTTTAATGGGAAATTTTGTTAATAAAACTTTCTCAGAATTGTCCAAAAACCTTGAGTCCAAAATTTTATCAAAATAAAAAAAACCGCTGCCCAAGGAATCACTACTTCCACATCCAGATTCTTTTCCAAGTCACTCACAACGAAAAAATTTTTGTATGTGGAAATAATTGTTTATGGAACTTTAATAATATAATATATGAAATCCTCTACCCCAAAAACCCATAAAACGATACCCCACATCGGTAGCGGGGTGGGGGTGGTGATAAGGGGTGGTAGTGGGGGTGGATGAAGTAAAAAAACATTTTGAGGTTTCTGGTTCTTGTACACACACTAAATCACAATTTTTTTTCATGGGGGTGGTAAGGGGGGT